>OU612095.1:83611770-84279270 GCA_914767995.1 Thecocarcelia acutangulata | reverse complement strand
AGAGTTGTTCGTAAAAAATATTTTCTCTCTCTCAAGAAGAGAGACGTCAAACTACATATAAAAAAAATTTTGTCCGGACAAAAATTTTGTTCGGAAACAATTCACCCATTCTATTCAGCTTAGCATGTTTATTTTGATTTTTTCTATTGACACAATCGCTTACAATCGGATGCTTTGCAAATTGTAATAACTTGTGGACTGCTCGGATGTTACATACAGCGTTGTATATCATATTATTGAGTAAGAGCAATGTTGTTCAGAAGATTTCCGAAGTGTTTGACCCCAAAACAATTATATTGACGTGTTTAGCTCTTTTTAAAAATGTATGGGAAAACATGTTCATTTCTACATGGTGTGACAAAACACGTGCTCTCGAGTAAAGCCCATATATGGCAACACACTATAATAATACACAATACTGCACATGATAAGTTCCCAGACTTTATATTAATATTTTCTTTAAATAAATACCTATAAAATCATACTCATAGCTATTAGAATTATACGCAGCAAGCAAAACTAAAAAACTGAACATAACATATGAGAACTCAAAATATGTACATCAAAAACTCATTAAGATAAAAAAGTGTTAGTTACAGTATCTATATCTTTTTTTTTAATTTATCATCATGTATCGCGTGGTTGTTGTGTTGTACTTTGTAAAGATTTCTAATTAACTCGCTCAAAATTTGTTCAAGTACTCGTACCTACCCCCTGCCTTAGGAATACAAACTTGTAAAATAAAACTGCAAGGAAAAAACCGCTTCGCTTAACAAATTTATTTTAAATGTGTTTCTTTTTTGTTTTTGTAGAAAAAAAAACGCCAAACTATTAATGTAAAGTGTTTCTAATTTTAGTTTTTTCCCAATTAAAACTTTTTTTTTGTTTTGTTGAAATTGTGAAAATACATTTAAACTAATGCCATCTAATATACATATGCATGTATTTACATATGTATATATGTTGTATATATTAGGATAAAACTTTTTAAATAGATTTCTTTAATTTGTTTGAAATACAGGCTGCAACATGGAAGTTATAATTCATTTTATAATGGCAATATTTAAAAACTGCATTAGACGATGCCGTCATCATAATTGTATTGACTTTTACGGTTGATATCTTAAAACTCAGTATTATCGATAGCCGCAGCAGTCATCATTGCCATAAATTGAGTTTGACTTTATGATTCACTACGCTGCACAGTCACATGATTTATTACCATTATGGGAAAATTCTGTACCACCAAATAAAAGCGCTTCAAAATGGTATTGTAGGTGGCTATACTACAACATATGATAACTGCTTGACTTTATTTAAATGCAACACTGCTGCTAAGGTGTACTAACATCTACAAGGTGGCAGCACTACACCATTTGTGTTGTTTACTAACACACAAATTCATGACCGTAAATGCTGCTTCATCGGTACTAATGGATGGTATAAATATAATGAATGGTATAAATATAATAATAACATTTTTTATGTCTCCAAAGAAGCGGGCCTATATTTTGTAAAACTCACTCCAGCCGATCACCCTGCTATTTATACCACTTATAGCCGACCGAAAATGGAACACAACTCTCATGTTTGGATGGTGACTGAAAGTCTATTTTGGGGTTACTCGACCGTATGCATGACAGAGATAAGGAGCTTATCGGCGATAGTAGGGTATCCAACTGATTTGGCTCACTGGAGCATCGCCTCAGTATAGGGTACGTTTTTCTGCTTTATCGATACTACAATGAACTTTGCTCTGACGATATTAGGGATCTTTTCCCGAACCCTACATGTTCTTATGCAACATACGTTCATCGTCCATTCGTAGACGTTTTTCGGTCGTACGGTTCGTCATGTCACATATAACGTTTGAAGTCAAAAGTCCACAAAAAAAAAAATTACTCAAGGTTTCCTTCTCCTCACAACGTATTTTCCTAAATGGACAGCAAATGTAAAGATCATCTCCTGAGTACTGGTCCAAGATATGGGCAACTTCTTGTTGAGGAGTTCGGACCTTATAATCCCTCCTACATGCAATTTCCCAGCAATCAACGGAAGACAATGCTTAATGAGTTGGAAGGCCGAAGCCCACTAAGAGTATCAGCCCTTAAACCAACTCACCCGTCACTCATCATCACTAGTTCTTTGCAGTACCGGTATCTGTTGTAAAGGCAACATATCCTCGGGAGGTTTTTAGTTCGAAAAAAGCCACACAACAAACAATTATCAGGGATGCTAACTTCCCCTTCCTGCATTTTAGGTTTAAACCACAGCCAGAACGTTCCAGCCAAGGTAGGCATCTCAACCATGATCAGCTCAGCTTGAACTGAAGCAGAACCACATGCTGATCACCGTTCTGCCAATTTATACCCTTAGTAAGGGTATCGGAAGCCAACACAGCATAAGTCATGCAGCTGCGTAGAGTTTTATTTGCTACAACAAACGAGGAACTCCTTCCCAACTTTACCCGGATAATACAGTGCCCTGGTTTGGAATACACCGAGGCAAAACCTGTTCTCCGAGCGGACAGCCAATTAAACAGTTGTTAAAAACATTTACATCAACACCTGCCTTATGGTCTTATCTGATGATGGACCAGTTCCAAGGAGTGAATTATTCACAATTCACCAGCGCCCCCGTGTGGCTTACCAGGCTCACACAGGTAGCAATTTTTGACATATGTTTGTAACCATATGAGCAACTTCTTGTTGAGGAGTTTGGGCCTTCTAATCTCTCCTGTATGCAATTTCCCAGCAATCAATGGAAGACAAGGCTTAATGAGTTGGTAGGCCGAAGCACACTAGCAGCATTAGCCCGTAAACCAACTCACCCGTCAACCATCACCACCGGTTCCTTACAGACAGGTATCTGTTTTAAAGACAACAGACCCTCGGGAAGTTGTTAGTGCCCGAAAAAAGCCACACACCAAACCATTATCAAGGATACTAACACCCCCTTTCTGCGAGCCAATTAAACATCTGGAATTCAATGTTCGAAGGATTAATGCGAAGTACAGCTCCAAATTCTGCGAAGATTTTGTGAAAATTGGTATTCCAGATTGCGCTACATGTCCGATATCACATTCAAACAATAATGTCATAAAAGTATACATATATAAAACATGAAAGTAATCTATAATTTATTTTGTGTCCTTCAGTTTTTCTCTCCGCACTTTTATTAGTAAGCAAAGAATTTTGCTACCTCAGAGAAATACATACATATGTACGTATCTAGGAGAAAGCAATAATACACTTTTGCTATCTCTGTTCTGATATCTCTCTGATTAAAAAAAAAATTTATTTAGTTTTATTCAAAGGTCACTTTTTTCATCTCTGTGTACTTTGTGACAGATAATAATAAGTTTTACAAACAGTTTTGGTTTCTTATCGATATAAATTTTCTAATTATCTCGATTAACATTGACTAAATGGGGTTCTTTTAATGTTGTCAAAACTCTCTTTAAAGAAAAGGATTAAAAAAAAACAAATGTTAAAATTAAAAAATCGAATATTGATAAAACCAATTCTGATGACTTATACAAGGAAAATCTTACTTATCGCACATTTCATATGGCGCATTTATCATAGAAAATGCACTTATCATCGGAGTTGATATTTAATATTTTCATTTAAATAATACTCGTATATAATAATGATTTACGTTAAATATTTAGTAATAAATTTGCCTCATTGCTTAGTCACTGATGATAATGTGAAAATAAATAAAATGTATAAATAAGACTAAACGCATTCATGGTTGCAAACTATTTTGAAAGAGTTATTCATGAAGTGCTGTTATTACGACAATATTAAATATTAATATTTACAATATTAGCCTTATTCAGACTCTTGTGCAAGAGATATTGCGTCATAGCATTTGCAAAATGGATGAGTGTAATTTGATTTTTAACTAGCAAAATATACAATGATTAACTTATTACATTTTTGCACATGCGCATATAACCGAACAGGCAATCAAAGAACGAAGTCGATCAATGGTAAAAAGTCAGTGTTTTTGGTGTTTTTAAAAATTTTTTGTGTGAAAAATTCCTTAGTCTGCGCGGTGCTCTTTTTTTTCATTTTCATTGCATTTATTAACTTTCGGTGGCACCAAATCAATTTCGAAACAGCTTTTTGTTCCAGTATAAGAAACAACTTTCTACTATATATCAACAAACAACTTTCTATATAGGAGTATATCATATCATTCAATGCCCTCGCATGCAAGTGTTAAAAATTTGAGCATAATAAGACCACAGAGTTATGATGTATAAAACGCACCAAATCATATGCATAAAGGAAAACAGTCGTGCTATTGTAAAACATTTATACCCGTATTATCTAAACCGGATTGGGCCCTATGCCTTTGATGCTCAATTGTTTTTGTAAAAGCGCTTTGCACTAGCAATGAAAAATCCACAAACAACTTTGTCTTATATCATATTTTTTTGTCGTTCTTCACTGCACACACACAAGAGCAAAGCAACAACACTTTCGCATGCTTTGCTGGTAAACATTGACGACAGCGATTATCACTATAAAATTTATTTTTGTAAATATGTTTTGCTTTTTACAACAAAAAGTATTAAATAAAAGTAGTTCTTCCTTAAATGTATTGGTGTTTGCTCTTCCATAAAGAACTTTGGGCACCCCTGATCTAAAGCAATACAGTACAGATGTAAAGCTAAGAATACAACTGCGACGAACGTCGTGTTTCGCTGGCAAATATTCGTTGTATAAATCTGTCGTGTGAAGGACAATATCAACGAACTTTTGTGTAGATAAGATTGTTTACATTTCCCGCAAAGAATAATTAAAAAAACGAATATAAATACTAAGGGGGCCATATTAAAAGTAAGCCTATATAAATTCCATGCGAAAGAGCGAGTTTTGAACAAATTATTTGATGTACTTTGTATTCTGAGAGCATCTTCATTAATTTTTTACTAGACGGATTAATATAAATATAAAAAGTATTGTGTGAAAAATATTTTTTTTATATAAGAAACCCGGTCACTTAGTACTGTTTTGTTCGTCGTTCGCTGACGAAACAATTAGAAATAAATAAATAGAGTGTTCTATTTTTGGCGACCAAAAATCGCGACCATAAATTCGTTGTTCATCACAGTTGTTTCCTAGCATATTTTTTTTTTTTATAGGAAAGTTTTTATTTATGTTTTTAATATAAGAATATTTCTAAAAAAGCACTAATTTTTTTTTTAATACTTTCCATAAAAAATTTTAAACGTTTTGCCCGCCTCTGTTCTGTAAACGACACATCAAGTAAAAGGAACGCTAAACACCAATTTGAGTCCCTATCTTTAATCTTTTTTTTTTAACAATTTTGTAAAGGATTTATAAAATTAGAAAAAAAATTAGTGCGTCCGTTTTCTTTGATAGAATGCGCTTTTTCTTTCATTTTGGTGCGTTTTGAAATATCAAAGTTGACAACACTGGTAATAGCTATTCACATTAGATCATATGTCAGCACTTATGTTTTCTGGTGTTACCGCCTCATTTGGACGTCCACTGCGTTCTGCACCATCGGTGTCTGTACGACCACGTTGGAAGTCAACAAACCAACGTATGGAGCGGAGTCCCCATAACACTTTTTAAGGCATTGCTTCGCTGGAACGTTATTTTTTCTATCAGGAAGCATGAAATTGTTTTTGATTCATTGTTTTGAAAATAACAAGAGTATCGCCACTCTTAGCATAATAACTCACAAACCAATGAAAGGAATATTAACAGCTGTCTTTTGAAGGTTAGGATTAACTGAAAAAATGTGACTGCAATAAAACTAGCGCCATCTATCTGTTAGGCTCTGGACTTTTCAGCCCATGTAGTATCAACAAGACGGTGCTACATTGCATACAGCCTAAATTACAATGGTATTACTGGGAGTACTTACATGCCCGTTTTTGTTGTATTGTTCTAATTTTGCTTCAGTGCTGCCAACTTGTCGACCTTAATACATCCCGATTTTTCCGTTCGAGTAGCTTTTTTTGGACAAGACAAGGTTTTTAATACCAATTTTTACAATTTGTTATGCTACTGTAAAACTAAACAAATGAACCTAATACTAGACGCCTGACAGCATGGCCTTGGGCTTGTCAGAAAAGTAATATTTAAAAAATATTTAAACTTTACGGGAATTTAGAACAAATTTAGCGTTTTTCATAAAATACTACTACTAGTTGGCGAACTTAAAAAATGTCTGCGAAATTTTTGTACTAGATTAATAAAAACAGGGCTAAATTTTTGTACTAGATTAATAAAAACAAGGTTTCTTATCCATCAATCTATTACAAAGATAGCGTAGGTGTATTTTAAATTCCTTAACCACGATATGACGGATTATGTCACTTGTTAAAAATTATTAGCTAAAACGTTGTGTATTTGGTTACTCTTTTTGTTCATAAAGTATTGTTTTTTTTTTTTTTTTGCAATAAACCAAAAAGCACAATTTGTGCATTTTGGTGATAACGAACACTTTTAGATAAAAGTATTTTTCTGTTTAACAATAAACTTAATAAAAAAGTACAATATAATGAAATACAAAGGCTTTTTTATTTCTTTTTTTAGATAAAAACAAAAAAGCATTTAATCAAATTAAATTTCTTACTGCTGGCCATAAAAAAAAATCCCGTGATTTCATAAAACAAAAAACTTTAATATTTTAATAGGGTATTACTCGTATTATCTTCAACCACACATTTCTTTTTAATTGTATCAATTTTATTTTGGTTAAGGGGAAAAATTAAATAATGTTTGTTCATACTTTTCAATGAGGGCAGAGAATTATTAAGACTTGAATAAAAAATACGTTTTTTCTTTTGTATCCGATAGAGACACTTTCATATTGACACAATTTGATTAAAAAACATATTTCACAAGAATAGGAAAGCTCGTACAATAGCAAACATACTCGTACAAAGAGTTATTTTTCTTAATTGTCTCATTTAAACAATTAATTAAAAAAGTTTTGTTTGTTTATTCTTCATTGTGATCTTTAAGAATGTTCAGCAACATTATTTATCTCTTTTTGGGAAGGGGCAACGACAGCGATGAGTTGAAAAATATGTTGGTAGTAATTATGCTCTGTAGTCATAAATTTTAATAAAAGACAAAAAGAGAACAGAAAAACTGAATACTCTTAATGAAATGCACGCATTATTATGCCATTTGATAAAATCATGCAATTTAAATGTCTGTATGCGCTCAACACATATCAGAAACTTAACAGTGAGTGCATAAAATAAACGTACAAAAATTATGTTATGCAATTGTAAATTTGGAACGATTTCCTAAAATACTTAAGCAGAAAAAAACGTTTCAAAAGTAATACTGGATTTAAATTTGCCACCATTTGTGCAGTAAAGGTTTTGGCAGCCGTAAAAAACAATTCGACAGCTGTAGTGCAATTCACTAATCTGTTTTAACGCTAATCAAATTCGTTTAGAGAAATTAACACCAGCATTGGTGTTTTCGCGATTCTATAACAGTTTTTAGCACTATTTGCCTTCGTTTTAAATCAGCTGTTTTTATAGCCAGACTGATCAGCGTTAAAACCCAGTTCAGACTATTATACTGTGTATTAATACTTGTCAAAAATTCAAATAATACGTGCAAGTCTGATAGTCTGAATGCAATCCGTCATCTTCCTATGTTATAATAACTTTTGGGATCATAAATTTCTTCAAATGGATTTAGATTCGTTTTATAATTGGTGTAAAGTCAACCTGATGGAGCTTAATTTAAAAAAATGCAAGCAAATGCACTTTTGTAGAAACAATCCGAACATCGTTAATTATTTTCTAAATGGTTGTAAAATTGATACCGTGGACAGTATAATGGATTTTATTTGATCCAAAAATGAGTTTTATTCCGCATATCACAGCTACAATAAATAAGGCCAGGGGTACACTGGGTTTTATAAAACGTTGGTCCAAAGAGTTCGCAGATCCGTACATTGCGAAAACGTTATATACTGCACTGGTTCGTCCTATATTAGAATATGGATCGATTATTTGGGACCCTATCTATCAGATTCATTCAAAGGCAATCGAGTCAGTGCAAAAGCAGTTTCTGTTATTTTGCCTTCGAGGGCTACGCTTCAACCCTCAGAATTTGCCTTCGTATGTGGCTCGTCTAGCTCTCATCAAGCTACCTACTTTGAAAAGCCGTAGAACTATGCTCAACGTTTCTTTTGATCTGAAACTTATTTATGGTGATATTAGATCTGGATTTTTGGTTAATGAAATTTCATTTAACATTCCTCAACGCTCATCCCGGTATTTCTTTCCTTTATTTGTGGAATTTTCCAGAGTTAATTATGTTGATGCTGACATCTAAATGTCGTAAAGAATTCAATCATTGTCTATTTAAATTCATAACGTTTCTCTTTGTTGTTTATACCTGCTATTTAATTTGGTTTTACATATTTTAATATTTATATACACATGTACATATTAACATATTATTAATGTCTGTAAGGAATATTTCCATAGACAAATGAATAAATAAATAAATAAATACATACGAAAAATAATACGATAAAAATTTGACATCCCATACGACTTTTTGTTTTTTGAAACTTTTCAAAACGATAATACTTTTCATTGGATCACGGTTGTGTTTTTTAGGAAACCAGCTGTAAAAACACTAGCTGACTATTTATTAGCCGATGGCGTGCCGTCACCGATAGTATTTTTTGTCGTTATAAGAAAGCTCGAAATTTGGAATTTAGCTGTCGTATATAAATATATTTTGCTCATGCTATATGTAGAACATAAAATATTTTGGTGCTTTTAAATTTGGATCTGTTTTACATAAACATTATATTAGCTGCTAAAGATTTTCAAACGCCGGCACGTCTACCGCCTACGACGAAGAGCTTACCTGCCGCCGTATAAAGTTTTATGTTGGCACATCTCTTTGCTGAATAAATAAAAAAATATGAACAGCTGTTTTCTTTTCTACTCAAATTTTTTGGTTTATATCAAGTGTGATGGTGTGAATGCAAAATCTAATTTACATTAGACTTTTAGACAGTCGCAAGAAATGTGTTTAGACTTTTATCTCACAAAATCGAATAAAAGTATTTATACTAGTATAATAGTCTGATCGGGCCATAACTAAACACCAGTTATTTTTGTGGTGTTTATTTTAACAACAATATCGTTAAAATTACAATAACTTCAGATTATTTGGCATACGAGTTGTCGTAAGATCAGTCTAGTTTTGCCGCTCCAACAGTCCGTCAGCGTGTTCTCCGTGAGGAGATTTATCTTATTTATCAAAAAATATTTAAAATAATAAATTTATAAATAGTTTTCTTACCCTAAACATGGAACTATTTGCAAATTTGTTTGTTTTTTTCTGTTTCTCTTTGTGGTTTTCTTTATTTTTTACAAAGCTGCCACATTATTTCAAATTTTAAGTGAATCACATATGCGTTAGTGCAAAGCACAATAGCACGCGTTAAGTTGTGCTCTTTTAAAATCGTTAAAAGTTACTGAAATTCACTACTGATAGTTTAGGGTTCAAGATAGAACAACTTATCTTTATTATTGAACTATATTTCAAAAATAATGAAAACTTGGAGACCTCATTTCGTGTTTTAATTTAACTGAAAATATTTGGATCCAATGGAGACGCCAACACTAGTCGTCCAGAAAAGAATTTCAAGTAAACTGTGTTCCAAAATTAGCGCAAAATTGTAATTTGTGGCCATTTGTGCAGTGAAGTGTTGGCAGCCCTAAAAGCAACCCTTTAATAGTTGACAGCTTAAGGGCCAAATAAATCACACAAACTGCTTGCCAAATATGTAAAAATTTTAGGTTCGTGCAAACAGTTTTGTTCGTTTGTGGGGGTATTTGCTAGTTTGCACAAATATTTGAAGCATGTTTGCTTCAAATATTTGATTTTTGTGCAAACACTGTGAATGTGTGTATAAATTTTGTCATTTCAATGAAATTTTCGCAGAGTGAGGCAGTGGAAGAAGAAGCATACAGAGTAAATCAAGAAAATGTTTTTTTTTGAAAATGGCGAAAAAGAATACTTTTATTGTGGAAATTAAAAAAATAAAGTTTAAAACACATAATATCAAAAAATAGAGAGCAAAATAATTTGTAAAACATTTTGTATGTTGGAAACTTCATATGGCGAGCGACACAATGGCTATCTACTCTCATTGAAAAGAAAGAAAATGTGCATTTGTATGTCTGATTCAAAAGGTAGTTGTCAAATTACATTTGCATGTGTTGTATTTGTATGGTTTGGATGCAAGCCACGCCTGTTTGGCAAACAGTTTGCGTAGTTTATTTGGCCCTTTAGGCTTAGGAAAAATGAAGCCTTACACGATAGCACAAAGTGTTTTTATTAAAGAATAATATTTCAAAAATCATCAAGATATAAATGCTGATTTTTCGAGCATCATCATCCTAATCGATGAAACGACAAAGTTCAGCTTTTAGCTATTTGGTGTGCGTTTTGGTTTGGAGGCATAATTAGAACATTCTTTATGAAAACGAAGTTAGTCTTGCAGTAAGTGTTACTGGTATTCGATATCGTGATATGATAACACAGTTCCAATATGTGATGTCAACAAGACAGTAACACATGCTATACGGCGGGAAGCCATTCAATTCCTTGAAGCAATTAAAGGTCATATTAGGGCTAATCAATAAATAATCGTTTTTATTTTTTTTCTTTCAAAAAGTATTTATTTATTTATCAATTACTATATTGTCCCCTTCAAAGTAATCCCCCTCAGATATAGTACACTTATGCCACCGTTTTTTCCAATCATCGAAACACTTCTAAAACGCGCTTTTTGGTATCGCCAACAGATCTTGTTTCGATTTCTCTTTTATTTCCTCAATCGTAGCAAAACGCTATCCTTTCATCGGTTTCTTCAATTTTGGGTAGAGAAAAAAAGTCAGCGGGGGCGGTTTATTTTGGTCAAAAAATCACGCTCAAGCATCGATGTGTGAGCGGGTGCGTTATCATAGTGCAAGTTTAAGTTGCCAATTTTAAGCGATATGCGTTTTTGAGAACACCTATATGGCGATTACAAATCTCAAAACAATATTTCTTGCGTTACACGTTTTTGAGAACACCTATTTGACGTTTTCAAATCGAAGACACGAAATGTAGGTGATTTGATTTTCTCAGAACAAGTCTAATTAAACATTTATGCCAGCGTTTTCTCCAAATTTCGAAACATTTCTGAAACGCGCTTTTTGATATCGCGAACAGCTCCTGTTTCAATTTTTTTTTGATCTTCTCAATCGTAACAAAAAGGTTTTCTTTCATCGTTGTCTTCAGTTTTTTGCACAGAAGAAAATATGCGGGGCCAAGTCCGGTGAATACGATGTTGTTTTTGACCAAGAACTCACGCACAAGCATCGATGTGTGAGCTGGTGCATTATCATGGTGCAAAATCCATGATTGGGTTTTCCACAAATCTGTGCGTTTCTGACGAATTGCTTCGCGCAAACGGTGCATAACTTCAAGGTAGTATTCCTTATTGACCGTACGATCTTGTGGTAAGAATTCGTGATGCAACACGTCATGCAGTCGAACAGTGAGCACAACCTTCACATTTGACCGAACTTGACGTGCTTTATTCGGTCTTGGTTCTTTTGGACGCTTTCATTGGAATGAGTGGGCTTTAGTTTCAATGTCATAGCCATACATCCATGATTCGTCACCAGTTATGAGGAAATCTCGATACAGAAAGTTTAGCTCAAAACTATGGCATTTAATTTATAAGAATATGGTAATAAATTTGCTCATTAAGATATCTAAAATTGTGTATATAACACTATGTTAATAATCTTTTTATGTACTTTAATTTTTCGTTACAATGTTTTTATGTATATTAAAATTGTTTTTATGTATATTAAAATTGTTTTCAAATATTTTTGATATTATAAACAAAATCTAAAAAAATTTTCCTGAAGAAGTCTTCCGAAGGAAGACGAAATATCGAACAATAAATTCATGAAAATATTTTTTATATAAAAAACAAAACCGACCTCAAGCTTAAATCAACAGTTCAATTTAACTATCCCATACCTTTTAAATATTCATGAAATTGCGCAATTCATTGTCTTTTTTTTAAATTCAATGCAAAATACTTTATTCAATACTATATGCAACGATTTTATGGATTTTAATTTAAGGGCTCCAGTTAAGAAAGTGGAATAACTTTTTGATTGTAAAGTAAATAGCTTCTTGGCATACAAATTAATTAAAATCATTTAGTTAAAATTACACTTTCCTAATGAATAGAAAGAAATAACTAGAATTAATGAAATGATCTTTTGATTGCAATTCAAAGTTACATAAGTCTTGTGGAGAATTTTCTTGACGCCATATAAAGCAAATATCACTTTAGAGTACAGAGAACAGAAAATTCTACGACAGTTTGAAAAACAGTTGTTGCTACATACAGCGTGTTCTTTTCTAGAGCTATACAAGTTTAAATCATAATAAAACAAAGAAGTATATGTTTAATATCAATGAAACAAGCTTTATTGGAGGGAAAATGTTATGACATTATGTTTTAATGTTATGATTAGCCTTGCGGTCGGTACAGCTGACGCATACAAGGCGTAATCTGAATTACCAATTTTCACAAACATTTGCAACCGTAATATTCCATTAACTCTCCGAATGTTGATTTCCGGGTGTGTAAAGCAAAGCAGGGTTTGCTTTAGCATGTTTCTAACTCGGTCACTCTGCTTTCTGGGGTATAGGGCGGCAAGTGTCTCACATTTGTTGTAGCAAATAAAACTATAAGAAGTGGCAGCATGACTTAGGTTGTGCTGGGACTTAGGAGACCCTGCTTCAAAAGGTAGTTGACAGAACGATCAGCATGACAGAGATCATCATGACAGAGATCAACATGACCCTAGAAGGTTCTGTTTTACAGGCCATCTTGGCGCTTGTCGTTTGGTTGAAGTGCCTGCGTCTTGGCTACAATATTCTGTCTTGGCTACAATACTCTGTCTTGGCTACAATATTCTGTGTGATTTAGGCTAAAATCGCAAGGAGATGTTATAATTAAGGTGCATGCCCCATTTTCGGGCAGCTAATTGTAGTCCTGCAGACGTGAGGAAGTAGAAATGCTGTATAGACGGATAAGTTAGTTAATCAGTGGCTGATAAAGCATAGATTTCCACTGACTATTAGGGGAGTTCCATATAGAAAGGATTAAAAGGCCCAAACTCTTCAACAAGCGGTTTGTTTATATGACTACCAACAAATGACAAAAAACTGCCACCTGCGTGATCCTTGCAAGTCACATAAGGGTACTGGTGAGTCATCAGATTAACCGTTAGGTGCCAGCGTAAATAAATTGCCCACTTCTGTTTAATTGTCTCTACTTTAGCGACGTAGACCATTAAGTGAAATTATTTTTTCGTCAAACGTTTTTTGGGTAAAAAATTTTTAGCATATGCCGTGTAGCACGTAACTCCATTCTGTTGAAATCCCATGTCAGCAAGATTAATGCCAGCTAATTAAAATGTCCATTAATATATTTACTAACAGTAATATTTTGACCATCACCTTTTCAGAAGTTATATATATGTTGCGACAAACGCTTCATATGTATATTTATATACTCAATCAATCAAAAATGTACTTTATCGGAGAAAGAACTGTTGAGGTATAACAGCATATATGAGGAGGATATCCGAACTTGTACTGGTAGCAAGGCTGCGCTGAATGCACTAGCGTTTCGAAGTTTATCGAAGGAGTGTGGTCTGAAATTTTCGTTTATATAATTATTTCCTCGTACTAATTGTTTTTCAGACTATAAAATATATAAAATAGAAGCTTTTACAGAAAATATTGAAAATAATACCACCAGAACATTTTCGATGACATTTTTAAAAATTTGAGGTAGTGACGCTCAGATTACTCTAACAATATTGTTGAATTTTCCCGGGGTTGTTTACATACACTTGCTCTGACAAATCTAGCGACTGTACTGTTATTATCCGAATTTCTAGAAATGATTCGTTTTCGCCTAAAAATTAAGGTCATTTAAGTGACATTATTTTCTATGACTCTGGAAAAAATGTTCATTTTATATATAATCTGACAAAAAATATAGCAATGATATATATAAACGAAAAAGGTTTGAAGTTTTTAAGCCCCATGGTGACTTCAAACGTTCTGCTGACTTTCTTATGCTTCATTTTCCTGACAAGAGTTTTAGAATTTTCATCTATGTATATTTGTAGATATAAACGAGTACATACGTATGTACCTATTTTAAAATGCTAATCAGGAATGTACAAGTAGATACTATCAGACATAAGTATGTTTGTGCAATGTTAATGCCATTAATTGAAGCTTTAATTTGAAGCTGTTTGTTGTAGTTGTAATGTTTTTGTAATTTGTGTAAAATTATCAAGAATCGCACGTTCGCGAAAAAAGACCAGCTTTAGTTTTAAAATGAAAACTTTTTTTTTGCAATATAAACTTGCAGACTACATAAAAAACAGCTACTTTTTTTAAATGTTATTGTTGATTTATGTTTTCTTTTATTGCATTTAACAACAAATGAATATAAAATTTGTTTGAATATAAAATAAACAGCAACGTGTGAAAACGCTACAAATTAAATGATTTGAAGAAAGCAAACTTTTTAAAAACTAAACAAATTTTTAGAAATATATTTAAGTTTCTGGGATTTTTTTTTTATATTTATTATGGCTTAAATTTAGTTGGAATATTTATTGTACATCAATAGCAACTATTATTTTATTTCCACATTTGAGGCAGCATTTGGGTTCCACGTCTAAAGAAATCCTTATATTCGTACTTTGAAGCTATCCGCAAATCAACCCAATTGAAGACAACTTCAATAATAGTTTTTTGAGAGTTTGTTCTGAAACGTTATACCCACTTCGAACATTTGTTTTGGAAAAACAAAGCTATAATCTGATATAACTAAGTAAACAAGAGGTGGCAGCTTTTTCAATCATTGCGCTGAAATCCATGACAAAATTTTCAAAATTGTTTACTTTTACTTTTTATAATAAACAATATAAAACAATTACATTGTATTTTACATTTACATTTACACTGTATTTTATTATACATATACATGTACATATAAGCTTTGTTCGAGAAAATTCCGGGTAAAGTCCGGTAAAATGAGAGTAAATAAAAAATACCCTCAGAAGAGAACAAATTTGCCCAAAATTGCTGGAACACAAAGAACCACATTTCAAGCCCGGAATTAAATATCACCACAAAAACAGATGTTGTCTATTTATACAATTTTCAAACTCAGTGTTCTCAACTTCTAAATTTTACAGCGCACTGAAATCCAATAAAAAGCGCGTACTTTTACAAAAATACACGCAGTTGAACATTTTTATTATTATATAAAATTAACAAGCAAGTAATATTCACTTTAATGAAAAAAAAAATTTACTTTTTACATATATGAGAAAAATAATTAATTATGTATCACTTGGTTATTTTTCGAATTTTGTTCCATTTAAAAAGTAAATAAGTTTATTTCTATAAGGAAAGTTTTTTTTATTCAATAAATTGTTGCATATTTAGCTTGTGGTCTTAACAAATTTCATATAACATCAATTTTTTTTTATAGATGTTAACAAATTATTAGCAAAATATTGATGTCAAATAAAATTTGGTAAATTTTGGTACAATAAATTGAGATTAGTGCCAGCACCAATTTATTGAAAAGCCAAAACGAAATGCAAAAAATATATATAAACAAAGTTTTTTTAATATGTAGCTATCAGTACAGTTTGTTTCAATCCTCGTAAAAGAAAATGATCTAAAAATTAAATAAAAGCATCGTGCATTAATTTAAAAATTCTTTGTGCGATTTTTAAAGACCACTAAAATTAGTGTGAAAAGCGCTGAGTTGACAGCTCTGTTGAAGTTCAAACAAAACTTTTTGCTAATTTATTTAAACATTTTGAGCTAGATAAAAACGTAAAATAACTTATTTATACATGACGTATTGTCATATTTTCAAATATGTTTTTTTATGATTTGCACTTTGATATTCTACTTTATGCTCTGATATTTTATTTTCCTAAATAACAAACAGCTGATTACATGATTTAAGAATTTTACCATTTTGCACGAAAAAAAAGTTCGGGTAAAGTCTGGTAAAATGAGAAACACAAATTACTCTCTCAGAAGCTTTCTCATTTACCCAATTTGCCCAATTTTTAACACAAGAAACATTTTTCATGCAAATTGGGAGCCCGCGGGTTCCCGTAACGACATCGAACACAACTATAATATGATGTGGCATCTCAATTCAATTTTGCTTGAAAAATTAAAGTAGCTGGTAGCACAGCTCAATTGGTTCGGAAAAAAATTAAATTAAACCAATCCCAATTGCAAATGTTTCTAATTTTCTTTGCACCTTTCAAAAGAAAACGCTTGTTTTTTGTGTTTTGACAAGTATTATTAAAAAACTTTTTTTTAATTCTTTATTTAGATTGTTGGAATATATTTTTCAAAAATTTCAAATTATGGTAGCTCCTATGAAATGTCGACATATAAACAGCTGGAAAATATAAAAAAAGCTGTTTATAATTTCTAGGCAGAGTTTTATATAACTATACCAACAAACAATATTCAATCGGAGTTAATATAACTTTCTAAATTATTAAAATTCATTACAGACTTTTGAAGATATGCTAAAGGTAAAGTGTATAAAAAGCGCCATTTTAGCGGATTTTTAAAAAAATCCGCTCAGGAGAAACATGTGGCTTTAAGGGTACTGAAAAGTGCTAAAACTAGCGCGAAAGGCGCTAAATTGGCAACTGTGGCAGCCACGTTATGTACTTCGATGGATCTCAACTGCAGGTGCTGCTTCATTGAAGAATCGGAATCTCTTGCTGGTCTGGCAATGAAAATTCAATTTGAAGTTCGCTGGACCGAGCATATTTTTCATATCTCAAAACAAACATTCAAGTGCCTTGGTTTTGTAAAACGGTGCAAGACTTACTTCATTCCATCCGATCGCCTATCAACTATAATCAGTGTTGTCAGATCGTAAGATTTATCTTTTTTTGCTGGTTTTTTGAGATGCTTAAAAAGATTTTTTTATATATCTTTTCTATGAAAAAAAGTTGTTTGGAAATTTGTGCTGGTAACTTTTTTATGTTTTTTGAATAAAATTAAACCAAGAGCACATACATATACTAAACGAAAAAGTTTTTTATTTTAATTTGACAACATTGCCTATAATTGACCGAAAATGGAACTATCATATTTAGGCAGGTGCTTCAAAGTTTCTGTGCTCAGCAGAAGTCAAAGATCTCGTTCCCATAAACCCAATCTTTTTGCTTAATAAACATTCATCGTCCATAGCTCATCCATTGGTGATGGATTGGCCAGTAACACCTTACAACATTCTACACCACATCACCTGCCCAAGCACATACTATAGAGGCAGTACCTAATTAAAAAATAATTATGTCTCGCAACTATTGTTTTTATCTTTAATGAAGGACAAATCTCTTGAAATATTGACAAATTATATATATCCAGCCTTTAGCTGTTTATACTTCTGCTCTAGTTAAAACAGCCACCTAAGTTCGTCTCTGGCCCTCTTAAAAGCTGCTTAAGGCATGTTTACATGGTAATACAAAATATTTAGATTTTGTGGGAGCAAAATATTACGAAATTCTCTCCGTACTTAAAAAAAATTAAGAAAAATGTGTTGTAAGTACTATTTACGTTTACACTTGTGCGATAAGTATAATCAAAGTATTATTATGAAAGTCTAATAAATTTACTGATGGTTACAACTCCACAACATTTACAAAAACAACATGCAATATTCTTGAACTGCGATTGTTTGCTTTTGTGAATGTTGCACCGCCTGCAGTAAATACTTGAAGTGCTGCCAATGCAAATTTAAAAATACACCTCTGATGTGATGAGAATACTGAGTTTTCTAAAATGGTTAAGAAAATTAAGATTTACCGACCGCTTGTCAAATTTTGCATTTGGATTTCTCTCATACTGCATACATTTTGTTTTTACACGGTAAGATTTCCTTTATTCTGCACATATTTTTGACAGATCGAAATACTTGTTTTACCATGTAAAGGTACCTTTAACAGTGTAGCGCAACCGTTGTAGTGGTTGTTTGGCTAAGCTATCAAAATAGTTTGCACACACATTAAGCGTTTCAGTTTTGGCATCAAATCATGTTTTTTCTTACTTTAAGTTAAAATACTTTCTTTTAAATTTTTTAAGCGTTTTCCAATTTAATCGCGTCGACAAATATATCAAATGGCTGAAACAATAACAACTGTTTATGTTTAGTCAGTTGCAGATGATAAGAAAAGTTTTGATCTCCTCGTGTACAATTTAAGTCACAAAACAAAAAAACAAACAGAAGTAATAATGGACATTTAACCGTTTTTTAACGACAGTGAAATGAAAATAAAATTAAAAAAAAGATCATGGTTATTTTGAAACGCTTAAAAGAAAGAAGAAAAAAACAGCTGCAAATTGCAGCAATAATTTCAACTACAAAACCGGAACAGTTTTATAGCGATGCCCCTTTAGCTGTTAAATAGAATAGAAAGTAATGAACGTTTATAAATAACCGATAAATTAGGCGAGTTTTCATTTGGAGTCACACACACCAACTAACAAAAGTGAAAAGCTTAGCAGATTTTATTGTTCAAACTTAAATTTGGCATACTTATAATTTTAATTTTTTCAATCATTTGTTTCAGCTTGATTTTCTTTATAAAAATTTAAAACACTTCCTCGGGAAAATTAAGTATACTTAATACTTGATTGTAGCAGCTACCTTACGCGCGCATAACATATATTTTCAGCAGCCTGTTTCGATGTGAAACTGAAACTAAAAGAAAAAGAGTTTATTCAGGGATTAACCCTTTTTGAAGAAGAAAGAACTTTTAGAATCGGTCCATAAATGATGGTGTATTTATATATATTTTTTTTTAAAATGGACATTTTGTCTGTTCGATTTCTTTTTTTATTTTCAAACCCTTTCAAAAGAGCAAAGATTTTTTAAATCGATTAAAAAATGTCGGTGTTTTTAACACCGACATTTTTGTGCGGACATATAAAATAAAAACTATTTTTTGTTGATTTCTGGAAACTGTTTGCATACCGAACGCCATCTAAATCGATTCTGCGGTTTTGGCGTGAAAAGGTAGCAGACAGATAGAGAAAATTATTTTCTCATTTATAATATTAGTAACGATAAAGACATTTTAACACATTTTTGATGATTTTTGAACCAAAATCTGATCTGATAATTTTCATTATTTGTTCGGGAATAATTTGCAAATTTAACTCTCTCTCGAATTAAATTAATTCTCTCACGAATTGTATTTTTAAATTCGCCAACGAAAAATAATAAATCTTTGAAATATGAAACATTAAATTCGTTTGCGATCGAATTATATCGGTAAAATCACTTATTTAACGCTCTGGTAACGGCAACAGTATCCCTTCTTCTCAATCTTGTATGACCGCCAAAATTAAATATGTTTCGTGCAAGAGGGTTTGGGAGAAGTTCTAGTTTGCTGATATATATTGTCGCATTCTTTGAAAATTCGTCTTTTACTAACGGAGCAGACAGATCCTTGTGAATTTGTGAGTTTTTTATGTATCCTAGAGCTGCAGTAATCGTTCGAAGAATTTTGCTTTATCGCCTTTGATTTTTTTCCTTATGGGCTTTAGAATTACATTGTATAACAAAAGTTTGCAATCCAACTTCAATGTAAAATTTCTGCCCATAAGCCAATTTAGTTGCACTGCTTTTAATTTCAACTGAGTGTCTTTTGCATAAATGTGCAGCATTGTCTACTTTGATATTTCATAACGCATCGAAATGAGGAAAAAAGCGCGTTATTTCAACAAAAACGCACCAAATTTAGAATTTTTCTTTTGATGTTTAAAAATCCATTTTGTATAATAAAAAGGATAATATTTTTATATTAAAAACATGATAGCGAAACAACCTTTTAAACGACTCTTAGACATTCAACAGGGTTTGATAGCACCGGCTGATGCCATGCCATCAAATTAGTCCAATGGCTAAAAATTGTGTTTGTCAAAATTGGTCTCTAGTGCGATTTTATTACTTTTATTAAGGCAATGGTATCTTTAGAATAATTATAACGATCTATTTTGATCCTAGTTGCTTTGGCCTTTATATTAATCAATGTTTGCAATAAATTTGTGCAGCTGAAGGTTTTATTATTATTTTTTTTCCTTTGGAAAACGAAATATTTAATATTAAAATTTTTTACAAAAAAAAACGTTATCAGCTTCACAAAATACAGCTACTTACCGTCGTCAAAATTATATTGCAGGAGCTTAAAATCGTTACTGTAGAGGATGAAATATGCTGAAAATATCCACGATTATTGTACTCGTATTATTAAAAGTTACAGAATCACACTATAAGCCATCAAACTCGGTTTAGGATTTAGTTAATAATTTGGTAATTTATTAATTACTAAAGCAGTAGCGACTTCACGCGCCTTTATGAATACGAACTACACTCTTTAGTGTGTGCTTTTTTCGTAATATTGACAAACTTGGATTGATCGTTTAACAGCAAACACTCAGCAAAAACAGTAAATTGCATAAACCGAAATGTGTATTTTTCTTTCGAGAAATTGTATAATATACAACAGCAAGATTGTCTCATTTTGTGTATATGATGTGATACGTTTTCCACATTATTACTCCGTGTTCACATTGTCCGCTACAAAATCAGATGTAAAAATTTTAGCCACTTGAATAAACTCTTTTCTTAGATTAAAGCCAAAAGTTATGTTGAATATGATTTGGTGCCACTGTAATTTAAGAAGCGCACCGGAAATTAAAAGAAAGCAGACACCGCACCGCCTAAAGAATTTTTCGCACAAAAAATTTTAGAAAACACCAAAAACTGTGCGAAACGCACCGAGTTGATAACGCTGTAAATGTGAGACTTCCACGTTAGGGAATAATTAAAATGTTCTGTGGCTGAGTGGTTAAAGCAGCAGATCATGATACGTCATGACCAGAGTTCAAATCCCAGTGGGTGCTGATGAGTAGTGTAGCGACTACGAAACAGCTAGTTGTCCCGTCCCCCAGCTAAAGATTTGATTATTATTTTTCTTGTCTTCTTCAATCAAAAATTATTGATCACAGCAAATCTGTATTGTAAAAAATCCTTCTTAAGAAAAAAACTTAAGAAAGGAAAGAACTTGATCTATAACCCGTTTTACAAATGTACAAAACAAAAATTTATCGATACTATCGTTAAACGCTACTTTTGGTTTTTAAACCTGTAACTCAAGTGGAAGTTAGTAAACATAGATACATACATATTTATATAGGTGTTAGTTGCTTATACCATGTTCAGACGGTAATATAAAACACTTGATTCGCTCTCTGAACCACTATTGCAAAACTAGGTGTTCAGACGGTTGTTTTTTGGTTCACACTTATGTTTACATATTTTGTGTAAACGTTTCACTAATTCGTTTTTCAATTTTTATTTAAATCTTTCTGTAAGTATCCAATTTTTATATGTTCCAGGTGGTTCTTTTGATTTTACACATATTAATATATTATCTGTTTTTTCTTTGTTTACATTTTTTTTGAGAGCTAGTTCAGATAAACTAGCGATATTTTATTATCAAATTTGGAGATGATAGTAGTTTTTGCATGGTTCACAACAAGATTCAAAATGAACCAAGTTGGTTCGCTCATAAAATTTTGTATGGCGAATCAAGTTGGTTCAATCAAGATTGTGCCGCGAACAATCGATAGTTAGCTAAAAATAAAACTATCAATAGTGCTATCGATTGTTTTTCAGCTCTAATTAATGGAATATTTGATTTCAATATTTTAGCTTAAACTTTAACTTAACTTTAACGAAGAAAATGTCATGACGATAATGACGCCAAAAAACTTATATATTTCTGATTTTGGAAAGAAATTTTATTAAATTATTTTTTTTTTGTTGCCTTCTTGTATTGTTAGAGTAATTATCTCTCTATAATAATTAACTATTTGGTGTCAAAAAATGCAAAACCATATTTTAAGACTTTTTATTTGAAATTAAGACATTTTTTTTAATGAAAAGCGAAGATATTCCCACAAAAGTTTTTGGCATCACTGTTTGATCCTATTCCAAGATCACTTTTTTATCTCTGTATACTTTGTTCTCCACTATTCATAGCCCAGCTGCTGCTAATGACTGGAACTTCCCTCAAATTCCTAGATATTTTTGTTACATAAAAACCCTGTTAAAAGCAAAGTTTTAAAAATAAGAAAAAAAACACTTGAAAATATTTTTATCCATCAACCACATTTTCATTTTGATGAAGTGGTGGATTTATTACTTAGATATTTTAATTTTTCTTAAGGCATTAATTGCCGCTGTTTGCATTATTGTTTTTAATTGTTGATTTTAAATCATGTACTTAAAATAATAATAAATAAATAAAACGCAATAACAACAACAATAAAAGTTGTTTTATTTAAACATTTAATAGTTCATTGCCACTTAAACAGAAGTTTTCATTTTCATTTTGTATCTGGTATCTGTGTGTTTTTTGGTTGGATTTTAATGTTATTTTATTCGGTTTTTAAAATGAATAAGTGGATTTTTTTTTGTTCGCTTTCTTGTTAAGTTTTATGATTCATTTGGCTTTTTGTTTTAAATATTAAAACTTAAAATCTGGTATGATTTTATTTTATTTTTTTTAATATAATTTCTTTCAAGGTTTGCGTAAAACACATCCACTTTGTATTAACACATGATTATTAACTCCTACATATGTATATACTTATACACAGCAAAACATACATACCCAGTTAGCAAAATTGTCCTATGCGTCGTAGTCTTTGACGATGTATGCACGATTAGGGGACAAACAATAGGTTTTCTAAAAACATTTTAGAGGTAAATTGGCAACTACGTCTTCAGTCTCACCGCTCATCTACAGCAGTGATGTTCAAAAATGAAGATGTATTTGAAAGATAGCTACCAGAGAACAACTTTGAGTGATTGCAAAAAAAATCCTACTTGCTCAACAACATGAAAACCATTTCATTTCATTCAAATATGATTTTGAATTCAGCCGCACAAATACGCAGTTGATTTTTAGTCAGTAAACACAATGAGCGATAACTTCGCTATGTGAGTGAAATCATCGTTAAGGTTCGTGCTTGAATATAAATCAATGTGCATATAGTCCGGCATTGATTTCTTGTGTTTGAACTTTTGTTTTGGAAGAAAAAAAAATTAACAAAAATCAATGCAGTGATGCAAGGTGCATTAACATCTATGTACATGGTGGCAGCGCTACGACATGTAACAATTTTTTGCTACTGGCAATATAGTAAGCCCTTTACGTCAAGTGTGTTGTTTACATTTTTGGAAGTGATTTTAGTGTTTTATTCTGAATTAAACATATAAAAATTATTTTGTGAACATAAGAATAATTAAAATAAAAATAATTTATGATTATGAAAACATACATTCAGAGTTTATAACTGTAAACAAAGTTACAAATATTTTTGGCAAACATAGCTTACCGCATGAGTATTTTTGTTGTGTTGTTATAATTTTGCTCTAGTGCTGCCACCGTGTAGACGTTAATGCACCTTGCAGTGATGTATTCAACAGTTTTTCTGTATCCTTCTGTTGGAAAAAAATCAAAGTAAAATACACATACATAGAAACAAAAGGTTTTCATAGAAAAAAAAAAAACAAATGTTCATATGTATACATGTATTATTTTTGAACATTTGTTAAAAAACACAATGGTATATTTATAAAAAAACTACACTTGTTTCACTGCGCTTCTAAATTAACTTTGCCCTTTAAACTAACATACAATATATGTATGTAAATATGTATCAAATTTGTTTATACAACACACAATCGAAGCAACATCTAAAGTTTAGCCGATTTTATTCAGTACTAAAACGAACGCGCAATATTTACAAAGCGAGTTGATTTTACTCAGCATTGAGCTTTGTTGCTAAATTTTTGTTGATTACAAATTCAGATTGTTTACAAGGCGAGTTGATTTCACTCAACGTTGAACTTTGTTGCTTGATTTTTATTGATTACAAATTTTAGTGTATGAGTTAATCAAGCAAAAACACGATTTTTGGTGATCACTGACAGCTACCCAGGAAACATAATGTCATTTAAATAAGAATAAAAAATTTTAGACTTAGAATTTTTGTCAGATATAAACAACTTAATAAATTAATGTAATTTGTTAAGTTGAATAGATACGTTTTGGGTTGAGGTCACTTTTTTTGATACATTAAAAATCCTTTATTTAATTTTAAAAATATATCTTTCTCCTCCTATATTACGGCCAACATTCTTGGTCATCTTCAGGGAGTTTTTAAATTTAACAAATAATAGTAATAAACTAGTGGAAATCACCGGTCGGCGCTGTCGACCGTATTCTTTTTTCTATCGCTCATATAAAATCCAATGTTGAAACCAATAAAACTGTGAAAATATAAAATTATGTTCTTTACTCTTATTTGGCCACACTGTTTTTGCTTTACATCCCAGCTAGCATATTTAATCGTAGAAGACTCTACTGGGAATCCGATGAAGAGTGTTGTCGAAGAGTTCATTTTTTAATCACAGACGATCTCTCGCACGGGAGTAACTGTTACAAAAGCTAATTCTTCTATGAGACTCTTACACAACTCAGCAAAAGACTCTTATGTTAATCGTAAAGGGAATCGTACGAGACTTGTGTAGATATTATCTTACAACTCTTTAAGGAATCAGCCGTGTAATCTTTGTATGATTCCTAAAGGAAGCAGTACAAAGCTCATTCGATAGTTTCATACTAATATAATTCACACGAACTCACCCGCACTTTTATATTCAAAAGATTGTTGAACAATATAGAAAAAACTATTATACGTTTGTTTTTCTGTTATAAATATAAAAATCAATTAATATATAAAAAATATATAAATAAAAACTACCAAATTTTATATCGTCTAACAAACATTTCAAGATTGTGTGACGAGCGTGTCAGAAAATTTGTAAAAAATTTTTGCTTTTAATTTTTCCGCAAATTAGGCAGACTTTTCTTAAAATTCTGTAAATTCTAACAACACAACTTTTTCTTGATATATTTTGTGTGTTTCTTCTTCTACTACTTCACTCTTTCCACTGAAATGACAAAATTTAGCCTTAAACAACACAATCTCTTTGACAAACATTAATATGTTTGTGCGAAAATAAAAAAAGTTTGATTTGTTTGCAAGCATTTTTCAAATATTTGTGCAAACAAGCATACACCCCCATAAAGAAGGCAAAGTATTTATACAAACGTAAAACTTTGACATATTTGTTTAGCAATTTGTGTAGTTTAATTTGCTCTTTACATATACTACTAATTTTATGGAAGGAAATTTGATTGAACTGAATTTTTACTTTACATTCTTGTTGTTATCTTTTCTTAGAATAGCCATCCTTTTTTAATAATATAACAAACATTATTTTTGCGCTTAGACATAAAAAATACATTTTAAGATTTTTTTTTTCATAAAACTAAGATTTCATATTTGACAAATGATGATTTTTTGATAAAAATTTTGGCACCGCTGGTTCTAAGGGTAAGGGATATAATAACAGATGAGCAATGGGAAACAATAAATGAATGAATAAAAATTTTTAAAAGAGCATGTTAAGCGTGCAAATTTTTAAAGACAATAAGACAACTGTTCTATAGGACGACTATCACTGATCTACAGGTGACAGATGAGCAACTTGACATAACAGTTTCTAAAAAGGGCGAAAAAAATGTATAACATTTGTGTTTACACGGACGACAAGTTAGAGGGCAGTGTGTTCAATTTAGTCTTCAAACCATTCAGCCCTCAGCAACATCGTAGAGTTCTGTATAATCGTCAAATATACAGAAAGGGAAATTGTCGCTTGTGTGGTCCTCAATGATTTCATCGCGATTTGTTCGAAAATATCACCAAAGATTTGTTTGCGCAGTTGTCCATATGTCTTCCACGATTTTCCATTTTATTGTACCTGCCTTTTAAGATGGCTTAAATGTATGGCCAACTGGGTATACGAGTATATGCATATCCACATATTTCCATACGTTTAACACATAATTTTTATGGTTATAGTTCCGAGTATTTTATTATTTTCAAATTACGTGTAGAATTTTGTTTTGCAAAAAATTACCAAAAATCAAATGAGTGATAAAATAACAAACGCAGTTGGTATCGAATTTCATTTCCTTCCTTCCGTTCAATGACCACTTAACATGCTAAAAAAAAAGGGCGAGTCCTGTCTATCGTTAGTCTAGTTCTCATAAAAATTAAGGTGTTTGCATTGAATGAATTGGACAGCAAATTTTCTTCAAACTAAAAGTGCAAAAATTCATATTTTTTGTTTACTTTATAATGTTTGCAAAAGGAGCGGAAAAATCATCAGCACAAAAAATAATTTTAATGGAATTGTTTATTTGCTGATACTGAAAGCATAATTTATGAGTTCTGGGCATATGGCTTTGTTTAATTTGGAGTGCTGAAAGTTTTTGAGTTCTGTTGTAATACTTTATAAGAGGCACGGAAGAACGTAAGATATAAAATCACACTGTTGACTCTCCTTTTTTTGCAGGATCAAGTACACACATCAGTTATTACGCATACAATGTATGTTACGTATATATGTATGTATATACATGAAGAGTAAATAACAAATTATACAGCCATGTCACAGTGCTTAATTCCGTTCGGAAACGGAATTGAATTCTTTTTTTACTTCTTCAAAAAACGAACAACTTAAAAAATCTCTCAATCTCTATACTTCATATATTCCTGTTATGTACCCCTTACATGCAGTCTACACCTAACTTCAAACGCAGTTAAAACATGAAGTTAAAACTTGCTGTTTAAATATCTATCTGTTTAAGTCGGCGTACACGTAGTGATGTTAGAGTTATAACTTCTCATAGTAAAAAAATAAAAATGGTGAAAAACAACTACAAATAGCATGCTGTTGTCAATTTAAGTTATAACAGAGTTTCCAAATGAAATGTTTTAACAACCAAGTTATAACTTTAACCAAACTTCAACATGAACGGTCCACATTTAACTTTAACTTGAAGTTAGCGTTAAAGTTAGTGTTTTCATGTCAGGTGGAGACCGCACTTTAACGCTTAAGACAGCTTTGTAATAGAACAATGAATAAGTAAAATTGTTCTCATTACTCTATTACAAAACTATCGAAGGCGTTTTATACAATATATAATATTATATATAATATATTATATATAATATAATTATACTACAATAAAAAAGCTCAAATATTACTCAAACACTTAAACTAGATTTAATACTGCGCAAATTTCATCATGACTTATAAATAAAATATAAATAAAATATAAAAATGTTGTACACAGAAAAAATTATAGTAAAAATAAAATCAACAAAATTTTTGTCTGAAAAAATAATTTGTATGCATATACATAAATATCAAAAAAATAACCTTGGATATCGTATTTTGTTGTTGTTTAAAGAAATAGTTGTTTTCGATCAATAATTATTTTTACTAAACTTTTGTTTGAATCCACGAATTCCTTTACAGGTCCGCATTCAAACAATTTATTAATTGATTCAGCGAATTTCGTTACTGAACACGAAAAAAATTTTTTTTCTATGTAGCCATAACAAAACTTTTAATGCTGAAAAACTTGCTCCTACTGCTGTCAACTATAGATCACTGAAATGTGCTTAGTTCCATATAAAAGATGTTCCAATAAGTACATCCGAGCGTTGGCAATTGATAACCGCCAATTAGCTGCCATTTATTCAGCCTGTTTTGCAAAATCAACATGAATAAGTATAGCGTTCAACACACATGACGTGCAAGTGACAGAATTGTTGATCAAAGCAGGTGGTCTGTAGGCTAAAACGTTTTGCGTGCTGCAATCATTTTACTGGCGCTATAGTCGTCCCCTCGAGAAAAATATTTTCATTGCGGTAGATAAATTTTAATCCTTTAGTCCAGTTAGCAATGAATCAATCACTTGATCTGGCAGAAGCAGAACTGCCGCTTACGTGAGAGTGTACAAGCGAATCCAAGGCAATAGAATAGCTTTTGGAGAAGTTGGAAACTTCATCAATAAATCATCTTCAGCGCTGAGACCAAGTGAGAGATGGCGTCAATTTGCAGGAGATCCAAGAATGTCCAATGCATCCGAAATAAACACTGTTTATTTCGCGGTCTATTCCATATTTCTTTGAGAATAACTTTTATCATTCAAGCCATCATAATAGTTTTTAATAATTAACCCTATCGAATTCAAAATTGAAAAAAACGTGTTGAAAATCAACGAAAGGCTTCAAAACTGCCCGTGACTCTTCCCTAGAGGGATAAAATGTAAAATCGAGTTTCACAAACATATTTTCTGAACATCTTACCTTTTAATTTCCCCTCCTTAAGAGCGCTACCTTACAAGTATAACATTTGTACAAACTTTTTCGCTCATCCTGTTAACTAGTCTTAGAGGAGTCACATCTGTGACCGGTCCCCATTAAGTTTTTGCTCCTCCACATTTTTGCGGAACATACCAAACCCTTAGCTCTCCTCCTTGAGGGGTTACCATACAAAAATGGTTTTCTAAATTTTTCCTGCATGGTTCTAACTAGCCCCTGGGTGCCCTTGGTGGAGTTAAATGTATGATCATAATAAATTTTTCCTGCACACAGCCACCCCGTAGTTGCTCTCCTTAAGGACGCTCTTATACAAAAATATTTTTTATATATTTTTTCTCTTATGATCCAACAAACCTCAAGGCGACTTTTGTAAATCTAAATATATAACCAACGACCATTTTCTACTTTTTGGCAA
This sequence comes from Thecocarcelia acutangulata, assembly GCA_914767995.1. Lineage (NCBI taxonomy): Eukaryota > Metazoa > Arthropoda > Insecta > Diptera > Tachinidae > Thecocarcelia > Thecocarcelia acutangulata. The sequence goes on along the minus strand of OU612095.1, from coordinate 84,250,332 downwards.
ATCACACCACCCGCTATCATGGCTTCTGAAGGAGGCTCTCATACAAAAATGCTTCCAAAATTTAAAATCCCTCATCCTCATTAGACCGTGGATGCTCTTAATGGACTCAAACGTATGACTGATCCACAATATTTGTGCAGAGCACACCAACCTCTATCTGCCTCCCAAGGGGGCTTCCACACAAAGATGTTGTTATAAATAAATTTTACATGTACATGTATGTATGTAGAAGGTGGCGTGAAATTAATCATCCAATTTCGTTTTTGAATAACTTTTTTACTAAGTGAAAACAATTATTTTGGGATGTTGGAAATCTCTATTTGGACCTGCACAATTTTTTCTGTTAATTGAAAAATATATTATGATATCATCCAAGTGACCAGTGTTGATACACATTTCGCTCCTTTATTGCAACATAGTCATATCTGAAATAAGCTTTTCGAGTTAAAAACGCAGAATTGTTAACAGTACTACCTTTTATATTGTGGCAAAAATTTATTCAAATTAATTTTAATTTTCTACAAAATTTTTCTCAGACTTGTATGAAAACTAAAAATTTGAAATGCTTTTCTCTCGAAACAAGCTTTTTTTAAATATGACTAGGTTGCAATAGAGAAGCGATTTGTGCCCGTTTTATAGCATTTTCCATAACTTTCCGCAATATTTCTGGTGATAACTGTTCGTATTCCTGTCGAATACTCTTCTTAAGTGCTGTGATTCTCTGGAGCTCGTTGGCATAAAACTGCAACTTCGTGTAGACCCAGAGAAAGAAGTCTGTGATGGTTAAATCTGGCAATCATGTTGGCCATTCCAAATTGGCAAAACGGGAGATTACGTGACTAGCAAATGTTACTTTCACAATATCCGTTATGGCTTCTGCTGTGTGCGTGGTTGGACCAACTTGTTGAAAGCACATGTTCACCAAAACCCACTCATTCAATTCCGGCAATAAGAAGAAGCTTATCATGATGCTGTAGCGTTCGCCAGTACTGTACTGTCGATTGTCCAATCACTCATCTCGCGTGAACACCGCACCATGCAGTAGCCTCGAATGGATGTAAGGGCTTAATATGCATCAAACGCAGATTTTCACTGACCCAGTTTTGGACCCAAAATCGTTCTCTTCATTGTTGATATTGAGGATGGCTCTACCCGCGCAGTATGGTGCTTTATTGTTTGCGCGTTTGCATGCTGCAGCATATATAACAAATATGATTGACGTAAAACGTCATATGCTAAAGAGTGATTAGTTTTGCGCCACCCTATATATGTATTTATAAATTGCGAAAGTTAATTTTCATTGAAATCTACTTCGGAATTCAGTTTCAATTCAAATTTTTTCTAAAACAATCGTTTTATTTGTTTAAATTTTGCTCTTTCTTATCTGTAAAAATTTAAAAAAGAAAATCCTTTTTATCACAAAAATAATATTTTTAACATCTAACAATTTTAAAATAAAAACTGATGTATACAGAAGCTAAGTGTACAAATATATATGCGCATATGTCAGAGTAAATATGTGCACATATACGTGCATGAACCTTCATACATATCGCTGCATGTACGAGTACAAGCATTTCTATTTCACATAATACATGAACACTTATCATTTGCATGACACCATGAAAAATGTGGATGGCAGTGAATTAGTAAACAAAATGAACATGGTGTACGAGTCGAGAAAAGCATTTGTCAGTCCATCTGTATGTCCAACATCTGTATTTGACTGTCTGATGGTTTGTCTATATTTGCCCGCTTTGAATAAACAGCACAAAGCAAACATGACGCGCTTTTGTTTAATTTTTGTTTTCCTCTTTTTCTTTCAGTGTCTGTCTGTCTATCTGTCTGCTCATTAGTAAGTTTTAGTGACCAGCACAGAGACACTCACTCACACACGCATTTAAAAAAAGTTTAAAAAACGCTTGACAGTGACAGGATTGACTCACCTTTTTTTTATAAGAAGCTTTTTTTTCTTATACTCGTATGTAGATGTTGCTGGGTATTTTTAATTTAAAGGAAATAAAATTTTGAACGATAAAAAGAAAACATTTTTTTTTCAAATTCTTTGAAACATTTCTTCGTAATGAGTAAATTCTAGAAATGGAGTTGGTTTTTTTCTTTTTTTTGTGTATGAATTTTTATTGTGAGTCATATTTCCCCATTTGCTCATAAAATGCTAACAAAATGTTAAATTGTCCGTCTGGATATTTTTATATCCCGTATTTTCTTGTTTTTTTTTCCTTTTTGAATTTTGTTCTTTAGTTCGTATCGATTGCATCGTTGCCTGCGCTTTGTTTAGTTTTGGCAGCAAAGCAGAAAAAAGAAATATATTTTTATTATTAATAGCGTTTGGAAAAAAGCTGTGACTTTAAGTATAACCAATACCCTATAATGTCGTGAGAAAAATTATGTTTATGTAGTGAAAAGTTCACTTGTTTTATTTCTACACTCTATAAACAAACCAAAGCATTTTCAATGGTAAGAGGTTTTTCATTTCTTGTAATTTAGTCACTTGAGGCAGTTACTCTCAACTCGGCCATATACTGGTCATTAGGCTACAGTTTTCGACTAGCACCACTAGAAAGAACTTTTTCATTTTTCTGTGAACTGTCGTCACCCGTTTTAAGCTCTTTGTGGAGGCGTTTACTGACTTCCGGTGTCAAGGGAGTTTTTAATTTACGTTAACATTCGAGACACAGAAGCAGCGTTGTCAACCCAAAGGCGCCATACTATATATAGTATGGCGCTAAAGACCGCTATACTATATATGTACGAGTATACTCACAAAAAAGAAATTATATGTATATAATTATGTTTGTATGCCTAAAGGTAAGTACTCTGTTCAATTCTCCGAAAAATTTTAACCATCATTAATTATTTCACTCGGAAAATATGACATTTAAAATGTGGTGCCTATTTCGCGTTTTAGGCAAATTTTACGGTTTTCTTGGTTTTAGGTATACCACATTGTTTTGCAAATATAAATAAAAACCATATGGTAACATACTCGTATAATTGTTTGCAATTAAAAATTTCTTTTTTTAATGGAAAATCTATAAAATGGATTTTCCATTAAGACCAATTTGCTCATTTGTTAATACACCTTCTTATGAACTTTGCAAATATATTGTAAAAATTCTAAAGAAGATTACTGACAATTCGGAGTATAATATTAGGAATTCATTGCAGTTTCAACAGAGGATAAAATATCAAAGTATAAATAAGGATGAGAAATTAATTTCTTTCAATGTAGTCTCACTATTCCCTAGTATACCAGTTGAACTAGCAATGAGCACCATAGAGGAAAAGTGGGGATTAATAACGCAACACACAATGATGGAAAAAAGTTTATTTTTACGTATTTTGAAATTTTGTATAGAGGATAATAGGTATTTACAGTATAATGGGAAGATATATACGCAAATAAATGGACTACCAATGGGATCTCCAGCTTCCCCTATTATAGCTGACATTGTAATGGAGAAGTTATTGGACAGCTCTATAGGGAGATTGAATATAAAACCGAGAATGATGATTATATATGTAGATGATTTGTTTTGTATCATTCCTGATTCGGCTATTGAGGATATGTTTACAGCTTTGAATGATTTTAGTCATAATATTAAGTTTACCATGGGAAAGGAGAATAATTCAAGCCTTCCATATTTGGAAACAATTGTAATTAGGAGGGATAATTTCATAGGGGAAACATTATTAAAATTAGGAACTTGCTGGAAGACAATGATTTTCCATCTGAGCTAATTTATAAATTTATAAATCAATTTGGAAGGAGAAATACTCATAATGTAGTTAATTTAACAGACCCAAAAACTTATAGACCAATAACGGGGTTTGACAGAAAGGTTAGCACGATCTAATATATTTAATAGGGAAAAATATAGAATGGCTCATAAGAGTTATAATACGTTAGATACATTATTTAGTAAAACTAAGGATAGACTTAGTAAAATGGATAATGCTAATATAGTCTATAAAATTCCATGTAAGGGAAATAATCAGGAGAATTGTAATAAAGTATAGGGACAACGAAAAATAAATTAAGGACACGGATTGCAGGACATAAATCAGACCAAAAATATAGGCATATTAATTCACAGAAAACAGCGTTATCTTCTCATTGCTCTAGATTAAATCATTATCCTAATTTTGAAAATGTTTCAATAATAAAAACTGAGAGTAATTATAAGAAACGTTATATGTTAGAAATGTTTATTAATTATTAACACAGCTGTAGAAAAAAGAATTAATTTTAAAATGGACACAGATAATTTAGCGCATAGTTATAGGCATTTAGTTAGCAAAAAATTAGCACGTTGAATCTCAATATAAGTTTTATTTGTTAAACAAAAAAAAAATGTTAATGTTAATGGTATTCTGTGAGCAACAGGTGCCATGTGATTTGCTTAAGTCTAAGGCACAACATGTTCTAATCTTTAACAAGGCATGTGTTGGTTGCAGAATAAGTTTAATTTAAATTATGTTATATTTTGATTTTTGAATTTGTTAATATTGTTAAGAATTTTTCTTTGTGTATGAACTAAAAATTTTTCTTAGTGTATGAAATTTTTTATGTATAGGAATTTTTTGACAATAATTTTTCAATTTAAATTTATAACATTTAATTTCTCCTGACGATGATAACACATTGTTATCGAAATATTGAGAAATAAAAGATTTTAAATTGTAAATTTTTTTATAAAAAAACAAAAAACAAAGATCTGAAGCTGCAAAAATTAAATTTATTTAACAAACGAAGATCAAATAATATTGAGATAAAATTTTTCTTTTTCGGTTGTTATTAAATTTAAGTTCTTTTCCATTTTAGAAATTTACCATTGAAAAAGAAGAAGTTTTAGCAAACAAAAAATTGATCAGCACTTGTTTGAAATTTCGCGCGAAATAACTACCACTCATATTATTTCACAATTACAACATAATGTTGTCAGAAACATTTCACAAGTTTTTCACAAATTCAACAGAGTACCACTTCAGCAACATTATTTCATAGATATTTCACGCAAGTTTTTTTATATAGAGTTTTGACAGAATTTCACACGAAATAACGAACATAGTACTAAGCTTAAACCATAATTCTGTTTTAAATACAAATAAAATTATGCTATTTTAGGTTTGGTAAAAAACAATTCAGCAGCGTTTTCGAGGACGCAAAAAATGTATTTCTAGCTAGATAATAGCTCGCGAGTTTCTACTGAAGTTCTTATCTCGCGAACGGTTACGCCGACAAGTTTTAAGACTTTAATTTAGCATGATGTTGTCAGATTATAAGTTCAAATCCACTTTCAGCCAGAAAAGTTTTGTTTTTTATTTTTATTATAACAGACAGGAAAAATAAGTGAATACTAAAGCTTTGTGGCCGTCTCAGTGGAGACGGGAAAAGTGTTGTTACCAGCGTTGTCAACTCGGTGCGTTTCGCACCGATTTTGGTGCTTTTTAAAACTATTTGTGTGCGAAATATTCTTTAGCCGGTGCGGAATGCACTTTTTTACATTTTTAGTGCGTTTTTTAAATTTTGATGGCACGAAATCAAACTCAACTCAACTTATTGTTTTAAAGTAAGAAAAAAGTCCAAAATTTTTACGTTTCATTTTGCGTGGAAAACTAACCATATTATATGCACAAGGTAAAACAATATTGCTGTTGTATATCGTTTTACAAAATTTGCTGCTTTTACAGAGTGTTTTGCTACTAAGCAATCAAGCCAAATTTGTCAAATATTGTAATAAATGCAGTCTTTGAACAGTGCAATTCGCATTTATAACTGCTCGTGAATTCGTTACGGTTTTGTTAATTGAGAAATTGCCAAATTATTAAATAAATTATAAAGTTTCTGCAAAACTTTTGCATTAAATATTGATTATGGTAAACTTCATCTTTTATACTCGTATGTTATCATTCTGGCAAATTTGAATATATTTCAATATTTTCTTTTAAGTACACTGCTTACGAAAACACAAATGAAATGTACACTATGTTTGAGAGAACTGCTATTAATTGAATTTGAAGGCTTGTAGTGTGAGTTTGTAACGTTAAATGATCCTATAATCTTAATTCTTTTGACAGTAATGGTTGTATGCTCCTGCAATATAATTTTGACGACGGTAATCAGCTGTATTTCGGTGCCCCTGATAATAAGCAGTAAAAGTAACAGCTGATTTCGGTGGACGGCAAATGTAATTAAATGATATTGCTTAATAATAAATTTGATAAAATATCGTTATAATTAATGTAAAGGTAACATTATCTTAATAAAACTAACAGGGTCGTACTAGAGGTCAAGTTTGACAAACACGAATTCTAGCTATTGAACGAATTTGATGGCATGCCATCAAGCGATGCTATCAGACCCGGTTTGATTGTATAATAATCGCTTAAAAGGCTGTTCCATTATCAATAGGTTTCTAAAAATGAAAGGAAAAAATTCGAAATTCGGTGCGATTTGTTGAAATAATGCGCTTTTTCTCCCATTTTGGTGCGTTTTGAAATTTCAAAGTTAACAACGCTGGTTGTTACAATTGGCAAAGGCTACAAATGTTAAATTTTTGGTTACAGATACATATGTTTCATTGCCGCTTCAAATTTTTGTGGACATTAACATTCGACAACCAACAGGTCCAAAGTAGGCGTAAGTGGTTTGTTTGTTCGCAGCCTGTTCAACCTAACCTAACGTTCGAGTTCTTGAAATAGATCCTAAATTTTAATTCATACTTTACCTCATATAACCAACGATTTGAAACTCCATTAAATCCCTGTTGTCCAAGTGTAGAGTTACATGTACAGTTTACATATGTATGCATGTTAAAAATAAAGAAAAAAAAATACATCCCTGTAAAATGCGTTTGAGTGAATGCGTGTCGTTTAAACATTCACTTCTTTTATTTTGTTTTTTTTTTTTTTGGCGCATTGTGATGAAGATTTATTTTTATAACTGAATGCAAAAATATTAAAAATGCAAAACATAAAAAATAACAAGTAACAAATATTTAAATACAAAAGTCAGTCGTCTTATTGTGTAGTTTCCAAACATGTGTATTTATTTATGGATTTATTATTATTTTTTCTGTTGCGGTTTTCCCTGATTTGAAACTCTTGCGATGGCAAAGTCGTCGTCGTCGTCGCCGTCAGCGTCACCGTCGCCGCTACCATCGTCTATCATAAAGATGATGTTGGTAGATATTCAATGATTTCACAGTTTAAACTCCGCTTAAAGTGTGAATTTGTATAGTTTTACATATTCGTAAAATCATAATTTTAATTTTTTCACATTTAAGTTTTAATGTTTGCATGTGTTTTTAAGAAAAAGCAAAATAAAGAAAATATGTAATCAGTAATCTTTTTTTTCCTTCTTTCTCTTTTATAATTCAAATCAAAATAATATTTTTATGCCGGATACGGATGTGATGTATGAAGATTTTAGAATAAAAAGAAATAAAGATAAAAATATGCCTGCATTTGTAGCCATTTATAAGTGTTATGTTAAAACAAATATTAAAATTATGGGGTTGAGGATGATCATGGATATTGTTTTGACAAAGGAGCAGAAATAGTCTTTATAAATTAAAAAAAATTATTTTAAAAATGGAACGATTAACATGGATATTATAAATAGAACAGCTCTGGTGCTTGGAAACAGAGGGAGACTACAACAATGTTATTATATGCTTTATAAATAGAGTTTTTCAATCAAGAAATCATATTGTTGCGGGAATTTTTTTTTCAACTATTTGGAAGAAAATTTTTGTTTTATATTAAGTGCCTTTTAAGAAGATTCAAAAGTACAGAGATCAGTCAATTCTTCCTACAGAATTAAAGTTGATTATCTTTCCCCTTCGCAGATCAAAAAATTTTTATCTGCAGATTTTGCTCCAAAAATAGATAGTTGTTAAACTATCCTAACAAGCATTAAAAAAACAGTTTAAAGCTACTCGATAAAGAGTTACTATCGAAGTCTCTCCTACGGACGTAAATCAACCAAATTTTGACACCTTTCTTTAGCTCAGTGAATAGAGCATATAGATCCCTCTTTTGCCTTTATCGTAGTTGGCGAGATTTAAAAAACATCTACACAGAAACAAAAATTCTGTACAAATTAAAATTTTTTGTACTTGCGTTTTAATGCAAGTAATACCCAAAAATAACACACAGTGTACTTAAAACAAGCCAAAAACGGGATTTAATGAGTGTAAAATTCTTGAGCCAAACACAAAAAGTCCTAAATCGAGTGAAGAGTTTTTAAGCGTTGTAGACTCAGAGGAAGTGGTTGCTGTCAAATTGATGGCCAATCAGGCATTTCTTTTTTTATTTTGAGGTATTCGTTAAGGCCCAATCAGACTATTATACAAGTATAAATACTTTCATTAGATTTTGTGAGATAAAAGTCTAAACACATTTCTTGCGACTGTCAAAAAGTCTAATGTAAATTAGATTTTGCATTCACACTTGATATAAACCAACATAGATGTGCCATCATAAAACTTTTCACGGCGGCAAGTGCGCTATTCGTCGTAGGCGATAGACGTGCCGGCGCGTGAAATTCTTCAACAGTTAAAATAATAATTATGTATAACATATCCAACTTCAATAGCACAAACATAATTTATGTTCTAAATATAGCATGAGCAAAATACATTTATAAATGATAGCTAAATTCCAAATTGCGAGCTTTTTTATAACGGCAAAAAATACTATCACTGGCGGCACCCCATCGGCTATGAAATAGCCGGCTACTCAATTTTTAAACAGCTGGTTTGCTAAAAAGCACAACCCTGATCCAGTGAAAAGTATTATCGTTTTGTAAAGTTTCAAAAAACCGCAAAGTCGTATGGGATGTCAAATTTTTATCGTATTATTTTTCGTAGGTAAGACGGATTGCATTCAGACTATCAGACTTGCACGTATTATTTGAATTTTTGCCAAGTATTAATACAAAGTATAATAGTCTGAACTGGACTTTAGTACTTATTCGGTAGGTAAAATGTAATAAGTTCCAGAACATTTTGAATTTCCTCATTTATTATTTTATTTTACTTTAGTTTATTTTTAGTAGTTGTGGCAGCATTTATTTTGATTAAAACAAAAAATATACAATATAATATAAACAAAAATAATAACATACCTTAATAGCAATATCTTCGCTCATTTCGGAAATTTTAAGTATTTTAAAAATGTAAAACTTCAACTTCGTTCAGCAAATAGAGGTGGCAGCACAAAACTTTACACGGCGGCAGTTGCGCTATTCGTAGGCGATAGACGTGCCGGCGCTTGAAAATCATAATTATGTAAAACAGATCCAAATGCAATAACACAAAAATATTTTATGAGGCAGATCTAGCATGAGCAAAATGCATTTATAAACGACAGCTAAATTCCAAATTGCGAGCTTTTTTATAACGACAAAAAATACTATCACCACAACGGCTACGAAATAGCCGACCACGCAATTTTTAAACAGCTGGTTTGCTAAAAAGCACAACCCTGATCCAATGAAAAGTATTATCGTTTTATAAAGTTTCAAAAAACAACAAAGTCATATGGGATATCAAATTTTTATCGTATTATTTTTCGTAGGTATGACGGATTGCATTCAGACTATCAGGCTTGCACGTATTATTTGAATTTTTAGCAAGTATTAATAAACAGTATAATAGTCTGAACTGGGCTTAAACAAATATACTTTGCAATTTGATTTTGACGAAATCTAGTAGATTTTCGTTAGTACTCTATTGCACAACTGTGATTTTGTTCATATTAGTACATTTAAAAATACAACGCTGCAATAAAAAATCGATGCTTTTACATAGCAATTTTTATTGCTAAATCCAAGGTGCATTAATGTATACACGGTGGCAGCACTAGAGCAAAATTACAACAATACAACAAAAACAGGCATATGGTAAGCTATGTTTATCAAAAATATGTGTAACTATTTTCACAATTATAAACTATAAATGTACCTTTTCATAATTATAAAATATATTTATTTCAATTATTTTTATGTTCACAAAATAATTTATATATGTTTAATTCAGAATACAACACTAAATTCACTTTCAAAAATGTAAACAATACATTTGACGTAAATAGCTTCCTATATTGCCAGTAGCAAAAAATTGCCACATGCCGCAGTGCTGCCACCGTGTATACATTAATGCACCTTGGCTAAATCTAGTTTTGCATTTTGACAGACGATGGGCAGACATTTTTTCTTTTCCCTTTGAGTCTTTCCTAAACCTTTCACATTTGAGAAATTATTATTGTTTTTTTTAACACCGCTAGTATACTCATATGAAGTTGCAATTGGGATGAGAAAATTGATATGAGGCAACAACATGAAAATTACGAAGAGAAATAAAAAAAGTTCCACAAATTTCTAGTCCATCGTCTCTCCAAATGTAAAAGGGGACTAAACTCAAGCAAAAGCGTTGGCAGAACAACAGCACAGTGATTGCTAATTGCTATAGGTGGTGTAACGTAATATTGCTTCAACCCAAATGCAAAAATTTTCAACGTGAGAAGTTGTATGAACAACACTGTGTTTGTTGTGTTAGTATACTAAATTACAACAACTGGCCCATTGCCAGTTGCTTAAGGTCTTGCTACACTATCATACACGATCGTGCGATCTACTAAATAAAGCATGTGTGCTTAAAAAGCACTAAAACTTCAACCGTTCGACAGAGTTTTTGACAAATCGTGCGATTTGAAAAATTTTATGAAACTTTTCAAAACATTATGGTTTCTGTGCGATCAGTGTGATATATATTGTGAAAAATATAAGAATATTGTTGGTGCCTCAAGAAAAAAATTTAAGTAATGTAAAATTATTATGTTAATAAGAGTTTTTAATTGTTTTATTGTGTATATAAATTATTTCAATCATACTTGTGTAATAGTGTGGCCTACAACGCCATTTTGAAGCGATTTTTTCAAGTCGGCCAGACTTTTGAAACAGTTTCTTGTGAATGAATCGTACGATATTGTAGGATAGTGAATCAGGGCCTTTAAGCAATCACTGTGCAACAGATGTACATGTAACAATTTGCGATCTTCCTCTGTCAGTGTCCAGCTCTTTATTATATACGGGCATTGTACCTAGGCAGACCGATGCTGCATGATTTGGCGGAGGTATCGGAATGCGATGTAACTGGATTGGACTCCTTTATCCGATCGTCGGGTTGGTTCTAAGCCAGTGATATGTAGATCTACTGAGATACATATCAGATCCAGGCAACACAACGGGACCTGACTGGACCCAAGTGGGCTGGCTTTATAATAGCTGGCAGCCTGTTAAACCTAACCTAACAATTTGCGATCTACAAGTGCTAAAATAAAGATTGCTGCGTGTAGATGCTATGTATGTAAGATGAATTCATTGTGATATAGTTTCTTCTGTCAAAGCTTTTGCAAAAACTAAATTTTATGCAAACGAAATATTGTAAGATGTCAAAAAATCGAAAAGTAATTGCTTAAGATTTTGTTGAAGAAATTTACTTTGCTTTGGTGCACGCCAGAAAATCAAAAATGTTGGTATTTTCACACATACTTTACCAGGCTTGTTAAGCATACTATCCGTGTCTGCCCCACTCAAGGCGAATTTATACAGGTGAATGCAAGCGGGAAGGCGAATTCAGTACTATGTATTTTGTTATTGTAAAACATATCGTGAATGTCAAAATTTAAATTCGCCTAAGATTGTTCAGCTGGGAAAAAGTAACACATACAACGAAAAACGCTTTGTTATGGAAATGAAACCGATTCGTTATTAACGTGAATAGGTTCATTTTGGCATGGAAGTTTCATTAATCAGAAGCAAGTTTTGCGTAGCACTAGTTTGCTATTTTTACAAGTACAAAAGTTATTTCATTCGTTTTACAAAAAAAGTTTTGCATGAAAACGTATCAATTTCGTTGTAGCTACTAAACTATAATGAAAATATTTCATTGCATTACCGTAAGACTTTCGTAATAGCTACAAAGCAATGTGGTAAAAATAATGGGCCTATCTCATGATATATTGTAAATGTAAGGCTTTCATTATATACTTGATTGCTGATCCAAGTCGACTAACAGTATCGAGATCGCAGTTTCGATTCCACAGAAACTTTTTTTCATAAACGAACAAATTTGATTCTATTTACAATTGTCATTCTTTTAATAAAACAATATTCATAATCCGAATGAAACTAACTTTATGCTGGGCCAATAGCAACAAAAAATTGTAACATTAATGCAAAAAATCATTATATCTCCGAAAGTCTTTCTATCAGCGTACACATCGGTGAAATGCTGCATGATAGGAATAATAGGTTCTCTGAGAGTAATATATTTGTTATAAAATCTCTTTTTCGGCTTCGGAATTACATGAACTTTAAGTGCGGTCTCCACCTGACATGAAAACACTAACTTTAAGGCTGACTTCAAGTTAAAGTTAAATGTGATAGATAGATAGATATTTAAACATCAAGATTTAATTACGTTTCAAGTTAAGTGTAAACTGAATGTTAAAATTCTGGAACCGAGCGCTTTTTAAGATTGGTCCGATCACAGTTTTTTTTCAAATCAATCAAATTCAAATCGAATTATTTAGAGTGCAGATATGGGATTAATATAAATTAAAATAAAAGGTTCCACTAAATATTCTAAAGGTTACTACTATGCAGTAGTCCCAAGTACAGTATTTCAAAACAATCTTTAAAACAAAACAATATTTTAAATAAACTCTTTCACTTGCACGTAGTATTTATGATTTCATAATTTTCTCTTATTGCCGTAAAAAGATTGGCCAAAAGTTAATAATTTCAACATTTTACTGCCGGTAAGCAATTTCCTCAACTTCCTCGGAATATAAAGAAAAGAAGAGAAAGAAAATAACAAAATAAAATCAATAAATATAACCGAATATTTTTGTTTTATTTTATTGCATTTTTTTTTTTTTTTTGTAATTTTTGTTCGGTGAGTGATTTATGAACATACAATTAATTACATATTTATATGTCGAATCATACATACATATTGGCTTTGTATAAATTTATGTTTCCTGAAATGCATCACACCTAAAATGCGTTGTTGATATTGATTTAAACAAAAAAGTCAACCGCCTGCAATCAGTTGACTGTAAAAATACGTGATGTACTTGAAAACTTCATAAAGCTGAAACTTAAATACGCCACCATGAAAAACTTCATAAAAAAAAATAACGAGCACTACTTTGTTTCCAATAGTCGTCAGTCGTCTTTATTGTTTTATTTTTTGACAAACAAAATAAATTATTCAGACTCATGGTAAATTATTTTTTATAAATCACCTTTCAATAGCAAAAACAAAAAACAACTTAAAAACCTCCTAAATCCCCAATTTGGTTATAAGCAAAAGCTAAAAATAAGATAATTAAACACAACACAAAAACTAATAAAAATTATTTCGCTGCCCAGGCCATAATAGGAGTTATTTGTTGTTTTGTATAAAAATCTAAACTCCTAAAATGTTGTTATTGTTTCATTTCTAAACAATAATCGTGATAAACTCAACTATTTTCGTTTTGTACAAAATATGTATATTTTTGGTGTTAAATAAATACACAAAATATTTCTTTTGTTATAAAAAAAATTGCATGCTAAACTTTTCTAGCTTTGCAACACTTTTTTTTTTTTTTTAATGTACAGGGTTATCCATTTAGTAGCTTCAAAATCGTCAGTCTGGCAAGACTGTCTGTAGTGCAGATATCTATGCTCTATTCGCACTGTGAAAGTGTTTAAGCTGAATTGAAAGTTTTATTCCTTTCCACGTGAATAACAAAACAGTCCGAGCGTTCCATGGAACAATTTTTGTGCAATTTGGAGAGAAAATGAGAGAGTAATTTGTTCATTTCCTGTACAAATTAGCCCGAACTTTTTCTTTGGGTAAGATCGGACTAGAATTGAATAATCAGCTGTTTTATATTTACATATCGCTCCTGTTTTTCCCTAATGTTTTTTAGGAAGCCAAATTAAGTAGATTATAATTCGGTAACGAATTTAAATTAAATAAATTATAATTTAAATAAACTTTAGGGCACGGTGGAAAAACGATTAAAACACGACCGGTTCTTTTCACAATTACTTTGCAAGTGGTTTTTATTTATATAAAATGCTTAAAACTAAGTATATAAGGAACGGTATTCAAATCCATTTTAATTAAAAACCGCTTATCTCTAAATACTTTATTTAAAATTGATTTATTTATTATTATTTATATTTATTATTATTATTATTATTATTATTATTATTATTATTATTATTATTATTATTATTATTATTATTATTATTATTATTATTATTATTATTATTATTATTATTATTATTATTATTATTATTATTATTATTTGTATGTATTAATGTTAAATAGTCGAACTTTTATTTTTATTATATGATGATGGGTGGGTATCATTCGTCTAGCTCGAGTTCAATCCTGGCTAAAGCCAAGAAATATTTTTATTTATAATTTTAACAATAATTGCCGCGATCAATAACTCTTGATCAAAGAAGACAGGAAAAAATAATTGAATACACTAAAGCTGGGGGACAACTAGCTGTTTCACAGTCGCTACACTGTTCATCAGCACCCATTAGAATTCGAACTTAGTACCATGTAAACATGATGTATTTTTAATACGGCTGCTTAACCAACTCAGCCACTAAGCCCTTATTTATTTTTTCGTCTATATTTGTCTCATATTGATCACATATGCAATTTGTTGTAATCCCAGTTGTTTGTACTGCAGTTTGCTGTCACTGAACAACCAGTTATTTTTGTATTATTTATCAACGTACGTATGTATGTTGACAGTCTCTGTGCTGGGAGATATATATGTATGTATTAATGTTAAATAGTCGAACTTTTATTTTTATTATATGATGATGGGTGGGTATCATTCGTCTAGCTCGAGTTCAATCCTGGCTAAAGCCAAGAAATATTTTTATTTATAATTACAACATCATCATATAATATTATTATTATTATTATTATTATTATTATTATTATTATTATTATTATTATTATTATTATTATTATTATTATTATTATTATTATTATTATTATTATTATTATTATTATTATTATTATTATTATTATTATTATTATTATTATTATTTGGCTATTATGACCAACATAGTCATAACGCAAAAAAGCTTGTTTCGAGAAAAACACATTTCAAATTTTTAGTTTCCATACTAGTCTTTGAACATTTTTTTTAGAAAATATCTCCTGAAGGCAACAGTTTAAAGGTAATTTAAATAAAGTTTTGGCACAATATAAAAGGTAGTACTGTTAACAATTCTGCATTATTAACTCGAAAAGCTAATTTTTTGAGATATGACTATGTTTTTTTTTTTTTTTGTATTGGACCTAGTACTCAGGGGATGACCCCTACATATGCAGTGCATTGTACCAGAACTAGGAAAATAGGTTGTGAGAAGGGGGAAAGAGGGAGCGATATGTATGAAACTGCAAATGTTATCAGAAAATTTGCAAATTGGAAAAAAGTTTTTCTTTAAAAATTAGTTAAAAGCAAAATGGAAGGTTGCCCAAACTAGAAATAACGTTGAGAAGTTGTAAAAAGAACATGCAATTGTTATTTGGCTTTTAATTTTAAAAATATGTAGAATAAAAATCTTGCAAATTGTGCATTGCTTTTAATTTTACAGCTGTTGCCAATAATGCAAATCTTTTGTTTATATGATCTTATGCGTTTTAAGCGTCTAAAATCACTAAAATAACCTTTAATCCAAAAAGTAAGCATCACTAGTATTGCAAGATGTACAATTGTGGTTTTTTGCGTTCCAGCAGTTTTCGATAAGATTTGCAAATTTACAGAGTAATTTGCTTTTTGCTCTCATTAGTCCGAACTAGTCCGAGATCTTGTGGAACACACCTTTTATCTTTAAAGGAGGAAAATATAAAAAAACATCATACTTAATTTTTGTTCAAAATTGGAGATTGGCTTAGAAGAAGGGATACCGTTGCCACCATCAGATTGCTCAATAGGTGATTTTACCGAAATAGCTCCCGCAAAATAAAACTTTCTGTCTAGCATTGGCCGGACTTAAGTATAAAGCACATTTTTTTAGTTTTAAAGCACATCTTTTTTAATTTTAAATTTAGTATTAAGATTTGAATACTTATTGTTAGTTCATTTTGAAGATTCAATAAATAAAAAAATGCTACAGAAAAAAATAAAAAATTGGAGAAAAGGGGGGAAAAACTGCCACGGAATGTTCACTTATAATTGGGCTGATATTTTTGATTTAGGGGATAAATATATTTTAATCTACTATGATATAGATTTCACAAGAAACCTCCTGACAACACTGGCTAGAGATGAGATCAGGTGTGTGCACAAATGTAATTCAAAAAGCCTCCTGGCAACACTGGTTAGAGATGAGATCAGGTGTGTGCACAAATGTAATTTACGCAATAGCGAGAATATCGCTTCTGTCAGTGAAAGTATGGTGGATAATCCTAACCTGCTGTTTGGTGTTTTCAGCAATTGGCCTGATTTTTCTGGTTCACTTGGGATAGGCAAAATTTATCAAAATATCCATAATAAAAAAACAAAACCGATATACTTATCGTCGATATATAATTTTTATATATTTTTACAGGGTGTATCAGAACTCAATGTCAAACAGAAATGGGGTGACAGGATTGACTGTAATCATCATGAGAAAATTCAGAAAAAATATATCCCACGGCAGTTTGCACTGGGTAATTTTTATTATTTTTGTTCATTTAAACTTTGGAACCATAACATAACATTTCTAGAATGTTCTAATTGAAGAAACATTTATGTATCGGAATTTAAACAAAAGAACATTTCGACGTTCTTAAAGTAAAAATAAATAAATAAATTTAATTGTTAAAAATTTTAAACCCGAAGATAAAGAAAATTAATATTTTTATTCTATGTTTTGTTTCTTTACTTTTTGGTTTGACAAATTGAAGCGGCAAAGCAAAAAGTTAAATTGAATTCAACATTGCCGCTCGGCCGCCTTTAACGGCATTACGAAATTAAATTAAATTCAACATATTGAAAATTTTGTATGAATATTTTTATAAAAAAAAACGATTTTTTTGTAAATGGGTCACATTTTTGCCGACCGCTGCCGCATGCCGCTTATATTGGCCTTTCACTATAACAAGAATTGTAAAATGGTTGTTAGTTTCATACTAAAAAAAAACGATTTACTCAATTCAAATGTTTTTTATCCGCACAAGCCAAGGCGAATTCATACCAGGTAAATGCAAGAGCAATAAATACAACACTACAAAAAATAAATCTTTTTCAAAAGTCAAGAGAAAACTATAAACACAAAAAGGAATTTAAAAAAAAATATATTTAAAAAATTTACAATAAAAGACAAACATTTAATTATTTGGTGAAACTTTTAGTTATTTCGTGAAAATTAAAGTCACAGATCATAGACCTTGGAAAGGTGAAAATGGCCAGCAAGATTAGGGAGGATTCAGAATAATAGCTGGCGCTCAAGATGCAATACATAAATTAAAAAATTGTTTTGAAATTTTTTTTGCAAGTTTCCATAAAAAAAAATTACAATAAAAGAAAAACTTAATTATAATGTGAAACTTTTAATTTTCTCGTAAAATTTAAAGTCTCAGATCATAGAGCTTGAAAAGGTGAAAATGGCCAGCCAGATTGCGGAGGATTCTGGGTGATATCTGGCGCTCAAGATAGAATACACAATTTAAAAAATTGTTTTAAATTTTTCCCCCAATTTTGTTTTAATTATGTCATTGACATCTGAAACAGATAAAAATTAAAAAAAAAAGTTATTAGCTACGCTATGAATTTCACCTGTTATGAATTCGCCTTGGCACAAGCTATTGGTAGGTTCTTAATTTTACGTCAAAATGTTGAGAGAGATGGATGGCGGACATGTTTGCCATGGGCGGGCGGGACAGATAGTAACGCCACGCAATGAGACGGATATGCATTCTTATTTAATTCAAATATAGTGTTAATTTTGGGATACCCCATAGTGTTTATTCGTGAATAAAGCGGCCCATACACGTTTCAATTCAATTATGAATTGAGTCTTTCAACTGCCCACATACTTCATAAACTGAATTGAAAGATTTTCATGCAACAATTAAATTCAATGAAATTATATACAATTTTAAAAATATATAATGTTCTCTTTGCAAAAACACTACAAATATAAATTTTAAGACCTGATCAAGAGACTTTAACACACACAACACAATCGAATTGAAAGACTTGCTAGTCAACTTGAAAGAATCAAAACATTTTAATTTTTGTTCAACCAACTCAACAACTGCCAAACTAATCAACTGACAAAGCCCTACACGCTTTGATTTGGTCAACAACCGACTCAGTTGCCAACTGAGTTGAAACGTGTATGGGCCGCTTTAGCTTTGTACAAACGTAGTATGTGTCTACGTAGATAATCCGCTAACGATGTGACATTTGAAAAGCAACATTTGTCCAATTATCGTTAGAAATGTGCGAAAAATTGTTCGAAAACTAACTCAAAACAATAGACGACTGTTGAACCAGGGGCCAAATCACCGCATACGATATCGAGCAAAATTATCGAAATTTTTCATTTTGGTATCACGGCATACGATATCGAATAAACTGTATTGCAATAATATAAAAAAGTTAAAGGATTTATTTTTTGTATTCCTACTTTTAGAGAACGTATGGTCTTCAATCTATTGCATTTTGTTTAAATTACGATCCAATATGCATCGGTTGCCCTAATTTAGATGTATCGTAATGTTATTCGATACGATAGTTAATTCGATATCGTATGCGGTGATTAGACCCCAGTCCCCGTCTTATAGAAACCACATATTGGCCATAGCAATATCATCCCATATCGGCAGACAGAGCTGCGTTATCATGTCGCGATATCGAGCCGCAGTAACAGCCACTGCTTGACCCACCTGATTTTCAAAATGGTCTAATCCAACCAACAATGCCTCCAGTCAACAACAATCGACTGCTGCAACCAAACAAGAGCCTTTCACCTAAATGACATTGTATCGTATTTGATACATAAATGTCAAGTCTAAGCATTATAACAATGAAATAAAAGCTTCATCGAAATCATTGCTTCATGTGTGATTTATTTAACTCTGCTTTCGAAACCGAACAATGGATAACCCGCTATATTCATTGTATCGTATATACATATGTATATAATACATACATTATTTGCTTTATCAATTGTAAGCAAAATGCTTTTAAAAGAAAAACTTTAGTTTTCAATATCAGCCATTGGAAAATGAATGCTTCGTTTTCTTTTAATATTTTATTGCATTTTTATGTAATTTAAGACTTTTTAATAAAACTGTTGCTGTTTCAAAAAAGCAAAATAAAACATATTTCATAACAAATTCAAGATTACATTATAAAAATTTACTTTGTAGACTGCTTAAAAAATGATGTATTTAGTTAAAGTTAAGCATGTTTAATTGAGCATTAAAGTAAAAGAAAAACTTTTAACAAAATTATTAACGTATAAAATAGACCGCAACAAGTTGTACCAAAAAGACTTTTGTAACATCATTTATTTGTCTTTGCTGTTAAATCAAAATATTATATACGAGTACAGATGTTTTTGTGTTGTAACTATAAATACGAGTATTAGTAGCTAGTAAAGTAAATAGTAGTAAGCTCAATTGTTTCAAAGGTTTTTAAGTTTCGCAATTGCAAAAAAAAACCGAAAATAAAATATATAGCTATTTTTGCGACGTTTTCCAGATGTCCCCCTCCCCACCCCCCTGGAGAACAGGTTTTGCCTTGGCTTTTTGGGTTTTTTTCGGGGGAAAGAGGGGAAGGGGTCCCTCGTTTGTTGTAGCAAATAAAACTCTAGGAAGCCGCATGACTTATGTTGTGTTGGCTTCCGAAACCCTTACCAAGGGTATAAATTGGCAGAACGGGGATCAGCATGGCCCCCGGGTAGTTCTGCCTGCGGTTCAACCCGGGCTGGTCATGGTTGAGGCGCCTACCTTGGCTGAAACGTTCTGGCTGTGATTGAATCCTAAAACGCAGGAAGGGGATGTTAGTATCCTTGATAATTGCTTGGCGAGGCTTTTTTCGGGCACTAACAAACTCCTGAGGGTCTGTTGCCTTTACAACAGATACCTGTACTGTGAGGAATCAGTGGTGAAGATTGACGGGTGAGTTGGTTTAAGGGCTGATGCTGCTAGTGGGCTTCCGCCTACCAACTCATTAAGCCTTGTCTTCCTTTTATTGCTGGGAAATAGCATACAGGAGGAATTAGAAGGCCTGAACTCCTCAACAAGACGTTGTTCATATCGCCTAGCAAGCCACACGGGGGCGTTGGTGAATCGTGAATAATTCACTCCGTGGAACTGATCCATCATCAGATAAGGCCGCAAGGCAGGTGCTAATGTAAATCTTTTTCACAACTGTCTATAAAACTTTTATCAAAATTTAATAAAGAAATATGATGTATAAAGCTGTGCAAATCTTTGTGATAGAACCAAAGAACTCGGGATAATATCAGCCCAATGAATTTTTGGCACTCTTATCTTAAATGTCCTCACAAGATTTGTAAAATGTAATTATACTTAATAAACCAATTTTCATTAAATTCGACACCTAAGTTTGGAAAACTTACTTTCCTATTTATTATTTTCAAAGCGTCAATATATGAGAGCTATTTCAAAAATATTGCCACCTTTTTACCAATGAAAACGCTTTGCGGATTCTGCAATTGCAAAGGAAATATTGATACACCGGCATGTTCCAGAAAAGTAGTGGAATGAAAATAAAAATATGATTTGAAAAGTTAACTTTTCATTTTTGTTGTTCTGAAAAAGTAGTAGTTTGTATGTTTCATTCTTTCGTTCGAACTGAACTTCGAAAATAAAACTTGGATAAATTGTGCAGTAACTAGTACTGACACAAACCATGTTTTCAATTTTATTTGTTTTTTTTTTTTATACAAACCAGTACTGAAATGAACCATATTTTCAGTTTCATTTTATTTTTTTGCCCAAAAAACGACATGGAACATTTTTTATTTAATGCTTGTTATTTTATAAGGATAAAATTTAAGGCCATGTCAGATAACACTTTGCCGCTTTACGTGATGTTTAAAGCTTTAGCAGAAAAGCGCAAAGCAAAAGGTGTATGTCACAATGAAAACTTTGGCAACGCTCACGACTTGTTTGTTTTTCTAAAAAACTGGTTGTTAATTTTTATATTTACAGCCAGTTCGTCGATGTCGAAAGGATAAGTTCATTCGCATTCAGGGCGAAAGAAAATTGATTTGGGTTTTTTCTAACTTTATTCTATGCGAACGATGTGTCAAAATTCAATTAAAATACATAAGTTCATGCGAACGAACAATAGTGATATAGACGAACCCAAATTTATTCAAATGTGAGTGACTAGCTTTCTTTCGCATACATTTTCATTCGATATCGTCGAACAGGCTGTTAATTACTTCTTATGATAGTAGAAGTTAGAAATATTATTGGACGAACTTCTGAAATTGGTTCTAATTGTTTTCTTAGTGCATAAAGCTTTGGAGCTATTAGAAAAAACTTCAACGAGTAAAAACATGAGAGTTGCTGAACTTTTTGTTTCACGTTGTGTTAAAAGTACTTTATGTGACATGTTTCATATAAGTATGTAAGTTTTATCTTAGATGTCAAAGCGAATTTGCAACGCAAAGCGAAGTAAAAGCTTTATCTGATACGGCCTTTAGTTAGGTTTAACAAATTCTCCGTTTGCAACGATGATCGTAATTTTTTAAGTGCCATTTTATGCAAAAGTTTGATATAGCGGGTGGCGGTAAACGAAATACATATAAGTGGTGACGATGATTTGGATGAGTTAGTGACTCCGTAAACGCTGTAATAAGAGATGATATCGCCAATCGACTTTAGTTAATAAAATAACAAATATTAGTTTTTTATATAATATTCTCCTTTTTCCCCTAAAATATATGCCCAATTGTATCTCAAATAAATATTCCGTCATCTAACCCTCTTATTTCAATGGGATTGTAATTATACTAAGTTTTCTGTAAAATATTTCATTTTCACAATAAAATTAAAAAGTGGTTTCAAACTACTACTTTTTGTGTAAAAGTAGTTTCAAGAACCAGACAATTCACTACAAATTAATGTTCGAAAACAAAACACAAATGAAAAGTATAGAGTAGAATGTAGAACACCAAAACTTCAAATTGAAGTGATTTCAAACTATTTTCACTTCAAAGTAGAATCTAGAACATACCCGACAGACTCTTGTGTATTACACAGTACTGAAATACTTCACAACATTATTTACAGTTAATACCACTGTATATTAACACTAGAGTTGCTTTCTCTTCTGACTTATGACTATCTTTCACCACGTTTAAAATTAAATTCTGCATCTGGCGAACATCTGTTTGCTAATTATGTCTCCTTATTACCTTCTACAGAAATGCGTAAACACACATCCATACTTGCTTGCAAAACAATAAAAACGCAAGAGTCGTTGTAATATCATTGGTGGTTAATCCACTTGGATTTTTGCGTTCTTTAGATCAAATACGTTGTTTGTTTGTGTATTATGTTTTTAGCTTTATGTTGTATGTGTGTGTACATTTATAACAATCTGATCAACGGCTCGCACAGTGGGTTAGAATAGATACAAATTCATTGCAATACACCATTAAAATCATAATTATATTTTTGTCTCCTTTTTGATTCCAAAACTTTCTGGCATTTCAAAAACAGATAAGAAATATTTAGTATAAATTTAAAAAAAGATTAGTTGGTCTGAGCTGAATGAGTTTTGTAGGCATTTTCCGATGGCTCGGAAAAATGCGAGCTTTCATCCATTCTAAGTGCAGTTCAATTAAAATAAAAGCGTGTTTTTTTTATATTGAAAATAAGTGACTTATAGTCAGTCACCTATTATTCAACTAACGGATATATCGGAGGCAGACAAGGCAAATTATACAAGATCAGAGGAAAATAATACTTATAAAAGGCATCGGAAGATGTTTTTGTACGTTAAAAATTATGACGAACGTTTACGAAACGACATCGTGTCATGTCGTGAGTAGTCGATGGCACGTGAAGACGAGGCGTAAGAAATAATTGCGATGACGCGAGAGCTGTCCTTCAGCCCAGAGCTGCTTTACTGCGACAACTTTATAATAGTTCTATAACTTGAATTGATTGCCCAATCAGAACACAAGTTGAGTGACATCAGCATATTCCATCATGTACAGATCATTTGTTTTTTATTTTCGCTTGTCTACGTAAACTTTAATGTATACCAGGTTTAAACTGAAAAGTACTGCTTAAGACAACGAAGTGACAATACGAGTAATATCTTAATTCAGTTCTGATTTAGTTTAACTGCCTGGCTCACGATGTCGTTTCGTTAACGTTCGACGTAATTTTAAAGGTCAAAAAACCTATTCCGATACCGTTTATAAGCTTTGTTTTTCCCTGATCTGGTAGCATTTATCCTGTCTGCCTTTGATATATCCGTTAGTTGAATAATAGTTGACTATAAGAATATTATATATATAATAGTTGACTATAAAAACATTAGCGAACGTTAACGAAGCGACATCGGGAGCCAGGCAGTAAAACACCCAAACTACTACTTTTTCAGAACAACAAAAATGAAAAGTTAACTTTCCAAATCATTTTTTATTTTAATTCTACTACTTTTCTAGAACATGCCGGACTATACTTTCAAAACTTATGGTGACTTTTGGGTTGCCCTGTACAAAGTACAATTAGTATCAAGTTAGTAATCAAAAACTGAAGAGCAGGGATTATTTACAATTTTTAAACAGTTCCAAAACGTATATATCATTTTTTTTTTCTTTTCTTAAAAGGAAACCTTTCTTTTCTTAAAAGGAAACCCCTCCCGACCACATCAAACTTTTGTGACAAAATGAAAAATAAAGATGTAGAATTCTGTCTTGAGCTTAAATTTTCTAACAAAATGTATTTTTAATTCCCTATTTTTAGATGCCAATGGCGACTTCATTAGACAAGGATGCCATACGTGAAGCCTACGAGGATGTGCGCTCTGATCTCACTGACACAGAATGGTAAAAAAAAAAATGCGCTTGAACTTGAATTATCGTAATAACTTTAATACATTTTTTTCAAGGGCCGTTTTTAAGTTTGATGGTGCTCAAATCATATGCTCCGCCCGTGGCCAATGTTTTGAAGAGTTTCGCCAACAATTCGGCGACAATGAACGGGCCTTCGGTTATATACGTATTCAAATGGGCGACGAAATGTCTAAAAGAAAAAAATTTATATTCTTAACATGGATTGGTCAGGATGTGGGCGTCATACAAAGAGCTAAAATGTCCACGGATAAGGCTATCATCAAAGATGTCTTAAATGTAATTTGTTTTTGCATTTTCATTTCAAAATGTTTTCGAAATTTTTTCATTCTTCTTCTTTTACAAGAATTTTGCTGTTGAACTGCAGGCAGGTGCTGATACTGAATTGGATATTGAACTGTTCCGCGATGCTTTAAATCGTGCCGGTGGTGCTAACTATGGTACTGGCGTTCGCAATTTCTAATTTGCCAAACGACAAAGAATAAAACACACACAAACAAACAAATTTTAAAAGTTCCCACAAATTAACTTCTTCAATTTCGTATTTGATAACAGAGAAAACAAACAAACAAGCATAAAAAATAAAAATAAACAAACCGATAAATATCGAAAAACCAACAGAACCAATTTTTGAAAATGCAACTTTTCGTGGTAAAAAGTAGTTTTGTCGTTTTAAATATTAAACTTTTTTTAAGCATAAGTGAGCAAAATGTTGCAATAAAAGTCCTGATTAGCTACTAAGTGTATTTAAGACATTAAATTTTTAAATGATACATTTTTTACGTTTATGTTTTGTTTTGAAATAATTCAATATTTTTTACCAATCTTCACTTTTCTGCCTATTTTTCGTTCTTCTACAATAATAGTTTCGTAATGTATTTTTCATAATTGTAAAGTTTATGGTATTTTTAAAAAACTTCCTTTTTAAACAAAATGTATTTTTATAAATTAAAACAAAAAATAATTTTAAAAAGTCAAATAAATTCTAATGAAAATTCAGTTCATGAATTGTTATGTATTTATTTAGTAACTATACAGTTGCAAAGTATAGGATGCACAGCATGGGCGGGGTGACAAAGACCATATGGCCAAGATGGTATTAACAGTACTTTTGTAGCATCGCTGTGACTAACTATAACGACCTATGCCTTCACATAGGAAGTTGCCACGTGGTTAACAACGAATAACCTCTAAAAAAGCTGTAAACTAATACAGTTAGTTGAGGCAAACCGTTATAGCGTATTTACACTTACTCACATCTCAGAGATGTGTGTGGAAGATGTTGAAAATTGAAAAAAGCTGTTTACCAGGGCTGTTCTGCAAATCACTTTTTGTCAAAGTGATTTCAAATCACGCAAAAGGTGTTCTGCACACAGAAAATATTCAAATCACGTGATTTTAAACCGGTTAGCCAAATGGATGGCTTTTTGATGTCACTTGGTTATTTTCTCTGTGTTTTTCAATACAAATTTAATAAAACTACTTTTATGTATTTAAAATGATGTGTTGTTTGTTGATTTTTGTAATAAAATTAAGTTTTATTCACACAGAAACATAAATATTAATAAAAAACATAAATATTAATATAAAATTGACACTGCTTGTTTTTTGAGAAATTGTTTTGCTTTGTTTACCAATAGTAGTGATTTACATTTTCTCTTTAGCAGTCAGCTGGTTTATTTTTTTACTTAATATTCACTTTTTATTGTAGTTAAGAATATAAAACTATAAAAAAAAACAAAACAAAAATGTAAAAATAGCTGTTTTTTCGTGCTTTAGACAAATTAAAAGCACGTTGAAAACCATAAAATCACGTGATTTGCAGCTTCAAATTGTCTGCGTGCTTTCAAAACGGTTCGTGATTTGAAAGCACGCCGTTTTCAGAACAGGCCTGTACATTACATTTTCAACATCTTTCATCTGTCAAGTATTACTTCACGTGTTTGAGTAAACAAAAAACATTATATAAAATGGAACTATATTATTCTACATTTATTGGACTAATTATTGCTCTTAGAGAGCAAAAACAACTACTGCTTCAATATGCAGAATTATTAGAAATTATGCAAGACGACGACGACAATAAGGATGAGAAACGAACATCTTGTAAAGATGTTGAGTTTTTTTGATATAGACTTTACATAGGAAGATGTTAACATCTTGCCAAAATGATGAAAGATGTGAGTAAGTGTAAATACGCTATTAACCAGTGCGAGTGAGATGCAAACCTCTTAAAGACCGAACAACAAACACAAGCCTGACCGCACTTAAGAAATAATTGCGATGACGTTATTTGAGATGCTGAAGATTTAAAAAAAGTTTTTCTTTTAAAGGTTTTTTTTTTTAAATTGTGCAGCTTGCTTTTTATATTTCATGAATAAATTGGAACCAAAAAGAAACACACAAAGGACTTTTTTTCTGAAAATAAGATTTTTGAAAAAAAAAATATGACAACACTGGCTATGCCTCAATGCATCAATTTATGTGCGAGTATATTTCAGCTTTTGCGAAAGAGTTCGTAAATGCGGCCCTTGTTTGAAGCCATGGTGCAATTAATAGGTGTGTTCCACGAAATCTTGGACTAATGAGAGTAAAAAGCAAATTACTCTTTACATTTGTAAATTTTGCCCAAAACTACTGGAACGCAAAAAAACACAATTGTACATCTTACAATACTAGTGCTGCTTAAAACGCATAAGATCATATAAACAAAAGATTTGCATTATTGGCAACAGCTGTAAAATTAAAAGCAATGTAAAATTTTCAATAGATTTTTATAGTACATATTTATAAAATGAAAAGCCAAATAACAATTGCATGTTCTTTTTACAACTTCTCAACGTTATTTCTAGTTTGGGCAACCTTCCATTTTGCTTTTAACTAATTTTTAATCTAACACTTTTTTCCAATTTGCAAATTTTCTGATTACATTTTCAGTTTCATATGTATGTGAACATAATGCAGCTGATTATTCAATTCTAGTCCGAACTTACCCAGAAAGTTTGAGCTAATTTGTACAAGAAATGAAAAAATTTACTCTCTCATTTTCTCTAAATTGCACAAAAATTGTTACGTGAAAAGCTTTCGTACTAGTTCCGACTGCTTCGTTATGCACGTGGAACCCACCTAATAATTGCACCATGTTTGAAGCCATGTATTTGAATGTTCATCTTACTGTAGTTGATGTTTAATAAGTGTATGGGTTCCCTTCCTCTCTTTCAAGGATTAGGGGTTTTTTATATAGCGAATAATATTAATTTACTTTTTGTTTTACTGTCTTACCAACTTTTGTTCATCGGCTAGGCTAGATAAGTAAACTTGGGTTACTAAGATTTCTATAACCTATCGTTTAGACAGGAAAGTAATTTCATGAAAGTTGCAATACACTCACACTTTTTTACTAACACACTCTCATTTTGCTTACCACTCAGCTTTCATTAAAAATTTCATGAAACAAATTTTTTGACGTTTTCTGAAAGTAAAATGACAAATTGCTAAACATTGTTGCCACATAAAAAGAATTATATACAGTTGCAGTATTGTAGTAAAATAATAATTATAAAATTAACTTCTTTTGCAAGTCTATGAAAATAATTATGATCATTTGTCATTGTATTGTATATTTAACACATAAAGAGTGTAATTAAAGTCTTTTTATAAAAATAACATCATAGAAAAAATTATAATGATAAGTTTTTTCAACTATAACCCCATAAATTTGTATTTGTAATAAGTTCGGCAACTCTGATTAGTAAGCAAACAAAGTAAGAGTGGAGAGAAGTAGAGGCATGATACAAAAAACAAGGTAGCCGCTTCGCTACAACAATACAACAATAATAAAAACAACAGGTATTTTGTTTGTGTAAAATGGCGAATTCACACTTAAGCTGTCAAAAGTAGTTGATAAAGAACATGTAAAAAATTTAAATGGCGCCGAAAAAGGTAAACAAAACTTGACAACGAAAGTGCCGCCATATTAACCGAATTCGCCGATGCATCCACCTAATAATTAATTCGCCTTGAGTAGAGGCAAATTTTGCAACTCTTTGCCTCGGCGACATTTGTAAAATGAACTTTCACTTTCCTGTGTAGACGAACAACAAATTTTCATGAAAGTGCTATGTATATTTTATTAAAATTTTTATTTGTAATACGTATACAGAAATTTCATGGAAGTACTTTCCTGTGTAATGGCAGCGTAAAATAAAAGTACAAAAACAAATATATAATATTTAATAAAGTAATAAACTTTCGTAGCAAATAACAATTTTTGACTTCTTGGATCTATTGAAAATGCAATGCATCAAACAGGGCTACAAAATTAAATTATTATGTAGGTACTCGTACATACTCCAGGTTAGGTTAGGTTTGACAGGCTGCCAGCTATTGTAAAGCCCGCCCACCTGGGACTAGTCTGGTCCCGGTGTTGCCTGGCTGTGATACGTATCTCAGTAGATTTACATATCACTGGCTTAGAACCAACCCGAGGATCGGATAAAGGAGTCCAATCCACTTACATCGCATTCCGGTACCTCCGTCAAATCATGAAGCTTCGGTATGCCTAGGTACAATGCCCTTATATAAGAAAGAACTGGACACTGACGGAGGAAGTGCTCACATAAGTGCTACTTCATCCTCGTCTCTGCAACTTCTTCAAAAGTCATTAAATGGAAGATTTAAGGCCGGAGCACATAGAATCCGGCGTACGTTATACTTTGCCTTTTTCAACTGACAACCAAGTTGAAATACATGTAGGCTTATGAGCTTTGTCACATTCGATACTTCTCCGTCAACGCAACGTATTAAAGTTGAGCAACTTTCCGGTACTTCGCCGTCAACGCAAAGTATTAAAGTTGAGCAACTTTTAACGTACGTTGTGAACTTTGACAACTATCTGGTAATATTTTTTGTATATTTTAATATAATTGTTCGTTCAAAAATTAAATAACTTTTGTGTTTGAAATATAAATTCAAAGATTTTAATCAAACTAAAGTAAAATGCAGTTGGTTTTATATCCGTTATCACAGTACTGAGTGTGCCAACTTCATACTTTGTACACGTGATGTCAGTTGATAAAGGAGACGGACAAAGTACAACGGATTCTGTGTCCTGGCCTTTAACCTCCTCGCCTGCGCCCCTATGTGACAATATCCCGTCAGGACCGCTACAGCAGACCGCAACCTCCGTCGGGGCAAGCCCCTAAAGGATGATAGTCCTCCTGTTATCATATCTAGGACATGTCAGCCTTGATATTCGACAGGTATCCTCACTAGACCATCTGTCTTGCGCGGTCTGGAGAAGTTGACGTTGTACTTGTTTCTTACAGCTCGCAAGCGGGATTCCGACGATCCCATCTACATCTCTTTGTTGTAACTGGACACCGGCCTTTGCCAGTTCATCCGCTACTAGATTATCGGGCACTTCACTGTGGCCTAGTACCCAGAAAAGCTCCAGGTTCGAATGTTTAGAGATATCTGGCATTCACGAACCAACCTGGATGTCGTATAGACTCCAGATAGTGCATACAACGCAGCCTTACTATACATACTCCAGCTAACATAATTTTTATAAAAAGCAACATTTTGTATTTTATTTTATTGCAACATTTTTAAACATTTGCAAAAATCTATAAATTTATTAAAGCCGCACTATGAAATATATATTTTAAGAAAAACATTTATGAAATCTACGTTTGAAAATAGTATAAACTAAAACTACTATTAAATTTCAGAAAAATTGTTAGGTTGTACAGGCCGCCAGTTTCATGAAACCAGCCCACTTGGGTCCTTTTGGTCCCGTTGTGTTGAATATAAGATATAACACTTTTAGTAAACAGCAGTTATTTTTGGCGTCTTCTACGGAATCAACTATGCATCGACATCGTTTTAAATATTGGCACAGATTATAAATTTTTCATAATTCACTTGCATTCAACGGTCTGTTTGTAGCAAAATCCTTCCACCATTCTATAGATTTGCTGTAGGCTTCATGTTTGTGAACTGAACAGGCCACTGCATACAGCTAATTCCATTGGTTAAAAACCAAGTTCTTTTTTAGGTTAGGTGTCCTATCTTAGTGTTATGTTCCTCTCCACATATGGCAGCATTCATAATATTCAAAAAACCAGCTAACTCATGACGCCTTCTATTTGATGTATTGGTGGGGTAAATCTTATTGTCGGAAGAGTAATATTGCTTCCGCCGCAACACGTTTTACAAGTTGTAGTGGCTGGATCCAGTTCCACCAAACGAAACTAAGTTGCTTTCAACAATCCGCAATATATTACCGCTGCTAATTTTAAAGCAGTTGTTATGATTTTCACAAAAACGCTGTCAACTTCTTTGAAACGTTTTCTATACTGTTATTTTCGTTTCGTTTTCTCTACTGTTTATTTTCGAATACATGAAGAGCATATGATGAAAATTAAATCATTTTGGAATTACAATTCACAATTTCTAATCCTATTTTAAATTTACGTATATAAATATAAGATTTATTCATTTTAAACGACTTGAGCGACGAAAGAACACTTAATGTGAACTGTTCGCCTGCAATTCGAGACAACTGTTATTCTTGGACTGAATTGTTCCAAAGTCAATTTGGTAAACTACCGACTCAAAATAAAATTTCTGTTGACTTTCGTTTCGTTTTAGCTTTTTACTACAAAAAACTTTTAGTAAACAAAATTATTATTTAAGATCTCTATTCTAAATATTATGCATGTTTATATACATATTTTATTTAATATTTGTTCTTTATAAATTTAATTAATAACATTTCTTTCGTGTCTTTTAATTTCAACAAGCATTTGTTTTTCGCATACAAAAGTAATGGAAACAAGGGCAGCCACTTTGGCAAGATTTATGAGCTTAAAATTAAATCAATGAATGGTATAAAACTAAATAAAAAAGGTGAACAAATATATAAAATTTATTACCTTTCAAATCTTGAATAATTTCATTAGCTTGTTGAGTTTCAAATTTCGAAATGTTAAGCAAATATAAGGAAAATGTGTTGCTTGTATACTTGTTAAACTAGGGAGATTATTTTGAAATTAAATTTTGCATTTTATGTATTATATAATTCGAATGAACATTTCAGTTATA
This sequence comes from Thecocarcelia acutangulata, assembly GCA_914767995.1. NCBI lineage: Eukaryota > Metazoa > Arthropoda > Insecta > Diptera > Tachinidae > Thecocarcelia > Thecocarcelia acutangulata. The sequence goes on along the minus strand of OU612095.1, from coordinate 84,219,041 downwards.
TAATTATTTATTGTTTTCTTGCTGGGATAAATGGTAAGTTTTTAATTTAATACTAATGACGTCGAAATAGAACTTTATGCAGAGCATCAATATCTATCTCTAAAGGAGTTTTATTTGATGAATGTAAGCTGAAAGTGAAAAAAACGTAGACTACATTCAGTATTTGTTATAAATTAAAAGTGTATAACCAGGTGCTTACCTTGACGAGCGCATGGCAGGTGCTGTTGGCTTGTTAGAAGCTCTAGGATTAACTAGTAAGCATTTCATTGGCTGTCCATCTAGCTGACGATTATGATAGGTATCTACCGCCTTCTCGGCGTCCACTAGCGACTTGTAAATTACTTCAGCAACACCAGGACGAACTATACGTGAATCGTAAAGCTCGCCAATATCCTCAAAAAGCTCTTTAATATCTGACTGGGTAACACTAGTATGTAAATTGCTTACAACTATACGATAACCTGACGAAGAAGTTGGCAACATTGCACCTCCCATCATGGATGATGATGGCTTTAGAGGATTTGAAAATATTCCCACTGACGCATGTGGGTCCGGAGCACGTTCTAAGCGGGAACGCATTTCATAGGAAAGATGTGAGGTTTGTTCTGGTTGATACCGTCGGGAATAAGGATCCGGGCTGCGTTCCCTTAAAGAGTTGGAACGTAAAATGTCCTTTGCAGGAGCCGGTGGCAAGTCAGGAGACATTCGACGTTCATGGCGTGTCGAATATGGCACCTCATAAACATCGAAAGGATCGAAGTGTTCGTTTGATACTGAACCCCACGAATTCAAGCGTCTAGGAGCTGGTGGAGCCATTTCATACGCCATATCGTTTTGTACCGTACGACTAAGACGAGAAGCAGCAGCATATTCTTCTAAAAAGAAATAAAAAAATTTCAATAGTACACAAAAAACAATTTTTAATAGCATTTGACCAAAAAAGTCTACGTGCGTTTATAAAATATTTTTAATAATATAATCAACTTTTAGGGTGCATTTTCCAATGCTGATACTACATATATAATCACCTTCTTCCATTTTCTCCATATTGTCATAATCAACATACCCGCGAGGAATGTCTAAATGATTTTCTCGCCTTCTGGTGGATGATAAAGAAAAGGTCTTGTAATTGGAACTCTTTGTTTTAAGACCGCCAACTGGAATATTTTTTCCTACATTAAAATTTCTTCTTCCACCAGAACTATTAGGACCAGGGCCACCACTAAAATTATCACTGCCAATTTTATTATACTTGTATGAAGAATATTCCTGTTTTTGCATTAATTTCTTGCGAACATCGCCGCTATTTCGGGTAATTTCAGCCAATTTGTCACGAGCATCACGAATTTTAGAGCGATTTTTTTGTATTATTTTTAATCTTGCGTCAGTAAAGCGCCTGGGCTCCTTAAACACAGGCTTGTTAACAGTTTTTCTGAGATAGGGTGCGCTTGGCTTGTTCACGAAACTGTAAGATAATTTTTAATTGTTTAGTACACACATATGTATCTAAAAAGTATTTTTGATTTCAACGCCATTTTTCAAAACTTACGACTTTTTTACTGAAGCTTGATTACTTTTTTTACTTCTAATTATATCATCCAAGCTCATATCCATTTTAAACGGAACTTTTATTATGCTTACGTACGTTAGTAGTGTTTTTTAATACATTTACTGCTTTTCACTTTTCCACTAGAACAAAACCCACTTATTTCTATAAAAGATTAGGATAGCAAAAAGCTGCGGTGCTTGCGGTTTTTTTTTCTACTAAATTACAACCTAAAGTTGGCTGCAGTTAGCTTTCAAAAAGTGATTAACATATGAATAGTGCTGACAAATTAAATTTAGAAAATATCATAATGATGCCATACGCAATAATATATTGCAACGAAATCACATATATGTATACGTATTCTGTGACGATATGTACATTCTTTCGCAATAACAATATGAACAGAAATGAAACGAATCACGGATTAATAGGCTTTTTCCATGGAACGCATTGGAACAAAAAAAAAAAAAAAGTCATTAATTTGTGTTTGTATGTGTAATAAATTTGCATTAGCAAATTTATTAATTTGCATTAGCAAATTTATTACAGGTGCAAGCGGAAAGCGTGCCAGCACTAGTGTAGAAGCGGCCAGTACCAGTGTACAACAGCAAATAGAATGAGTCAATATATTCAGCTACTAGACAATTTCAAGCTTAGACATATTAAAAAAGAAAGTTGTGTCAAACACTATTTCGCTCACATTATGAGTAAGCATACTTCAGATATAATGGGGGCTATTCTGCGTTTCGATTCGGATCGAAGTTTTCTCCGTCTGGCAACTTGGGTATTTTGTGTTTCGATTCCACTCAGTTTCTTTCGATTGTATGTATTCTGCATTACGATCGGAACTCCGTTTTTTTCAGTTGTTTTTTTGTTGACGGATAAGTTTTCGTTATCTGTTTTTTAGTTAAAAAATTTAAAAAAATGTAAGTAAAAAATAATATAAAATGTTCAGTAACTATTAAAAAAACATTTAAAATTATTTGATATAATTTATTTAATTAAATTTATTTATTTATTTTTTTTGTTTTATATTATTAATTTTTGTACCCCAATCTGATGTGTTTTTTATGTATTTTGGGTCAAAAACAACAACACCAGAGCAATATGAAAAATTGGCGAATTTAACGTCATCTAATGCAGATATCACCAGCGATTAAAGGAAGAAGTAGCAGTGTTCTGGGAGGAAATTGCTGGAATCATCAATGCACTAGGCCCTCCAACAAAAAATGCCAGCCTCATTATTTCTCATGTTGTTCTGCTCTCTGAAATTAAAAAAAAAAATAAATAAATGGTACACAGTGAATTAATCTCCTACAATTTTGTATTAAATATGGTCTTCCCATATTTAATCACAACACTTAATTTTCTTTATTATGTACCTTTATCTTCACAAGATTCTTTGGACTGTAATATATTTATGAACAATTAATTGTAGCTTGTTTTTGTATATATATATTTTTTTTTTCTTATTAAACTTTATCAAGAACTTATATGAAAATATGTATACAAACAAATTTTTGCATTAAATTTGACATTTATTTATGAAAATGATAACAAACTTGCTTATTTTGCAATTTCATTTCCACATTCTACAGTAATACTATTAATTTTATAAACATTGTTGTCTTCTTCTTTTTCTTTCGATTCCGTTTTTTTTCAGAATACCAATTTTCGATCGCAACGGAACTGAATGCGGAGACTTAATCGAAATGCTGAATAGGGGTGAATGTTGTAAATTTCAAAAAATCGACTCGTTTTCGATTAGAAAAATATAGCGTTTCTGTATCTCAAGTGCCTTATTTCTATCTTTATATCGCAAACTAGGAAATTGAAACACAAAATCGATTTTCATAAACAAGTGTTGCTGTTGCTTGTAGTCTTAAACTATCGCTTAATTGCACTTTTTTGGTTTAAGTTATAAGAAACTTAGAAAATAACACACTTTTGGAAGCTATAAAAGTATAATCCAAATAAAAACTGTGTAAAATTATACTTTTCAGTAGAAAATATATCAAGCTAGACAAACAAGCGCAAACATATAAAAAAAAAATCTTATAATTTGTTCCATAAAAGATTAAAATATTTCTGTATTGCAAAAACAAAATCTGACAATCTTCAAACAATACAAACTGCAAAGAAAAACAGTGTGGACATGAATACAGTTTCAAAAGAGAATTTAGAAATGTTTTGCTGCAAATGTTTCATATATGGACGGGGACTTACAGAGCACAGCGTTCTATACTGGTACTGAAGGCACTTAAAATATTGATACATATATAAATAAGTACCCAAATCACAGTGCGAGTCCAATAGCAGCGTAATATTCGTTAGGAACAACTCTGTAATAATTTGAATTACGTTGATGTGGCATCATTAGCGAATGTCTATTGCAAAGTTGTCAGCATTGCTTTATGTAAACTTCAGTTTACTGTGCTTCATTTATTATTTTGTAAATTGCAGCGAAAGAGTGAAAAACCTTTTAGTATCGTAAAAATAAAGCAGATTAAAATAATGTAGATTAAAACTATTAAATAATGGCTCTATAATTAAATGCAAGTTATGATCGGAAAATAAATATAAAAAAGTGTGAAACTGAAAAAAGGCATTTGCGTATAAATAAAAAAATCTAAACTATATACCCACTAAAAAATGTAAAATTACATTCAGTAAATAATATAATTACAAATTCATTTGTTAAATAACCAAATTTAATGGGCAATGCTAAATCGAGGAACAATAATTTTACTAAAACTAAGGAAGAAAATTCCAGGAATTTAACAGACTCGTCTTTATTGACAACAACATCAGCGAACATAATAAATCGGAAAAAGGATAATAAAATAAACGTTTGTGGGAGGACAACAACAGCGACAACTACTGCTGCTTCTCTGGGAAGTCCATTGTTGGTGGAGGTAAAAAATACAGCTACAAAAACAACTACATCAAAATCTAACAAAGCATTTAGAGATTCGCAAGAACAATTTAATCACAAACAACGACAACAAAAAGCAGCTGATAATTCTGCTTCTTGGGCAGTTGCAGAGCAGCAACATCTAAAACAGGTAACGTCACCTTATTTGTTTGTATTGCGTTTTGTTTTTCATGCCAATTGTTTTGTTAGTACGTATGTATGTCTGAACGTCCACAAAAGAAAAAGAATAAGTTTGGACTGCGTTTTTGAAAGATAGATAAATAGGTAAACAAAATTTGTAAAGAAGAATGGGGTTGAAAATGCAGTTTTCTATTATTAAACTCACAATAACAAGTTAATGTTGAAGGCAACAACAAAATAGGTAAACACATGTACATACATGCATTCATAAGTATGTATGCATAGGAATAAATGGTCAGCAAACCTTTATACAATTTTTCTGCTTTCTTTATAAGTTTACATGCTTTGTTACTTTTACAGAGCAAACAATAACAACAGCCCTTGTGAAAAATTTTTATGGAGTTGGACGGAGTACAGAAAAAAGAAAAACAACGCCAAGAGTTTATTGGCTTCAATAGATTCAACCTTTCTTTTTACGCCGCAAATGAAAAAAAGACAGTTCCACTTTTTCATCCCTCGCATATGTTTTCTCTATACATACATTGGTTGAAATAGTTTTTGCTTTGTTGAACTGTTTGCATTTGGCATGACGTAAAAAATTGCTTAAGATTTTCTCTACGTTTTTAATGAAATAGGCTAAATGCTTCAAGAATATACACATGTTTCATAATGTGTATTACATTTGTGCAAACATACATATGTCAGTAAGTATGTATCATCCCTCGGTGCTAAACTATGACAATGTGGTGTTAGAACCGACATTGAAATATTTACAAATGCATGTACACATGCACATATGTATATACATACATATGTATGTAAGTAATAAACGGTTTTCAAAGGCCTTTGTTTTGAATTAATTCTTGTTCGTTTTCTTTTCATGTTTATCTACATAAGTATACATTTGATCGAAATAGTGGAAACATGTTGTGTATACATTTTGGTGCGATGGGACCAAATGTTGAAAGAGTTTTCTTGAATTCTGCTTTAAAAAGAAGACGTACACACATAAAACAAACACTTGCTAACTTAGGTACATACTTTTATTCAATAATGTTTGGCGACTTTGAAAAGTACAAACATTAAATTAATGTGAAAACCATCCTTAAATATTTTTTAATTTAATTAAATTATTTTAATTACACGAATAAGTTCATACATATATATGTTTGAAAAAATCTGATCTTAGTATTATTTACCATTCAACAACAGACACACATTTTAGAATATTAAGTTTTAGAAAATTCTAACAAAATTGTTAAAAAAAAATACATTAAAGATAACGGTGCGCCATTAATGAAAAATTCATGAACTACAACAAATTTTATTTTATTGTAGGAATAAGGTTGAGCATTTTGCGCGGCAAAGTCCCTATTTGCGATCCACTTTAAAGCTCAAGCGCAATATGTCAGAAAATATAGTAAAAGATAGTAAGAGATAGTGAAACAAGTTCTAAAATACGAGGGCTGCCTGATGGCTCTGCGATGACTTCAGTTTCTCGTGCAAGCACCATGTTTTAATATACTAGAGTAAATATTTGACCAAGCTGCGTCACTTCGTTTGTGTCTAACAGCCAATAAAAGCAGACAACGTCGTGAATTGAAAAAAGGGGAAAAAGTGAATTTTGTGTGTTGGTTAAGTTTTATTTTTTATGTAAAATATCATCACTGAAACCAAAGATAGACTTTATGTATACTTTGGGGAATCCCGATTTAATTGCAATGAACGTACGGCAAAAGTGGCGCCGTATCGGTATCACGCCAGAAATCGTCAATAAATTTAATGCAATTTGGAAGATCTCAACTGAGCGAGTACGAGTATATCACATTTTACTCGAATATTTGCACATTAAAAAGATATCCGTGAAATGTGTACCGCGATAGCTTACAATCGACCCTAAGCACAATCTTGTTGCTAGTTCAAAGAAGTGTTGATGATGTTCAACCGCAATTTGGACTAGTTTTTCCACCATTTGTAACTGTAGGCGAAACCTACATTCATCACAGTACTCTAGTACAAAGAAACAAACAAATCTGTAGGTTTCACGCGCTGAATTTGCACCAAAGAAAGTCAAGGTAGGTCTGACATCCAACAAAGTCATGGCACGGTTTTTTGGGATGAACGCCTAAAGAAGAGTACAACCATCAAAGCTATAGACAGATTCGGTATTGATTTTAAGAAAAAATGACAACATACGGCTGTTCCATCATGAGAATGCACGAGTTCAAAGGTTTGCTTCACAATAGTAAAATGAAATAAATTGGTCTACGAACTACTAAACCACAGCAAATTCTCCGGATTTTGCTCTCTGCTGCAAAGATTTTTTTCTAACCTACATCTTTTAATACCCGCATTTCGCATCACATTTGCGATTGCGACATGAACAGAGGTGTTCTGTAAATCGCAACCACCAGTCTTTAGGCGAGTTGCAGCATACTGAGGTGAACTGCTGAACTGACACTAAACTAAACCGTAGATAAAGAACAGAATGAAGAATATGTTAAACTAAATACGTTTTCATCTTATTTGTACCATTGTTATTTTTTTTTATTCGGTTTGTTTTAGTAAAATGTAAACCCGCAAGCAACACGCGAAAGTCACAGAACATCAAAAAATTACTGCCAGGCCCATTATGTCACTCGACATCGCTCGCTCGCATAAATACATTTGAAACAAAAACAAATTTTAAAATGTTTTTGGTATGCATGTATTTATGCGAGCGATCGATATCGAGTGGCATAGTGGGCCAGGCAATTAATTTGGAGTTTTCAAGTAGCTTGGCGTCTTTGAGAACCTGTGAATGCCGGAACATGTCTGTAAGCCTGAAGAAATGGCTGTGTAGCAATAGAAGTTGGTCTTATTGCAATACAAAAAGGCTTTATTGGAAAATACTACGCACATTTGTCAAACATTTTTTTATTCAAACACTTTGAGTTACCAAACAGCCCTCGTATTAGTCTTAACGCGTAAATAATTTAATCTTTAAAACATACATGTAAATTTGTGTACTCCCAAATAATTTGGGGAATCGACCTGACACGAAAATTTTGGTTTTCATGCATACATACATATGTATGTAATCTCCAATAGATAAGAAATTTTTTTTTTTAATATCACCACTGTTTCGTTGTTTTTTTTTATAGTAAACTGATTGTAAGATTTTTCACATATTACATAAACAAAAAACATTTAAAACAAGTAAGTATATTCGGCTGGGCCGAATCTAACATACCCTTCATGATAGTCACGCAAATATATAGTATATATTACAAATTTGAACTGATTATGCTCGAATTTATATAGACCGATATCGGAGATATTTTTTGCCTTGTAATCACCATGCCAAAAAGGAAATTTTCATGGAAAGATCGGTTTAGGTTATATTTCGGGTCTATATGGTCCGAAAGTACTTTTGTTATATAAGAAACCTGATCATCTGGTACTGTTTTGTTCATCATTCGTTGACGAAACGATTAGAAATAAATCTATTTCAACTTTCAACACCACGATTGTGTGTATTTTCATATACACCAATCTCCTTTTTATTTTTGGCGACGAATGTTCGCGATCAAAAATCCGTCGTTCGTCGCAGTTGTGTTCGTAGCATAAGTTTTTATTTTATTTCTGAAACTCTGTTCTGTTCATAAAAATACCCCCCGGGGAACAGGTTTTGCCTTGGCGTATTCCTAACTTAGGCGCTCTGTTTTTCCGGGAAAAGAGGGGATGGGGTCCCTCGTTTGGTGCGGCAAACAAAACTCTAGGAAGCCACATGACTTATGTTGTGTTGGCTTCCGAAACCCTTACCAAGGGTATAAATTGGCAGAACGGGGATCAGCATGGTCCCCGGGAAGTTCTGCTTGCGGTTCGACCCGGGCTGATCATGGTTGAGGTGCCTACCTTGATTGAAACGTTTTGGCTGTGGTTGAAACCTAAAACGCAGGAAGGGAGTGTTAGTATCCTTGATAATTGTTTGGTGATGGCTTTTTTCGAGGGCTAACAATCTCCCGAGGATCTGGCCTATACAACAGATACGTGTACTGTAAGGAACCAGTGGTGATGATTGACGGGTGAGTTGGTTTAAGGGCTAATGCTCTTAATGGGCTTCGGCCTACCAACTCATTAAGCCTTGTCCTCCATTGATTGCTGGGAAATTGCATACATGAGAGATTAGAAAGCCTGAACTCCTCAACAAGAAGTTGTTCATATGACCGCAATCATATGACAAAAATTGCTACCTGTGTGAGCCTAGCAAGCCACTCGGGGGCGGTGGTGAATCGTGAAAAATTCACTACGTGGAATTGATCCACCATCAGGTTAGGCCGTCAAGGCAGGTACTAATGTAAATCATTTTCACAGTTGCCAGAATTGTAAGAGCGAAGCTTGGTGGAAATGTGGTTTTAACAAAATAGTACAACCGTATGCATAACTGGACTCTGGATGTAAATCATTTTTACAGTTGTTCATAAAAATAAAGCTCCTTATTGTGTTTGCAGACATACATATCTACATATGTACATATATTTTGGTTTGTATAAATAATAAAGAAAACTTAATTGTTTATAAAAATGGTTAATTATTTTTTATAGTAATAAAGGAAAAAATACTTTAATAAAGACCTATATTACTGCATTTGTACTTCTTGTTGATATTGACAATTCTTTTTGTGAGTTAATTTTGCAAAATAGTTCTTCGGAGTACACATTGGCGATACCAAATTTTCTAACCTGGCGAAATCATTTCCAAAATTTGTTAAGGAAACACTTACGATACAAAATTTGGGCGTAATTTTATGCGAACATTTATTTGCGATAGGGGAGATTGCTTGTAAACTTCATGTCTTATTTTGTCAATATATAATTTTGTTTTTTTTTCTTATAGCAAATAGAATATCATATAGAAATAGGTTTTTTTTATAGATGTATAATACACTTACATTCAGAAAAACAGACTATTAGGCGTATGTTATGGGCTGGTGGAGTCTTTGGTGCACGCTTCTTTAACAACGATTCTGGCCAGAATGTTACAGCCAATGGCCAACGCTATAGAACCATGACTACTGACTTATTCGTTCATTAATTGAAAAACCATGATGTTCAAAAGCTGAGGTTTCAAGTAAAGTAGCTAGTTCACGCCGATGAGCCCAAAACAACATTCACTCAAATGTTAGAAAAATTCAATGAAAATTGGACTTCCAGATTGGACTACGGCCGAGCCAGTCGTGGCGGCAATATGCTAGAATTCATATTTAAATCCTAATGTTTAAATATTATTTTTCAAATAAAGCAAATTTTAGGTATGTCAGTTTAAACAATTCATATTTGTTTTATTCCATTTTAAAGTTCTATACTCGTACTCCTATAAACACACCATATTTTTCATAGTAGCTGTTAAAGAAATAAATAAATTTTTAAGTTCTTTACCAAATTTGCTGCTTTTATTCCGCACAGCATTGTACATTAGGGTGGTTCGAAAAAAAAAATTGTGTCAGTCACCCCCTAGGGTTAAAGATAATGTAAACACTGTTCGAAAATTAGTTATTTTATTTCTTTGTCACGCTTCAAATACCGCCCTATTAGTATTCTTTCGTACCAACACCAATGCTACATATTTTGGAACCGAGTTTTTAAAAGTCATGACTAGAATTTGCTATTAAAGACAGAAATGCAAAGATAGAAATGTAGCCCGCCGCTACAGAGTGGTGATCATTGATATACCTATAAAATGTTATTATGATCGGACTAAAAATGGCGGCAAAGCGAACAAAATTCTAGTAAGGCGGTATTTGAACGCGTGGGAAAAAAATAACAAAAATAATTTTCGAATTGTTTTTACGATATCTTTAATCCTAGGGGGTAATCGACAAACTTTTTTTTGTATGGAAGGTGAACCACTCCACTGTACAAACTCGTATATTAGTACGTTTTCTTTAGAATACAGTCGAGGTTCGGTTAAATATCGTAAATTAGCTGGTTTATTACATTCATAGAGGAATAAATCGCTTTTATTAATTCATACACATTTTTTCTAAACAATGGCTAAAATTTGTTGCGTTGTATATTAAATAAATTTGTTTTGTTAATTAATGAGTGGGAGAGTACTTGACCTCAGTCACATACAAAATGTACGAATACATATATACATACATAAATACTCTCGCAATGCTGGTTAACATTTGTTTTGTTGTTGTACAATTAGTTCAACTAACAGTGCTGCCACGACCAAAAATTATTACAACCAAAATTTAAAAATAAATTTACCAAAATTAATGTATTTGTTTTACTTGACAAACATATAACTTTAATCTAATTTTCATTAATGTGCATTTTTATGCAAAATATATTTCAACTTTATAGTTAAATAGGATTATGATTACAAAACAAGAAAACAACAGTTAAAACAACATTGGTTTTAAATTAGCTGTAGCCCCTTGGAAGGCTCGCTTTTTAATGCAACTGTGTGATAGAGTTTTTGACAAATCGTACGATTTGAAAATTTTTATGAACATTTTCATACCATGATGGTTTTTGTGAGATCACAGTGTAGCTTCATATAATGTGAACAATGTGAGAATATTGTTGGCGCCTCGAGAAATAAATTGATATAATTTAAATTATTATGGTAATAATAGCTTATAATTGATTTACTATGTATATAAATTATTGCAATCATACTTGTATAATAGTGTGGTCTACAACGCCATTTTGAAGCGATTTCGCATAGTCCGCCAGACTTTTAAAACATTTTGAATCAGCCAGTTAAGACTAGATTAATTATGCCGGCATAACATGACAGCTTGTTCGGTAAATGCCGGGTCAGACACAGCAACTTTAGTTGGGCAATTCTTGACTTTATAGAAGCTTTCGGTAAGAGCGTTTTCACATTCGGCAACTTAGTTGCGCAATTCTCTTGCTCAAGTCTTGTGGTTGTATTTGTGTGAGGTAAAAGCAGCTTGAAGGGGGAAGAATTGCTGATATTTGAGTACAGACTTGCTTGTACTCAGCAATTCGTTTTGTTCGCACATTCGTGTTGTTTATGTTTTTGATATTTTCTTTAGTATATTTCACGGGCCGTTCAAAATTCCCAATTTCCACTATGCAAGTCTTATTGCTGAACTGATTAACTTTTAGAGAAAGGGGTGAGGTATTTTACCTCATCCAGTAAACGAGTAAATATTTGCATGTACTTGCAATTCGTTTTACTTTCATATTCGTATGTATACTATTCAAGCTAAAATCAGTTCAGTTTAAGCAATAAGACTTGTACAGTGGAAACGGTAAAGAAAGTTCAAAGAAGAAAATGAAAAATTGCAATCTTATTTTCTTGTATAGTGGAAATAGGCACAAATATTAAGAATATTTAAGTAAAACAAAATGAAAGTTGCGCAATTCTTTTGCTCAAGTCTTGTGGTTGTAGAAGTGAGAGGTAAAAGCAGCTTGAAGGTGGAAGAATTGCTGATATTTGAGCACAGACCTGCTTGTACTCAGCAATTCGTTTTGTTCGCACATTTTGTTTTTGATATTTCCTTTTGTTTATTTTTCGGGCTGTTCAAAATATTAAGAAAAGCTAAGTAAAACAGAATGAACATAAAAGAAAGTTTAAAGGGAAATAAATAAAAGCAAAAAGTAGACTTGCGCAACTAAAGGCACCCACAGACGATATGTTTTAGCGTCTGTTTTTTTAATATGTATTTCCTCATGTACTTTTTCATGTCTGTCAAAATTATAATTTTTTAAGACGGTTTATAAAATTTGCTCACAAACGTACATTGTCTACGCTTTTTATTATTATAAAAATAATTATTTAAAACATATTAAAATATTAATTCGTTAAAGTTTCCTGAAGCCGACTACTCATAACCGCCGCTTGATTGTTCGTAAGACATATATATATATATATAGTTCTAATGTCAGATGTTTAAACATAATAAAATAGAACACATTCTATTTGAAATTTTGTCATACAACTTTGCTCATGTTTTTTACAGACACAATGTTTTTGAGGTAACAGAGGACATGTAGGAATTCTATATTGTGAAAAATGATATGTACATTGTTAAAAACATATCGTGTGTTATCTACTTAAGTTGTCTAATGTGAAAGCACTTACTCGTAAACACAAAAATACTAATACACGCACAATTCTGTGTAAACGTATACATGTTATGCCAGACTAATTTAGTGTATTTTCGAAAGAAGAAAAGTTAGTCGTACTGGAACTACGAAAATAGGTTATGAGGAGGAGGAAAGAGGGAGTAGCGTTTGTGGAAAATAACAACACGAAAGGCCAAAACAAACTCTATTACAGCATATAAAATGTTAGAATAAAAATTAATCTAGTGTAAATTGGCTGAATAAATCGTACGATCGTGTTGGATAGTGTATCAGACCCTTAAATATGTACATATGTATATGTGTAAATTTAATTTTTAACTTTCTGTTCGCTACGTTTGCTTTACAATTTCTACACACTAAATACATACATACATCCATACGTCATAAATATGTTTATTTCGGTTTTGTGTTTATTACGCATTTTAAAATCTTAACTAAATATGAAAAGTATTCAACAGGAATTTCAATTCACACGCTATTAATCTTCAACGTATATACATATATGTATATCAATATACATCCTCATAAGTATACATACATATCCACTTTGTACTTGGGTTTGTGCGTATGTATAGTATGTACATGCAATGCATCCCTACATACAAACTCATGTTCATGCACATACATATATCCATACATAAGTAGTTTGAAATCTATACTTTCTACACGCAAGAGAATACAATATCAACACGAATTCTAATGAATTTATCTATGTACATATGTATATTGCCTAATGAATACTTACATAAATAGACAACTAACTACCTAAGAAGAAAATAATTTCGAAAAATTAACATTACCTTTAAAAACACTTAAATCAGTGATGGCCAAACAAATATATACATACAGTATTGGGCAAAACCTAAGAAACGCTGCTTGATTTTAGCTTGTAGTCAAAATTATATTTAAATGAACATATTTCAATTCAATGCTTTAATGCAGTTTTATTAGTCAATGTGTCATACAAAATTACAAAAACAAAAATTTTGTAATTATATCCCACCTATCGGTTCTTTTAGTACAACAACAAAAAATACTAAAAAATTCATTGGGCAAAACCTAAGAATCTTTTAATATTGGGTATAATAACCCTTATTTTTTATTACTGCGGCGCACCGACGCGGCATAGATTTGATTAAATTATCAATTATTTTTGGATCTATGCGTATCCATTCATCCTCCAGGCACAAAAATAAATCGTCTCTATTGGAAAATCGTTTCGATCCAACATTCCTCTTCAATATGGAAAATACATTTTCGATTGGGTTCAAATCGGGCGATTGAGCCGGCCAATCAAGCACTTGAATCCCTTTCGATTGTATCCAGTCCCTTCACTAACTTCGATGAGTGTTTCCGATCGTTATCATGTTGAAACACCCATCGAAGTGACATATTCCACTCGGCATATGGCAACATCTTATTTTCTAAAATGTCCCTATACACAAATATGTCCATTTCGGTAGAAATTCTGTGGAATGGCCGTAGACCATGACCTGAAAAACACGTCTACGCCATCACATCAGATAATCTTCAGAAGACTCTTTTGGGCATTGTATATTGAACACAATCGGCAAACAAACAACATATGCTAGCTGCGTATGTATATCTACGTATGTATAAGTTCATATCAGAGATCTGCACCGGTGCACTGCAACCATAAATACACTGTTTGTTTACTCAACCATTTTCACATCCGAGTATTTTAAACAACTCTAAAAATTTATGTAGTGGTCTTTATACCTGTCGTTCGTTTACGAAATCTTGATAAATCAAAAATGTATCTTGTGTATTTTTTTAAGAGTAAAAGAAACGACCACAAAAAAGAGTGTTGTTGTTACTCGCACTTAGTGAGAGCAACATTTTGAGTATTTTCTATATTCGTTTCGTGCATTCGTTTTTCGACAATCTTGGTCTTGGATTATCATTCGCCCAAATGCGGCAATTCTGCTTACATGAAAAAGTGCCTCATCACTGAAGATGATTTTCTTCGAAAATTGATCATCCACTGTTACCATTTCTTGCCACCATTCTGACCATTGAAGTCACTTGGAATGGTCAAGAGGCTTTATTTCTTGAGGCAATTGCACCTTGTAAGTTTGTAAATACAAGTTCATCAATGACGAGCGTGAGAGGTGCAGTTCTACAGCCATACTATCGCGAACAGCAGCAATATTTCCTGCAGAACGAGCCGTACAAGCATGAACCAGTATTTTCATATCTACAGGTTCCGTTAGCTCAAAGCTTTGCACGATTTTTTCGACTGTACGCACATTTGGACGATTAAATTTGCCGAAAAAATCAAGTCGTGCACGATATGCATTTTGATTTGAACTGCCATTTTTATAATAAGCCTGAATAACTTTAACGCGTTACTCGATTGTATTTTCATGGTTCAAGTTGAGTTAGTCTGAAATTGAGATATGTCAAATGAAATGCAGAAAAAAAACTTGACGTTTAAATGTGGATTTAACCAACCGATACTTGCTCTCATTTCATGTCGTTTCATTTTTATATTATTAATCTAATCAAGTTTAAAGGTTTGATTAAAAAGTAAAATTACCGTAATAAAAAAAATTGTGTATAAATTTATAAATACAATATTTAAATATCCAAAAAGTAAAACAGAAATTGCGTATATTTTGCAGTTGTGCTAAAAAAGGGACAAATTTTTTCACTCAAATTTACTTGCATCGATTTTTGCACTGGTTTGTCATATTTGTTTTGGGAACCCCGCTCGTTTAAATTACATAAAAATATTTACATAAATATGTACCTCTTTGATAGTGTGAATATGTCGTATGTCTAATTCAATGTCCAAACAAATCCGTCTCACTTTTCATTCCTGTATAATATTTTTATTGTCATTATCATATTCGTTTGTTTTGTCTGACTATTATTTTTTTCTTGGCATTTTTGTAGTTGTGTTTATTAATTAAATGCTAGTGAAACAACGTTAGTTTTTTATAAGAATTTTTGCTGCTGCTTTTACAAAACTTTTGTTTTCCCTTTATTTTATTTTATTTTTTAATGTGTTTTTTTCTATTTTCGTTTATTGTTCTAGTCAGTAATTTTTTTTTACTATTAAAATTCAGACTATTTGTCTTTTAATAATATCGCGTAGTATTTTGTTATATCAAAATCGACACGTTTTTCTTTACATTGCATTCTATCAGCCCAGACACATGTGCTGCAGAATCTGTTATTACTCGTAAATTAACAAATAATTTTTTTTTTCAAAGCAACTTTTACCACATTTATAATAAAAATATATCATTTGCATTTGCAAAAACTATTCTAAGTAAAACGGTTGACACAAACAGTAATAATTTTGTTTTAAATGTATTATTTACGAGTATGTGAGACTGGTTTGAAAAACGCACAAAACTTAGAATTGTGTGATAAAATCATTACACCATCCGTACTTAGGTACGATACTATGCCTTGTTAAGGGTACAACAAACAGACTTATGTATGTAAAGTGTGATCCAACCATACTGCACGATGTTAATTGTGAGTCACACCTTAACGTCAAGTTTTCAAAACTTAATTTGACGTCTTTTTTGTTCCGGTGTATGACAAATTTAACCATGTAGAGGTACACAATTGTGCCAGCCGTGCGATAAGATTGTTGAAACCTTTTATGATTTTTTCGGTCAGCATAATCGACCAGCTGTGTGCACAAGCGCAAATTTTAGTGTGGAAGTGTGAAAAACATTGCTGTTGTTCGCGATAATGTGGCATAAGATATGGACCTGGACAATAATTTGAATTATTTTTCTATAGAAAACACTGTATAAATGATAATTATGCAGCCATTAAGCACACCTTGCTAATATGCAAGCTTTTGCTAACTTTTCTGAATTTTACTTTAGCAATACTTTCTCTTTTTACGGAACTCTGATAAAAATATTGATTTTCTCAAAGCAGAAGAAAGCCTCAACAGCAAACTCAACTCTGCTTAGTGGGGGGATATTTGGTGATTCACGAGACCGATTTTGGGAATTCCCAAAAAAATCGGAACCACTTTGCTAACTGGGTTTTCATATTCGGTGCGCGTATTTGCACGGAACTTGCATCTTAACTATAAACTGTCATTCGCTTGAGTGCAAAAATTAAAGTTGCCGTATTGCTTCTGAAGAAGTGGGGGGAAGGGGATATGTTTCCTGAAGCCGACTTTGGGAACTCCCAAAAAAACTCGGAACTGCTTCGCTAACCGAATTGCAACCGTTTTTTCATATTCGATGGGCGTTTTGGCCGTGGAACGTGTATACGAACTTTTAACGTTAATTCAATTGAAATTTAAAGTTGTCATATTATTTCCGGGGACGTGGGCGATTTTGGCGATTCTGAAATCCGATTTTGGGAATTACAAAAAAAAAAGCTGAACGCGTTAATAAAACTACCTTCTCTGATAATAAATTGGCGTCTCCATAAGTAGCTTTGCAGAAGCTTGTGAGTGTTTGCAGGCAGGACTAACTTTATTTTGTGCATTAAACCGTCGTGCCACACTTTATCAAAAGCTTGAAAAACGTGAATGAATTGACCTGAACAATATTTTTGACATTTACTAGTCTGTGTGTTTGTTGTATGCTGCTGTTTAGCCCGGCAGCCGAATTGATGACTAGCAATATTGTTGAAAGTAGACTTATTGGTCTTTATGACTCTACTTTAGTGGGATCCTGCCCTGGCTTGGGTATCATAGTAAAACCATAGACACTTTCCACTCTGCAAGATAATTCAGGTGCATCATTTGTAGTGAAAACGTTTCTCAAATGGTTAACATATATCATCCCCTTTTTAGAATCGGTTCTTGCTCAGTCCCCAGTTGAAGTTCGTAAGAATGGCTTGCCTCTAATGGGTCTATTCAAACCTTTTGTCGTTTTCCATAGAGAATACTCGATTTGAGGAGTACCATGAAGGCCTTCCAGATAATTTTTAAGGAAAGCCATTATACGGATTTCAAGCAGATTTCTTTGTTGTGTAATGCTTTCCCATAGCCTACTTTTAAACTAGGGAAGCTTGCGAATTTGCCACTCTCTTCTAACTCTCGTTTTTTTCGAAAGAAGGTGTTCAGTTTTGACGCATAAGTTCTATCGTTCGCATTTCTGAAACTTATGTGACTAGTGATAGCATGTTGTACGGCCAGTTTAAGGTCTTCAGAAAAATCGTTAATTGACACATCAATATCTTCAGGCGTTCTCAAGGCAATTTTTCCAACCTCCTGGGGGAACGAAACGTAGATTATAGTGGGTGAGTAATCTGATGACAAATCTAATGAAGGCTCCACTTGCATCCATTCGAAAGAATGGAATCTTTCGTCGGTCTTAAGGCCACTAAGTGGGGTGTCCGTTTGAAATCATATCTAAGCCCATTTTGGAAATAGTGTCAAAAAGCACACGGCCTTTCGAGGAAATTAAACGTGATCCCTAAAATGTGTGTTTAGCGTTGTAGTCGCCAGCTACTAAACTTCGAGATGCAAGTCATTTGAACAAATGTTAATATTGGATTTCTGTTACTGAAAATCAAGGCGGTGAATAAATGAAGAAAATAATAATTTTTTTTATGAAAATGTTCAATGCATATATTTGGTGCTTGGAGATATTCTTCACGTGTCTCGTTTAGCAAATAGGGCTTAATTCTGGTTTTTATCAGAATTGCCGAGCTTCCAAAAGATCTGCCACGAGGATCTTGTGTCATATAGTATTTAGCCACTAATTTTGAAATAACTTGTGAGCAGCATCAAGTGAGTTTCGCAATCATCATTATATCAATTTACGATAGAAAATATTCACCTCTATTTCATGGAAAATTTCCAACAATAAAGTAAATGACGAGGAATTCCATAGAAAGAACTTTATTATTAGGGAATAATACTTTTTCAGCTGAACTAACTCAATTTAATAGAACAATAATTTTATAAATCTTTGGCATTTGTTAGATTTAAAGGTTATCAAATTCCAATATATTCAATATAGATCTAACATATTCAGTGTAGAGGGATACAGAATGGTTCATAGAATTTATAATACGTAAATTAAATTATTTAGGGCCATTTTCACAATCTAAAATTAAGTTGCCATTAAAAAATTATTAACTAATTGCCGGTTTGCATAACAGGCACTATTTAACCAACAGTTAGTAATTTGGATTGCACCATCTTTCGGTTACTTAGCAGAAAAAAATTTAAAAAGTATGGCAATGTTACTTGTATTTGTTTACGAAAAATAGTGTGATAACGAACACAATTTTTAGAAAAAAGCTTTTTTTTATATCTGCAGCTTTCAAAAATTTCATTCAATTCATTTCAAAAATATTTTTCATAAAATTTTATTTAAAAAATTATGAACGGATAAGTTTGCTCGGAAAATCAGCAAGTCCTCTTGCGAACTTGGCATTTTTATAAATTTTCTTGACAGCTTTGCAATTAGTTTTGAAACCTTTCTTACAACGCGGCTAGCTGCTGCAATTGAAACTCCACAATAATCACCTACAACCATCAGGAAGCTGCCTGTGGTATAAAATCTCAAGGTCAATAATGCTATTTGCCTAGAAGATAAAGAGTGATTTCTAAAAATCAATAATTATAAACATGATACGTACCTACATATGTGGAAGTTTATATGATGTATCTCACCTAGTTGTTGCAGTCTTTATACCAGCATGTACGAGCTTGGTAATGTGTAGTGTTGCAGGCTTTGACAATCTATATCTTTGTCTAAATTCTTCATCACATAAAGAAAAATCATTTCGGTGCTTGTGACTATTTCTTTTTCTACCACAAGCATGTTTATAATTAAAAATATTGCAAAAATATAAATGTTGATTTCTATTTATGTACGTACGTTTTATTAATATTTGCATGTTTTTTCTTCATTTGAGTTCTGATTAACTTCTTAACCGGCGAATTTGAATCGGTTCAATTTAACAGCAACTTTTCTGTTAAATAGTGCCGGTTAAGACTTAATTATATATTGTGAAATACATTTTTCTCTAACCAGCGGTTAAAGTCTCAATTAAAATATAATTACACTTGGTGTAAATGGCCGTTAATAAGATAGGAATATTTGGAATTCAGTTTAAAAATTCCATGCCAATGAAATCATTAAGAAGTTTATAGTAAATAAGTGAAAATACAAATAAATATAAATGAAATAACAAATTTTTGATTAGGATTGCATGAATTTTTTTTTCCGTTTTTGCTAGCCTGCAAAAAAATTTGAAATTAATTATCATTTAGATTAATAAAATTTCCAGGTTTAAATAGCGCCTACTAAAAAGTATATTAGAAAAAAGTAGGCATGCCTTTTAATCATCGTATAAAACTGTTCATATTTCATATGATGTAATGAATTCTAATCAATAATAAAAAATCCTCAAACTGATATGTTGTTCTCTTTGTTCTGCAAGGGGTACATACATACAATACATATTTATGTTTCCATTCAAATATGTATGTAAATATATGTAGAATTTGTGTACCTTTTGACAAAACTTTATAAACATCACAATCCACAACTCAATTATTAAAAATTTCCCCCTAAACATGTTTTTGTTTATTACAAATCAAATTGTACCCCAATCATTTTTCTCGATTGTTCAAAATACATTCATCTAAATCAAAATAAATTAAACGTGATTATATTTCACGTTGCATTAGCGTAAACCATAAACATACGTTTATACGTGCATGTGTATGTTTGTAAGTATTTGTTTTATTGAAGTAAATTGCGAGAAAAAAGAAAACCTAATTTCAATGCATTATACGCAACAACAACACGGACATTTAGTCTAGTTTGTTTTCAATTTAATTTACATTATTAAATATCATTATTATATTGCAAAAAATCGTATATATATTTTTTCTCTTTATCAGTCATTACGAGTAAAAAAGCTCACAAAATCAAAACAAATCACATTTATAAAAAGAACCAACCGTTCCTCTTAAGGTTAACAAAGTTGTTTGTATTATTGAGTCACTGACTCAATGCACGTAATCTTTGTGTGTTAACAAATAAATGAGAAATTGTTTAATAACAATAAAGAAATCTTTAATATATAGAGTAATTATAATATATACACATGCATATGTATATGCATATGATGATGTAAATATTCTACTACTGAGAACTTAAGGATGTGTACTTAGGTTAGGTTAGGTTGTACAGGCCGCCAGTTTCATGAAACCAGCCCACTTGGGTCCTTCTGGTCCCGTTGGGTTCCTGAGGAAGGATATGCACTTACTTGCATTTATTTTTTAACTTGTTTTTGGTTGATCTATCAATATCAAAGCAAGAAGTTTCAATACTAAAGATCAATAATTGTAATATGATGTTTGAATTAAACAGTTCGTTCATAAGTATATAAATGTGAACATGTATATTACGATGTCTCATCTTAAGGCCTTGCTACACTATCATACACGATCGTGCGATCTACTGAATAAAGCATGTGTGCTGAAAAAGTACTAAAAATTCAACCGTCGACAGTGTTTTTGACAAATCGTATGATTTGAAAAATTTTATGAAACTTTTCAAAACATTATGGTTTCTGTGCGATCAGTGTGGCATATACTGTGAGAAATATGATAATATGTTATAATGTTGTAAGCTTATCTATAAGTAACTTATGATCAATTGAGTTAAAAGCTTTAGAAAGGTCGAGCGAAACTACAACACTAAAATAGTCGTCGTTAATGTTCCGCCTATTTCGAAAATGAAAACTATTTTTAATTTAACTATACATTTGCAAATAAATTTGTAAAGTATAGGAAGCACAGCATGGGCGGAGTAACAAAGACCTTATGCCCACGATGGTATTAACAGTAATTTGCAGCGGCGCTGTGACAGATTATAACGACTTATGCCTTCACATAAGAAGTTGCCGCGTGGTTAATTAAGGAGTACCTCAAAAAACGGTAAACTAATACAACTAGTTGAGGCAAACAATTAAACGTTAGAGTAAGACGCAAAACTCTCGAAGGCCAAACAACAACAGCAAGACTGACCACACTTAGAAAATAATTACGATGACACGAGAGCTGTTATTCAACCCAGAGCTGCTTTACGATTGAGACTTTTAAAATTAGATTATTATTTTTAAAAACGGAATGAATCAACTGTTTAAAAATTATCGTTCTAAAATTAAGATTATCGGCTTGATTTTAGCAATTTCGAGCTTAACAGACTGTTATGACGTTTTCGGCTTGATTTAAGACTGTTTTGCTTACACTTAGCTTGTTTATTTCCTGAGTGTAGATCTTTTACCATTAAACGAAAAGTTTTTGTGTCGATATATTCATTAACAACCGCTAAGGTATGCCATTTTGGGGTCAAGTAATACTGATCACCCAAAAGTTCTCAACATTGGCATTTACTACAACTGCTTATAGTTTCTTAGTTATGCAACTGCTTTAATGGACAAATATCATTAAAGGCCCTGATTCACTATCCTACACGATCGTACGATTCATTCACAGGAAACTGTTTCAAAAATCTGGCCGACTTGAAAATATCGCTTCAAAATGGCGTTGTAGGCCACACTATTATACAAGTGTGATTTCAATAATTTATGTACACAATAAAATAACTAAAAACTTGTATTAACATAATAATTTCACATTACTTAAATTTTTTTCTCGAGGCACCACCAATATTCTCATATTTTTCACAATATATACCACACTGAACTATAATGTTTTGAAAAGTTTCATAAATTTGTTCAAATCGCACGATTTGTCAAAAATTCTGTCGCACATTACATATTTGATGTCTCAAGATTTTGCAAGCGAACGACAGCCATAAAAACCACCATAGTATTATTAAGAGTGTTTAAAGTACTAAAATGATCGAGTAAACAAACGGTGTACCCATGCAGATCTCTGGTGTATACATGCCAAAAATTTCGTTAGACACAAAATTGATCTTTTTATACCCTTCACAAAAATGTTAAGGGTATATATAAGTTTGTGATTCCGTTTGTAATTTCTACAGTTTTTTTTGCGACCCTATAAAGTATATATATTCTGAATCAGAATTAATCGAAAAGTCGATTAAGCGATGTCCGTCTGTCCGTCTGTCCGTCTGTCCGCTGTTGAAATACCGTTTCTGAGAAAACCATTAGACTTAGAAACTTTTTTCTTTCACCATTCTTTTACCCCATCGATTCATGGGTTTGCTATTGAAATTCAGTAATATCGGTCCACGTATAGCTGAGATATATTCAAAATTCCGAAAAAAGCCATTTTTTTTTGCAGTTTTGTATGAAAATTTTTGAAAACAAAAGTCGTTCGTTTTGCTTCAAACTTCACACACTTATTAAGCATGGTGACTAAACGACAAAAAATTTTTTTTTCAGATATCGGTCCATATATACCCGAGATATAGCCCAAATCGGATTTTAATGAAAATGTCGCATAGGCGAAGCTAAATAACTTTTTTTTGCTCAAAAGCAGTTCTGGTAATAAAATGAGGTTACATAAATATGGAAAATGAAAATTTCCGATATCGGTCCATATATACCCGAGATATAGCCCAAACCGGGTTTTTCATGAAAATGTCGCGTAAGCGAACTTAAACAACTTTTTTGTGCTCAAAAGCAGTTCTGGTAATGAAATAGGGTCATATAAATATGAAAAATGAAAATTTTCGATATCGGTCCATATATACCCGAGATATAGCCTAGACCGGGGTTTTCATGAAAATGCCGCGTAAGCGAACTTAAACAACTTTTTTGTGCTCAAAAGCAGTTCTGGTAATGAAATTGGGTTACATAAATATGGAAAATGAAAATTTCCGATATCGGTCCATATATACCCGAAATATAGCCCAAACCGGGTTTTTCATGAAAATGTCGCGTAAGCGAACTTAAACAACTTTTTTGTGCTCAAAAGCAGTTCTGGTAATGAAATTAGGTTACATATATATGAAAAATGAAAATTTCAGATATCGGTCCATATATACCCGAGATATAGCCCAAATCGGGTTTTTCATGAAAATGTCGCGTAAGCGAACTTAAACAACTTTTTTGTGCTCAAAAGCAGTTCTGGTAATGAAGTAGGGTCATATAAATATGAAAAATGAACATTTTCGATATCGGTCCATATATACCCGAGATATAGCCTAGACCGCGGTTTTCATGAAAATGCCGCGTAAGCGAACTTAAACAACTTTTTGTGCTCAAAAGCAGTTCTGGTAATGAAATTAGGTTACATAAATATGGAAAATGAAAATTTCCGATATCGGTCCATATATACCCGAGATATAGCCCAAACCGGGTTTTTCATGAAAATGTCGCGTAAGCGAACTTAAACAACTTTTTTGTGCTCAAAAGCAGTTCTGGTAATGAAATTAGGTTACATAAATATGAAAAATGAAAATTTCCGATATCGGTCCATATATACCCGAGATATAGCCCAAATCGGGTTTTTCATGAAAATGCCGCGTAAGCGATTTTAAACAACTTTTTTGTGCTCAAAAGCAGTTCTGGTAATGAAATTAGGTTACATAAATATGAAAAATGAAAATTTCCGATATCGGTCCATATATACCCGAGATATAGCCCAAATCGGGTTTTTCATGAAAATGCCGCGTAAGCGATTTTAAACAACTTTTTTGTGCTCAAAAGCAGTTCTGGTAATGAAGTAGGGTCATATAAATATGAAAAATGAACATTTTCGATATCGGTCCATATATACCCGAGATATAGCCTAGACCGCGGTTTTCATGAAAATGCCACGTAAGCGAACTTAAAAAACTTTTTTGTGCTCAAAAGCAGTTCTGGTAATGAAATAGTGTCATATAAATATGAAAAATGAAAATTTTCGATATCGGTCCATATATACAAGAGATATAGCCTAGACCGGGGTTTTCATGAAAATGCCACGTAAGCGAACTTAAACAACTTTTTTGTGCTCAAAAGCAGTTCTGGTAATGAAATAGTGTCATATAAATATGGAAAATGGAAATTTTCGATATCGGTCCATAGATACCCGAGATATAGCCTAGAACGGGTTTTTCATGAAAATGCCGCGTCAGCGAAATTAAACAACTTTTTTTTGCTTAAAAGCAGTTTTGGTAATAAAATAAGGTTATATAAATATGAAAAATGAAAATTTCCTATATCGGTCCATATATACCGCAGATATAGCCTGGAACGTGGTTTTCATGAAAATGCCGCGTAAGTGAACTTAAACAACTTTTTTTGCTTAAAAGCAGTTCTGGTAATCAAATAAGGTTATGTAAGTATGGAAAATGAAAATTTCCGATATCGGTCCATATATACCCGAGATATAGTGCAAACCGGGTTTTTCATGAAAATGTCCCGTAAGCGAACTTTAACAACTTTTTTTTTATTAAAAACAGTTCTTGTAATAAGATGAGGTTATATAAATATGGAAGATAAAAATTTCCGATATCGGTCCATATATACCCAAGATATAGCCCAAACCGGGTTTTTCATGAAAATGTCGCGTAAGCGAACTTAAACAACAATTTTTTTTGCTTAAAAACAGTTCTGGTAATAAAATAAGGTTATATAAATATGGAAGATAAACATTTCCGATATCGGTCCATATGTACCCGAGATATAGCCCAAATCGGGTTTTTCATGAATATGTCGCGGAAGCGAACTTAAACAACTTTTTTTTGCTCAAGCCCAAACCGTGTTTTTCATGAAAATGCCGCGTAAGCGAACTTAAACAATTTTTTCGCCTTAAAGCAGTTCTGGTAATAAAATAAGGTGATATAAATATGGAAAATGAAAGTTTTCGATATCGGTCCATACATATCCGAGATATAGCCTAAACCGGGTTTTTCATGAATACGCGGCGTAAGCGAACTAAAACAACTTTTTTTTTGCTTAAAAGCAGTTCTAATAGCAAAATAAGGTTATATAGGTATGGAAAATGAAAATTTCCGATATCGGTCCATATATACCCGAGATATAGCCCAAACCGGGTTTTTCATGAAAATGTCGCGTGAGCGAACTTAAACAACAATTTTTTTTTTGCTTAAAAACAGTTCTGGTAATAAGATGAGGTTATATAAATGTGGAAGATAAAAATTTCCGATATCGGTCCATATATACCCGAGATATAGCCTAGACCAGGGTTTTCATGAAAATGCCGCGTAAGCGAACTTAAACAACTTTTTTGTGCTCAAAAGCAGTTCTGGTAATGAAATTAGGTTACCTAGATATAGAAAATGAAAATTTCCGATATCGGTCCATATGTACCTGAGATATAGCCCAAATCGGGTTTTTCATGAAAATGTCGCGTAAGCGAACTTAAACAATTTGTTGTGCTCAAAAGCAGTTCTGGTAATGAAATAAGGTTATATAAATTTGGAAAATTAAAATTTTTGATATCGGTCCATATATACCCGAGATATAGCCTGAACCGATTTTTTCATTAAAAAAAATTTTTTTTTTTGCTGAAAAGCAATTCTTGTTATAAAAGAAGGTTACTAAAATACAGAAAATAGAAAATTCCGATATCGGTTCATATATAACCGAGCATATTCAGGTCACATTTTTAATATACTATACATATTCGTGACTATCGTGAAGGGTATTTTAGATTCGGCCCAGCCGAATATACTACACTCTTACTTGTTAAATTTCAATTTGAAGTCAACATGTTAATTGAATGTCAAAATATAGGTTGTGTGTTCACTCCCAATTGTGATTTTATTTAATCAAATAGATCTATTTCAAATAAATATGTATTTATATTAAGTATAAATTAAGAAATATGTATTTAATTGTGCATTAGAGTTCAAAACACATCTATTTGAAATTGTTTGTGTTATTTGTGCACTTGACACAATTTTTTTTTAAACTTGACTGATTTAATATAGCTCTGAAATGCTCCAACAACGATATAAATGCCTCTACTCTTGATATTTTCTAGTCTTTTTTTCATTTCCCAAAACATTAATATTAGCTTTCATATTAATTGTTTTGCATACATACATAGATGTATGTACATATTTGTGTACATACATACATATGTATGTCATTCTTATTCAAGAGTTGATAATAAAAGTTATTTAAGAATTATTCATTATTGATAATTATTATTATGACGCTAACGCTAACAGGTTATTTGCTGCTGCTTTAGCAGCAAATAATTCAGATTTGTGACTCAAAATTAATTTCTTAAATTAAAACACACATAAACAAACAATTTTAATTACCGTTTTATTATTATTATTATTT
Source organism: Thecocarcelia acutangulata (assembly GCA_914767995.1). Taxonomy (NCBI): domain Eukaryota; kingdom Metazoa; phylum Arthropoda; class Insecta; order Diptera; family Tachinidae; genus Thecocarcelia; species Thecocarcelia acutangulata. The sequence continues at coordinate 84,192,112 of OU612095.1, read as the reverse complement.
TTTGTAATTATTTTTAGGCCTCCTCTTTTTGGAGTTTGGGCAGTCTTAATTGGAATTTTTCGTATTCTGGCCGTAATTCGTATAAACAACGTCAGAAATCTTGTAGAAAAGAGTAAGTCAAACAATTCAAAGTTAATTTCATAATATGAGTGTATACTTTTTCTTTTATTACTTCACAACTCAATTACTTCCTTGTCTTTGTCGTTACTGTTGTCGATGATATGTTTTTGTTTGTGTAGCTTTTTTCCACAACAATAATAATATTTAATATTTTTGATGTTATTTACTTATTTGCAGCTATAGTACTTTACAATATCAACGCAAGCGTTCTAAAACACAATGGCATAAACCCTTAACAAATGCCATTTTCAGTTCACACTTTAAAGAGTCGAGTCGCAACGAAGAATTTCATATTGATCAGTTGGTAGCAAAGGGTGCATTTGGTGTCGTTTTCAAAGTTATTGATAAGAAATCAATAAAAGATGAGCAGCAGCAGCAGCAGCAGCAGCGAGATCAGCAATTGATTACCAAAACAAAAACTTCATCTTGCCATCCTCCTGTATATGCTCTAAAAGTTCTCAAGAAATCTAAAGTACAAAAATATATATTTAATAAAATAACAAAGCTGAACTAATTTTTAAATATCTTTCCGTTTAACAGGTCATCAGTGAAAATAGTTTACAACAAATCAAGGACGAAGTTGATATACAAAAACTTTGTGGCCATCATCCGTTTATTGTCAAACAGTTTGATCTGTGGCAAAATCGTTACAATTTACATATACGTGAGTAATGAATGAAGAGATTATATTAAAATTACATACATATGTATATATTGTTTGGATGTTTGTGTGTGCATATGTATGTGTACATCCGTATATAATATCTACTATTTTTATTAAAAGATACTTTTTATTAAAACTTGACATTATAAAAGTTATATTTTTAAAAGTAACTTTATATAAAAGGTAGTTTGTAGAAAATATATTTTTAGTAAAATGCAATTTTTACAAAAGCAACTTTTTAGAAAATATACTTTTTATTAAATGGTACTTTTCATAAAATATATTTTTAATAAATGGGACTTTTTAGAAAAAAAAAATACTTCCTACATAAAACTACTTTTTACTAAACCTACTTTTAATGAAAGGTATATTTTTGATTTATTTATTAGATAATAAAAAGTTTTCATTAACTAAAATATTTCTCAAATGCAGTTTAAGATTTCGTTTGAAGCATGATAAAATTTTTTTATAAAAGGTAGCATGTATAAATGGTACCTTTAATAAAAGGTATTTTGTAAGAACTTTCTAGGTTGGGTAGGGCTGGCCGCTGGATTCCTTAGTATTCCTAAGTGCTCCAGGTCACTTGGACACTTATTATATGTTCCTTTTGTGTTTTCCTGAAAATAGAGAGGTGAAGTTAGAAGGTTGAGGTGAAATAGAAAATAAAAAAATGCGGTCTGATTGACCGAGGCCAGACATGATAGGCTATTGATTAGATATATTAGGCGGTGGTACTCGAATGCCCGGCATATTTCGGGGATTTGAAGGATGGTCTTGGCAATTTCTGCAAAAGTCGTTATAGGGTAAGCCCAGTGTCCTGGCATGGTTCCCTAACGGGCAATGTCCAGTGATGACTGCCTGAGTGATTCTCTATTGAGATCTGAGCAGGTTTAAGAGCTCCTTTGCTCTTTTAATATACGGCCACAGGATCCTTAATATAAGGCATGTTGGCTCTGTGAATCATCTTTCCTAAGCTCATGACAATGTGGGGAGCTTTATTCTATTCCAGCAGAGATCTGCAACCGGTACACCCGTCTTAAATCGAGTTGCGGTGTGATTGCCCACCGTATATTGTTTGCACAAGTATGTTTTCTACTCGTTAGAGCTTGCTTATGTTAACTAGAGTACATAACATACCCAATCAAGTTTATATGCGGTGCCTGCTTGATTTGGTTTCTTAATTATTTTTTTCACATTCGGCAATCGAACTCATACTTCTTTTTAACAACGAAAATAATATTTGTATGTAAGAATTTGCAGTTACACATTTACCTTACCCATGTTAGTGAGTGTGTGTTCAGTTTTATCCCTGTGGGACATACAGAAACCATTGCCAAATGTGGCTAGCGAAGTGGTAGGTGTGTTCTGTCTATGCACTCAAATCGCTAACGAAAGGATATGCCACTCGGCTAGTGTATCTATTCCTATTCGCCAGAAATCTTAACAATTGCTACCCACTATTCGATAGCTAATACTAGGTAGTGCATAACGCATGTATTTTTCTACGGCGCATTTAATGTTTCTCACTGAGAGCAATTATGTTAATGCAAAGCTCCCGTTATTAAGACAACAAAAACTGTAGGATGCTAAACCAAACTTCAGTAGCATTTGGAATTTAAAGAACAAGTGTTTTTTTAGAAAGTGTTAAATTTCAAAACAGCGTACACAAAAACAAATTTTTTTTTTCGTATTCAGTAACGAAATTCGTCGAATCAATTAATAAATTGCTTGAATTCGGACCTCCAAAGGAATTTGTGGATTCAAACAAAAGTTTAGTAAATATAGTTATTGATCGAAAACAACTATTTTCTTCAACAACAACAAAATACGGTATCGCAGGTTTTTTTTTTTTGTATATTTATGTGTACAAATTATTTTTTGAGAGAAACATTTTATTGATATTATTTTTACTATAATTTTTTCTGTGTAAAAAAAAAAATTAGCAAAAGAACTTTTAAACGAAAATAATAACGACTAAGCAATTGAGTGCAGCAAAAGCTAAAAATGAAATTATTTTTAATGATGATTATTTTACCAATTTTACGCTAATTTCTCCCATTTGTTCGAGCTTGGTGTCAGTTCAGGTTTGTAAGCAATTTATGCTAATGTATTTATTAAAAATTTCGATTCTTCCTTGTGTATTTTCTTCAGAAAAAATCTGCTGAAAAAGAAATAAAATGGAATATCGAAACACTGCAGTAACCTCAAGTTCGAATAACCAATACCGGAAACTAAATTGAGTTAATTTTATATATACTATATAATATGTATGTACTATATACATATACTTATGAAATATTTTTTGTTTACTTGCGTTTTAACTAAAATGCTTTGTTTGTTTTAAAAATTTAGAATAAAAAAAATTTTTATGTAATTTGTTTGTATACATAACTTAATTATTATAATAGAATTCACGATCGAAGAGGGGTGGCGAATGTGGTAGTTTTCTGGGGCTAGTTCTTTTGATGGGTACTAGTGACTAGCATAAGGATTGCACCTCAGGTCTGGAACTTTATGCAGAAACTAGCTACAAGTTTCCCTTTAGCTGGCTAAAGGTAAAGCAGAGACGGGTCAATCGCCACCTCCAATGACAAGCCCGTGTTAAATTCGCCACTCAATTACATGTGTGGTAGATTGTAGCTGGGCTAGCGGTAGTGCAAAATTAGCTAGAGAATCTACACGTTCGGAGCTAGTCCCTTATACCACTGGGATGTATTTATGCACTCACACTCGGTAAACGTATTCGTACTAAGCGCGGCGTTGCCAGAAGGTTTATAAAACCTTCACGTTTTATAGTATATAGAAGCTCAAAAATTTCCTAAGTCTACTTATGAAATGTCTATATATAAACCGCTGGGAAACATAGAAAGCAAGTTGTTTAAAACATTTTAAACTGAATTTATATATTTTGCTATTGTTTTTAATGCCAAATACTAAGTTTCACTTTTGTTTATATAAAAAGTAAAAAATAAAAAAAACCGCAAAGAAATGGAAAAATTTCAAAAATGCAAATTACCTTAAACACAGAGCTTAAAAGTAGGTGCTCCTGCATTTAAAAAATACATATATTCGATGCTTCAATAAGAATTCTGTTTTATTTTTCATACAAATTTGCCCACAATGACTGTCCCTAAAACCCTCTAGCTTACAACACTATTTAAACCATTTAATATAACATATCTCTTAACTTTGCAGTTTCAGAATACGTTCCAAATGGTGAGCTTTTGTCAACAGTGCGAAGATTTTCTCTAAATTTAATACGTTTGTATTTGGCGGAAATAGCCTTAGCTCTAGGTAAGTAAGCAAAAACATTCTAAAAATTATCTCTTTCTAAATACTGTCTTCAACTTTTTTCCCCAAATAGATTTTCTACATAACGCTGGCATTATATATCGTGATGCAAAGCCAGAAAATATTCTTTTAACTCATGACTTTCATCTAAAATTAACTGATTTCGGACTCAGTAAGTGGCTGAAGTTGGGATTAACAACGAAAACTATGTGCGGAACCTTCCAATATATGGGTACGGTTTGAATCAATTTTCCTTCTAAATTATAGTTAAAAACAAATAACGTAATAATATTAAGTATAAACAAGCTTAAGATACAACGTGATTTGCACCACAAGAAAGCAAAAAATTTAGAAAGAAATAAAAAGGGAAAAAGAAATTTGTTAAAATGAATGCCCGCTCCCAGGTGTTCGATTTGACCATGGAAGGTCGTCAAGTGGATGAAGCTGTTGCTAGCATTTTTCATACGGTACTTTTCCATCGCTGCCTTGGAAAGTATATGTATACCGGTGATGCTCAATATTCAATTGGCACTGTTGGGTATACAGATGTTGACTGTGATTTCATTGACTTTACGTATGTCTGCTGTACTTCCGACAGTTTACAACGTACCGTCAAACGGGCCATCAGCGGATTTAGTGAAAAACTGCGCTCGAATGAAGGCTGCGGTTCGGGTCAAATTAGTTTAGAGTTTTTCCAGAAGAAAAAATCGCGATGGCCCTTTGCGGCCGAATGTATACCGTGGGAAGTGTGGACTGTACATTTGGATTTGATTAAACATGAAAATGAAGATGAGCGGCAAATGTGTCGTGAAAATGTGGCCGATCTGTTAACAGAGAAAGTGATTTATATCACCGAAATAATGAACAGGCATGATTATGTACCTAAGACTCCCAGTCAGAGTGAATTAGATTTAATATTTGACACCACTTATCCAGATGTACAGCCATACTTATTTAAATTTGTTTCATCTACATCTGATACGGTGGCACCCTCAATGGGTAATGCCGTAAAGAAAATTATTAAAGAGACACTTGCATTGTGACGCGTTGCAAATTCGTTAATTTTAACGAAAACTCCTCAAATAAAAAGCCCTAAAATAGACCGTCAAACCTTGTGTCTAGTCGGTGATAAGCAAAAGTGTATTAATAAAAGTTACAATAGCAAGGCTCAAGTTTATTATAAACTCTACACAAACACTCAAGGTGATACTGAAATGAACAGTGCTGAAGATAATACAATGCAAGAAGACAATGTTGGCTTGTTTGTTACCCACTCAAAAATCAAACAACAAATGATTGTATATTATGATCCTCCTCGAAAATTAAATTCTGCTTGTCAGAAAGATGCAAGCTTTTTTCTCCAAAATATGGCACACAATTTTATGTTTCTTTGTTTTTGTCGTTCTCATCACCATTATCCCTCCAGGCGTTTGGGCACCTTTTGAATTACATATATAGAGTTCTAATCACTCAGACTATTCGATATTTCTTTCGAAAGTGAATAGTAATATAAATAAACTTCTTAGTAGCCACTTCTTCTTTTGCTGAAGAATTTAATTAAGAACGTATGTAGTTTGGAAATAATATATTTAGTTTTTCTGTTTCATTCTCGTTATTCATTTCGTAAGAGTATTTTTCTTGTATATATCAATTTTAATTTAAAAAAAAAGAACTCCCATCGTTTACTTATTTAAGTAACTTAAAATTTCATTAAAAAAATTCAGTTTATTTTTAAGATGATAAAACAAAAAATTTGGATTTTTCTACCATTCTCTCCCAAATTGAGTATAGAAAACCAAAACACAAATTTTTAAAAGGACCATTTTAGGCTAGAGTTTTTCTACTGTTCTCTTATAATTTATTTCTAACTGAAACTTACCTATAATATATTAGAATTATCAACTGCCACAATTTTTAAGCAACCTATTTTTAGCTTTATATTCCACATTCTGATTTAAGTTTTCAAAAATAAGTTTACTGCTAAATAATATTCGGCTTAATCTTTAATTTACTTTAATGATAAAAATTTTGAAAAAAAACTAAAAATTATTTTTTAGCTTTTCTTTATAATTTTGTGATATGTATTTTATCACTTTTGTTATTTGAACCGAAAAATAATTTTCTTGAATATTCTTTTAATTATTAATATTTCTCACACTATTTTAAAAACAATTTGTTAAAATTGACAAGTATGTTATATGTTTGTTTAATACTAGTTTTTCATATATTGAGTTGACTCTTAAAAGTTCGAACTTTCGAAACCTTTAAAATCGTGTTAGATTTTTGAAATATTAAAATTTGAATTTAAGTAATTTTTTAATTTACTAAATTAACGACTCCAACTTTCGATTACTATCAAAAACTGTCAAATCATGTAAGAAATTTTATGTATACTAAAATTTGGATCCATATAGCCTTTTTTAACATTCAAATTTAAATATTCCAGCTTGAGGCCCATCCTGTTTTGCAAAAAGCCATTTACTTCAAGACCGAATATATAAGAAAGAAATAAAACATTTAATTATAAAAAACTTACAACAGCATCAACAATATATAAATGTTTTATTTTATAATTTTTCATTGGTGTAAAATAGGGATAGTCAACAAATACTTTGAATTTGACTGAACTAAACATTTATTTTTTATAGTAGTTTTGCGATTTTTTTTTAAATATCAGTACTGATGAAGTGAAATAAATACCTTTATCCGTACTGATTTTAGAACTAAAAGATTGTTTTGTGAAGTTTTGGGTTTGTTATCAATTTTCGAAAAAAATAATTGAATTTAATATTCATCTTTTATGCTCCAGCAACACGAATATTATTAAAAGTCTTTAAACATTAATAAGCACGGTGCCCATTTTAACACTTTCGATGCTATATTTAGCACTTCTTTTGTTGATTTTTCGATTTTGCACTCAGCACTTTCCAATAATTCGTTTAGCAATCTTTTAAAAGATCTTTGTTACCAAATTGTTTTTGAAGGAAACCATTTTGATCCCTTAAATTCATGCTTAGAAGATTTCTTTGTACTAATGCCGTATTTTAATTATAATTTTGAAAATTTTCTTAAATCTTAAAAAACTATAAATTCTGAATTTGAAAATTCGAATTCTACGTCACAGTTTTATTGCACAATTGATTTATCAGTTATGATAACGTTTGCCAAAAAATTTTCTGAGTGTAAAAAATACGAATTGTTATTCTATAGAAAATAGTTTAAAAGTTAATAAGTGTAAGTTACTCGAACATTTTAAGGCAGAAATGTTAGGCTATACTCGTACGGTAGCGAATATAATAACTTTGGAATATGAATGGCAGCGTATGAATGTGTGTGTGATATTTAATTTAAAGGATGAATTGTTATTTATGGTGTGTTTTTACAACTTCTTATGTTTAAAAAATAATTTATTGTTTTAAGAAATTTTGTTTTATTCAATGGAAATAAAAATTTCTAAGGCAACATGAGCATAAAGGATAAAACTATGAACTAAAAAAAATATTTGCTTAATTTTTATCACTATGTTTTAGCACTAAAAATTTTTGGGCATACTCGTAGAATATTGATGTTCGAAAACAAGTTAGTAATTTCGATAATATAGGCACTAACTTTTTTACTTTTTTTTTTTTAAATTTAACATCTACCAATTAATAGTATTGGAACTATGTTAATCTTTATCTATACTAATGTATAAAGAGGAAATGTTTGTAAGTTTCTATTTTTGCAAAAGGTCAGCAAAGTGCAGATTGAAGCCTTTTGACGGACATAGGCTATATAAAAATTTATTAAAGTAATTAGGGTAGGATCAAAAGACGGTAAAGCGTCCAAACTCAGGAAATTTGTCTTACTTTTTTTTTGAGAAATCTATTAAAACGTGAGGACGCTATATGACCTCCAATCCATCTGTGTTTCCGCTTGCCTTAACCAAATGCGAAAGTTAATCCGTTTAATTTTTAAAAGCTAGATGGCTGAATGCAGGTCGATGAAATTTGAATGATAGATACAGAATACAGCAGGTTTATATTGTTGCAAAACTATGACCGTATGGAGTCAAGGGTAATTTTTTGCCTGCAAAATTTTCGAAACTCACTTTTATCGATATAACTGTTTCTTAAACACGCAAGCTCTATACATTTTCGAAGCTAACACAAAGGGCACTTGGCGAGACATTTTCTTCTTCTACTGAGCTATCCAATCTACTTTGATGAAATTAAAAGCAAAATTGGATACACATAAGCGTGTCTAAAATAATAAACTTTTTTAAAACTAGGATCGACTGGATGGTAAATGCAAAATTGTCTGCATTGCGTTCAAAGAAATACAACAGCTTTAAATTGTATCAAAACGTTGACCAACGTTGTCAGGACAAAGTTTTGTAACTCATTTTTATCAAATTCAAGATATAAATAAATATGCGTCTAAAAAGAAACGCAGTTTTTAATTTGTTTAAATGTAGCACATTGTTCGGGGAGACATTTATTCCCTCTCCTGAGCTGGGCAACCTACTTTGATGAAATTCAAAGCAAAGAATGTGCTTTATTGAAACTAGGGTTGAGTATCTTTTGTGGTTGTTCATGGCTATAAAAGGAACAAAAGCAGAAATGATGAAAGTTTGCTTTAAATCCTCTTCTTTATACAATTTTACTCAGAGACTGAACTTGCGACCAAACATGACAGCCTCTCTTAAGAGATGTAACAAATACTTCCAACAACAGCTATTCAAATTCAGCGACGGTATCTATTCTTACTCGATTGAGACTGTTTTGAATGAAATACTTCAAAATGTAGTCGAAGATACTAATGATTTCAAAATTCAATTCAAATAAGTTAATTGATACCGAGGATGCAGACCGACATCTATAAAAAATTTGGATTTGCTTAATTCTTTTCACTGGCCATCACACAATCTTTTATTTAAAGTACTTTTAATAAATTTAGGGCCAGCGCCTAAGAGATAATTTTCAATGATATCAATAAAAACGTAGTTTTTTAATTGCTGTTAACAAGTCCTAGTAACAAAATTCATCTTTGGTAGGAATCAATTTGAGAACAACATATTTTTCTAATGGACAAATATATGTAAGTTGATTTATCACGGGTTAGCAACCGAAGCAATCTGTATACACATTTTTTACCACAAAATAACTCGGTATCGAATATTGCTCTACGCCTCATGCATATTGATTGACGTACTTTAAATCATGTATGTTTGTTTGTTTGTGTGTTATGATTTTAATTTTATCTTGTTTGTGTGAATGTGTTGTACATTTATAACAAGCAGCTCAACAGCTGCACACTGGGTTAGATGTGATAAAAATTCTTAAAAATATTATTTTAAACACTAAATTAGGAATTAATTTTCTATGTCATGCAAAAAATCTTTAGTGTGCAATAAAATTGCTTGCCCGTGTGCTATTCTAGTATATATGTATGTATACACAGATTTTTACCGAAAAACATAAAACATATATAAATGCACATTTAGAAACAAAACGATTGTCTTTTAATAAATTGTCTAATAATAACTCTTTCAATAAATAAAACTGTTGTGAATTTTTTTGTAACTCATAGTAAAAAAAAAAAGAAAAAAAAATACTTGGAATACTATTTGCGTAAAAAGCACCAATTACTGTGGGAAGTACGCTTTTTGATACAGCCTTATCATTCCTCTTCAAACAATACGAGTACAGATTAGTTGGTTTTATTGTAGCTCCTTTTTTATGGGTGACGCAGGTCTGCCGCTCTTATTTAGGTATGCCTAGGTATTACGATAAGCGGCAGGCGGTATGAAATTCACCGGTTTTGTTTAGGTACGGCCGCAATATCAAGGAATACTTATGAGTTTTTTTTTTTTTCTTAATAACAGAATCAAAAAAGCTTACTCTGTAAAAACAGTTTGATGTTGACTTTGTTGAAAAATATTTTTAAATTGTTAAAAATCCAAGGCAGTTTTAATAGGTAGTGGCAGAATTACAATAAATACAACACCAAAAAATATCAACATGTATTTTGTTGGTAAAATTTACGCACAGTTGTCAAAATTTTGTTTGAAAAAGCAATTAAGTCTATGTGTTTTTGACAAATTTACGCAAAGGAAACGAAAGACAGCTGTTCTTATACCACTACCGTATTAAAGCTGCCTTGTTAAAAATCAAATAAAACTTACATAGTGTCTACAACTGATATTAACTCTGATATAATATGAGAGAGAACGTCAGCAGATTAACGAGAAAAAACAAATTATATTTTCTCTCATATCTAGCATGGCGCTAAGTATTTTTGCAAATATCATAATATTTCACAATTTTTAAGCAACCATGCAGTAAACATAGCTGAATGTTGTGTATTTCTTAAACAAATTTATATATTCCAACAACAAAAAGAACAATAAACGATTTTTATAAATATTTTAATGATTTTTATTACACTTTTTTCGGGAATTCTTCAAAATTTAAATATTATGTCGTTTTGTTTACGTTTTTTGACAGTTCATATCATGATATGGTTTTCTAAATATATATTATCAAAACAATATTGTGATATCTGATATAATATTGCAATAATACTAATTTTGAAGGCTACACGTGATATAATTCTCTCTGCTATCAAATTTGACGTTTGCTGATAGAAAAATATTTGATATTATATCACGTCTAGACTCTATGTTAGAGCATAGTGCAATTTACTAGGTGACACCACTAGTGCAAGTGATAATTTTTTGTTACATATACTTGACTTAGTGTCCACACCTGCGGTAATATCTGAGATGAGAACGTCAAATTCAATCGCAGAGAGAATTCTGTTACGTGTAGACTTAAAATCATTGTTATCGAAGTCTTATAATAATTTTTATGAGAAATCTAATGGCAACGATCTTATAATAAGAGCTGTCATAAAAGCGGTTGTGTGTGTGTTTGTTTACAAAAAGACGCCATTGCAAGTTTACCGATTTTTAATTTTGCAAAATATCTTTTAAAAAACCATTTTAAATGGAAAATAATTTGTTTTTATCACATTAAATATATACTATAAGTGATTAATTGTGTACAAAATGTGCGCATATACGAAATTCATATAAGATTTTATTCATCGCAAAGATGTGTTTCTTCTCGTCTTGCATTGATTTATGAATTTTTATAAGATTAACTACAATACGTTTACTCCTTGTTGGATATAAAAAAATTCGCTCTCTCATTCTGCCGACGTTTTCTCAGATATTATGTGAGAGTTAATCGTAGTTGTAGAGACTTGGTGAGGGTGTCGAAAGTTGTTTATGTTTACACAAAGTGAAGCGCAGAAATAATAAGATTTTAAACAGTTTGAAAAAGTTCGAAAGAAGCACAATAAAAAAGTTTTCAAAAATATTTTAATAGTTTTAAAATGCGTTGAAAATAATTCATGAAAACAATTATACACATATTAATTTTCTTTGCTCTCTGAGATTTTTACACAAAATATTATGTTGTTTTTGTACTGTAGTACAATAACTCCTAATGCTGTCACCTTATAATTTCACCATGACTTAGAACTTGATTTTTCTGATATTAAGTAATACAAATAACAAAGCTTAATAAAAAATAAGCGAAAGTCGAAGTATTACCAAAATATCTTTTACAACAAAATCGAACCTTCTTGTTAAATATTTTATCTATTTCTTAATTTCTTCGACTTCGTTTTTTCTATTGTAAAGTTTCCTTTGACGAAGACAAAAACAGAAAATTTAAAATTTTACCTAACAATTTGCCTTTTTCGTTTGGATGTATAATATCTTGTAATTCTCATTAAGTTAAATGAGCTTTTAATCTAATGTAAGCATTAACAATTGACTGTTGTATGCATTGGCAATACATTTAAGCATGGCTGTAAAGCTTCACAGAATAATTGGCCATGTTCTACATTCCGCTTCAAATTTTCACTTTCAAAACTTAACAAAAACTAAAAAACATTGTTTTGAAAATTCTGAAGTCAAAATTTCACGTGGAATGAAGAACATGTCCGATAATGCATGACAAATTAACAACATGCAACAATTAAAATTTTTGTGAATTTTCTTGTTTTACTAACTTTTGTCATTGTTCAATCTTAAGGGAGTGTAGTGGGTTCATCGAAATCATATTCGAACATATATAGTTTATATAGCTTTTTGTCAAATATTTTATTCAAATATGAACTCGTGATAAATAAACATAAAACAAAATCACAGTCTCATTATTCATGATTTTGTTTCTTTGATATTTTGTATTAATTCAACATTATTTAATCTATTCTAAACTTTTTGCTACACTCAATATCACAAGCTGATTTCCAACCCTCTGAAATAAATATTTCTTATTGGAATGTGGTACGCAGCCAATTTCTCTAAAACTTCTATTGATTTTTTTAATTTTTCTCTCTTTAAATATATAGAAAATAGAAAATCGGAATGTATGTGCAGCCAATTGCACTAAAATTACTATTGTTTATATTCTTTCCCCCCCTCTAAATATATATAAAATAGAAAATGTGTAATCTTATTACAAAATGATTGTTTTTGTATGACATTTTTGAAAGCCACACTTTTAAGAACATTTTTAAAGAAATCGAGGATATTTTACATTCGGTCCAGTGCTTGAAAAGTTTTAATTTATTAAAAAAAAAACACCAGAAAACAATTGTGATTCGTAATGCAAATGTTTAATAACAACTCAAAAATAAAATATGAAATATATTAATAAGGAAAATCTGAACATTATGATAAAAATTGATTTAATATACAATGTTCTTTCTGTAAATTAGTTTTTCAACAACTGATTAAAAATAAAATACTTTTTAATTACAAATATTCAATAAAAAAAAAAACTAAAGAAGTTCTGTTTCACGATTTCGAGTTTAAGAATTCTTATAAACGTTTACGTTCGATATCGCGAAACTGGGCTTATTATTATTATTTATTTTTTTTATAAAACAAGTGATTCAAATATACAAATAGCATAATTGTCACGTTATAAAATATAATAATAAATTTTGTTTAAATTAAAAATGAAAGAAAATTTTTAATTTATGCTTTATAAAATAGAAATCATATAAGAAACTCCCCCTTAAATAATTTAAATGTGTACACTATGTTTAAGTAGTTTTTAAATAATATGATAAAATTATAGTAATTGACAACCAATTATTAATGTGATTTGCTTATATGTTTAAAAGTAAGAATTAATTTAAATAAATAAAATAAGCAAAACAAATTTTTGTTAGAAATGAATTTTAATAAAAACAAACAACATTTAAATTTAACAATTTTTTCTAGTATGTAGTAATTTAAGTAAACATTTTATTATTATCAATGACTTATTTACAAATTAATTCTTAAATCAATACAACAAAATGCTATGTAAATATTATTATTAATTCTAAATGTTTGTGTAAATTACATTTAATGATGAAGAAAAAATAGCAAACTTAAAAAATTAAAAATCATAAAAAAAATGAAATCAAAACTTTTATGCAATAACAAAAACATAGAAATTGTGTTTTATTTATGAATTGATGTTACTTATTAAATGTTTTTTATTTGATTTTCTGTTTCTTTTGTTATTCGGGTAAGTAAAACCTTTTTTTGATTTGTATTTACAGCTCCCGAAATTTTACGTGGTGAATCATATACTCATGCTGTCGATTGGTGGTCGCTGGGTATAATAGTTTGTCAAATGTTTATTGAAAGGGTGAGTCCACTTGCTTAATTTTAACGACTCTCAAAAATTACCAGAATGTAACAGCCAGTTTACCAATTTCGTAAAAAAATTAATGCGAAAGAAAGCTAAGACACGTACATTCGAATTAATTTGGGTTTGTCTATCTCACTACTATTCGTTCGCATATTCTTATGTATTTTCATTGAGTTTTGACACATCGTTCGCATAGAAAAAAGTTAGACGAACCTAAATCAATTTTCTTTCGCTTAGATGTCGAACGCAAGCTCGCTGTCGAGATTGGTAAACTGGCTGTAGGTTTCTTAATGTTCCGAATGCAATATTCAGCACAGGAAATTTTGGCATTATAATATATACAGGCCTGTTCTAAAAATCACATGATTTCAAAGCACATGCCGTTTTAAAAGCACAAATGTGATTTCTACTCTTCTGAAAAACAAAAAAAAAAAAAAACAGCTATTTTTTGCTTCAATTTATTGATATTCTTATTTTCAGGTTGAATTTTTTTATTCGTGATATTATTTGCAAAATAAGGTTAATTTCTTTTAACGAGTATAGAAGTTAAAATAAAATAAATCAATAAACCAAATCACAAAATAATGCAACAAATCTTGCAACAAAATAAGCGTATCTAGTCTTTTTTCTTAATTTAGCGAATTATTTCGCATAAAATAAATGATTTTACTTCAATAATCAATAGAAAACACATTAAGTTATTAATTAATGTAATAAGTTATAAAATTCATAATAAAGTACGTGCAAAAATTGGGATGTGATTTTAAATTGATTGCAAGTTAGCTAACCGATTTAAAATCACAAAAATCAAGAATATTTTGTGTGCAGAACACCTTTTTTGTGATTTCAAATCACTTTCACAAAAAAGTGATTTGCATAACAGCCCTGATAAATATAATTTTGGAGTTTCACGAAGCCGATTTTGGGAATTCCCAAAAAAATGCGGAACTACTTTGCTACCCGGTTTGGAACTGGTTTTTCATATTCGGTGCGCTTTTTTTGCCGTGGGACATGCATCTGAAATATAAAAGCTCATTCAGTTTAGTGCGAAAATTAAAGTTGCTGTATTGCTTCTTGGGAAGTGTGGATCTTTGACGTTTCCTGAAACCGACTGGGAATACCCAGAACCGGTTTTTTTTACATTCGGTGCGCGGTTTGGCCGTGGAACGTGTATCTGATTGAATGATCGCACAAAATTGCAAGCGACTCGAGAAGTCTCTAGAGTTCAATTTGTTTGTTAATTGTAACTTATATGGAAATAAGTTGAAATCTTGGTGCAAAATTGTCTGCTGTTTGCTGACACCCATTTGAGCAGATAAGCTCCTTGTCGAAAATCTTAGATTGGATTATATGGCAGCAGCTACGGCAGCGATCTCGATGATAAGGCCTTCTTTTGGTTGTGCCACGCTCGTCAAAATTCTTCACCAGCCTCATTGTACTCCATCTGCTAGGAAGAGTGCCGCCAAACGTGCACATATATTCTCTTTGGACGGCAACAACGGACTCTAAAGCGTGTAAGCGTTGCACTATCCAAATTCTTGTTTCATTGTGCCAATTCTCCATTTAAGTTGAACTTATAGATCAATCTGAATCCATTAGAATGATCTTACAAAATTCCAAGCGAATCGGGAAGTCTTTAGGGTTTAGTTTGTTTGTTAATTGAATATTATATGGAAAAAAGTTTAAATCTTGGTGCAAAATTGTTTGCAGTGACTGTCTGCTGACACCCATTTGAGCAGATAAGCTCCTTGTCGAAAGTCTTGGATTGGGTTGTATGGCAACAGCTACGGCGGCAATAGTTTCCCGAGTCCGAACTGTGGCATCTCGATGATAAGGCTTTCTTGCGGTTGTGCCACGCTCGTCAAAATTCTTCACCAGCCTCATTATAGTCCATCCGCTAGGAGGAGTGCCGCCAAAAGTGCACATGTATTCTCTTTGGATGGAAACAACGGACTCTAAACTCAAACTTATAGATCAATCTATAAAATACAATAAAAATGGAACAGGTTAGTTACGAGTACAAAGAAAATAAGTTATTATTTTTGTTTTGTTTTGGTAGCAGCTTTCATCAGCCACCCTGTACATGAAAAACCTAGAAGTCTTTTCGTTTACGCGTATTTCTCGGTGATTTGTCTATACATCTATCTACAATTATATTTAAAAATATAATTTCTTGTATACAGACACTTCTTAGTTTTTCCCCCTAACATTTTATGTGTCAAACATTACTGTACTCATAATTGTTTCTGAGGTATATATATTTTCAATTTTACCGAACCAAAAATATGCGTGGTCGATATAAAAAAAAAGTTTTTAGTTTTTTAAAAACATTTTGCACGGTTCCTGAAAGTTTTTTAAAACTTTCCATAAATCTAATAGTATGTTTTTACATACGTGATTTGGACCAAATCATTTTACTTGCCTTACAGTTTTCATATGTCCCTTTTATATGTTTCACGTGCGACGCCACGCGGCTATTATTCTTACAAATGCAACCTTGGAGCATCCATTCTTGCTAAGTTACAATCTAAAGACATTTAATTACGGATCAAATTGGCTGATTTGACAGACGTTGTTTGTTGAGTATAATTCAATAAAAACTTCGTGTTATTTTCCATTTTTTTGGGGGGTTTTCACTTTGTTACATTTAATATTAATTGAACAGAATTTTTTTTTGCATAATAAAATGTAATCAAACAATACAAACGTCAAACTGATTTTGAAATTTCGAAGAGAAAACTACTTAAAACATAAAGTGCGGTCTCCACCTGACTTGAAAACACTAACTTTAACGCTAACTTCAAGTTAAAGTTAAATGTGGACCGCTCATGTTGAAGTTTGGTTAAAGCTATAACTTGGTTGTTAAAACATTTCATTTGGAAACTCTGTTTTAACTTAAATTGACAATAGCCTGCTGTTTGTAGTTGTTTTTCGCCATTTTTATTGTTTTACTATGAAAAGTTATAACTCTAACATCACTACGTGTACGCCGACTTTAACAGATAGTTATTTAAACAGCAAGTTTTAACTTTATGTTTTAACTGTGTTTCAAGTTAGGTGTAGACTGCATGTAATGGAAACACTTCGAAATAATTTCCTTAAATCAACTCAATTTGTTTTTTGTCTTTAAAAAATGCAAAAAATACGTAAAGTGGCACCACTGAAATACAACAAGCAGCTTTTTATATTTTTCATTTCAATTATGAATTTTAGTGTTGAGCAAAATCTTACATTTGTGTGAATCTTTCATTCTCTTTCAGAAAGGTTAAGTGAATTAATTCATTATTTTCTTTCATCTTTTTGCTAGCCAAAGATTTCAGAATGAATGAAAATGTTTCAATTATAGGTGTGTTCCACGAGATCTCGGACTAGTTCGGACTGATGATAGTAAAAAGCAAATTACTCTCTACATTTGCAAATTTTACCCAAAACTACTGGAACGCAAAAAACCACAATGGTACATCTCGCAGTACTCTCTCATTTTCTCTCAAAATTTCACAAAAATTGTTACGTGGAACGCTTTTGGACTAGTTCGGACTGATTCGTTATTCACGTGGAACACACCTTATGTGTGTCAGGTGGTAGCGAATTATATATTACTCCGGCATTAGTTGTTTGTATCACAATTTGTTTAAACGCAATATATAAAAAAATTACTTGATGTTCATTATTAAAATAGGCTTAAACTTAAAAGTACAAAATAAATATTTTGAATATTTACGGGTATTGAATGAAAGATGACCAAATATGAAAAGAAAGAGCATTGTTAGCAAAGAATAGTTCCGGCCGTTGGTGTCCACTTCAGATTATAAACACACGATTTAAAATAGTAAATTAATTACCTTTATTCGAATTCAAAATACAATATTTTATTTATAAAACTACTTTTTATGTAAAATATATATAAAATACTTTTTTGGCGTGGTCACCATCTTAGTTCATCTCTATGTCTGCCAGGAAAAATATGGCTGCTTTTTCTTTAATAACTATTATCCAAACTTCGGCCAAGAAAACCCGTGTGGAATTATTAAAAAATAAACAAATAATGTTGACATTTACTAATATGGGTTTTAAAGCAACTATAAAAGTGAAGATAATACTGTTTTCTGTGTTATCTTGTTTTAAAAACAGTAGTGGCGCTAACAAGCATGATGAAAGAAATAGAGAAAGAATGCATTCTTTCACTTGAGAGAATCGTTCAGTTAATTAATTCATTAATGACACAAGACTAATGGATTTGTCTAAGTGTGCTATATTCATTGCGAAATTTGAAATAAAATATATAAAGAGTGATAAAAGGCTGATAAAGGAAGTGTGCAATTTTGTATGAATTCGGCCAGCCGAACTACAAAACTTTGAAAAGAAAATGAAATAAAGAAATAATATTACGTAGCTGCCGCTTCCAAAATAATTAAGTAGCTGGATACAGGGCTAGATTTGTAAGCAGTGTCATTGTAGTCGTGTAGCCTGCAGTCGCAAATGTGTTTAATGCATTACGGGCTATCAAAATTAGATTTTCCGGTTGCAGAACGTTGACGGCACGCTATTCGGATTGGTCTCATACTTTTTGTATGTGGATGATGATTTTTAATAGACAAATTGAGCCTTTCGCGCTTATTTAGTTTTCCACTTGCCGGCTAAAAGTATTATTTCTGGGATAATTCTGGCAAAAGTTCTGATTCGGTCAGTGAAGGAAACCATTTCAAATTCTGATTCGGATAATTAAATTCCACAAACTGAATAAACTCTTTTCCTATTTCCGTCTGTTTCAGATAGAAATCACTATTAAAGAGCATAGTAAAACTAATGAATATTCCACTACAAATTTATACACATTTTGCCAATTAATACAATTAAAAAATTTATAAAACTATCTACGTAATTTTTTGTTATTTATTCTACCTGCTCTTAATTATCTTCGTTACAAAATTTTATATTTAGACGGCTGCTGGCTATTAGAAAAATGTGTCTTAATATAAACTGTCTTTTATTTTCATCTTTTATTATTTAAATCGAATTTATGACCGCTTTTGTGTCATCTTAATAAAAGGTTAGTTATTTTGCTGCAGTACTTTATAATTCAAATAAATTTTTCTTTCTCTTATTTTGTTCTTAATAGAAATTTAAAATGTGTATTTTTATATTGTTGGCTGACATTTAAAAATTATCTTATTGGAATCTAAATATCGTGACGTGAAATATCTAGAAAATTTTCAATTCTTAATCATGTAAATTGATTAAATTTGCATTTATTTTGAATTAAAATTTGCTGTTTTATTCAATAAATTTTGTAAAAGTCTTGATAGGATTATTTTAAGTAGTTTCTATTTAAAATAAAGTAATTTAATGATGAGGGGGGCAATATACTGCCCTCCGCCTTTCTAAGCATTATATATTTAATGTTTTTTCTGGATTGTCTTGCATTTATAACTTTTTGGTACTCTTTTGTGTGCTTTATATTCTTAAAATAAAAATTGTCTAAATATTTGATTAGTTCCGTCCAAGGTAATATACTGCGCTCCCAATTTCTAATCAATAAATATAAAGTTTTCAATATTTCTGGATTGTCTTGCATTTATGACTTCTTGGTACTTTTTTGTGTGCTTTATATTCTTAAAATAAAAATTGTCTAAATATTTGACAAGGTCCGAGCCAGGGTAATATACTGCCCTCCGAATTTTTAATCAATAAATATAAAGTTTTCAATATTTCTGGATTGCCTTGCATTTATGACTTCTTGGTACTTTTTTTTTATCATCTTTATACTCGTAAAATACAAATTGTCTAAATATTTGACTAAGTCCGAGTCAGGCGTGGTGTCCCTCTGCCAGAAGCCATATTTAAATTATAATTTCCTCTAAAAGGCCAATCGTTTTGGGATTATCCGGGTAGACTAGCAACTTCAAATATCCCCCCACAGAATATAATCTATTAAATCACACGATTTGGGAGGCCAATTCATGGGTTCCAAACATTAAACTGTGCTGTTGCAGAGCACCCTTTATAAGAAAGAGCTGAAGTGTTCAACACTCTAATCTTGCTCCTAAAACTTCTACAAAAGGCATTTTATGGAAGATCTAACCTCCTCTCATGTACCTTGATTAACCATTTGGTAAAATGTTCGACCACCAGCCTCGAGGTTGCAGGCTCAATTCATGCCAAACACTGGGTGTTTCTACAGGCAAGCAAAAAGCTTTACAATTCTTGTCTTTGTTTTTTCATTTCCATATGACAGTGATTTGTGTCAAAAAAGCCACGCAACCTCCGTCGGGGTAAAACCCTTATGATAATAGTCCTTATTATTTTCATGTCGATACTCGACAGCTAACCTTACTAGACCATGTAGTCCCTAAAAGTTGACGCCGCACTTGGTTTTTACAGCTCTTAAGCGGGATCTCCACCAATACGTCTCTAACCCTTTGATGCAAATTGAGATGCCGGACTTTGCCAATTCATCCCCAACAATATTACCGAACACCTCCCGTGTACCCAAAAAACTTCAGGTGCGAATGTCTCGTAATCTCACTAAGAGATAGACGGCATTCACGAACTAACCTAATGGTTTTCCGCGGGGAACAGGTTTTGCCTTGGCGAAGATCAAATTAGGGCACTCTGTTTTCTGGGGCATAGAGTGGAAGGGGTCCCTCGTTTATTGAAGCAAACAAAACTGTAGGAAGCCGCATGACTTACGTTGTGTTGGACTTCCAAGACCCGCACCAAGCGTTAAAATTGGGTGAAGCAAAACCCCCAGGAAATACTGCTTGGCAGATCTCTTGGTGCTTGGTACGCAAACAATTACGATTTATAAGAGTTAAGGATTTTATTTAAAAAAAATTACGAATTAGGGAGGGAACCAAAACGTATGGAAATTTTACGAATAACGAGATTTTTTCGAGGGACCGACAGTTTATTACGAATTATAAGGAATTACGATTTAGCGGTATACGAATTATCGGGATTTGACTGTATAAGTGTATATAAGTCTGTTACTCCGTTTGTAATTTCTACAATTTTAGTTGTGATTAAACGATGCCCATCCGATACCGTTTCTGAGAAAATCATTTCTTCTATTACCATCGATTCATGGGTTTGCTATTGAAATTCAGCAAAATCGCTTCACACATATCTGAGATATACTAAATTCCGAAAAAAGCCATTTAAAAAAATTTGTTTCTTTTGCCTCAAACTTGACACAATTATTTGGCATGTAGATCAAATTTTTCGCCGATATCGGTCTATATACATACTCGTATATCTGAGATATAGCCTAAGCCGGGTTTTTCATGAAAATGAGTTTTTTTTGCTTAAAAGTAGTTTTAGTAATAAAAAAAAGAGGTTATTAAAATACAAAAAATGAACATTTCTGATATCGATCCATATATGCATGAGATATACCCTAAACCGTTTTTTTCATGCAAATTTCTATGAAAGATTACTTTTTTAGCATGGCGATTACAAAGCAAAAACATTTTTTCCTTAATATCGGTCCATATACTCGTATATTCGAGCATATTTAATTAAAATTTGTAATATGTAAGATGTATCCGATTGTATTTTCAACTTAGAGAGAAGAACTTTTTTCATGATAGCTTGGTATAAATAGAACTTGTGCTATAAATCAACACAATTTTGTAAATCTAAAAACTCTAAGGTGGTCACACCGTAGTGAACTTTTATGTAAATGAATTTGTGTTGCTGCCGTGTTCAAAATAACTCATTAGTCTATTGGACTACATGGCTATAATTTCCAGTTGCAGCATTTGCTGACGTGAAGTCGTGAGGTCTGCTGCGGTCTATGTGCTTAATGTAAATTATAATTTCGATATTGCCAATTCTCGAGAAAACTATAATTTAACCAAATTGCAACTCTAACAATTTTCTACAGAGATTCACAGATACTTTACAGAACCTAACAGGTATATAACTGAGCTCATCTAATAAAAAGTATTATAGTATGCAGGAAAAGAAGTATATATACACGAACACTATAAAAGAGTGCTTAACCGCTTACAAAAACATTATTTTTTGCTGTCTATTATAGTCTATTTACACCAAAGCGAAATCCTCTCATTCGAGATTTCAAGCCAAATCTAGTAGATTTTGAGAAGATTTCCCATACAAAATGAAATCTACTTTATAAGTAGATTTCGACGAAATCTAGTTTATGAGTAGATTTCGACGAAATCTACTCAGTACCAAGTGATGCAACCGTGATTTCGTTCAAGAAGTACTCACAAATATTACGATGCAAGGCGAATAAATTATTATTAGGTGGATGCATCGGCGAATTCTGGCGAGTTCGGTTAATATGGCGGTACTTTCTCTGTCAAGTTTTGTTTACCTTTTTCGGCGCCATTTAAATTTTTGTACATGTTCTTTATCAACTACTTTTGACAGCTTAAGTGTGAATTCGCCTTTTTACACAAACAAAATACCTGTTGTTTTTTTTATTGTTGTATTGTTGTAGCGAAGCGGCTACCTTGTTTTTTGTATCATGCTACGATGCTACAAAAATTACACTTTAATGTGGTGCAAGCAGGCTCTGGGCAACAAAAATATACATTTTAATGCTGGTGTATTCAGTCTCTGATAAAATTGTTTTGTCAAATCCGCATGCATAAACTATTTTTGTGAAAATGAGATCTTGCTAGATGTCAAAAAATGGTGGTGTAAACGATATATATAGATTTCGTTGCAGATTTTAATTCAAATTTACTAGATTTTGAGTCGGTGTAAATGTAGTATTACTCGTATTAGTTGGGAATCACCTTTTTCTTGAATATTTCTAAATTTTTTTTCTTTTACTAAATGCAAAGTTGAGTGTAAATAACAATAAATAAATTAACAATTTTAGCGTTTTGTTTTTTTATTTTAAAATTTTATTCATCTTCAGTCTATGTAAAAAAAAATCATCATACAAAAAATATTAATTTTATTTTCTAATTCGTTGAATCCTCAAAATGTACAAACTTTTAAACAATTGTCTTTTTGCTATCGAAGCAAATCGTTCGAAAGAACAGAAGAGCACTTCAATAAGGGCGCGACATTAAAATATGTCGTTAAATATAAATAATTGAATTGCAATGCTTTCGGTTTTCGAAAAGTTTATACATTGAGAAGTCTTAATAAAATTTCATGCAATTATTAAATTAAACTGAACGAATTAAAAAAGTGTCGCGTTGTCGTATGTGCTACAAACAAATCAATTAATTGCATATGCCAGCAGAGAGTAGAAGTTTTACACAAAAATACAAATTACATAATTAATTATTTAAAGTAATCGATACAAAATTAAATTAATTATAGTGCTTGAATACAATACAAAATTCTAATAATAAAATTTGTTTTTTTTATCATAAGATTACAAATAATACAGTGGTTAAAAGAAAAAGAATAAAGTTTGGAACAGGGGGCAAAAACTAAAATTACTTTTCATAATTATAATAGTTATTTATAAAAAAAATTATAATATTTTATTTTCATTTTATTTGTTTTTCGTTTTTTTGTTTTTTTATATAAGTATATTGCTTGTATTTTAAAATTATGCCATCATATGGGTTTGTCCTTGCTTTTATTTCACTTTGTTTTGCTATAATGTTTTCTCCTGTTGTTTGAGTGTCTTCTCTTTTGCTGCAGTGTTGCTATTTAATTGGTGATATCGTTTGTAAGTATTAAGTCTGTATTGTAATTGTAATTGTAACTGTAAATGTATGCTGTGTTTATGTTGCTCTCTATTTGTTATCACTGTACTATTCTCTAAGTGTTTGTTTCTCTTGTTTGTTTCTATTCTCTACTTATTGTTGATCTTTTTTCTGCCAATATTTTCAAAAAAAGTAATGATGTTTTTCTTCCTGGCGGTTCCTTTATTTGTCCGTTCAAAGTTCTCTCTTATTTTTTCTCCATTCTTCATCTTCTGTTTTTAAGCTTTTCGTTTAAAATTTTACAACTAAAATAACTAACTAGTGTTTTAACTTAAGAGTTTTGAGCATCTCCTTTATTCTCTCTTCCTAAAACCGTTACACTGTTGCCAAAAATGTATTGGCAATAAAAGAGAGTAAAAAGAAAAATAAAATTGGGATGAGGAGGAATTTTTGGGAAGTTTTAAGGGCGAGTTTTGTGTTAGTAGTTTGGAGTGGAAGGTTAAGTGAACCTTAAGCGTTTGTTAAAGTTAAATATATCAATTCTAATTAGATTTGTTATCCTCTTTTGATTCTTCGGATTCTTTTGATTCTTCAGATTCCTTGGAGTCTTCGGCTTTTTTGCTTTCATTAGATTTTTCCTCTTCAGTAGCTGGCTTTTCATCTGATTTCTTCTCGTCGGCAGGTTTCTTTTCTGCTTCTTCGGGCTTGGCGGTCTTGGATTCGTTAGGTTGAGCTTCAGCCTCATCAATTTTCTTGGCTTCAGCTGATTTTTGTTCTTCTTTCAATTCCTTGGGTTTTTCTTCAGAGGCCAAAGCCAAGGGCTCTTCAATTTTTTCATTAGCTTCGGCGGGTTGAGCTTCTGGTTTGGCGGGTTCAGCGGCTTTGGCATCTTCAGCACTCAAACTTTTAACTTCAGGTGCAGCAACTTTTTCTGCGGGAGCTTCGGCTGGCACACCAGAGACTACAACTTCAGATTTGTCTTCTTGGTTTTCAGCAGTAGTACGTTCCTGGCGGGCGGGCAATTCCTCTTTTTTCTCTTCAGCTGGCAATTCGGTTTTCAATTCTTCGGCCTTGATTTCAGGTTTAGCTTCCACAGACAATTCCTCTTTCTTTTGCTCAGCTGGAGCAGATTTACCTTCAAGTTGAATGTCTTGTACAGCTGGCTTAAGTTCTTCGACAATTTGTTTGGGCTCTTCGTTCAAACCAGCAGCAATTGGTGCAGCTGCCACGGGCAAAGCTTTAGCTGCTTCGGTGTCTTCACTGCGTGTCTGTTTTTCAGCTGGTAATTCAGATTTCTTGTCATCATTTTTCTCTTCTTTTTTCTCATCTTTGCTGGCTTCTTTCTTGGCTTCAGGCACAGACTGGGGCAACTCGGAGTCTGGTGTATTGGCAGGCAAAGCTATTTTGCTTTCTTCTGTTGGCTTAGCTGACTCAGACTTTATTTCATCTTCGACCTTTCTTGATTCAGGTTTGGCTACTTCAGCTTTTTTGTCTTCAACTTTTTGTACGACTTCAGGTTTGACTTCAGCCACAGGCTGTACAACCGGTGAGACTTCCTCATCGGGTACGGGTAAAGCAAAGGCGCTTACCAAAAGGGCGGATAAAATGACTAATTGGAACTTCATGCTAAAAAAAAAATAATAATAATAATAAAAATTTTTAAAGCTGATTTGTAATCAAATTTGAAAAAGAAATATGTGTACATATTATACATATAAAGTTTGGTTTTCATTTTCACAATGCAGCTTGAAAGCTAACAAGGCATCTTCAATGGCAGAATTACAATAAATACAACACCAACAAAACATCACATGTATTTTATTGGTAGAAGTTACGAAAAGTTGTCAAAATATTGTTTTCTATTTGTTGTTTCAGCATTATGTATTTAATTAAATTAAACAAGATTTTTTTAAACAAGATTTTAATAAATTTACGCAAAGGAAATGAAAAACAGCTGTGCCCAGGTAAAACTGCCTTGAAAGCTACCTTTTTACTTAAACCAATGAAAATGCCTAAATCGCAATGCCTTTCAGCGAGACCGACATATAAAAAATCTCTCTTAACTGTGTTGCTGGCGCATTTAAGAGAATATTGGTTAATTGCGTGGCCGCCGCATTTCATATGGAATCTATATACAGAGAGCTTTTCCATACTGACAGATATGCTCTAGCGGTTGGTATCTGAACCATTTTTAGAAAACATTGTGTTCTCATCACAGTTTTATTTTTAAGTTAAGTTTTAAGGTTAATGGATTCAGTCGTGGAGTTTTCATTGATATTTAATTTTATGAGTGTAATGTTAAAAGTTAATGAGTTAAAGGTTAAACGGGATGTATTTAAGATAAAATTAGGTTCGCGCAATAAATGTATTAAAAATTTGAGATTAGAATTACTTAGGCATGAACTTTTTTTTAAGGATTTATTTATTGAATCTTTAAAATGAACTAACCAATAAGTATTTAAATCGTAATACTAAACAAAAAAATAAACTAAAAAAAATCCTTAAATCCGATTAATGCTGGACAAAAAGTTTTATTTCGCGGGAAATTAGCAAAATCGTATATCTCTGCTTCTCAACCAAGTATGGCCGTGAAAATAAAGTATGTTGCCGGCAAAAAGATTTTGGTGAAATTCCAGCTTGCTAATATGCCTTATCGCGTACTTAGAAAATTCGTATTTTAACACGCGATCACAGATCATTATGAATACGTGAGTTTTTCACGTATCATCGAGTTGCAGTAATCGTGTAAACGGTTTGGTTCTGACGTCTTTGAATTTGTTTTAGGTTTAACGTTGTGGTGGTGCCCCATAGTTGAATTCCATAGCACCATATAGGCTTTAGAAATGCGCTGTATTACAAAAGTTTGTAATCTTCAATGTAGAAATAATAGTAATTTGCGGGGGATGTAATTTTGTTTCTACTAAAGCGGCAGTTTTGCTTATCTAAGTATTCTTTCAACCAAAAATGGGCATCACCGGATAACAATATTTTGAATGGAAATTCAATATCAATTAACTGACGAACAGAGCTATTATTTTGATAACAAATTTTAAAAATTAGCCAGCTTTGCTCAGGTGTAATTCTGCCTGAAATGAAATGCCAAACCGAATGAAATAATAGGCAACTATCAGCTGTTAAATGGGTTGTCAACTAAAGCAGTGTTGTCAAAGTTGAAAGTTGTGAATAACCTCTAAAAAAACACCCTTTGCATATGAATTGACGACTTGCAATCAAATAGTGAAAACTTATTTCTTTTACAAATCAAGTACGAATAACAATTTATAAAGACGTTGAACTTCAACTTGTTGAAATGAGGTGATTTTGATTTGTCTGTTAAACCATTTTCCTCTCCATTCATTCTATAAAGTTCTAGAACAATTTAAACAATTATGATAAGCATTATAAAAAAAAAACAATTTAATAAAAACAACTTCCGCCAAACAATTAACGCGGTCCACTTAAATCAAACCAGAAGATCAGTCGGTCAATTTACAAAAAAAAAAAAATTAAATCAAATTAAAAGGCTTAGCAAAACCACTAGCAAATTTCATGTTATCACGGATTTAAGCTGATGTTGAGCCACAATTGAGGCGTAGCTGATGATAAAACATTTTTTTTTTGCAGATTTGTAATATTTAAGTTAAACAAATAAAAGCAAAATGAGACAAGCCCTCTTGTTGTTGAACTTAGAAGTGATTGCGCATTTTTTTTTAAATTTTTTATCTAAAATTTGCAACCACAAAGAAAAATATATTTCTTTTTTTTTTGCATTAACATCGTGACAGCATCAGCTAAGAATACTATAAAATAATATCCCAATTTGTTTCCCCCAAATGAAGATTCTTTTATCTGCTGTGACCTCTGGGAGTACAGCTTTAGAGCAACATAATTAAATTGTTGCCTTCTCATGATGATCTGATGATCATCAGCACCAACTGCTGCAAAGATGCGAAAATTGCATAAAAACCGCAAGCATTTAAATTTGAGAACATCGAAAATCACGCTGCTGGTTTTATGCAAGAAACTGTTTTGTAATTTGTTTCTTTTTCTTCACTTTGGTTCACCTGACAAAATTTAATTTATTGCAATGAATAATTGTTTCATTTGAGTGTGTTTGCGCAGGTATTGATTACTTACTTAAATTAAAAAAAAATATAAATATTTGTGGCGACTTATTTCTCATAAATGCAAGCCATGCTTTGAAGGTTAATTTTCAATAAAAAATTATCTTAAATTACTTAAAAGAATTATGTATATAAAACTTTTAAAGATATACATATATAAGTAGAGGGTGGTCCAACTATATTGCACGATGTTAACAATGAGTCACATCATAACGTCAAGCTTGTTTTAAAGCTTAATTTCACGTTTCTTTGTTTCAGTGTTTGACAAGTTCAACTATGGAGCAGCGTGTTCATGATTGTTGAAACATTTTACGTTTAGTGTTTTTTTTTTGCCAGTATAAGCGACATTCTGCTTTTATGGGAGCATGGTGCACAATTTTCAGAAAACCTGTATGAAATATTAAAACACCCATGCATGCCCACCCAGTTTGTGATGCGGATAACATTGCTGTTGTTCGCGATGGTGTTTCAGAGAAGTTGTCAAACACGACTCCTCGGCGGGCGGGCGTGAAGAAGTGAACGTAGAAGTGAAGTATGCTATCACTCACGAAAACAATTGTTCTGACAGCTAGAGGGTAAAAGGAATGATATTTTGTTGACATAATTTCTCAACTGGCTCAAGCTGGTATCAAACCAGCCCAAGCAGCACAAAACCAATACAAATACACGTCAAACAATCAAATGAATACAAACACACTAATTAACACATAATGTTGTGTTTACGTATATATGATGAATTAGTGTCGTGTCTGATGGATTTGGACAAAAATTGTTTCGACTAAAAACTGTTGTCGTGCGTTCTAGCCCATGAAAAACATGTTCATCGGATAGAGGTACTCGGATGCTACCGAAATCATGGCTAGCATTTGACCGATTTTGTCTCACACGTAATAGTCATAAATCTTTGATATCTTCGTTTTATTTCCAATTAACATTGCGCCTTTTGGTTGGACCTTCCTTTTCATATGTATGTATTGTCAAACAATCTATACTATACAATCCACACATGAAAAATTCTTTATAGAACTTTCACTGGTCATATCATGGATTATTAAATAATAGGAACTGCTGCCAATTCCAACTTTTGGAGCTAGTTTTTAAGAAAAAAGCTAAACTTCGTTATTTGCGGCTTTGTTAAACTTTAATAAAACTTAAACTACCTTTGATCGAACGAGTTATTTTTTTTATTGATGGTTTAATAAAAGTTAAAATAGGTGTTGCGAGTACCATATAGCAGCATAGAAAAAAACATGTAATAAAAGTATGGCAGCATTGCCAAAACTCGCAAAAAAAATAAGTGTTAGATTACACTCATACATTAAGATTGCCCAAATTTTTCAAAACTTTTTTTCGGAACTTGGTGTTTAGCCTTTATTTCTTACAATTTAGATTGTACGTCCACACATACATACATAAATGAGAGTATGAAATCGCAGACTACTGGCAATTATTTAAAGTTAAGACTCAAACCAAGCTAGAATAAAATAGTAAAGTGATTTGTGAAATAAAAGTTATTAATATTAAATAATGAGCGCTGAAGCCATTAAACGATGTACAAATTTTACGCCAAAAGAAAATCGCAAATAATCGAATTAGTGGATACATAAATTAAACAATAGACTGCAAACTCTAATTAGAGGTTAAACGGCGAAAGCAGTTTGGTTAAACTAAGTTAAAACCAACATAAATTTACAATCAAGTTCAAAATATAAATGTGGTTGAACTAAATGCGAAAAACTGGGGCATAAGGTAAGTTTACTTGGTAGTATATATATGTATTGTACTTAGATCTGCCATAAATTTGTGTAAGGAAAACCGTTACGTGTAAAAGAAAAGTGTATTCAGTAAACGACAATTTCGAAAATTTGATAAGTGATCGAAACCGTTTTTGGAAACTTTTTATTCTCATCGCACCAGAGTTGTATTTTCAACTGGCAGCATTTTGAGTAAGGGAAAAGAGAGTGGCTCGCTTACACTCATTATATTCCCTTGCCACCACCAAACTGAAGACTTCGAAAAGTAAACTTTCTATGTGTGAAAGCTGTGATATTGTATTAAAAGTGATGCAACAATTTTAAAGGCCCAATCAGACTATTATACAAGTATAAATACTTTCATTAGATTTTGTGAGATAAAAGTCTAAACACATTTCTTGCGACTGTCAAAAAGTCTAACGTAAATTAGATTTTGCATTCACACAATCACACTTGATATAAACCATCATAGATGTGCCATCATAAAACTTTTCACGGCGGCAGGTGCGCTGTTCGTCGTAGGCGATAGACGTGCCGGCGCGTGAAATTCTTCAACAATTAAAATAATAATTATGTATAACACATCCAAATTCAATAGCACAAACATATTTTATGTTCTGAATATAGCATGAGCAAAATACATTTATAAATGACAGCAAAATTCCAAATTTCGAGCTTTTTTATAACGACAAAAAATATTATCAGTGACGGCACCCCATCGGCTACGAAATAGCCGACTACTCAATTTTTAATTAGCTGGTATGCTAAAAAACACAACCCTGATCCAATGTAAAGTATTATCGTTTTGAAAAGTTTCAAAAAACAACAAAGTCGTATGGGATGTCAAATTTTTATCGTATTATTTTTCGTATATATGACGAATTAGATTCAGACTATCAGACTTGCACGTATTATTGAAATTTTTGACAAGTATTAATACAAAGTATAATAGTCTGAACTGGGCTTAAGTGCAGTTCATTCACATCTGATATGGACACACTAACAGAAATAGTAAAATCGTATAAAGACAGTAAATTTTATTTTATTCTCAGCGTCTTATCACGGTTGTTTTAAAAGCTTTGTCTTAACAGAAAATGACGTATTAATGTGACAGCTTGAAAAAAAGCTTCAACAATATTCTACTGAGAGAACAACAAGTAGTTGGATATAAAAAGAAATTGCCAGGGAATTTTACAATAAAATCGTATTTCTAAATTTATTGAATTTTTGATGAACTTTTTTTATAATTTTTAAATTAAATTTTTGGTTTGTACATTTGTACAACGGGTTATAGTTCAGGTTTTTTCTTTCTTATAAATGATATATTTTTCATAATTCTGCCCTATAAACACTTATTGCATACATAAAACAACAAACTGATTAGAAAACAATAATCTATTACGAGTAAGTTCATAATCAAACTTAAATTATTATCAAAAATTCAAAAGAACTTGAACCATAAATTACTATTAACTAGTTTTTCAATATTATTTATCTAACATATTTAATCATAAATTCAAAATACAAATTGAATACATCGTCTTCTTCAGTTTCTGAATATTCAAGCGAGGTAACATTGTAATATATTCATTCGAACATTCGATCTTTGGGATATAAAGTTGAATGTTTGAGAATATCTTTCAAAAAATTCCAAAGTCTACTTATGATTAGGATAGCTCCTATGAAATGTCGACATAGAAAACAAGCTGTTTGTAAGTTTTTTTATTGGTATCAATAATATTAGAAGCTAAATACAGTGAATAAAACTCAATGGTTTGTATTATATTTATTTAGTAGGATTATTGGCACTTGGGCATACTGAATGTGAAGGCCCTTTGATTATTTTCTTCTTAAACGAAATAAAAATAGAAAATAATCACACTTACTAGCTCTACTTCCAGTATAACGATCACAGACAAAACTTTTGCATGAAATGTTTTTCATAAGAATTCAAAATTAAGGAATTAGAATGTTAGTTTTTTAAGAAAATGTTTAAATTTTGGTTCCGAATACTTGAAACTCATACAGGTATAGGTGTAAAGTATGTGTACTTTTGTGCGGCACTGTTTGTTAAACACATACTTCCATTGAATTTCGTAATGACTATGGTTCAAAAACTATTTTTAATCGGTTAACAAATTTCAACAACAGACAAAAGAGATTTCAGTTTGTGCGTATCTTATAAGTTTATTCTGGCACCTGATATAAAAAGCTATATTTCTTTTGGAAAGCATCTGGTAAAAGCTTAGTACCATCGGACTTATTTGTCTGCGTATGTCCGAGTAATCTATTATGGCAAGTGGACCTGAAGATGAAAAACGAAATGTATGAGCAAGTTCAGTTCCACTTTCCGTTCTCACCGACAAAACAAGAACCGCAGAACAAAAGTTGCACAATGTAAACTGCGATTTACTGCGCTAATTTTTTTTATATGATTGAAAACAAGCACATAAGCTGCAAAGCTTTTTTTGCTTGTCTGCAGTAACACCCAGAGTCGGTGGCAGGAATCGGACCTGCGACACTCTACCAAATCAGCCATCGAGAAACCCAAATGAGAACGGTTTTCGAAATTTAAGGGTTTGTTCCCAATTTAGTTCAGTGGTGCTCGCAAAGAGAACACGCATTGTGTAAGTGTATAAGCGCGAATTCTTTTGAGAGCCTTGCGTGGTACTAAATGATTTAGTTCCTTAAATCAAGAGGATAAACTGTTTATGCAAAAAGCGATTGCCATTTAGTTTTATCATTTGTGAATTGGTTTTTAAATTTTTCGACAAATTATCTTTAGTTTTTTTTTTATGTAAAAGCGGCCGCTTAAAAATATCATGAAATGAATTTCCAAATTTACATTGATTAGTTTGTTTCACAAAAACTTATTTGAAACCGGGTAGACTTAACGTTCATCTGAAATATTAGTGCACAGTTTTGTGAAATTCCGCTATTGCGAACCATAGTGCAGTGTAGGTATTTCGAATTTTTTTTATTAGTTCAATAGTTCTAGTTAAAACATTTCACAAGCCGAAGAAACAAAAAATACAGTTTGAGTATTACAACATACACCAACACATAGTTAATTTAAAGATGTATTAGCCACGCGCCAATAAAATTGTTAGAAAGCTTTTTCTTTCTCTTAAAAAAGCTTTTTTCAGAAATGGGAGTATAAATAATAATTGTTTACAAGTTATTTTTCAAAACACTTTTTAAATTGTAGCAGCAAATATAGCAAAACTAATTTGTATTGGAAAAAATGGAAGACACAGATTTACACGAAAATCCTCAGAGAATTTCACAGTTTATTTTAATTTGTGGTCTTTTGGGACTTGCGACTTTAATGATCCTGTATCCGAGAGAAGAATACTGTTTGCAGGGAGTAAAAAATTGTTCGGGCCAGCAGCGGCGACAACCAGTTGAAATCAATACAAATTATTTGGATGAAACGGACTTAAAGAAATTATTTGGAGCAGAAGAAACTGGCATTTGGCATTCTTGGCTATTTTGGAGCTGAATTGCAATGATAAAATGGATAACCAGGAATTAAAGGCGTCAGCTAAAAAAACGTAAACTGGTAAAGTGAGGTACATTTGTATTTCTGTCAAGTTTCATAATCTTCTTATTAAATTTGCCGGGTGATTACCGTTATTGACGTCATCACACACATTAATGTTCAAAGTGATGAAATTGTTACAGTCTCCAAAAAGATATTTGTTTGGAATTTATAATAAACAAAAATCGTATTTGAAAGTCGCAGTATTAAAGAAGTGTATGTTTAGTTAGCTTTATTGAAAGACATCCAAACTTATTTAGTCAATAAAAAACATTTTATTGTAAAAGCGAACATATGTAGCTGTTGATGGTTATGTACCACTGTGAAAAATGTTACAAAATAAAAGTTTTATTATATAATTTAATAACATTTGATATTTAATTATTTGATCTTGTTTAAGTAAATATTTCTTATTTTTGCAGCTAAAGATCGTTTTTTATTTTTTTTTTATAAAAAATTCAACATGACGATGATAACAAATTGTTATCGAAATATTGAAAATAAATACTGTTGAATTTTTTATAAAAAAATAAAAAACGATCTTTAGCTGCAAAAAGAAGAAATATGTAATTTAATAACATTCAATACAAGAAACTAAAGTTAAACTTTAAAACTGTAGTTTAATTATTGGAAAATTTATAATCGAAATTTTTATTTTAAGCTTCAAATCTTAGTGCCAGATCAGCAAGGCAATTTTAGCTGGACAATTTTTGACTTTATACAAGCTATTGGAAAGAGAAATAAGAAGGGGAAAATAATAGCCGGTACTCAGCAATTCCACACTCTTCTCTTTATGTGGTCAAAAAAATGTTTGTGTGTGAGCATAAAAGCAAGTTCACAGGAAAACTGTGAAAAGTATGCCAACTACAATAAAATCACCCTTACACTTAAAGCGACAAATTTTAAAGAACAATTTTTGACTTTATATAAGCTTTCGGAGAAAGGAATAAGAAGGGGAAATTAATAGCCAGCATTTAGCAATTTCCTACTCTTCTCTCTATGTGTAAAGAAAACACAACAATTGACGAAAAAAAGGTTTGTTTTGTGAGCATACAAGCAAGCTCAAAAGAAAATGGTGAAAAAGTTGGACACAGAAGATGCAAGAAAAGAACTTTTAAATTTGGAATTTACGGAAAGATGTCAGAAGAGAGACAGCAAAAGTGATTTAATTGCTGTCTTCTAATTTCGTATGTTGTTAAGTTCACAGAATTCTTTGTTTAGGAGTAAAATCACAAAACGCAGAGAAAAAACTAAAAAAAAGTTTACTTTGTGATATACAAGCTGACACTGAATAGTAAAGTTTGTATTTGTGATTGATAAATTATTGGAAAATGACAGTCAGAAAAAGAGAAAGAAAGTACTTTGTTTTACAATTTCAATTATTGCTTTTAGTTCCATTTTTTCGAACGATAAATTTGTCCTTTAAACAATATGAGCAATGCGAATTCATAACAGGTAAACGCAGCAGAACAATAAATACAAAAAAATTGCAAAAAAATAACGTTGTGAAATGTCAGGGTGAAAAAAGGAATAAAAAAAAATTATAATAAAATATTTACAAGAAAAAAAAAAACTTTTAATTATATCGTGAAAATTAAAGTCTATATCGCTCCTTTATAGCAACGTAGTCATAATTCAAAAAAGCTTGTTTCGAGAAAAACAACATACAAGTCTTAGAAAATTTTTTTAGAAAATATCTTATAAAGGAAACAGTTTAAAAGTAATTTGAATAAATTTTTGGCACAATATAAAAGTAGTACAATTCTGCATTGTTAACATTGTTAAAAGTCCATTTTTTGAGATATGACTATGTTGCAATAAAGGAGCGATATGATCTGAGCTTGGAAAGGTAAAATTGGCCAACTGCATTAGGGAGAATTTAATTTAATTTTAAAAAATTTTTTTCTGTTTTGTTTTCAAGTTTCTTTTAATTATTCTATTGCGGCCAAAGCGAATTCATTACTAGCCGAACTTGACAGCTCAGGTGATTATTTTTTGCTTCTTGCGTTTTTTCCAATGGGATTGTCAAATTTTATCCTTCTGTTTACAAACGCGCCATTTTAATCTCAAGATTTTTTTTTTGATTTAGTGCAATTTCAAGAAATTTGTGCGAATTTAAAAGTGAAAAACTAATATAATCTGTGATTTTAATTACAAACAATTATAAAAGTTTATATTTAACGTTTATATAAAATGTTTTCCCTTCTGAACAATCTTAGGTGAATTAAGATTATGAAATTCTCAGGAAGTTTTACAATAACAAAATACATAGTGCTGAATTCGCCTTCCCGCTTGCATTCACCTGTATAAATTCGCCTTGATTCCGGCAAATACAAAAAAACAAAAAAAAAAAAAAACAAAAGCGTTCTTAATTTCACTTGAATTCTCCTTGAATATGGAGGTAGTTTTATTATATATCCACACAGAAAAAATTATAGTAAAAAATTAAAATAAAAAAATTTTATGTAAAATAAGTTTGGATATCATATTTAGTGGTGTTGAAAAAATAATAGCTTCCGACCAACAATTCTTTTAACTAAACTTTTATTTGAACCCACGAATTTCTTTACTGGTCTGTGTTGAAATAATTTATTTAATGGATTCAGCGAATTTCGTTATTGATGATGAAAAAACATTTTTTTCTGTGTAGTTATTATAAAAAATGGGTTAATTTTTTCGCTTTGAATGCTTTTGCGATTAAGTAATTGAGTTAATACCCTAAATTCAAAACAAATAAATTCACAATTACGAACAGCAGCAATTGGTACAACCTATTAAATAATATACATATTTATTTACTGTAAAAGATTAATTCTAACAAGAATGTTAAAAATAATATTCCAGTAAAGTTTAACAAATAATTTTATAAACAAAAAAATTATCTCGGAAGCGAGATCAAGGTGATCATTAACTAAAGAAAAAAAAGAAATAAAATAAAATGAAATAAAATAAAATAAAATAAAATAAAATAAAATAAAATAAAATAAAATAAAATAAAGTAAAGTAAAATAAAATAAAATAAAATAAAATAAAATAAAATAAAATAAAATAAAATAAAATAAAATAAAATAAAATAAAATAAAATAAAATAAAATAAAATAAAATAAAATAAAATAAAATAAAATAAAATAAAATAAAATAAAATAAAATAAAATAAAATAAAATAAAATAAAATAAAATAAAATAAAATAAAATAAAATAAAATAAAATAAAATAAAATAAAATAAAATAAAATAAAATAAAATAAAATAAAATAAAATAAAATAAAATAAAATAAAATAAAATAAAATAAAATAAAATAAAATAAAATAAAATAAAATAAAATAAAATAAAATAAAATAAAATAAAATAAAATAAAATAAAATAAAATAAAATAAAATAAAATAAAATAAAATAAAATAAAATAAAATAAAATAAAATAAAATAAAATAAAATAAAATAAAATAAAATAAAATAAAATAAAATAAAATAAAATAAAATAAAATAAAATAAAATAAAATAAAATAAAATAAAATAAAATAAAATAAAATAAAATAAAATAAAATAAAATAAAATAAAATAAAATAAAATAAAATAAAATAAAATAAAATAAAATAAAATAAAATAAAATAAAATAAAATAAAATAAAATAAAATAAAATAAAATAAAATAAAATAAAATAAAATAAAATAAAATAAAATAAAATAAAATAAAATAAAATAAAATAAAATAAAATAAAATAAAATAAAATAAAATAAAATAAAATAAAATAAAATAAAATAAAATAAAATAAAATAAAATAAAATAAAATAAAATAAAATAAAATAAAATAAAATAAAATAAAATAAAATAAAATAAAATAAAATAAAATAAAATAAAATAAAATAAAATAAAATAAAATAAAATAAAATAAAATAAAATAAAATAAAATAAAATAAAATAAAATAAAATAAAATAAAATAAAATAAAATAAAATAAAATAAAATAAAATAAAATAAAATAAAATAAAATAAAATAAAATAAAATAAAATAAAATAAAATAAAATAAAATGAAATAAAATAAAATAAAATAAAATAAAATAAAATAAAATAAAATAAAATAAAATAAAATAAAATAAAATAAAATAAAATAAAATAAAATAAAATAAAATAGAATAAAATAAAATAACATAAAATAAAAAAAAAAATAAAATTAATAAATAAACACACATAAACTACATACACACACATTGTATATACATACATACATACATACATACATACATACATACATACATACATACATACATACATACATATGTGTATACGTTCATCAAAATGTGCTCTGTAGTTCATTAGAAAAACTTTCCACTTAAAAATAATAACGTAATTATAAATAAACTTTGTAAACCCTAATATGAGACTGAAAAAAATAATATACTTAAACCAAATTATGTTTATTAATGAAAGAATACAATTTAATTAAATGGATATACCTAACAAAAAATAAAAATATTTACTGGACATTAAATTATTATTCAATTAATTTGCATAAAAATTGGGTCAAACAATTTTTTTTGTATTTTAAGTTCAAGCAGATATTTAAAACTCTGCTCTCATCATGTTTAATTTTTATCATGTTATGATGCCTCAGAGTGGAACTTTTTTCTAAACTTTAAATTTATAAACAAATTGCGCATTAAAATAAATTGTTTGAGTATTTGTTTTTGGCATCAACTTACTCGTATTCAGTTTCAAAATAAGTGATAAGGAACTTATATTTTAAAGCTGAATTGATTTGATATTTTCGAAATTGTGAATTGCCGCTTTTAAAATCGAAAACAAAGTAAACGCGAAAGTTTAAATGAGTGCGCTGAAAAAGTTGCTTTTTTGGGTTAGAATAGGTTTAACAGGCTGCCAACCACTGACAGCCATCCAATTTGATCCGGTTGGATGGCCGAGTGTAATATGTACGAGTATATCCACATATTGCTAGTCCAGTTCAGA
Organism: Thecocarcelia acutangulata; assembly: GCA_914767995.1. Lineage (NCBI taxonomy): Eukaryota > Metazoa > Arthropoda > Insecta > Diptera > Tachinidae > Thecocarcelia > Thecocarcelia acutangulata. Next base: position 84,154,308 of record OU612095.1, on the reverse strand, counting down.
ACCAATCGGATATTCGTTTGAAAGAGTCCAATCCACCCATATCACATTCCTACATTTCTGAAAACCGTGCCTAGGCCTTATATAAGAAAGGGTTGGGCACCGATAGAGGAAGCGCTCAACACTCTCTACCTACTTCTTATCGCTAGAACTTCTAGAAAAGTTATTAAACAAAAGATTTAGTCCCCTCGTCTTCCTATGCGACAATAGCCCTTATTTCGGTTATATGCTTTAGAATTTTTAAAACACTCTTATTTTTTTTGCTTCTTCAAAACTTTGAGTTCAAAATATTAGAAATTGTGACAACACCCTTAAGTAAATTCCTTAAACTTTTTCATCAAAACAATTAAAAAATAATAATAATTAAATTTCGAATAATTGTGCTTGAAATTGGTTGTTCAGGCAACACTTTACACCATTTATTTAAAAATTTAAAAGAAAGAACGATTTGTGTATACGGTTTAAAAATAAATAAACACATTTTGAACTTGGTTTAGACAATAAGCCGGGGAAAACACTTGCTGATTCTGCTTTGGATAATTTAACCAATTATCAGGCATATGTTGCATATAAAGTGATATTAAATCACGCGATTTAAAAATTAAATTTTTATAGCTTATGTACATTAATTTGTAATTTTTTAGTTCTTATAATAGGACTTAAGTTTTATTTGCGAATTCGAAATTATATTCGGAAATTTAACCAATCATCAGGAGCATGTTGCATGTGAAGTGATATTAAATCACTCGGCTTACAAACTTCTAGCTTATGTGCATTAACTTCTAAATTTTGGACATAATATTAATTATTTTGTGGGTATTTTCGGGGATGCAAATCTTTTATAGGCCGAAAGAAATTTGGAAAATATATTGGCAATATCCATAATGCTTTTTTATAATTTTATTCGAAATGAACAGCCAATACGTGAAGCAAAATCGCTAAAATTATAATTCTTAAAATTTCCCATTTTATTGCTTTTGAGCTGCATAATTTTTTCGAGTGTTTAAAAACCACTTCAACTTTATTGTATTTTAAATGGCCGATGTCGTCGATGGATTTTGTTTCTTTTCATTTCTAAAATGTCCCGACATATTTAACAACTTACCGTTTTAATTTTTTTTCCAGACAACATTGTAAATATTTTTTCCAGTATTTATTGAAAAATAAGAAGAAAAATGAATTGCCGTTATATAATAAAAAATATTGTCTATAGTGTATTGTATCGCCTAACTTGATTAAGACACTACTAACTTAAATCTCCTACCATTGAAACAGGTTTGCCATGATTCGCCTTTTTACAACGTTTTTATTTTGCGTGAAAAAAATCGTTTTTTTTTCCTTTTGCTTAAAAAAGCCAAGGAGTCTTTGTAAAAATTTTATTAAAACTTTATATGGATGCATCTTGAAAACAAAAAGAAAAAAAATTATTTATCAATACAACAGATACTTAGACTCGTGCTTAAAGTACAATGACTTTTTCTAAAAGAAAAAAGCAAGAACTTGTTTCTTTTGAGAAATTGTTAAAATGAGGTTTCATGAACAAAAACTTGGTTTGAGGTTATTTCTTTTCATTCTCCCTGCTTTTAATAGGAAGTGATTTTTGTTTATTCATGGTTTTTTTCAAAAGATTTTTATTTATTCCTTTTCTTTGCTTTCTTTTCAATTAATAAAGTTTAAGTGCAAGCAAAATACAATATGAAATGTAGATAAAACACACAAAAGGTCTTTTGGAGAATTTAACGGATGTTTAACTTGTTTAATATGTAGTTTTTCATGTTCACTTTGAAGTAAACTTTGAGTTAAACTAGTTGATATTTGGGTGTTAGAGATTGAAAAATTTAGCCCATTTTGGTACAGTTAAGTCCCATTGTGCAGCCTAATAATAATATGCAGCTTAGCAAATCTGTATATCACTTACTGATCCTATCTGGCAATTACTCATCAGATAAAAGAGTCAAATCTGTCTATAAAACGTTTTTATATCTCCAAATCTGCATATCACTTACTGATCTAACTTCTCTGATCGGATAAAAGAGTCGGATTTATTTATAAAATGTTCCGATATCTCCACGAAATCATGCAGTGTCGGTCTACCCAGATGCTCTCCATACGCCGATAGAGGAAGTGCTTAATAATCTCTTCCACCTACTCATCGCCACAACTTCTACAAAAATCATTGCACGTAAAATTTAACCTCGATGCAAGTATTTTCAAGTTGAATATTGCTTATCGTTCCCCAACTCTACTGCCCGGCAAGAGACTTGATGTAATCTTGTCGAGCACGACCTTGGAAGCAGTCCAAATAGACCGCCAAAAAGAGAGATCTGCACAATTGGAAATAAGTCGGACTTAAGAGTTGTTGGGGGCATCTTTTTCCACTGGTATCAGAGGAGGAACAGTTTTAGTCTATTAAATGACCGTAGCGTATTGTAGGCTGAAATCACTGCCATAATGAGAGCAGATAACTGGGTGAGATACTATAGGGTATACTCGTACAGAGTGAATGTCCAAATCTGTACTGACAGATGGCATTTCTGATGATCGACCAACTGGGTGAATTATTCACGATTAATCAGCACCTCCCTGTGTCTTGCAAGGCTCACACTGGTGGCAACTCAGCCTTTATCCAACTCGTCCATCTTACCGTCACTACTAATTCATTACATTACAGATATCTGCTGTAAGACAACAGGATCTCGGTAGTTATTAACCTCCGGAAACCGGCATGCGGTATAGTTGCCAGGGAAACAAATTCCCCTTGCTGTGATTTAGGTTTAAATCTTAGTTAGAATATTTCAGCCAAGATAGGCACCTTAACCGTGAGCAGCAAGCAAAACTTTCTGGGGCTTTGCTTGTCCCCATTTTGTCAATTAACCCCTAGTAAGGGTTTCGAAAGTCATGCGGTCTCGTAGAGTTTTATTTGCTACGATAAACGAGGAACTGCTATCTTTCTATCCCCAAAAAGCAAAGTGTCCTGGTTAGCCTTACACAAAGGCAAAACCTGCAGCGATCTGTACTGACAGTAAGGTGGCGTTTGTGAGTGTTTTTACAACGTATAGGTTGGTTCATGAATGCTGGATATCTCTTAATGAAGTAGCTAGTTTGTTTTTGCCCCAGGGCACAGTGAAGTGCCTGAAAGCATTGTTGCAGAACAACAAAGGCCACGGTGTGTTTACAGCAAGGAGACACCTTCAAGAAGAGAGGAGTCCCGCTAAAAGGCTGTAAGAACCAAATACAGCGTCAAATTATAAGTACTGCATGCGACAGATGGTCTGACCACCTATCAGTTGGCTAATATTGTATGTATGTGATTATAGGAAGATTATGCTCCCAAGGGCCTTTCCCGGCGAAGGTTCTGTACTAAGGTAGCAGTTCTAATAGAACACCTACAGGACATTACATGTTTGGTTATAAAACTTTCTTTTTACGAGTAAAAATAAATAAAACTTTAATCACATATTTTTCACGTGTATCTTTTATTTTGATATAACTATTACTGAGCTTACTATTATTTATATTTAAAATAAATTTTTATACCAATCACAATGTATGGCTAGGCTTTGTGTGTTCTTTAGCTTTCTATTTACACAAATGCAATCAGCAGATAGTTTTGGAAAACCTTTGGAATATGACCAAATATTTAACTTTATGAGAATTAAAAGAAAAATTTTCAAACACAAAAAACAATAAAATTTTCTGATTTGTGTAAATATATGTAACTTTCAAAAATAAATATATAGTTGTAAACTAGGGGGTTTTGCTTTTTTTTACTAAATGCAGATCATAGCAACCATTATAAAGCTGTTAAGAAAAGTAAAGCGTTAAAGGAATCGAACATTATTCGTTTCAATTCTCATTATTGCTTTAAAAATCATTGAATATAAAGTTGAATGTTGGAACCTAAGGTTTAATGTGCGGTTCATAGAACACAGACGAGCACTCATCTAAAAAAGTTTATATGGAAATGACTCAAAAAATTGAGTAACTTTTTTTTAAAAATTTTCTAGACAAGTTGCTCGTCTGTGTTCTATAAACAGCACGTAAAAGTCTACACTGATACACTGACTTTTTACCAAGAAATATATTTTTTATTATAACAATAATTGCCGTGAACTATAACTTTTGACAAAAGAAAATGTGGTGCTATACAAAATTAATCAAGCTTCCATAAGCGAAATGAAACTTTTCATGTTATTAATGAAGAAATGATGAACGAAGTGTTTTCATTACCATAACAGGGCATTTTTCTTTCAGTGTACTGATGATTATGTTAACACATATAGCTAGAAAAAACTAGATTTGAGGAATTATCTTATATTCTAATTTTGCTTAGCATTATTTTTCTTTTAGAATTTTATATTTATATTTTTTTTGTAAAAATTTTGTGCGACCTTAATTTTAAAACTTCCCTCGTATCTTGTTTTCTTCGCAATGTATTTATGCAAACAATTATATATGCACATATGTATGTATGTCTGCATGCATGTACATATACATATGTATATGCATGTACATATGTATATTCTTGGCAACTTTCAAGAACTTGTTTAATTTAACCTTTCAAATGGTTTCATTTCTTACAAGTTTGACATTAAAACAACATTAATTGAAAGAAGTTTTTCATAGATGTTGTTTATGTAATATTTAAATGTTATGCCTCTAGTATTTTTCCACTCATTTTCAACTGTCAGCTGCGACTGCACTTTAGTGACTTTATAACATAATAAATTTTATTAATATGGCCGACCAATTCAGCACTTGTTACTTGTTTGTTTATTTGTCTAAAGTATCATTTAATATTCTACAAACATAATGTTTGCTTGTGATATTTTTTTAAACTTTTTTCTATAAACTAAATGGAGTGTAAATTTATGCACGTAATACTATTTTGATTGTTTATTTGCCTTTAAGTTCGCAAAAAAAAAGAAAACATAATAAGTAAAAATGAGCTTAAAATGGCATCACTTTTATTAAAACAATTTTATTTTTCAAATAAATTAGGAAGCATGTATTTGAAGAACAGAAATAATTCTCACAGTGTATAACTTTTTTATGCGTGATTTCATTTTTGTATGATTAAAAAATTTTTTTGGTACAACTTGTTTTCTATATGTTATAAGTTCAATGTCAAGGTGAAATCTGTTAGCACCTTTATATATAATAATTTTGATATAAATATTTGGATTTTTTATAGCAGAATAAAAAGGGGTATCTCGATTTTTCGTTTGTTAGTTCAAGGTTTTCCTTTCTTAAATTTTTTCTCAAGAAATATTTTTTTAATAATACAAATTTGCTGTGATCCAATAATAATAATAATCAAATCTTTAGCTGGGGGACAACTACACAGAAAAAAATTTTTTTCGTGTTCAATGACGAAATTCGTTGAATCAATTAATAAATTGTTTGAATGCGGACCTGTAAAGTAATTCGTGGATTCAAACAAAAGTTTAGTAAAACAATTATTGATCGAAAACAATAATTTTTTTAAACTACAACAAAATACGATATGCAAGGTTAGATTGTACTGGCTGCCAGTTTCATGAAACCAGGGTGGTTACTCTCTATTGCGATGCGAAAAAAAATCAAATAATTGGTACCCTGTATTGCGTTTTCGCATTTAATTTTCCCTTTCGCATATTTTATTTTATCATTCTTCGCTATTGTTTATTTTGTGATACCAGTGTTACTTCATTTTTAAACTATTTCGTGAAAAAGTTTGCGCAGACAGCACAGAATACCAAATTATACTCTTATCGCATCTACCTTTCGCATCGAACTTGCTTTCGCATCGCAACTTTATTATATATCGCGTATAATAAAGTTTTTTTTTTTTTTTTTTTTTTTTTTTTAAATCAACGATATTTAAAGAACTATTTCATTAATGAGAAATTTAGGGCCATTTTCTCAACTTTCCTTTAGTTAAAGACAGAATTTTGTCGGACCGATGAATGGCTTTCCATCATAAAACCTTCATTTATTATTTTTTTATCTATTAAATACTTTTATTTGCAATAATAATAACAATAAGAAAATGCAAGTTTTACTAAAGCAAAGCTATTTATCGGTCCGACAAAATCCTACCTTTAAATACAGGCAAGTTGAGTAAATGGCCCCTACTTTATTATATATGTTTGTCTAATGCAGTGGTGGCCAAACTATTTATAAGCTTGTGTTAGTAGTAGCAAAGAACGTAGTGTTTTTTTGGAACACAGCAAGATCGTACTTCAGTAAAGTTTCAAGAGCAACTAATTTGATCATCTTTGTTGAAATGTATAAAAAGCATCAACCGAAAATATTTGTTTGTGGTTATCGCAAAAATTTTTACAATGAGTACGAAGATTCTTAAGCTTAAAGTCCATAATATGCGTTCTACGCGACAGAGCGTTCTAAGGGTCTGCCAAAAAGTAGAATCAGTGTAATTTTATGTGACAGGCTATACAGCACAAAACGTAGGACGCGTTAAACGCGTACGACGCCAAAAGTAGGTTTACTTTCTACTTTTGCACGCGTCATAAGCGTTATAAAAACTGTCGATTGATTTTTTCACTATTCATTTTATTTTTTCAAAGTTTTCGTCAAGAATATTTGTGCCGTGGTTTGTTATTTTATGTTTTTCTGCTAAAAAAATGTTTTTATTTAAAAAATACTTCAAACAAAACAAAAAAACTTATCGCGTGAAAAGCGTTGTATGTAACTTGAGTTTAGAAAAGTGTAGAACGCGTAGAAAGTTTGAATGCATGTAACGTGTGGTATGGACCTACAGCTTTATAGTGTACATAACGATTTTTATAGTGAGAGGACGCCGCTGCAGCTGAATTTGTTTGTTCTATGCTTGCGAGTATAGGATATTAAGATTTTGGCCATCGCTGATCGAACTTAAAAATACTATCTGGTATAAAAAATAACATTTTATTCACTCAGAATATTTCACTTTTATGGTCGATCTCAACCAAAGTACCTTGAACATATTTGCTGCAGTTCATATGCATGTCGTTGTTGCGATAGCGCTGAGAAACAATGCCTTTCTCATACGGTTTGCATAAATATCTGTATTATTCTTCCGAAATTTTTACTTTTTTTTGTCGTTAAGCTGTTTTGAGTTGTATAGTATTCGCGTGCTGCATTGGTATTGATTGTATGCGTTTCACTATTTTCAAAGAAACCATAAATTAATTTAAAATAAGGTGTAGCCTTGCTAAAGTATTTATTTCTAAATAGCAGATACATTTGTGAATATAGTTTCTAATCTCGAAATTCTGAGAATTTTATACATTGAGTTTTATAATTTCTTGGAATTGTTGGTGAATTAGGTATTAACGATTTCGGGTGTAAGAAATTCTTTCTTGAAAAATCAAGACAATGTTTTGCTCTAGGTAAACCTAATGGGAATAAAAAGGAACAATTTTACTCCTAGTGCCGCTTACGATAATTGTATTTATAGAAAATGTAAAAATATTGCAATGAGTCCAGTCATTTAAATGCTAATATTAAAAAGTTAGACTTTATAAAATTATAGAACAATGCAACTACTTGCAGCTAAAAAAAAAAAAATTAATCGCTTACGATATAATCGAAATTATAACTCGATATTTTATTATAATTTGCTGTAGCAAAATTATAAAAATTAAAATAAATTTTATTAATATAATTATCTGTTTTCGTAACAACTTGTCCCCGAACTCGGCTTCATATTAAACATACTTATTATTATTATTTATTAATAGTTTATGTTCTTTTAGTAATGAAAATCAATTACTTTATACTAAAATTTTCCATTTAATTTTCACATGATTATTAAAAAAAGTAATAATTGTTAGATTTTTTTTTCCATAGAATTCATTTTAAAGTTTTCATACAAAAGCGGTAAAAATTTAAATTTCTTTAAAAGAAAAAAATTAATTAATTTTAAAAGAAAAAATTAAGTTAGTATGTTTTTGGGAAAATGCGAAAAATAAAAAATTCTGATAAATATTTAATTTAATTAATATTTATTAAATATAAAATTATTATAAAACACTAACCATTATTTTACGTATAAATTTTTAGGGAATATAATTTTTTATTTGCCAAATCCTAACAAATGATGAAATATTCTTTAAAGTTTATAAATATTCATAAAAAATTAAATATATGTGGAATAAATTTAAATTTTTTTTTTTTTTTTGGAATTTAAGAGTTAAAACTAATTGAGAATTTTTGTGGTCATAATACTTTATTTCAGTTTGAATTATTTTTTTTTATTATTATATTGGTATAAATGAATTCCTAGTTTTTTAAATTTGTTTCTGAATTGAATGTATTTAAAAAAAATTTGCGCAAAATTGCTTTCCAAACCAGCATTTAATCGTTTAGAAATCATGCAGAGCTTCGTAATAAAAAATGTATGTATATCCTTTTTTTAATTTTATAAAATTTCATTATTTTTTTTTTATATACATAAATATAAAATAGTTAAAAGAAATAAGTTTTCACGGAATTTATTTCAACAAAATATTCGAGTTTTATTTTAAATTTTCATAAAATTTAATTATACAAAAAGTATTTTAATTTTAACCGCTTTTGTTCACCTTATCAGAAATTTCAAAATCGATTTATGGAAAAATTAGTTTTATGAAAACAAATTTATTGATATACATTTTTTAATTTTATGTTCGAAAAATTATTTTTTTCGTTTAAAACTTACCTTAAAATTTGCACTTTTTAGTTTTATGTAACTTATGTTTTAATTTTAAAAAAATATTTATTTAAAAAATCTTTGCAAATTAATTTAACAAAGATTTCAAATTTTTTTATTTAAAAAAATATCACAAAGTTTGTTCGTTTGTATGTTTTTTATTAAGAAAAAAAGCACCACAGTTTTAAATTTCTTCTGTTTTCTTTTATTTAAATGATTTTTTTAAGAAAAAACTTTCCACTGTTTGTTGTACAAAATATATTATTTCAAATGTCTTTTTGTGTATTTCAAGAATAGAAATTAAATCAAATAATTAATAAAAATAATTTGATGTTGTTTGCTGTTGCGCTGCGGTCAGTAACAAAAATCACTTTGAATGGTTGCAGTGATGCTCAACTGCTTTTATATCCCTGTCAGTGGTGAATAACGAAAAAAAAATTATTATTGTGATTTTTTAGACCGACAATTTTTTTCCTTTTTTCTGTTGTTCTTCTTCTATAATCAAGTATTTGCAAGTGTGAGAGATAGTTTAGCAAATGTGTATGTATTTGTTTGTTTGGATGGTTTATGACGGTAGTATTTTGTAGCCGATTTTGTAAGTTTTTAAATTAAAGTCTCTCTTTTAATATTAGTGTTGCCAAAGATTAATTTTTATTGCAATGTTAAGTATGCTGTAATTACCAGAAAGTTATAATTCAATGGATTTTTATTCTAATGTTTGTTTTCAATTATTAATTAAACAACAGATATACTATAAATACTACTCGCTGGGTTGCCTACAAGATATGACTAATAAACTGCAAATCTAAGTTGGAAATATGGGGAAAATCAAATTGAAATTGTCAATACCTTGAAGTATCTAGGGGTGGAAATCCTATACAATATACCCTTTAAGAAACATTTAAAAAATTAATTATCGTTTGCCAATCAAGTACAATAATCTTAAAATATTTGAGTCTACTTCTAAATCAATAATGCTATATACCGCATGCGATGAGGTTGAAAGGCTATTTAGATATTTTATCAAAAGAATGCTCTGTTTACCTGCCACGACTCCAAAGTATGTAATTCATCTTTCAATTGGACTGCATTCACTATACATTTCATCTTTAAAACTTCATTTATGCTATGTATATTGAATATAAACGAGTACAAAATACCTCGTATTCTGGCAGAATATGCAGGTTGTAAAAACATATCTTGGTTCATGCAATGGGAATATTTAAGGCAAGACTTACATATTAATAATTTATCAAATACAATAATTAGGAGCAACTGGAAAAGTATACTCCAACAGCTAATAGATAAAGAGGGAGAGATACTCGTAGAGAGAGAGAGAGAGAAATTAAACAGTGCTGTAGGTAGATCTCAATTTCACGATCTATACCCTAAACTTAATTTATACACGATACCAATTTTGAACAAAATTATTCGTCACGAATGACTGAACTAATGATACGTACCATACGACGTCTACTATATATAAATCGTATAACATTCCAGAACAACACTACTGGTATATGCAGAGTATGCAACTTAGACAAATCTGAAAATGTCCTGCATGTAACTGGTGAATGTCTCAGTACTTTTTCTTGTCTTCTTCAATTAAACTTTATTGATCACAGCAAATTTGTATTGTGAATAAATTCTTCTTAAGAAAATCTTAAGAAAGGTAAAACTTGAACTATAACCCCGATGTACAAAAACCGAAATCTAATTTAAAAATTGTCTTTCTGTTTAACAACAAGCCAATCTGGCACACAACAATTGGCCATATGTAGATAAAAATCTTTATAATACCTTATATGTACAATACTTTATATCTATTAATAACTAATAACAATTCAAAGCGAGGTAGTATAAAAAACCCGATTTCTGGTTAATAACTAAAGAAAAAACCGGTTAACCGGGATTTTTACGATACAATAATTAAAAATAAATTTGTTAGTAAAATAGTACTTGAAAAAAAAACAAAGAAATTCCCAACAAGAGCAAAAATCAAATCACATATTTGTGACATGCTTTTTGTGAAGATGGTTATCTAGATGGTTTAATTTGTAAAAACAGGAATTGCAAATATTTTTTATTATGGTATTTCATAGGATGATCTTAATGTTTTTTTCCTTAAAATGTAGAGTTTTCAAATAATTGCTTAGTTCACCGATTAACAGTACACTATGTATCAGTGGCATACAGTACACTATGTATGCCACCTTACCAGAGATAAAATCATAAAAAAGCTGTATGATACAAAGTTTTGTTACATAAAATCCTTGTGCATTTTAATGATTATGCAATAAATATATGTATTAATATCAGTTTTTATGAAAATTCCCACGTCACGCCACGCTTAACCGTATTAAAAAACCATTTTATTCGATATTCGAAGGTTAGTAAAAAAAAAAAAAAAACGATAAAAACCGGCCGAATAATAACTCTTCAATCCCCCTAATAAATACCATCTAGGTGCTTAGTTTTTCTGCCCATGTTGTGTAGCCATATTTTGCAATATAACATACATAAAATATACAAATAGATCACTATAAACATGAAAAATAATATCACACTTAAGGCCATGTTACATCATACACGATCGTGCGATCTACAAAATAGAGCATGTGTGCTGAAAAAGTACTAAAAATGCAACCGAACAACAGACTTTTTGACAAATCGTGCGATTTGAAAAATTTTATGAAACTTTTCAAAACATTATGGTTTCTGTGCGATCAGTGTGATATATATTGTGAAAAATATAAGAATATTGTTGGTGCCTCAAGAAAAAAATTTAAGTAATGTAAAATTATTATGTTAATAAGAGTTTTTAATTGTTTTATTGTGTATATAAATTATTTCAATCATACTTGTGTAATAGTGTGGCGTTCAACGCCATTTTGAAACGATTTTTTCAAGTCGGCCAGACTTTTGAAACAGTTTCCTGTGAATGAATCGTACGATCGTGTAGGATAGTGAATCAGGGCCTTTAAAAACATAATTTTTGCTTCATTTTATATTGTAGCTATAATATACCCTAAACTACTGAAGAAACCAACCAGATACAGCATATGGAATCAGGATAGACAGAACTCCTCGTAATATAAAGTTGAAATTCCTTTATCTGAGCCAAAGGTCTGCTTTTATGAAATTTCGTTTATCTCAGTATTGATTTGTTAATGTTTTCGGATATTTGCACCAGTTTCTGACCCTGAGATTTCACAATGACAATTTTATCTTTTTCAGAACTATTGATAAGAGTCTTGCCACGTCCCATTTTGTATAAAAGCTATTTAAAAACTACCAAACTAAAAATTCTCTAGCCGTTTATATTGAAAGAAATTCAAACCGTAGCCTTCCTAATTAGTATTAAAAGAAGTCCTTATTCAGGTGACACACGTAAGAGTATCATAGAAATACATGTCTGTAAATAAATGCATAATTTTAGTATAACAAAATATCGCTCCTTTATTGCAACATAGTCATAATTCGAAAAAGCTTGTTTCGAGAAAAACGCATTTTAAATTTTTAGTTTCCATACAAGTCTTCGAACAATTTTTTAGAAAATATCTTCTGAAGGAAACAGTTTAAAAGTAATTTGAATAAATTTTTGCCACAATATAAAAGGTAGTACTGTTAAAAATTCTGCATTATTAACTGGAAAAGCAAATTTTTTGAGATATGACTATGTTGCAATAAAGGAGCGATATGTATACATTTTATTTCATCGTGAAACTAAAGCTTAAACCTTGAAATTTGGTTCTGCAAAAAATTATTTTTTCCTGAACTTTAGTTTAGTAGATATATTTAAATAAATTTAAAAAATGTGATGCCTTATTCAAGTTGCAAGCATTGTATGTTGAAAAATAAAATAACTTTTTATATCAAAATGACTTTTTTGACCCGTCCTCACTAATTTATAATATATTAAAAAATTGTTTAGATCAGGATATTATATATGTATCTCTTTTCAATGAAATCAAGGAACTATGATATATGACGTATGTATGTGTACTAGTTTGTATTCATCAGAATTGTATAAAAACACATTCTGTTGAGAGTTTGTAAAGATTTTTCACCTCTCTTCCAATGTAGAGGAGTTAAAACCGATAACGAATCCGCTAAAACTATTTTTCTGACTATATCAAATACAACATTCATCAAAAACATAGAAAATTTATTTGCTTAAAAATTTCCGAAACTGATGCTTTCACGCAAAACTGGAGAACAGTTGGGAGTGCTTCGAGGAAAAGGTATCAGAATTAAACACTTGGTTCCCGTCGACTGCTTAATTAAAACATAAACGAAAGATGTGAATTCACAGCGATGTATGATGTCCATGACCTAATATCTTCGTTTGTGGTTTGTGTTCGTTGTTTGTCTGTCGCCAGATATTATATCTCCGTTAAACAATTGAAAATTATCGGCAACACTGTTTTCACTTAACACACACTTGCACTAACACTTCTAGAATTAATTATTCTTTCTGTACATGTACGAGTAAAATGCTTAATGTTAGGCCTCTGTTAAACCTACATTCATACACAAATTTTACTTCGTTTTTGAGTTTAGGTGTAAATAAATAATCGTATACTTATATACATATATAAAACTAAGTAGTTATGTATGTATATATGTATAAGAATGCACACGTGTAATTTGCTTGTATGGACAAATTTTGTGTTGGTGTACGTTATTACATAGAAATTATATTGTACTTTCCTAATACCTGTTGCTCTCTAATCTCTGCTGTTAAATGTGTATAGAAATTCACTCTCATATGAAAACCAATTTTCTAATCTTCTGTTAAAATGTTTAATTTAAAGACCGGTCGATAATACCTTCACCAGATTAGTAAGAATGTGGTGAATTTGCACTTTAAAATCTTTTTTTTTCTACTTTTCCTCATTATACTTAAATTATTTATTTTTTTTTGCTTCTTTGAATTATGTATATACATACATAGTATGTAAAAGTGCCTGTTGTTCAGGTCGTTAAAAGTTTAAAAAGCAATGAATACCAATAAGAGTTTGAAATGACACTATAAATTTCTAATCTAGGACAAATATTAATTTTGTCGACAATTTTTGCACTAATTTTGTTTGTTTTTTTATTTTAATTTTTTTTTCTGTTCGCAAATTTACAATTTTTATGCGGTTTTAAATTTGCTCTGAAATAAAAACGTGCTAAGAATAAAGAAATTTTTGCCAACACTAAATCAAATGAATAAATTTTCAATTTGCAATGATTATTTTATAAAGAAAAAGAAAAAAAAAATGTTTAATGTTTTGTAACTTTCAATATGAAAGTATCGACGAAAATGATTTCTAAATAGAACGAGTCGTCTATCAATTTTCAAGTCTTGTCTTGCCGTAAAAGTGATAGAAATTCTTATTTATACATTCATATACATACATAAGTATGTACAAATATACATATATGGATGAACGAACAACCCTTTTTCAATTCGTCTTCAAGTAATAAAATTTACCAAGTTTCAAAAACTGTTGACTACAAAAACTCGTATGAAATGTATTTTCATTGCAAAAGCTCTTTAGCAATCTGAATAGGCATACACATGTATGTATATAATATGTATATACATATATATATATATATATATATATATATATATATATATATATATATATATATATATATATATATATATATATATATATATATATATATATATATATATATATATATATATATATATATATATATATATATATATATATATATATATATATATATATATATATATATATATATATATATATATATATATATATATATATATATATATATATATATATATATATATATATATATATATATATATATATATATATATATATATATATATATATATATATATATATATATATATATATATATATATATATATATATATATATATATATATATATATATATATATATATATATATATATATATATATATATATATATAATATGTATATATATATAATATGTATATATAATATGTATATAATATGTTTATAATGTGCATATAAAATATATATAAAATGCTTTTTTTATGAGGCCTCCTAAAGAAAGAGGGCTCAGAGTGCGTTTGTTCAGAAATGTCAGAATAAAAATTATTGGTAATCGGTCTGTCGGTCCTACGCTTGACTGCTGCATAGATCCTTAAGGGCTAGAGTAGGACCATGGGAAAAAATCTAGAAAACATTAGTTTTATAGGAAAGATAAATGGTATATTTTGAAGAAATGTTGAGAAAGAAAAATTAACGGTGGTCGGTCAAACTTTTCACTCGCCTAGAGGCACCCTGAGCGGTCCGTAAGGAGGGGAAATATGATATTAAATACTATTGTTGAATTATATAGTTGAATACAACCAAATAATATGATTCCAGTACGAAATTTACTTACAAAATTTAGTACCGCCAAAAACTAAAATTATACCATATATTTCGTAAAAGTTATAATTTTTGTATCATGATCAATACTCTTCTTTTCGATATTAAAATCTAACTCTCATGTCCCACCATATAATATAACACGGTGATAAGTTCCCGCAAAATAAAACTTTTTGTGTGGCATTGGCCAGTCTCAAGTAAAAAGCATATCGTTTCTTTTTAAATTTTGAGTTTTAAAATTTGACTACTTATTGCTAGTTTATTTTTAAAGATTCAATAAATAAAACTAATGTAAAAAAAAGATAATATACTACTCTTGGCAATAATACAAATTATGCCAGAGTAAATAGTAATATTGCCACAATATTCCGATCCGGTTTTTCTTTGCGTGCAAGGAGAGGATAGTGGGGCTCGGACTTATACTATTCCAGGAACGAATCAAGGTTAGTTGTGAAACTTTTCGTCCAGATACTCAAATTCTGCAAAAAACTTAGTTAAGTTCTTTCTATTTACATAAAGCCAGCACTACAATGGCTTTGATTAGGTTAGCACAAGCTGGCTAGCCCAGTTGGGTCCTTCCTTGGTCCCGTTGTGCTGCTTGATGGAGATGTGCAGAATATAATACTTACACACACCCAGACGGTTTAGATCTAACTCAACTTGATAGCCCGATAAAAGATTCCAGTCCATTAACTCCGTGCAGTATTTCCCAGCCTGGATACAGCGCTTTCATAGAGCAAAGAGCCGGCCACCGACAGAGGAAGTGCTCAACACTCGTTTCTTCGTCCTCTTCCCTACAACTTCTACTAAAATCATTAAATGGGAGATTTAACTTCCTGGCTTGCGCCCCTATGTGATAATGTTCTGGTAGAACTGCCACCAAAGTACGCAAGCCTTGCCGGAAAAAATCTCTCAGGAACGTAGATCTCCTACGATCATACCGCGCTACTCGGCAGGTAATCTCACCAGACCATCTGTCCTGTGCAGTCCCTACAAGTTGATACTGCTCTCTGTT
The DNA here is from genome assembly GCA_914767995.1 of Thecocarcelia acutangulata. Classification (NCBI taxonomy): domain Eukaryota; kingdom Metazoa; phylum Arthropoda; class Insecta; order Diptera; family Tachinidae; genus Thecocarcelia; species Thecocarcelia acutangulata. The sequence goes on along the minus strand of OU612095.1, from coordinate 84,138,228 downwards.
CTTATAGCTTTTAAGTGGGACTCCTACCATCGTATCAATATCCCCTTGCTGTAGGCGAATCCCGGCTTTCGCCAGTGCATCCGCTACTATATTTACGTACACTCCTCTGTGCCCCAGTACCCAGAAAAGCTGAAAATTTGTATATCTCGCTATCTCACTAAGAGATAACCGGCACTTATATACCAAACGGGACGTCGCATATGTACCTACAAGTGCATTTAACGCAGGCTTACTACCAGTAGAGATTCCTATATTCACCCAGTATACCTTATAGTACCTTAAACAGTTAGCTGCTCTCATTATAGCTGTAATTTGCAGGCTGTATTACGCTACACTCATTACATAGAATAGTACCACTTGCCACACAGCCAACGAAACAATGACTCTTTTGCAGAAAAAATTTAATGGCTGTGTTATCTCACGTCAATGCGATATTAATTGGACGCCGTTGGATTTATTTCTTTAGGAATATTTAGAAAAAAAGTGTACGTAAATAAGCCAAATACAATTCAAGGGATAATAAATACAATCTAAGAAACTAAACACACGCTTCGATATCAAAAAATATAATTAGATAATTATCTATATAATAGGCTTCAATAATCGCCAAAATCCCTACTTCCCCGAAAACAATATGGCAACTTAAATTTTCGCACTAAATTGAATGACCATTAATAGCTCAATACACGTTCCACTGCCAAAACATGCATCGAATTTGAAAAACCGGTTCCGATTTTTGGGGTATTCCCAAAGTAGGCTGCGGGAAACGTCAAAATCCCCCCACTTTTTCAGTTCCAAATGTTTTCCGAAATTCCCAAAATCGGCTTCGTGAATCCATAAAATCTCTCTACAAGTGAAACTAATATAAGCGTGATAAAATGATATAATTCGACATATTAACGACATTGTACCTCCATTATGTCTGAGAGTCATTGAAATTATAAATCATAGAATAGAGATAAAACACCAAAGAATTTGCTCGATATTTTGTTTCACACGTAGTTGCCACAGATTCTTCTGTCATAATGCCAAATATTAAGATAATTATCTGAAATTTTTTTGTTTTATTTACAATTATCATCGTGCGTTTTGTTTGGACCACCCTTTATAAGAAAATGTTGTTGTTGTTAATTCTTCTATCGAAAAATTTTGTGAAAAATATTTTTTTCTATTCGGAAAGTTTTACTATCGGTAATTTCTCCATAGAATATTTTCATTATCGATAATTTGTTTATAGAAAAATTTTCATAACAATTACTTTTGTGTAAGAAAAATTTTAGCACCCAAATGTTTCGATAAAAAATTGTTATCAGTAATTCTGTTTTAGGACAAAACTATTTTCTAAGGAAACATTTTGTTACCCACTATTTTGTTTACATAAAAAATTTTACGGAATAAAAATTTTGATATTGTTAATTTTTTTGAAGAACCATTTCGATGTCAGTAGTTTTCTATTAAAAATTTTTGATAAAAACATATTTTAATCGTAATTTTTCTTTTTTGATAGTTTATATGTTGAAATGTTGAAAATAAGTTTTTTGTAGAAAAATATAGATATCAGTATTTTTCTCGAATAATATCGTTATTGTTAATTCTTTTATTGAAAAATAATTTTTCCAATGTTCTTTCTATCAAAAAATTTGTTGGAAAATATTTTTTTAATTTGGAAAGTTTTACTACCAGTAATTTTTCAATAGAACATTTTGATTATCGATAATTTTTTTATAGAAAAATTTTCATAACAATTTTTTCCGCGTAAGAAAAATTTTAGCACCGGTATTTTTCCATAAAAAGCTTCGTTATCAATAATCCGGTTATAGAACGGATCTAGTTTTTAAAGAAACATTTTGTTGTCGACTGTTCTATCGAATCATTTCGGGTTTGATAATTTTTCTTTAGAAAAGTGTTGTTATTAATAGTTTATATGTTGAAATGTTATCGATAAGTTTTTGTAGAAAAAAAATGTTACCGTTGTTTTTCTCGTTATTGGCAATTTTTGAATTTTTTTGTCGGTATTTTGTTTGTTTTTCATAAAAACTTTGTTTCCAAAGAATATTAGCAAAGACTTTGATATTTTTGTTTTTTCATTAACAATATACCTAGACATAAATATCTTGAAAATACTTGGTTATTAAAAAAATATTTTTATACACAATATATACATATGTATATATGGAGTAACACATATGTATATAGACAAATTTTTGTATATAATTAATATTCCTCTGAAAACAAAATCGGATCATAAGTGAATGCTTTTCTTTCTAAAACTTTTATTCTCTCTCTCTCTCTCTTTCTCTCTCACTCTTTTAAACTTTCTTTGTTACCTACACACTGACAATTTTTAATAAAATTAGATTTTTTGTATTTATTTGCTATTTAGTCTTTTTTAATTTTTTACCAACATAATTATTTTTTTTAATACAAATTTTTTTAATACGAATTTTTTGGAAAACTGAAAGAAAATGTAAAAAAGCTACAGCGATGCAGCATTATTTGCGCGTATATGAAAGTGTGCACCTAACAATATTTGGCTCCACGAAAGCTTAAGCGTCTGAACTACAAACTGGCGTTTCAGAATTTTTCTAAGCGTATACACATTAAAAAGACGAGGGAGAGAAATCTTCAATCCTATCTTTCTCATAAAGCTTTCTGTCTTAAGTTTTAACAAACTAAAAAAAAACCCTTTAAAGCGAAGAACAAAAGTTTCACGTTTTCGTTATTATCTTATGAAATTGCCGATTAAACATTAAACCAAACAAAATAAATTTACTTCAAAGATTTTAATCAATCTCTATGTGTTTTTAATAATTTCTTGGAATGTTTTCTTGCCTTTCTTAAAATTAATTCCTCTTCAATATTCTTTGCCATCTCTCCGATACAATGCGAAAGTGTCTGTCATACATTTGCAATAATTTATGACTTTTTGTGCGGGATTTGAAATTTATTTCTAAAAATAACCGACCATAATTTTTCGTAACGTGTATTAGGAGTTAAAAAAATGGTAAAGAATTAAAAAAAAAGTTTATACAGGAACCGGTTCTGTTTTACTTTATTTAACTGACCATCCAACCATTCTTTTTGATGTTGAACATACGACGTGATTGTTTTTATTGCCAACAATTTGATCTCTTCTATTTTTGTCTTCTTGAGCTTTGGATTCTTTTCTTCTCGTTTTTTTCCTTTGTTGACTTTTTGGTCACTTTTTTGTTTAGTTTTAATTTGTGGTTTTGTTTGCTGTTTTGGGTTGAAATAAAACTTTAACAGTTTGGATTCTATATATCAAATTGTAATTAAATTTTACATTTCATCTTAATAATCAACTTAACAGAACACGGTTTTAATAGATAGTCAACAATATAAAATGATTCTCAAAAATGTATTCAACTAATTCATATTGACAGCTCTGCATATTTTCTGAAAGCTCTGAAAACATTGGAGAAGAACAGATTTATAGATGCACAGATTTATAGATGTTTGGTGCTAAAATATCATCTGTATGTAAGAAGAGGGGAAGAAAGAAAAGCGAGTTGTAAAATGGATGGCCTGAGCAGGGATAGAGTGATATAAAGGGTGGTTAAATTTTAAGGGCCGATAATAATTTTGAATAAAACAAATTATTTAGGGTTATTGTATTTTTTTTTATTATGATATCATTGGTATAGTTCAATTATGTGTAGAACAAAATATCCGCCAAATGGCCGCCGCCATTGTGGCTGGCTCTTGAATTGTGGCTGGCTCTTGAATTGTGGCTGGCTTATCAACGTACATCTTATCTTTCAAATAACCCCAAAGAAAGAAGACCAACGATGGCTTGGCGGCCAATTGGCATAGTCACCACGTGAGATAGCATGTACATTGGACTTGTCGCGCAAAAGAGCCAATATTTCCTTAGCTGTGTGATAAGCAGTACCATCCTGTGGAAGCCACATACACACAGAAAATTATGTACGTAAAATTAACTGAAATTGCATTTTAAAAGAAATGAAAGTTCAGTTAAAAACCGGTCTACTAACATTTCATTTAAATTTAAATGCAGATTCATTTAATTTTTAACAGTAAAAATATAACTGATTTAAAACCGTAAAAAATACGGATTTTTTCTTTTATAATGGTTAATTTAACTATCAAAAAAACAATTTACATATCCCATAAAAACAAAAGCTTTTTTCCTTTATTTCTCTGACACATACTGTAATTTATTTAACTGCAGATTCTGTAGAAACAATAGACTGATTATTTTATTTTAACTGTCCGAAATTTAAATGCAGATTCCGTAAAAACAAAAAGATTTTCTTTTATTTACTGTTTTAGTTTTACTATCACATATTTAAATAGAATTTCCGTAAAATCAAAAGATTTTTCCCTTATTTCTCCGAATTCTATCATTGAATTTTTAAATGCAGATTCCGTAAAAAGCAAGAGATTTTTCCTTTATTTTTCCTAATTTTACTTTCCCTTTAACCCTTTAAAATTAAACACAGATTTTGTAAAACGGTATGATTTTTTCTTTTATTTAAAAGTATTTTTATATACATACATACTTACAAATATATAATTCATATTGATGTACGCTGGCAAAATGACGTTTAATTTTGTCCAATTTAAAAAAAAATGCTGTTTTTTTCGGGGTATAGCCCATTAAAATCAATTGAGATCTATTATAATAAAATAAAGATTCAGTGTACTCACAAAATTGCCAATTATGGGAATCATACTTACCAAATCTGCTCCAAAAGTCTGTTTATATGCAGTCCAATTTTCAACAATATTTGCAATATTTGGATGTGTGCATTCTATTAACTCTTTCATGCGGTAGTTGACAGATTGCTTCCAAAAAACGGTTTTTTCTGATTTGTTACCACACTATTCACCAACTTTTTTTTATACAACTGACGTTTTAAACAACGTTGACTACTTTTAAATTTAAACAAAAAAACACTTGGTTTCGTAAAGAAATGATTGCTTTATTCATATACATACATATTATTAAACAACTGACAATTTTAAATGTAACTGAAAATCAGTATTTCTGTGCAGTTATTTATTTTAATAAATGGGCGAATCAGTTAAAATTAAAATTTCTTTGTATTTTGAAAGATTATTCATTTTAAAATAACTGCACGGACTACTTCCTCAATAAACTACAGTCAGTTACTGTAAAATTATTCTGAGTGTACCGTCCATATCCATATCTTCCAATTTGGACCACAAAAAGTTTGTTATCATCTCACGATATTGAACATCATTTATAGTATCTGCCAGATCGGCTCCATTATGGAAAAATTACGGCCCGATGAAGCCGCCAGCACCAAATAGTCACTCTTTGTGGGTGCATTGGTTTTTTAACAATCACTCTTGGCTTATCATTCGAACAAATGCGGCAATTCTACTTATTGACAAATCCATTGAGGTAAAAATGTGGCTCATCACTGAAGATGATTTTCTTCGAAAATTGCTCAGCCACTGTTGCCATTTCTTGCCACCATTCTTAACCATTGATGACGCTTGGAATAGGCAAGAGGCTGTAGTTCTTGAGTTAATTGCACCTTATAAGCGTGTAAATGCAAGTCTTTATGCATAATACTTATCAACGACGGACAATTGTTTGGAATGACGACGAGTCATTCTCTGAACACACGAAAAATAAAATAGCGAGTAAACAACGCTTAAGTTTTTTAATATATTAATACTTACTTCTGTATTGAGATCCATACCAAAAAGTTCAAAAACTAAACGCTAAGCAAGTTGAATTATTATAAAAATATTAGTCCTACTTATTTGCCCAAAAAAATATAAAATAGTCAACTTTGCAATCCAAAACATGTATTTTTCATTAGTAATTGTCTGAAAGTTGATGGCCGTAAGATTCTTTGCAATTAATTCGTTTAAAACTTTTATTAAGCTACTAAATGCTGTCTTAGCGTGATTCTACTGTTTGAAGTATGGTTTTACCTATAGTTATGTATGTGTATATGCGTATGTTCTTCAATGTTCTAAAATGCCCAAAGCAAAAAGTCTGTCTTTTGTTTTTCTTAGTGGCTTTTATATGCAATTACAAGAGCGAATAAAAAATTAACTGAAGTGAATAGATACTTTTTCTGTAAAGGGTTTTTTTTTCTTACAAAAGCCGACAAAAGTGATGTCTATTTGTTCAATAATAAACGCTTAAATCGTATAAAATTTATAAAATCCTTGTGAGCTGTGAAATTGCATTGAATCATATTAGAGTGTGCTCCACCGAGTCGACTAAGAATGTTTGATCCACTGATTGATAACCGTAATATCAAACTTCCAACCCTATTCGCTCTTTCGCGAATGACAGTTACAGGCCCAGCCTATCCGAGGTCGTTGCCAAGAGGCAAAATATGAATGACTCACTGAATAGTGATCTTCTATTAATCTCCTATTGGGGTCGTAAAAACAGAGTCGTCTTTAACGCTCGTAAGACCCAATGTTGCTTATTAACACACTAACAAACGACCACAGATGCTGGTTCATCTGTACCTATGGATGGTATAAATATTGCTCTTGATGTTCTTGGAATGAAGATACAGTGTAATGTTCCCTGGACTGAACACATTTTTCATGTCTCTAAGGAAGCATTCAAGTGCCTCCGGTTTTTGAAACGGTGTAAGATGTACTTCACTCGATCCGACCTCCTTACTATTTATACCACCTACATCCGGCCGAAAATGGAATACAACTCTCATGTTTGGGCCGGTGTCTCAAAGTCTATTTTAGGGTTACTCGACCGTGTGCAGGAGAGGGCGAAGAAGCTCATCGGTGACAGTAGGGTATCCAACTCTATTGACTCACTGGAGCATCGACGCAGTGTAGGGTGTGTTACTCTGTTCTATCGTTACTATAATGGATGTTGCTCTGACGAGATTAGGGAGTTTGTTCCTAAAACTCGCACATTTGTACGTAGCACGCGTTCACCGTCCAGAGCTCATCCATTTGTAGTCGATTGCCCGGGGAATCGTACTACGCATTACAGAGAGAATTCGTTTTTCAACGCACGCTTCGCATGTGGAACAAGTTGCCTGCAGACGTGTTTCCTGTCTGTTATAACGTTGGAAAGTTCAAGCCAAATGTTCACAAATACTACGCCCTCTTTCCTCCTACTCACTACCCATTTTCCTAGTTCTGGTACAATGCACTGCATATGTAGGGGTCATCCCCTGGTCCAAGATAAAAAAATGGTATTTTCGCCAGTCAATAAAAATTCTTCCCTTTCCGATTTTCACACATGTGATAAATTTTGCATAAAAATAATAACACCTCTCTAGGAAATTTGTTTACGTATATTAAGGACGAAAGTAAACAAATCAAGAACTTGCTTTTACAGGATGTCTGGTGACAGACTTATGTTTTTAAATACTATTATTTTAAGAAGTAATAAACGGTGCGGGTGTAGGGTGGCACCGTTGGAATTATCGTCTGTGCGGATTTATCAGTCACGATGTCGCAGTGGTCGAGTGCGCTTTCGCTGCGGAGACTTTTTTTAAGAGCATTGATTCTTACGTAGTTGCTCGTCGACAAATTTTTAAAAGTTTGGTATTTTGCGAATACGTGATGGGCCGAGTGTAATTTTAAATTGTTCGTGGATGCAGAGACTCCGCGCAACTTTTTCGGCAATGACTTGTCGATCTTCAAGGACTACCGAAAACATTGAACTTGTTGAAAGCAGTTTACGTAAAAATCCGCGACTTTCAATATGGAAAGAAGAACCTCATTGGGACTTCTAAGAGCGATTATTCATAAAATTTTACAAAAGGATCTGCAGTTCCATCCTTTTAAAATTCAAATCGTTCAAGAAGTATAAGAAAATGGCGTTGATTTACGCATTAACTTTTGTGCAACTATAAATCCCATTTTTTGGGTTGATGGGACTCATGTTCAATTAAACGGCCACTTCAACAAGCAAAATCTTAAAACTTGGTGTGCGTTATCCAAGCACGAGCTAATTGGACCATATTTTTTCGAAAACTCTCGATGCCAGGTGACAGATGTCAACGGTGAAAATTATCCACGCATGATTACGGACTTTGCTTTGCCCCAAACCTGTGGGCTCATCCATTAGCAACCTTCACACATGTGGTTTCAACAGACTGCTACCAAATACCCTGTACAAAAGCAAACTGATGTGATATACAAGGACTTCAGCTTGGCGTTTCATAGAGTTAATCATGCGATTTTTATTTTCACCTCCTTCAAAAAGTAAACTGCTTTAATTTTATCCCGTTAGCTGTATGTATAAAAAATTTATCAAAGAGAATTTTTTTTTATTTCCTATGTGTAATCCCACATATGAGCTGCCCATACCATCAAATTTTATCTGAAATCATTATGCACAATTGGTTCACTAGTAGAAAAAACATCCAAACTTGCAAACATTTAAGTGCGACAAGAGAATGTCTGTCAAAAAAATTTTTTAATGTAAAAGTTGCTTTCAAATTCATCAATTTTATAAAATGAAGTCATCAATAACGATCGATTAATTAAATTAATATTATTTAAACTGCTGAGTTCTTAGCCAGCCAGTAAGTATTTATTAGAGGGCTGTCCAAGCACAATAAAAATGTCTTACCAAAACATCGTGATATTTTCAAGTACTATCTAACGTGTTCTTTCACATTTCAAAACAAACACTTCAGTGCCGAAATATTCTAAACACATAGACGAATACTGCCTTATGAGCATTTAGAACAAACAGAATCAAACACAAGTAGAACCAAATGGAATAGAACAAAATTGAAGTAGAACTTCAAGCATTGAAGTAATGTTTTACTTCAGTTTTTGTTGTTGTTGTTGTTTATGGTTTTTGTCTTTGTATTCTGCACAAGTGTAGCATGTACAGTATGCGCAGCAAATTTTATAAAATGAAATGTTTCTTTTTCTTTCCATAGTGTATATAATACACAACAGCAAGATTGTCTTACTTTGTGCATACAACATGGTACGTTTTTCACGCCAAATGAAACGTAAAAACTTTAGACCTTAAACTTTTCTCTTACATCAAAACAAAAAGTTGAGTTTAATTTAATTTTGTGCCACCAATTCAATAAACGCACCGGAAATGTAAAAAAAGGCGCACCCGCACCGACTAAAGAATTTTTCGCACAAGTAGTTTTAAAAAGCGCCAAAGACGGTGCGTAACCGAGTTGACAACGCCTATTGTGCCGCTTGTTTTTGTTCTCTTTCTCACTCAGACATTTGCCCTTCTAACTGCAGAAAAGCAAAACAATAGAAACCTTTTCTTTTTTAAAGTAATTTAAAATGATTATAAGCAGCTTATTTTCTGTGTCTCCCAGCTGTCTATCACCCTTATAATGAATAAGATGGGAAATATTTGATCCCATAAAATTTTCAATTCCTTGGAAGGGAACTCTTTTAGTGCTATCAGTACGTAGTGAATGTAAAATATGTAAGAAAAGTGATTAATAAGAATATCAAACTGTTAGTGCAGCGAAGAAAACGTGAGAAAATTAGTTTAATTGAAATTAAAAGAAAATATTTAAAATCGGAGCATTAATTAAACTACAGGAGGAAGAATCTCGACTACACCTAATTGCTTGTAGATATTTACGAAATGAATCTACTTCGTTGAAGTTACTTATTCTATAAACAAATTGAGTTTGTACATAACTTTTTTTGTTTTAGATCTATTCAACATTGTAGGGTAAATAAAACCGCTGTTCTTTGCAGAAGGTGTAGCCAGAGGATAAGATTTGTTGATGACACACATCCAGAAGCTTGTACTGTTTATATCTTCCGTAAAATTATTCCAAAATTCAACCAACACGTCCTTAGGGATTTTTGCATTCTGTTGAGCACAATATCATTTTGCGCCTTATTAACAAAGCTAGTTCTAAAATAGCTGAATATAAGCTTTTACATTTTAATTAAAAGAAACAATTACTTACAACACAACTGGACCAAAAGGACCCAAGTGGGCTGGTTTCATGAAACTGGCGGCCTGTACAACCTAACCTACAACAATTACTCATATGATGAATACAGTTCGCCAGCAAAAATGATGTGAACAAATCAAAGGGGAAAACAAAAATAATACGAGGGACATAAATGTTTACGATTAGGTGAATTTTGGACGAATGTGAATTTTTTTAGTGTTACTATTCCGAACTGAATTACACATAGAAAATGTGAATTAATTTCTAGGGGAACGTATTAGCGATTGCAATTTTGGGAAATGGGAAAGTTTTTCATGGGAATGACTGTTTACGATAGGGCTGTATATGTCGACATTTCATAGGAGCTACCCTAATCATCAGTAGACTTTGGAAATTTTTGAGAGATATTCTCAAACATTCAATTTTATATTTTAACAATCTAAATAAACTATTGAGAATTTAAAAGGAAAAATGCTCTAATAATAGACAGCTATTTATAATTTTTTTTATTAGTATCAATGTTAGAAGCTAATATAGTGAATAAAACTCAATTGTTATTTAAAATGTTAAAAAAAATCGCTGAATTAACCAAATGAAAATTGCTGCATTGCATTGCTGCATTTAAAAACAAACTTTTTACAAGAACAAGTTGATTTTGCTGCAAAGTTTAAGGGAGGAGTTGTAAGCAAAAATAAGAAAATAAAAAAAAAATCAGAAAAATTATGCTGATCATTTACTATTCTGGCCATGTTTAGTTTATGCATCGTCTAAGAAGACAATGCACACAAAAAAGGAAAGGGAAAAACTAAAAAAATAATAATAGTTGCTATCAAATTGAAAGATAAAAAAAAAATAGTTGGTAAGCAGAGTGAGTGGTGGTCAAGAGTGTGGCCCAAAGATGATGATGGGCACTTACTATTCCAGTACTCGTATCAAGTGGTTGTTGGTATTAAATACTTATTGTCTTTGATATTAAAAAACTTGAAAACATTTTTGCCGACATCAAGTACCAATATATTATGTTTTTTTTTTCTATGGATCTTTGGACTTGATATTTATATTTATTTATTTTCTTTTTATTTTACATTAAAAGAAGACTTTTAATAAAATTCAATACTTGTTATTGTGGTTGGGTTTTAGTTGACATTATTGCTTTTTGTCATCTTCTTTCAATTCATTTTTTTATTTTAAAATTTTTAAAGAAGTTTTTGAACCAAACCGAAACATCAACAAATAGCAGCTACTTACTTGCTGCCTGCCCGCCATCAGGAAGACGATTCGACTCGAGTCGACTCACACACTTGCGCTCTCCAACAAACCATCCAAGCAGCCAGTTTGTTAGTCAAGCAGGCCGGGCCAGTTTCTATAACAAAAAAGAAAAAAAAATTTTTGTTTTTTTTTTGTTTTATAAAAACGAAAATAAATGTTATTATAGATAGAATATATTAACTGCGATTTACTTAACTCAGCTTGTACTTATTTTAGTTGACAATAATGATGAAAATGATGTTGTTGATGAGGATAATGATGATAAAGACGACAATGCTGTTGATGGTTTTTTGTTGCATTTAACGTTTGCTGCTGCTGCTGCTGCTGCTTAAAGAAAAGAAAAAAGATTTGTTTTCTAAAATAGGCTTGATGTTGTTATTACTTCTTTTTATTCAATTATGTTATAAGTTTTTCTTCTTTTTTATAGCCAAAGAATCTAAATTTTCTAGCCTTTAGCGTTGTAAACAATTTTCCTATTTATTGCCTTGAAAAAGAGATTGCAATCCAATTTCTTACATTTGCACAGCAAACACTCATAAAAAATGTTTAGAATTCACTTTCTGTAAAATATCGGAGGAATTTTTGGAGGTTCACAATTTTGAGTTGTCATGTTTGCTTTTTTCTACAACCCATTTAACAGCTGATAGTTATCCTTACTTCCTTACTAATATTATAAATGTGAATGCTCTATGTATCACAGGAGAGATGAAAACCAACCCAACGATAGGCATGAAAGCTCTTTTGAACATAACACCGCTTAACGTGGCTGTTCAAAAAGAGGCGGCCGTTCAGGTCATCTCAATTTACCAAAGGGAAAAACTAAAGACAGGTAACCTTATTGGTCATCTCGCAATCCTCTCTAATTTACAACATTAGACTTAGTTCCAGCTTTATACAAGGGTATGTTTGAAGAAAGAATTTTCCAAAAAATTTGGAAACTCTTCACTTTTTATTGATATATTGAAAATTCGAGTCAGCCGCTCAGCCAGTTGGGAAAATAGCCTTCGTTGAGATGTTTTCCAAACATGTTTCGTCGTTTCCGTTCGAATAACAAATGGGCTTTTTGGTTCAAAATTAGCTTTATTTATCGATGTAATCTTCATCAAGAGCAACGTAATCATTCGAGCGCCGCTCTAACATTTCAATACCACTTTTGTAGAACGATTTATGTTTTGCCTCAAAATAGGCCTCAGTGTCAGCGATAAGCTCTTCATTCGTGCGAAATTTCTTACCGGCGAGCATTTTTTTCAGGTCTGCAAACAGCCAGCAGTCGCTGGAAGCCAAATCTAACGAATACGGTGGATGTGGGAGCAATTCGATGTTCCATTCATGTAGCCCCCCGGGGAACAGGTTTTGTCTTGGCGTATTCTTAACTTGGGCACTCTGTTTTCCGGGGAAAAGAGGGGAAGGTTTCCCTCGTTTGTTGCGGCAAACAAAATTCTGGGAAGCCGCATGCACTATGTTGTGTTGGCTTCCGAAACCCTTACCAAGGGTATAAATTGGTAGAACGGGGATCAGCATGGTCCCCGGGTAGTTCTGCCTGCGGTTCAACCCGGTCTGGTCAAGGTTGAGGTGTCTACCTTGGCTGTAACGTTCTGGCTGTGGTTGAAACCTAAAATGCAGGAAGGGAGTGTTAGTATCCTTGATAATTATTTGGTGTGTGGCTTTTTTCGGGGACTAACAATCTCCCGAGGATTTGTTGCCTATACAACAGATTTATGTACAAGTTGACGGGTGCGTTGGTTTAAGGGCTGATGCTTTTAGTGGGCTTCGGCCTACCAACTCATTAAGCCTTCTCTTCCATTGATTGCTGGGAAATTGCACACAGGTGAGATTAGAAGGCCCGAAGTCCTCAACAAGAAGTTGCTCATATGACCGCAATCATATGGCAAGAATTGCTACCTGTGTGAGCCTAGTCAGCCACACGGGGCCGTTGGTGAATCGTGAATAATTCACTCCGTGGAATTGGTCCACCATCACATTAGGCCGTAAAGGCAGGTGCTGATGTAAATCATTTTCACAGTGCCATTCATGTAGTTTTGCCATTGTTTTGATTGACTTGTAACATGGTGCGTTGTCTTGATGAAACACATTTTTTTTTGTTTGCTGCCGCTTCTTTGCAATTTCGGCCTTCACGCCGAACGCTCCTATATAATATATATAATATTCACTGTTAATAATATTTCCTTTCTCAAGATACTCAATGAATATTATAGCACGCAAAATACCGAGGCCATAACCTTTCCAGCCGATTGTTGTGCTTTCGAGCGCTTTGGACGAGGTTCACCTGTTGCTGTCCACTCAGATGACAATCGTTTGGATTCCGGAGTGAAGTGATGTATCCATGTTTTATCTATTGTCACATATCAAGGCAAAACTTCCGGTTTGTTACGTTTAAACATGGCCAAACACTGCTCAGAATCATCAACACGTTCTCGTTTTTGGTCAACAGTGAGCAAACGCAGCACGCACTTTGAACAGAGCTTTCTCATAAGCAAATGCTCTTGCAATATAAAGCCAACACGTTCTTTTGATACCTTTGCGATGTCAGCTAACTCACGCAACTTCACTTTTCGATCATTCAAAATGATTTTGTGGATTTGTTTTATGTTTTCTGGCGATACCGCCACATTTGGGCGTCTACTGCGTTCTACATCATAGGTGTCTCTGCGACCACATTTGAAGTCAGCAAACCAACGATTTATTGTTGTTTTTTGATGGAGCGGAGTCCCGGTAACACTCTTCAAGCCATTTCTTGGCTTGAAAGGTATTTGTTCCCATCAAAAGGCAGTGTAAAATTAAAATACGAAATTGTTTCCGATAAATTGTTTTGAAAATAACAAAAGTAGCATCACTCTTAGCACAATAACTCACAAACTAATGAATAGAATATCATGAAATTTCAACAGCTGTCTTTTGAATGCTAGTTTTAACTGAGCAAATGGTGACTGCAATAAAACTAGCGCCATCTATGTGTGAGGCCCGTGTAGTATCTTCCTTTCTATACACCACCCTTTCACGTTGCTTTACAAATGGGCTGAAGCTGATCATCATCATTTAACTAGCATATATGCTGTAAATATATCAAATGTTCCAGTCACAATAGACCACTCTACCAGCAATTATTTTTTTAGTGTAATTAAAACGAGAACTAAAAGTTAATAATAATAAAAATAAAAAAATGAATTTGATAATATCGCCACAATATTGATGTTGCTTGTTTCTGGTTTCAGAGTTGATGCCAAGAGTATACGCGTTCCTTCTAAATGTTGTGGCAAAGAAAAAGACCCAAAAGGTCTGGTGTCTTGAAATTGCCAATAAACCTTATTTGAAAATCGTGAGCTGGTGCTGTTTTTTTTTCCTTCACTTGTATTTTATTTATATTTTTATATTCATCTAACCATTTAAAGCTGAAGCTATTTATAGTTAAAACTGGTAGTTGTTGTTCTTTCATTTTGCTGTTTTTTTATATATGTACTCGTATATATATATATTTTTTTTTACTATTTTTCAGTACTTGTATAGTTTATTCTATATTCGATCAACCCGTACCATTTATAGAACATTATAATTTCTTTGGTATTGAAAATTTATTTAATAGCATTTGTTGTTATTGCTGGTTTTTTTTTCTTCAAAGTAATTCTGCTGTAAAGTAAAAGAATAAAGTATGACTCTGTTTTAAAGAAGGTGGTTTGGTTTTGGTTTTGGTCGGCTTCAGTTGGAAGGTGTTTGTTTGGCTTTAAAGCTAAAAGAAAGAAAAAATGATAAAAAAAAAAATCTCAACTTAAGTTGTAAATGTTTGGTAGAAAAAAGTCTTTTGGCTTCTGGGAAGATGTTTTGATATTGATGATAGTCTCTTTTCCTTTATGGAAAATAATGAGAATTGTTATCCATTCAGTGTTATTAATAGAAAAGAATGTGGTTGCATAAAAACATGGAATAGTGTTTTAAGTTTTTATATTTTTCTTGTTTAGAATTTTGCTTAAGAGTGCTAAAGACAATTATTTTCTACACATGCGATAAATTTATTTTATCTTAAGCGTTCGTAATTGAAAAATTAAATTAAAAAAAAAAAAAGAAAGAAAAATTGGAGTTTAAGATAAAAAAGCAGTTAAACGTTTTCTTAACTCGACTTTAAGGAATTTTGCAGAAAAGCCACCAAATCTGTGTACAGGGTTCTTTGAGTTTCAACTGGAGCACATAAATCACTTTTACTTGATTAATGATTCAATTACGTGAAACATTTTAAAAAGAGAAAAACATTATTCTTGGATTTTGCGATAAAAACTATTGACTTTTATGCTGACTTTTATTAATCATACAATGAAAGAAGGATTAAAAGTTTTTAAATTCAGCTACGGATGACATTGTATCACTTTTATTTTGTGTAGATTTGTTATAAAGAAAACATGCTATAGAGTGGCTGACGAATCGTGCTTTAAAATAACATTTTATATCTTTATGCCGTTATTTAAAGATATTAGAGAAATTTCTTCCATAAAACTGCAGCAATTGGTTCCAGCAAGATGGAGCAACTGCACACATAGTCAGACCGGTTGTTGCGGAGCTCCAACTAAATCTGCTAATTACTATAGGCTCTAAAAGTCAGTTGAGCTGATTGCGCCAGTTTTTTTATGCCCTTCACAAAAATATTAGGAGTATATATGTAATTTCTACAATTTTCATTTCCTACCCTATAAAGTTCGAGTATACATATACTGGATCAGCATTGATAGAAAATTCGATTGAGCGATGTCCGTCTGTCCACCGTTGAAATAATGTTTCCGAGAAAACCATTAGACTTAGAAACTATTTTCCTTCAGCATTCTATTACTCCATCGATTTTGCTATAGAAGAATATAGCTGAGATATATCGAAATTTCCGTAAAAAGACATTTTTTTGGAATTTTGTAAATTTTTGAAAAAAAAAAATTGTTTGTTATTAATAATTGTTGACACAATTATTTGACATGGCGAATAACTGAAAAAAAAATTTCCCAATATTGATTCATATACAAATATACCCGAGACATAGCCTAAACCGATTTTTTAATGCATATTCTTACTTACAAACAGTTTCGGTTACAAACGAAGGTTATTAAAATACAGAAAATGAAAATTTCACATATCGGTCCATATATACCCGAGATATAGCCTAAACCGAATTTTTCATGAAAATGTCGTCTAAACGAACTGAAACAACTTTTTGTTTTTGCTTAAAATCAGTTTTGGTAATAAAAGGAGGTTACCAAATACAGAAAATGAAAATTTCCTATATTATCGGTCCATATATACCCGATATATAACCTAAACCGATTTTTCCATGACCATTTTATTTTTTGCTTAAAAGTGTTGCCTGGGGGTCTCACATATCACTGATTTAGAACCAACCCGAGGATCGGATAAAGGAGTCCAATTCAATTAGATCACATTCCGATACCTCCGCCAAATCATGCAGCCTCGGTCTGCCTAGATACAACGCCCTTATATGCATAAGAAAGAGCTGGACACCGACAGAGGAAGTGCTCAATGCTCTCTACTTCCTCTACATCTCTACAACTACAGAAGTAATTAAATGAAAGATTTAAGCTCCTCGCCGGCGTTCCTATGTGACACTGTCTCGTCAGTACCGCTACAGCAGAACGCAACCTCCGCCGGTGCAAGTCCCTAAGGATGACACTCCTCTAGTTATCATATCTGGGTCATGTCAGCCTTGATATTCGACAGGTATCCTCACTACACCATCTGTCTTGATCGGTCTCAAAAAGTTGACGCTGTATTTGTTTCTTACAGCTTGCAAGCGGGACTCCAACGATCCTACCTATATATTTTTGTTGTTGCTGGTTACCAACCACTGCCAGTTCATCCGCTCCTAGATTTCCGGGTACTTCACATTGCCCTCGTATACAGTAAAGCTCCAGGTTCGAATGTCTCGCTATCTCGTTTAGAGATATCCGGTATTCACGAACCAACTTGGATGTCGCATAGACCCTATATAGTGCATACAATACAGTCTTACTATCAGTACAAAGTACTTTAGCTAGTTAGCTGCCCTCAGTATGGCCACGATTTCTGACGCTATGCTACACTCATCTTGCAGCCTGAAACTAATCCTCCTCTCATACAGGTGGATAAAGATATCAAGTCCGATTTGGATGCATCTGTATAGATTTCAAGCACATCCTAATAAGGATATGTGCCGATCACATCAGATCGTGCCTGACAAAATTACATCAAATCTCTTGTTGGACAGTAGAGCCGGTGAGCAGTAATTAATATTCTCCGGAATGTTCACTATTCCTCCTATTATTGAGGCATGAATATACGTTGCCTCCTTCCACGCCCCGCTCGGCTACAGCCAGATAGCCGAATTCATGGCTATTTCATTTACCATGTGACCAGCCGGCAGACAGTTCAGCTTTGGATGGCGAAAGCACCAGCCACCATCAAAGCAGAAGTACGAATTATCTTTTCCACCAATGACTTCTAATACACGAGCTCCCCATACATTAAAATAGGCTTAACAACCATGTCGAATATCCTGCAGAAATTCCTAAGAATTATTCCCCTCAATGACTCTCCTACACAAAAATATGGCGATAGAAGCCTTTTCTGCATAGTTTGGAGCCCAGTTAGATACTTTGCTTTCTGGGGTATAGAGGAGTAGAAGTTTGTTTCCGCAAAAATTAATAGGCAAAAACTATAATTATGATTATAAGTATATGAAGTATTCTGCCGAAAAAGTTTCATTTTATTACGTTTTACTACTTTATATACTGACACTGATTCTCATTTTAGAAAGTAGTCCTCTAAATATATTCAACTATTTTATGGGCCTGAATTTTAAATATTGTTTTTTAAGTTTTTGCTTCTGTTTTAAATAATATTTAAGATTTTAGCTGTTTTGCTATTTTATTATGACATAAAAGTTAAATTGAATAAATTTTAATATTCGATCTCTACTTTTTCCCCCTTATGTATGTCGAAATAAACTGTCAAGTCTCTTAGGGTTTCGTAAATACTATTGAAGTTTTTTGAAAATTGAAAAATAATATATTATGTTATTTATATTTAAAAAAAAAGTTAACTTCTTTTCCCCTTTTCACTATTTTAATTTGTCTCTTTGTGAATATGTATTGTTTAGCATTTTTTGGGAGAAAGTTCCCGTCGCGTTTTGGTTATAAATAGTTGACAGCGCTAATTGCTATCTTTAGGTAGGATCGCACGATTGTCACATTGCACCAATTTTTGCCCATTTGCATAGTACAATCATGTGAATGCCTAATTATTTCACTCATGGTACAATCGCAGTCAGTATTGTGTTTATTTCGACCAAGCAAATACAACCCTGGTTTGTGTGATTAATTGATATGCAGCCGTACGTTGAAAAAGATGCCGAAAATGCTCCAAAATGAATGGTGTCTAGTGCGGTAATGGAAGTGAGCAGTATTTAAAATTTTCCCAACTACTGTACTCATTTGTCTCATTGGTCATGTGTCTATTTATTTTTGTGAGTAATAAAAGTATACATATTCCGTTGCAATTTTAAATAAAATAAAATTTTTAATTCATAAATTTTTATTATATGTATATTTCTTTCCACACGCAGCATATCGCTCCTTTATTGCAACGCAGTTATATCTCAAAAAATGAGCTTCTCGAGTTAACAATGCAGAATTGTTAACAGTACTACATTTTTTATTGTGCCACAAATTTATTCAAATTACTTTTAAACTGTTCCCTTTAAGAGATGTTTTCTAAAAAAAAATTCTAAGATATGTATGGAAACTAAAAGTTTGAATTGCGTTTTTCTCGAAACGAGCTTTTTTTAGTTATGACTATGTTGCAATAAAGGAGCGATATGTTCTTTCTTTAATTATTATCTGATTCAATTATAGTAATAAATATGGTTTTTTGTTTGTTTTTCCTTTGGTAAACGAAACCATTTTCTTCAACCCATTCACTAAAAACAAAACTACCTTAAAACTACTGCAACAGCTGATTTTTAGTGTTGCCACAAGTTAAAATAATTATGTGATTGATATCTGACAACTATTGTCAATATATCGCTTTAGAATCTTGCAATCTTGCGACAGTAAATTTTGTATACAATCTGACTGCAAAGTATTTGATTGGGACTATTTTGTTATTGTGTACCATTTCAGTACAATAAAATTTGGGTCAGGTTGTGGCATCATGTGATCTCAGCTTTTTTTATTCTTACTAATTCAATCTCAGCCTCGCTCACTCATAGAAAACATGCCCACTATCCATCTTTCTCATCATTTTGCCGTAAAATTACGTTTACATTTTAACTAAGTAAAATGTTTTTTTTTTTTTTTTTGAATTTTTTTGATTTTTCTCGAGCTGGTTACATTCAATCCTGAAGTCTCTGTTTTACTGATAAAAGTCAGTGGGTGGGGAAAGTCTTAGCTCACCTGCCTCAGCCCAGACTTTGCCCCATCAACTACCATTTGCTTCAATCGATTCAGAACGCCCTTACTGGAATATGCTTTACTCCAGAATAGGATATTTGAAATTGGCTAGATTCATTCTTTAACTCAAAACCGGAGTGCTACAAGAACGATGGCAAAAAGTAGCGGCTAGCGAAGGACGATGCTTTACATAATGTACCAACTCATTTTGTTATTATAATAAATGCTTTTTACAGCAAAAAAAAAAAAAAAAATACGGCTGGGCCGAATCTAAAATACCCTTCACGATAGTCACGTATATGCATAGTGTATTTAAAAATTTGAACTAAATATGCTCGGTATATGAACCGATTAAAATTGCATCTAAATATAACTCACAAAAATAAATAGACACATGACCAATGAGACAAATGAGTACAGTAGTTGGGAAAATTTTAAATATTGCTCACTTCCATTACCGCACTAGACACCATTCATTTTGGAGCATTTTCGGCATATTTTTCGACGTACGGCTGCATATCAATTAATCACACAAACCAGTGTTGTATTTGCTTGGTCGAAATAAGCACAATACTGACTGCGATTGCACCATGAGTGAAATAATTAGGCATTCACATGATTGTACTATGCAAATGGGCAAAAATTGGTG
Source organism: Thecocarcelia acutangulata (assembly GCA_914767995.1). Classification (NCBI taxonomy): domain Eukaryota; kingdom Metazoa; phylum Arthropoda; class Insecta; order Diptera; family Tachinidae; genus Thecocarcelia; species Thecocarcelia acutangulata. The sequence continues at coordinate 84,117,958 of OU612095.1, read as the reverse complement.
CAATGTGATAATCGTGCGATCCTACCTAAAGATAGCAATTAGCGCTGTCAACTATTTATAACCAAAACGCGACGGGAACTTTCTCCCAAAAAATGCTAAACTATACATATTCACAAAGAGACAAATTGAAATAGTGAAAAGGGGAAAGAAGTTAACTTTTTTTTAAATATAAATAACATAATATATTATTTTTCAATTTTCAAAAAACTCCAATAGTATTTACGAAACCCTAAGAGATTTGACAATGTATTTCGACACACATATGGGTATAAAAATAGAGATCGACTCAATGGTGGTTTATCTGATTAACTTAGGCAATATTAAAATTTATTCAATTTAACTTTTATGTCATAATAAAATAGCAAAACAGCTAAAATCTTAAATATTATTTAAAACAGAAGCAAAAACTTAAAAAACAATATTTAAAATTCAGGCCCATAAAATAGTTGAATATATTTAGAGGACTACTTTCTAAAATGAGAATCAGTGTCAGTATATAAAGTAGTAAAACGTAATAAAATGAAACTTTTTCGGCAGAATACTTCATATATATGAACCGATATCGGAATTTTCTATTTTCTGTATTTTAGTAACCTTCTTTTATAACGAGAATTGCTTTGCTGCAAAAAAAAAAAAATGTTAATGGAAAAATCGGTTTAGGCTATATCTCGGGTATATATGGACCGATATCGGAAATTTTCATTTTCCATATTTATATAACCTTATTTCAATACCAGAACTGCTTTTGAGCACAAAAAAGTTGTTTAAGTTCGCTTACGCGAAATTTTTAAGAAAAATCCGGTCTAGCCTATATCTCGGGTATATATGGATCGATATAGGAAATTTAAATTTTCCATATTTATATAATCTTATTTCATTACCAAAACTATTTTTGAGCAAAAAAAGTTGTTTTAGTTCGCTTACGCGACGTTTTCATGAAAACCCCGATTTGGGCTATATCTCGGGTATATATGGACCGATATTTGAATTTTTTTTGCGTTTTAGCCACCATGCTTAATGAGGGTGTGAAGTTTGAAGCAAAACAAACAATTTTGGTTTCAAAAATTTTCTTACAAAATTGCAAAAAAAAAAATGGATTTTTTTGGAATTTTGGATATATCTCAGCTATATGTGAACCGATATTACTGAATTTCAATAGCAAACCCATGAATCGATGGGGTAAAAGGATAGTGAAAGAAAAAAGTTTCTAAGTCTAATGGTTGTCTCAGAAACTGTATTTCAACAGCGGACAGACGGTCATCGCTTAATCGACTTTTCCATTAATTCTGATTCAGAATATTCTCGTATATACTTTGTAGGGTCGCAAATAAAAACTGTAGAAATTACAAACGGAATCACAAACTTATATATACCCTTTACATTTTTGTGAGGGGTATAAACGTCGACATTATTACCCAAAAACGAAAAACAATTTTTAAGCCTCACCGCTTTGGCAATTTTAGGCCATCCAATGTTTTATAAATTTTAGTCGCCTCATTCTAATAATGAAAACATAAAAGTTTTCTTTTATTAATCAAAAAGAAATTATGGTCAATATAATTTACAACTCGTTTACTATAATACATATATTAAAACTGTTCCAAAAATATTTGCTGACTCACAAGTCAGGGAACGAAAAGCTACAACCTTTTAAGAATCGATTAAACGAAAATAATAAATTTGACAATACTCGTATAAATGTTAATAAAAGCGTAGTCAAATTTAATTTGTATAAGATTTTGTTTCTTTAAAACTTTACTGGCTTTAAGTTTCGATTCACAAGTTCATTCACCTTTCTCTTGTTTAATTAATTTATTTATCTTTTCTTTAATCTTCTTAATGATATTAAAAAAAATGTTTAAATAAACCCAGCAAAAAAGAAAAACTTTCACCCATACATTTTAATGCATACAAACCTACATACATACATAAATAATTAAGTAATAAAAATGAATAAAATTATTTCAAGTTCTGTTTCTTGTTCTGGTCTTTCTTTTCTTTTTGTAATTCGATTTGAAATGCAATCAGATTAAAAAAAAAATTCAAAGATGCTGAAAAGAATAAAGAAAGAATTTCATATAACATCAATCAAAATCTTGTGGAAGAAAACTTCCCAAAAAAACACAGAAACCATATAAAATTCCAGAAAGAAAATATTCCTAAAGTAACTCAAGTGTTAATGAATGTCAATGTCAAAGGGATTTAAATTTGTTGGTTTTCTTTAGTAAATATTATGGTCTTTCTCTTCTTACAGATAAGCTGAAGCAATAACAATGCAAGTACTTATAGATATAGTATGTATATGTATGTACATCAGCATGTCTATATTATCGTAATAAACAAATCTTGAAGATTGAAATTTGTTTGAAACCAAATTTATGTATTTGCCACGCATTTGAATTTGTTGCTAAGACTAAGCTCAGACAGAGCGATTTTAATTGCCGAACTTTTTAGCAATTTTCTTTTGGAATTGCTTTCTTGTCCACACAAAATTCTTGAGCTTTCTTTACTTATTATTTCATACGATTTACATTGTATATGCACACACACATAGACACATGAGAGAAAAGTAAGGAATTGCTGAGAATTGCCGAGTACCGGCAATTCTTGTTCCCTTCTTATTCTCCTCACCGAAAGCTTCTATAAAGTCAAGAATTGCCCAACTAAAGTTGCTGTGTGTGACCTGGCACTAATATAGAGCGTTGTATGCAGCGTTGTCAACTCGATGCGTTTCGCACCGTTTTTGGTGCTTTTTAAAATTTTTTTGTGCCGAAAAATCCTTAGCCTTAGTTGGACTAAATTTTGCTAATCTGAGCAGTGTCGAAGGTATGTATATACACTGGGCACTGATCAGTTTTAACTAACTTAATTCCAACATTTTAAATACTGTAATAGAGTTTGTGTTAGTCTTTCGTGTTGTTAAAAATAACCTCCATAAACACTACTCTCTCTTTCCTCCTCATCATAACGTATTTTCCTAGTTCCACTACAATGCACTGCATTTGTAAGGGTCATCCTCGTCCGTCAAGGCAGGGGCTGATGTAAATCAATATTCACATACGCTTACAGCCTATCAACAGCCCAAATACGTATCCATTCATACAAAAGTGAGCGTCATCGCTAAACAAAGATGGCTTATGAAAATCGGATCACACTACCATTTTTCGCAAAAACAGTAACAAAATGTTGCCATTTCATTTTGGCAGTTTTAGAATATTCCACTATGTGGCACACCTACTTGTGGCAAATGTACAAATTGCATGTAGAAACAAATTACTCGAAATATTTAAATAAATTAAAAAAAAACTATATTTTTTATTTTTGCAAAAACTTTTGCTTACACAAACAGTGTTGCCATTTATATATTTGTAATATTAGAAAATAAAAATTTCTACAGCCATAATAACGTGTAAACAGTGATTTTGCAAATAAGTTTTGTTTTCGAATAAACTACGTATAGTATAATGTTATAATAATATCGTAGCATTTTTACTTCTGCTTTATGTAGTTTACTTTGTGGTAAAATAGCGGGTGTACAAAGAAATATTCCAATATCATATTGATTTTGTTTTCGTTTAACAATTGGTTTTACAAAATTTTTGTTTTATTCCGCGAATTTCTTTTCGAATACGTATTCTAATACTATACTAATTGATTCGGCGAATTTTGTTGTTTAGTATGAAAAGAAAACTTATTTTTGTGTTAGACTAAAGACCAAAATACTGCTTCTATATTTTGCATGAAAAAAAAAAATTATAATCTGTAGATAGTCACTGTTTAATGTATACAGCCATAAAATAACGCTGGTGCCAAACTCGCTGCTATCTGCTTCTTTAAATTTGAGGGTCATAAAGATGTAACTACAGATAAGACGTACACATTCTATAATAATTTTTCTTCGTAAGAGTTTCTTGACAATTTAACATTATTGCTTGTTAAATCATTTCAAAGCGAACAGCTATGTTCTGAGAAACCCGCGATCTGAAAATGCAAACCATACTGAAAAACGCTATATTCATTTTGATGTGTTCTAAGGAACACGGCGGAGTTGTTACAAAAAAATACATACCAGTATGTTTTACGTATGTATGTACGTTAGAGCGTCTCGCCATATAGGCAAGAAAAAAAAAGTTCGCCGTACACCACCGAATACGAAGTAATGTTGTAATACATTTTCAAAAAAATGTTTTTTAATTTTTTTTGCCGAAAGTAGGGGTCGCCAAAATACATTTTTCGTTATATCTTCGGCATTTACAGTCGGATCTCAAAGTGTGATATATCGATGTTTTTGTCTCAAAGAGACCAATGTTTTGCTTTAATAGTCAATGGTATTTTGTATCCCGTTCTAGTATTTACCCACCAGATCTCATTTTCTACCACCCTAATGTACCACCCTAATAGCAGATAATTAAAGCCCGCAAAAAATCATTAAACTTTTGTTAAAGAAGTTTTTCGATAGTTCCAAATAATTTATGTTTTTTGCCGAATGTAGGGGTTGACTTTTTAAACAGTTATCATATAATCGGTATTCACAGTCGGATTTTTTAGTATTATATATCGATGTTTTTGCCTAGTATCTTCTTTTTTAAATAGTGATACACTCTTTTCGAACTTACCATAATATCTGTACCAATACAATAAAAATTCAAAGATCTGTGTATATTAAAACAATTTTATTTAATCATATTTTGAAATGACCCAAGTTGGCTATATTTTTCACGGCTTTCGAGCTTGGAAAAAATGTGGCCTAGGCGTTGCTCATCGGTAACAGCCATGGCAGACTCATGTACTACATGAACAAAACGCTCGGTGTTTTGAGAATGGCACGGATATTCTGTGAAATTAATTAAGGTTAGTCAACAAAACTATCAACCAAAGTTGTTTTTCTTTTGCTACCTGGTATCTCGATTATTTCTTTTGAAAACTGTAATGCTTCCAGCTGGTCTTGCATATAGAACTGCAAGCACGGCAAATTTGGTCCAACTGATCATATGGTAATATGAGTCACTTTCGAAGTCTATGAAATTTTTAACTTGTGCACCGTACATTTGACGAATGCCTACTGCTGCTTCATTTCGCGCAGACAAAATCTTGTTATAGCCGTCTGAACGTACTAGCGGATCTTGGTCCGTTATCATCGATAACAATACATTCTCGGGGTGGAAAAAGTACGCGTTATTTTCTATCGACGGACGAAGTATCTGTTGAACATCTTCTGGCAATTGACGAATCCAAGATATATATTTAAAAACGTGGCGACTTCCGTGAATTGCAAGTTTCAAATCAATTTCTAATCAATTTAAAATCACATTTCCTAGGCTCACATGAATTTTTTTCTTATAGATCTACCGGAATTATGGAAATATTTCATAAGAACAGCCTTAACTATTAGAACGGTTATATTGAGGTCAATGAATATTAAAGATGACCATTGGCCTCCTCGAGACAAAAACATCGATATATCGCACTGTGAGATCCGACAGTAAATACAGAAAATCTGACAAAAATACTCAAAAAGGTAACCCCTACATTCGGCAAAAAACATAAATTGTATTTTTTAACAGTTCTGTTGGAAATATCGAAAAACTTCTTTAACAAAAGTTTAATGATTTTTTGCGGGCTTTAATTTTCTGACAATAGGGTGGTAGAAACTGAGATCTGGTAGGTAAATACTAGAATGAGATATTTGAGGTTAATGACTATTAAATCAAAACATTGGCCTCCTCAAGACGAAAACATCGATATATCACACTTTGAGATAGGACTATAAATGTCGAAGATATAACGAAAAATGTGGTTTGGCGACCCCTACTTTCGGCAAAAAAAATTAAAAATTTTTTTTCAAAACTGCCTTGCAACAATACTTTATATTCTGTGGTGTACGGCGAACTTTTTTTTTCGTCGCTAATTTTTAAGCGATATCCGTTTACCAGAATACGCATTCCAAATTACAAAACCATATTTCTTGCATTATACTCATATTTGGTGTTTTCCTAATCAAGCATATTCTGTCAAACGCAAATCGTTTGACAGAATATGGAAATTTTTGAAAGATATTCTCAAACATTCAACTGATGATTAGGGTAGCTCCTATGAAATGACGACATATTGATAGCTGGGAAACATGTTTTCTATGTTTGTTTTTCTATGCTATTTATAATTTTTTATTGGTATCAATGTTAAGAGCTAGTATAGCGAATAAAATACTCAATTGTTTGAATAGAAAGCACGAATTTTTGTTCTCTGCTTTTCGATACTTTCAAAAAGCAAATCGTAGCAACCAACGGTTGTTCATTTGTTTGAAAGGTGTAAAGAAATGTTAGAGACGTGTATAAATGAAAAAGCTTGTTTTTGTGTTTTTACAGATATTATTAGAGCATTTTTCTTTTTAAAATTTCAGCAATTTATTTAGATTGTTGGGATATAAAGTGTTTGAGAATATCTTTCAAAAATTTCCAAAGTCTGCTGATGATCAGGGTAGCTCCTATGAAATGTCGACATACAGATAGCTGGGAATTAAAGAAAACAAGCTATTTATAATTTTTCATTCGAATTCAATAAATCACACAAAAACTACATAAATAAAATAAAAAGTTTTGGGTTTTTTGTACACATATTTTTTGAGTTTTTAAAAAGTTTTACTGTCGTTCCGAAGGAACTTCAATTTTCACACTAAATCGAATGACCGTTAATAGTTCAGATACATGTTCCACGGCCTAAGTGCGCACCGAATATGAAAAACCGGTTCTGAGTCGGTTTACGAACGTTTTGGGAATTTCCAAAGTAGGCTTCAGGATGCGTTGCTTCCTCAGAAGCAATACGACAACTTAAATTTTCGCGCTAAAGCGAATCACCATTTATAGTTTGTAGAATGTGAAAAACTGGTTCCAAACTGGTCAGCGAAGTGGCTCAGAATTTTGCTTGGGAGTTCCCAAAATCGACTTCGTGCTCCAAAATCCCCCACTTCCCAGGAAGTAATATCAATACAATAAAAAATAAAGCAAATCAAAACAAATTTTTGTGCGAACTGTCCGATTTCACTTGAATTGTCCCGTATGCATATATTCGTGATTTAATTAAATTTTTATATACATAAAACGTATTTCTTTACTCGTATTAGCACCTACTTCTCCTTGATATAATCGCTGTTTTTTAGAACAAATTTTAAGCAAGGACGGCACATTTTCCCATCTGGCAGCTATGACTGTCACTTTTGCTAAATAAGCTGATAATGAAAGAAAATATATCGCATGCGATATTTTTGCACACATGTGAAAAAAGATCTGTCGCAGTTTTTGTTCTAAACTCTAACTGATAATCTTTAAGTTTTTATTGAATATACTATATTTTGATACACCTTATTTCTGTTTTAATTTAACTCTGCTTTAGTTTAATTCTATTTATTTTAATTAAGCAAAATATGTATTTATACAATGTCACGAGTTAGTACAAAAAAAAAATTTAAATATATTAATTCACAAGCTTCTGGAAAGCTACTTATATGGGCGGAAATTTGTTATCAGAGAAGGTGATTTTATAAGCCCAACTCAACCTATCGAGGCAGGAGTTCCCCAAGGTAGCATACTTAGGCCTACTTTATATTTGATTTACACCTCTGACATGCCAACGACATCTGGAATCCACACTTCAACTTTTGCAGACGACACAGCGTTTTTGAGCGTTCATGAAAACCACCAATTAGCTTCACGAAATTTACACGAATTTATTTCAATATTGGAAAAATGGCTGAAGCTTTGGAAAATCAGGGTTAATGAACAAAAATGTACTCACGTTACATTCACACTGCGTAAGCAAACATGTGCGCATATCCAAATTAACAACTCACCTATTCCGCAGCACAATGAAGTAAAGTTCCTTGGTATTCACCTGGACCGTAGGCTAACGTGGAAGTCTCACATTGAAGCAAAGGTCACTCAGTTGAAACTAAAAGCAGCGCAGCTAAATTGGCTTATGGGCAGAAATTCTACATTGAAACTAGATTGCAAACTTTTGTTATACAACGCAATACTAAAGCCTATATGATGCTACGGAATTCAGTTATGGGGCATCGCCTCAGCGTCAAACATTGAAAAAATCCAAAGGCGACAAAACAAAATTCTTCGAACGATTACTGCAGCTCCATGGTATGTAAAAAATTCTCGAATTCATAAAGATCTGAGGGTTCCGCTGGTAAAAGAGGAGTTTTCTAAGTACGCGACAAGGTATGTCAGTAAACTGGAACTTCATCTAAACCCTCTTGCGCGTAATATACTTAATTTTGGCGGCCACAGTCGGTTGAGAAGAAGGGATACTGTTGCCACTATCAGAACGTTCAATAGGTGATTCTACCGATATTGCTCCCGCATAATATAACTTTTTGTCTAGCATTGGCTGGACGTAAGTAAAAAGCACATTTTATTTTTATTAATTATATTTAGTATTAAGATTTGAATACTTATTTATAGTTCATTTTGAAGATTCAATAAATAAAAACCCTTAACAAAAAAAAAAAAAAATATTAATAAAAAAATTTTTATTTCAAATGGTTGTTCACATATTCCCTTTAAAATTTATTTACTTTTCGCCTTCTGCATAAAAAGTATTGTATGTTTATGAAACTATTATTTGAAAATTTTTTATAAATAATTAAAAAATAAACAATTTTACTCAGACTTTCTGAACAAAACGAAAAGTAAATACTATTAAATGAAACTTGGCGGTGTCGGTTGACCATTTTAGAAATTTATAAATAAAATAAACAAACTGTTGAAAAATAAGTTAATAAAAATAAAAATAAAAAATAACAAAAAAATAAGTTAATAAAAATAACAAAAATTAAATCATAAAATAAGGTTTATTTTATTAAAGCATTAAATTTGAATAAAAACACGTGCTGACCATTATTCTTTTATGAGATTAAAGTTGATTTAGCTAATTAAAAAAGCCCAAAAAAAAAAAGCAAGCTGATAGTGGAGGCAATTTTTTCGCTACACTGGGAAAAATCTTTGATTTTTAATCAAATGCAGAAAAACTTGATCTAAATGTACGAGGGCTGTTTGATAAGTTCGTGATTTTTTTTTTGTAATTCCCGCTCAATATATTTAAATGCAATAGTGCTGCCAATAACTAACATCTTCTAAAAGACTGCTGTCAAATTTTGAGCAATCTGTGCCATTTCGTTTGTGTTTTGGACAGCCACTAAAAGCAGACAATCTCATTACTTTCAAAAAAAATAAAAAATTGAAAAAAGTAAATTTCGTGTCTCGATTAAGCATTATTTTTGCGTAAAACCTTGTACTGAGCACAACGAAAAACTTAATACATACTATGGGGTGTCTGCATCATTTGTTGCAGTGGTAAAAAAGTGGTTTATTGACTTCTATTGTGGTTATGGTACCAGCACAAGTGAAGCCGTATGTTCTGGCCATCTAAAAGATGTAATCACGCCATAAATTGTCAATAAGATTCAATGAATAATATTGTATTAAGTGATGGTTAAATGAAAGTACGTGAGTTGGCTGTAGGCTACAGGTATCTCAACCAAGCTTACACATCATATTTTACATGAATATTTGGACATGAAAAAGCTCTCCGCGAGATGGGTGCCACGATTGATGATCAAAACAGTGATTTTTATTGAGTGAACGTGTGTCAAGGAAGGCCAAGTTGGATATGTCAGCCAACAGGGTCATGGGCACAGTTTTTTGGGATGCATGTAGCGTAGTTCAAATAGATTACCTAGAGAATGGCTAAACAATCTCGGACGATTATTACACAGATAAATATTCTTTCATGCTCAATAACAGAATAAAATTGAAAGAAAGGTACAACTTTTTAGACAAATTTTTTTTTTCATGTTTTTTTAAGTAGATCTAATATTAAATTAAAGTAAAAAGAACCACTATGGAAAAAATCCATAGATGGGACAGTGAACTGCTTTTTCACGCAGTGTATTCTTCATATATAGCTCTCTACCACTATTTTCTTATTAAAGGTTATTTTTTTATAGAGGCATAAAACATTATAAACTGCTTGTTTTCTATGTTTCCCAGCTATCTATATGTCGACATTTCATAGGAGCTACCCTAATCATCAGTAGACTTTGGAAATTTTTGAAAGATATTCTCAAACATTCAACTTTATATCCCAACAATCTAAATAAATTGTTGTGAATTTAAAAAGAAAAATGTTCTAATAACATCTGTCAAAACGCAAAAGACCAGCTTTTTCATTTATACACGTCTCTAACATTTCTCTACACCTTTCAAACAAATGAACATCCGTTGGTTGCTACGATTTGTTTTTTGGAAGTATCGAAAAACGGAGAACAAAAATTCAAGCAATTGTGTTTTTTATTCGCTACATCAGCTTCTAACATAGATACCAATAAAAAATTATAAACAGCTTGTTTTTTATGTTTCCCAGCTATCTATATGTTGACATTTCATAGGAGCTACCCTAATCATCAGTAGACTTTGGAAATTTTTGAAAGATACTCTCAAACATTCAACTTTATTTGAGCATTTTTCTTTTTAAATTCTCAACAATTTATTTAGATTGTTGGGATATTGGGATATTCATTGAATTTTATTAAGGTAGTTTATTCATAACAAACACAAACTATATACATATGTCAAAAGCCAAAGCTTTTTTTGAAATTTCTTTATTTACTATTTGAAAAAAAAAAAAATAATAATAATAATAATTGTTCTCAAGGCAAACAAATAGTTTTATGTTACATTTAGCAACGACAGTTTTCGGATAACAGCTGTTAATTATAAAATAAACTTCATCTGGTTTTAAGTTAAAAACAGACTTTTGTGGTAAAAATAGGTTTTTTCTTGTTATATATTATAGTAGATAAAAAGTGCCCTTTGTTTTAATGGAGCTGAAATTTGTTAAAGCATATTTATTGTGATGACTAACTATTGTTAGGCCAAATGTAATTATCAAGTGAGATCTGTATGTGTGTTACCATTAAATTTGAATATTTATAAAACAAAATTATTTGTAGTTTTTTCTGGTTTTTGACGTATAAATTTGTTTATTATCAGAGACATTTTGCGTAGAAGTGATAGGAGGAATAGGTTTGGGAAAAGACATTTCAAACAGAGAATTCTTGCAAATGTGTGAAGTTAAATTTTGAAGTGTTAAACTCCGAACACAAACCTGTCATATTAACATATCTCATACATAACAATGTTAATTTGTGTACTTAAAATATGTTTTAAACCAATAATATAACCGAAATTATATCAAAGTGATATAAGAAAATACAGAATAAATCCTTTTTCAGATTTCAAAAGTAGATTTTTATTAAATATGTGTTTTTACGAAAAAAGTTTGACTACTAAAGGTGGGCTAAAGAGAAATTTTTTCATTCATTATTTCGTGTAAATTAATTCTTTACAATCTTTTCTTATTAGTAGTTTCATTTAAAATTTTTGTGTCTTAGTTTTATACAATTTGAATTTAAGAATACTTTTTGCTGATTTTATTATATCATTTCGTTTAAATTATTGTGGCTGTGTTCTGTAACTTTGGCGAGAAGTCCTCGCGTCGAAAACTTGTGAAACAAATTATTCCATCGTTTCTAGAAAAGTGAGAAAAAACTGCGTCTGTAACTCATGTCGAAAACTACCCAAAGCGATTACGTCGTTACGTTAGAAATGTCTAAAAATATAAAAAATTGCCGACATGCAATTTTAAAAATGAAAGCGCCAGGCACAATTAGTACCGCCGCCGACCAAAAATTACTAAACTTAAGAAATTTTGTTCGACGGCGTCATATTATAACCGCCGGCTATTCTAGAAAATGTATGGTATGGCTCTAACGTTTACATTTTATTTACAAATACATAGATACATATTTATGCACAAAATTTTGTAAAATTAAAAAACAATTGCAATTTGTGAATTCTGAAAAAACATAAAATTATTACAATATACTTTATTGGGTCGGATATTAAAATTGTAGAAATTACAAACTTATATAAGTATTCCCTTAAAACTTGTGTAAAGGGTATACAAATTAAATAAAAAGCTAAAATAAAAAAGACAATCATTCTAAACTGTGTAAATATATATGTGAAACTTAATTTAACAGCAAAATACTTAGGTTTTTAGAATTATTATTCATTTAATAATGATTACTGTTATTTAAAATACTATCTCACAGCCTTTTTATTTGCGAGAAATAATGACAGTTGAAAGCGGGAAATTTTTTCGCAAAAGTTTTACAGACACAGTTTTTCTGTAAAATGGCGAGTAATTTCCTTAAGTGACAGCTATTACTCACCAAGAAAAGTTATAGATACAGTTTAGTGAGAAAAGCAGCTGTTTGTTTCAACTTTGTTTCATTTCGCACGTTTCAGTCGAAAAGTTTCCCGTGGCGAGAGTTACAGAACACAGCCACTGATTAACAGACCAATGTTACTGCATTAACAGAGGTGTGTTAATATAACAGGTTTGTGTCTGGGCTTTAACTTTTATAAACTTTTTCCAGAATTTTATAGAAAACATAATTTCTTTATAAAAAGTGAACAAATTGTGTTCTTAAAATATTTTTATAAGCCCACACCTCCAAATGGGACCTTTACCACCTAAGTTGTGGGTCTTTGACTTGTCTTTTTATAAAAGAGGAATGAAGAATGAATTTTTATATTTTTTATAGTGCATTTACCAACAAAAAAGTACTACCCTTTTAGAAAACTTTTTGTTTGCTTATTGTACAAAATAATTATCAAAATCTTATTATCGGTTTCCTTCTTTAATGACAGACCCACATTGAATTTACATATTTATTTGACTAATTGAACTTATTTTTTTTTCATAGTTTTTTGTTTTGAAAACTTCCTGTTTATCTCTTTATTTGTTTACTTGAAATTTTTTTTGTGTATTAAACAAAGTGTGTGCTTTATTTTTACATATTTTTAAATTGTTTATATGATTTTTTGATAATATTTCGTGTTTTGAATTAAATTACTGCCGAACTAGAGAAGCTTAAATATATTGTTTTATGTTATAATTTTTAAAATGAAACACTTTTGTACAAAAATATTCAGGAAATGTCAATCGTTAGCTAGCTGCGCTTCTGGTAATTGGGATGTGTTCATGAAAGTTAAGGTTACAAAATAGTGGCCGGAGAGTTGAGGAAACCATGTTTTCGAAAAGCAGTGGTTGTATTGTAATAACCATTACCTTTGTACAGAGTGGTCCAAAAATCATCACGTAGCTTAAAACTTCAATAGCTTTATGGATTATGTGTTTTTTTTTAATTTTCTGTTTAATATTAAGGGTTTTCACGATGGTCATTGTGCAAATTTGCAGTGCAACCAAAAATCCAATTAATAAAATGTTTGAATACGCAGATTTTTGACGACTTCTGCTAGTGCAGCCTGAAGTTTTTTGTGTTTCCAGAACCATTTTCTAGAAATAGAGCACATTTGCACAAAAATAAACGGGTATGCTCACGATTAACCATAATATTTTGTACACTTGTACATCGGGCTTTAGTTCTAGTTTTTCCTTTCTTAAGATTTTTAAGAATGATTTTTGACAATATAAATTTCCTGTGACCAACAATTTTTTATTGAAGAGGACCAGAAAAAATAATCAAACTTTTTTAGGTGGGGGACAACTAGCTGTTTCGTAGTCGCTGCACCCATACCACCCATATCACCCATTTTCGGATTTGAACTCGGATCATGACGCCTGATAAACGGCCTCATATTGAATCATGCACGCATTTTTGTTAATTGCCCGCATTGTTATTTGTACAGTGTTTACTGTCTCTGAAACAACCGGTATTTATTTTTTTAGTTATTGACATACATACATACATATCGTCATATTAAATGCAAACGGACGTAACTACACTTTTCATTTTTTTACAGAAGAAGCAAAAAACTTTCTAAATCAACAAATATTATGCTTTTTTGCAATTTTTGTAAATTGTACTTAGATTGTGGGGGTTTATTTATTGGTTAAGATATTTAAAATTTTTTTCGAGCATATAAGTTTTTATGTTAGTTACGTTCTTCTGACTTTCCCCTTTTGTTAAACAAAAAGACGTAACTACAAAAAGTCACAGTAGTGGGTGAAAGGGTTTCTTCTTGGTATTAATTCATTAACTTCTAAACTACAGAACAGACGAAATTTGGAGACTCTGCAGAAGATATGTTAGACTTTCAAAGCGATGTTTTAGTTTTTGTGTATTTCTAGTGCAGTGGATTTCATAGAGGAACAAAGTTGACAATCGGGTATGTAAAATTTATTGGTTCGTTTAACTTTCCAATTGAAAATAATTTTGAATTTCCGAAAACTGCTTGAAAAAGTTAAAAAAAAATCATGCTCACTAGTATTCTAGTCTCTTACAGTTTAAGTGATATTTAACTTTATTATTTATCTTATATTTTATAGTTTACGAGAAATCCGCCAAAATCTTTACCTTTTGTTTTGAATTTCACTATTTTAAATTGTTTATACTTTTGAATAAAAATATGTTTCCTTTTTTAACTTTTTTATTCAATTTTAATACATATTTTATTATAAAATGAAATGTAATTGTGTAATTAGTTATTAAAATAAAAACTACAGATATGCGAGAAATTTTATATACAAACTTCCGTACATTTTATAAATAAAAATCATTTAAAAGAAGTCGAAACCAAATAGTTAATTTTCAAAAGGAATATTGTCAGAAAAACTATGGCAATCGGCTGGTATTAGCAAAGATTGAAAGAAAGTGGCAATTTTCTTTGATATTTTAATTCCCTGAGCATACAATGGGCTCAGGATCTACAAATTTCTTTATAGTTCTTTGTGGAAGTAGTTCATAATCATCGTTAATATTTGTTTTAAAATAAATAACACCAGTGCCATCGTATCCAAAAGCACGAATCGTGTTTACTGTGGAATCAACGAATTTTTTTCCTCTTCAAAATATATAGTTTAAAATCAATAAATATGTACTTACTGTTTGTATATAAAAAAAATGTAAAACTTTACCTGGTCTTATTGGTGAATAACGTTTTGGAACGGAACGCAGTCAAGAAAATACTCATGGCTTAAATGGTCCACTTGTAGAGGAAAGGGTATTAAGTCCACAAGTTGCGATGGTAGATTTATTTGCTTATTGTCAATTTATATTTGAATTAAAGAGTTGGTTGAGTTATACTCCATTTGAGTGGGACCAACTATTAAATATTCTTTCCACGCACAAAGACAACAAAACATTAGATAGAATAACGTTCTGATTCGGGATTTTGAAATTATAAATAATTTATAAATTATGAAATTAAAAAATTATTATATTATTGAATTATACATTTTTACTTACGACATAACAATATTTGCAAAATTCCCAAAAATTTTACTATTTTCAGGATTTTTTGTAAATCCAAAAATGCAAGGATTATTTTTTGGCAAATCCTGGGATTTGGGATTTCGTAAATCTAGAAAATCATAATTTTCACAATCGAGATATAAAGACTGGCATCATTATATACAACAAATAAGCTTATATGTAAGATTTTCATATAAATGTGTAGTTACGTCTTATTGCATTTAGAAATACACGCACTTGTAGTTACGTCCGTTTGAATTTCAGTAATAAAATCGCTATTTTATATTGTAAGAATCTAAAATTTGCCAGGAACATGTAGTTTGATAAAACGAACCATAATCGATAAAAAAACTCAATTTCGAAATTTTGTGTAGTTACGTCCGTTTGCATTTAATATGACGATATGTAATATTAATAATTCTCTGTACCCAAACAGGTAATTGTAAATATTATTTTTTCTGGTCTCCTTCCATCAAAAATTATTGATCATAGCAAATTCATAAAAATATCATGTAAAAATCTTTCTTAAGAATTTTAAGAAAGGAAAAATTGAACTTGAAATCCGATGCGCAAATATACAAAAAGCAAATATCTAATATAAAATTATAAATAGTTCGACAAAAAATCAATAAATTAATATTTACAATTTATAAATTGGATCAGTGAACTTCTTTCTGTTTACATACATATAATACACCTATTTAACTTCTATAGTTAAAGCTACATTTTTTATAAAATCACCCTTATCATGAATAGTTTCCCTTAAAATTGCTTCCCATTTCCCAAAAGTGCGATAATGAATAATTTTTCCCATAAAATGTATTCCCATTTTCTGAAATGTAATTCAGCAGAGGATGACATGCACAAAAAAAAAATGTTCCTATTCAAAATTTCGCCTTATGATGAATGGATTTTTTAAAGAACTTTTTCCCATATTTTGTGTCAATTTGTTCATTTTATTTTCTTTGGGGAACTAGAAAAAAATCTAAGTAGTTGTTACATTCTAAGGGATATATAAATTAACTAAAAACTATTTGTAGGTCTAAATTAATAAATATGTGCAACTTGACATGCTTCTCAATAGAATGCAAAACAGCAAGCTTTGGTTCAGCTTTGGTTTACCAAAAGACGTTTATGAATGCGAAAAAATGAAACAACATTATTATGTGCTCTTGATAATGGAATAAGCTCTGAATCACCCATCTGTTTAAAACTTTTAACACCATCGCCATTAGCCACTACAATGAGAGGAGAGTCCAGTAATAAAAACGCTTCCTCCATCAAAAGAAGAAGAATTGAGCCACAGGAAAAATTAACAACTGAGAAAGAGTAACGAAAGAAAGAATACCGAGAAAAACTTGTGCTCTCCACAATCGTTGAAATGTTCGAGTCACTTAAGAACCACAACAAAGAAGTGGAACTTATGATGAAAAGGGTATATCGCTCCTTAGAAAAGAGAACCGACGTAAAATCGAAAAAGATAAGAGACTTGGAGCGGCACAACTTAGTTATTGAAAAACTTCGCGAAAAAGAAGCTGCAGATAAAATACAAATTTGTTTACATTAATTATAAAACTTACATTTAATTTTCACTTAACTACAAATTTTCAATCATTTTTACTTTGTTTTTATATTTTCTTCTTCCCTATTGCACACTCACTACATATTGATAGCAAAACAAACACTACCATGATATTCATGATAGCAAATTTCCCTACTTGGGAAATGAAAATTTTATGGGAATAAAAAGTTCACATTTTATTCCCGATAGGGGTGAATATGTACTCGTACGTATATTCAATGAATGTATTACATTCAGCATTTTGAACAAAAAATGGAGTAGAGCTAGTAGAAATTGGCATTGTTACTCTGGCCTATAAATCTATAAAAATACACATATATAAATGCATTAAAATACATAAATACGAGGGAATCGATATTTTAAGCTAACTAAGTAGGAAAAAAATTCTTTTTTTAAAAAACCATTTATTTCTCAACATAGTCTCCTTTTAGATTAATACACTTAGTTAGACGATGTTCCAACTTTTTTATACTATCTGAATAATACGATTTTGGGAACCCCTCAAAATACGCATTAGTTTCGATAATCACTTCATCGTTTGAAATGAATATTTTTCCTGCGAGCCATTTTTTCAAGTTTGGAAACAGGAAAAAGTCACTAGAAGCTAAATCTATAAGGTGGCTTTCTCCTAATTTTAGCAGCGTATATAATGCTGTGTGAACCGGTGCGTTGTCTTGACGAAAGAACACTTTTTTTTTTAATGATGTAGGTTTTTCTTGAGATCATTAATCAATTCATCCAGTAATGCATGATAATACTTTCTCGTGATTGTGAATTCTTTTCCAAGATAATCGATGAGCAGTATTTCGTGTGAACTCCAAAATAAAGTGGATATAACTGTGCCAGCCGATTTCACTGTCTTCGTCTTCTTTGGAGCAGCTTCCAGACATTGTATTGATTGATTTTTGTTTTCAGGTGTGTAATGGTGGACCCACGTTTCATCAGTTATAGTTAGCCAAAAATCAACAGGATTGCGCTTTATCATGTCCAAAAACCGCTGTGAAGTGTTCTGTCGAACTCGTTTTTGTTCGACACTGAGTAAACGCGGCACACATCTTGCCGACAGGTTTTTCATATGCAAATATTTACGAAAAATGTTGAATACGAGTACACGTTTGTATGATCTGTTTACCATTTCAACAATCTCAAGTAACTTGATTCGGCGATCAGCCATAAAGATATCGAGGATTTTCTTGATATATCGAGGATTTTCTTGAAATTGTTGCAATGCTTGTTCGTTTCGTTTAAATTCAGCAATCCAATATTTTACTATATAATCTGATGGAGCAGACTTACCGTAATGTTTATCGAGCTTTTCTTTTGCCTCTTTTGCCGTTTATACCTATCAAATAATAATGTTTAATCACTGTACGAAATTCAATTTTTCCAATTTTTCAAGAAACACGAAATTTGCTTACTTCAAACGACTACATCAAATAAACTGATCGATAAATTTGGGTGAAATTTAAACAGCTGAAATTTGACAGAGCGCAATTACCAACTAGCTCTAGGTAGCCTCAGTATAAATCCGCTTTCGTACATCAATATAAATCAGTGTTGGTCAAACTCCCAGGTTCCAATACCCTCATCCACAGGACACAAAATTCAGCTGCTGCCCCTTCATGTACTTTAAAAAATATCCCGAAATCAAACATTCGGTTGATGCTTTGTTTGCATTTCAACAGATGTGATCAAATTAGTTGCTTTTCAGACTACAAAGTAATCAAAGATGAAAAAAAATGTGAAGTTATATTTATCTCTTTCATTTTTTCTCTTTTGTTTTTTTCTAGATAAATTGAGCAATAAAGCAAACCAGTAGTATACAATATAATATTCAGATATGTGCAAAATGTAATGCTTATTACCATGGTCTAACGGTTTTCACAATACTTTCTATTACACTCTTGCACATATTTAATACATATGTTTATTTAATACATATGTTTTGACATCATCTGCACTTTGTTATCTAGACTTTACTGAAGTAAGATCTCACTGCGTAGTTTTTCAAAACTACGTATTCATTATGCCTTTAATATAAGCGTATTATTGGCCAACACTGATATAAATTTTTACATAAAAATTTTTAAATGCTTAGTTTTATTTATAATGTTACTATTTTCACCAAAAAATTAATATTCATATATTTTTAATATTATTAAAATTAAAAAAAAATAAAAAAATTAAATATAAACAAAAAAATTATGCATGCATACGTCAATAGTTTGCAGAAAACAACAATACGAAGGCTGTTTGATAACTCTATAATTATTTGAATAACAATATTTGTTAAATTAGGTTTTTGGTTTTTGTACATCGTGTTTTAGTTCAAGTTGCTTTTCTTAAGTTTTTCTTGAGAATGTCTGTTTTTTTACAATACAAATTTGCGTGATCAATAATTTTTGACTGAAGAAAACAAGGAAAATAATAATCAAACTTTTAGCTGGGCGAATTTTAGCAGATATAAAGCTACGCACACACAGTTGTCAGATCTTACAATATTGCCAGTAAAATTGTCTGAAAATGTATTACAATCGTGTGAACTGCCAATTTTTAACTTACAACGTTGTCAGAGAAATCATTGTCAATCAATTGTAAGACGACAATGTTGTCAGGCATCTGACAATCGTGAGAAGACTCTTCGTCGGCATTTCCAGATTATTAGCTGGTACTGTAAGCTCAGTTTTAATTGTCAGATGTATAAAATTAATGCACCTGACAATGGCATCATTGTCAGAAAAAAGTTTGATGGGCAACACTGCCAAACAGATCGTTGTTGATATAGATAAGTGGCAAAGCCTTACAACATGTCTGGCAATTTTTTTTATCTAACAATCTGACAACCGTGTGAACTGACAATTTTTGTTGTCAGATAAATTATTTGTCAGACCATAGTCTGACAATGAAATTGTAAGATTTTCTTACGATCGTCTGAACATACAATTTACTTATGCGGCACAATTTTTCATTACATTGTCAGCACGTTGCCAGATCTTACAATATTGTAACATCTGACAACCGTGTGTACATAGCTTAAGGGAAATATTTACCTAACACTTATTACAGTGTGAGTTTTTTTATTAATACTATCTTTTCATGAAATTATAAGATTAATATGAATAATCAGTAAGCATGTTAACTATTTAATAACAAAATAATTTGATAAATATGAAATCATGTCGCTATTAGTCATACTCGCTGTTTATGCAGCACTCAGATATTGAAACTCACTTTTATTATAGAAAAAAATATTTAAATTTGTTTATAAATAAATAACAATTTACTTTTTGTGTAAGATTACGCAAAAACTTAAGAATAAAAAAATATATATAAATATATTTAATCTACTCAAATTTCCATTTATGAGTAAAACACATAAAAATGCTTGCGAAACCTCGGACTTGTCTGCTCTTATCCATTTCATGGCTTGGTCTTTAGAATTTGTGTTCTTTGTTTTTTAATTTTATTACAGAGTTCTAAAGAATGTCGAAAGATTTCGAAACTTTGTTTATCTTTGTTGTCTAAAAACTTCCGTGCGCCAACAATTGAATAAAAAATGAAAAAAATAAGATACAAATGACAGTAAGTTCATTCATTATTCACAATCATTTTTGATCGTGTGGGATTATGCCCACAAATTCAATGAAGGCACATGCACGAGTGAGTACAAAATTTTAATGAATATGTAAATCATACAATTACCTTTACCCTCGTATCTATGTAACGGTCATTTTGCATAACAAATACAAAGAAATGTATTTTATACTTCCACGAGGCTAGCTCAAAAATTTATTTTTTCATGGAAATTTTATTTAAATGAAAAATATATACTTTATATTTGTTTTTGTTTTTCGATATATATCGACATTTCATAGGTGTTCATCTAATCATCATTAGACTTGGAATTGTAAAATATTTTTTTTTTATATTGGTGGACCAGTACTCAGGGGATAACCCCTACATATGCAGTGCATTGTACCAGAACTAGGAAAATAGGTTGTGAGGAGGGGGAAAGAGGGAGTAGTGTTTGTGAACATTTGACTTGAACTTTCCAACGTTATAACAGACAGGAAACACGTCTGCAGGCAACTTATTCCACAGACGAAGCGTACGGCTGAAAAACGAATTCTCTCTGTAATGCGTAGTGCGATTCCCCGGGCAATCGACCACAGATGGATGAGCTCTAGACGATGAGCGCGTGCTACGTAAAAATGTGCGAGTTTCGGGAACAAGATCCCTAATCTCGTCAGAGCAAAATCCATTGTAGTAACGATAGAACAGAGTAACGCACCCCACAATGCGACAATGCTCCAGTGAGTCAATAGAGTTGGATACCCTACTGTCACCGATAAGCTTCTTCGCCCTCTCCTGCACACGGTCGAGTAACCCCAAAATAGACTTTGAGGCACCGGCCCAAACATGAGAGTTGTATTCCATTTTCGGTCGGATGTAGGTGGTATAAATAGTAAGGAGGTCGGATGAAGTGAAGTACATCTTACACGGTTTCAAAAAACCAAGGCACTTGAATGCTTCTTTGGAGACATGAAAAATGTGTTCAGTCCAGCGAACATCACACTGTATCTTCATTCCAAGAACATCAAGAGCATCCGATTCCTCAATATTTATACCATCCATGAGTACAGATGAAGCAGCATTTGCGGTCGTTTGTTTGTGTGTTAATAGGCAACATTGGGTCTTACGAGCGTTAAAGGTGACCCTGTTTTTACGACCCCACACATATGAGGGCTGATAAAAAGTAACCGTTATTTTAAATTTTTTCAAGAAGTATTTGTTTATTCATAAGTAACTATCTTGTCCCCTCTAAAGTAATCCCCTCAGATATAATACACGCATGCCAGCGTCTTTTCTAATCCTCGAAATGCGCTTTGTGGTATCGCCAAGAACTCCAGTTTCGATTTTTCTTTTATCTCCTCAATCGTAGCAAAACGCTTTCCTTTCATCGGTGAATACGGTGGTTGAGGCATGATAACGGTTTTGTTTTTGGCCAAAAACTCACGCACTCCGTACGACCTTGTGGCAAGAATTCATGATGCACCACGCCATTGCTGTCAAAGAAATCAGTGAGCAAAAGTTTCACATTTGACCGAACTTGACGTGCATTTTCGGTTTTGGCTCTTCTGGACGCTTCCATTGGGATGATTGGGCTTTACTTTTAATGTCATACGATGTTCAACAGCTACGTTGCGACGTTGTCAAAAATTAGTTAATTTAGTGAAAAATCGAAAAGCACACCAAAACACTACTAACTTTTTATCTGTCAAAAACAAACTGACAATTGGAAATGGCTGATATTGCCAACATATATAACAGACCAACATAACAGATACGTAGCGAAATTTGAATATAACGGTTATATTTTTCTTATACGGTGGCTCACCGTATAATAGACTTTATAAAATTAAAAACATCGTTGACACGAAAAAAATTTACAGAACCAACAACTTTTTGGCAAGACGTATTATACCTTGTAGACGAGTGAAACTTTAATACTTTTGAATCGAACGGCAAATAGTAGAGACACAAAGCCAATACAGAGTTATGGAACCAATATTCCAAGGTAACTTTGAAGCGTAATGGTTTGGGCTTGCATGGTTGTCTCAGGAATTGGTAATATTCTTTTTATTGAAGGCACAATAGACAAAATTATGTACTTAAATACATTGAGAGATAATTTGTTACAAATTGTCAGTTCTTTTGGATTATGTGATCGTCTTCGCTAATATCAGGACAATGATTCAAAACATAAATCGAGTATTCTATACGCATAGTTAATATGGCAGTGCCCTTACCTCATGAATCCACCAACACAATCTGCTGATTTAAAGGCCATTTAAAAATTGTGAACAATTTTGGATTTGGCGATACGAAAAAGGCAGATCAGTAATATTAATGACTTAAAATATTCCCTCTTCGATGAGTGGAACAAGATCCCCTGCGAGACTACACAAAATAAGCAGACTTAAAAACGTAATTAAGTAAATGGGAGGCCATTCCAAGTACTAAGCTGCATATCAAGCAAGTTTTTTGTAAGGCTGCAGGCAATGCACGTAACACGCTGAGACTTCAACTTTTCATAAATTATTAGTTTATTTTTTGTTTGTTTTTTGCAAATGTTTACATATGTAAAAAGTTGTTTGTTAAATAACAGAAATTTTTACAAATGCTGTACGTGTATATTTAAGTTTCAGTTATCTAAATATATATAACTCAAAGTACAGCCCAAAGCACTGGACGGATCAGGCTGAAATTTGGTATGCAGGATGTAGATGTTATGACGTAGGCTTTTGATTAATTCTACCCCACGGCCCCACGGGGATGAAAGCTTGTATGAAACTTTGCCAACTTTAAACCGATCGGGCTGAGACTTTGCATGCATAGAGCTAAAAACTATACCTAATTAATAATAATAATACTTTTTAACGGAAACGAAGCCGCGGGTAAAAGTTAGTTTTGCTATAAGCCTTGAAAGTTGAATTTCAAATCTGCACGAAATAAGCTGTGAGCTACTGTATATTTAAGAAAATAAAAAGCACAATTAAAAATATTTTCGGGGAAACGAGTTTCGCGGAGTTCACTTTTCGCGATAATTAAATCCTCTTATTTAAATTTGCTCTGAGATTTGTATCATGTGAAAACAAATTTCAAATTTGGACCCATCATGCCAATTAAGTTATATATGACCTCTTCATTGGGTGAAAACGTCTGTTCTAAAAACAAAATTCATTTATCATACCTTCTTTCACTCCGAAATTGTTTTTCTTGCTGGTCATCATGTCTCCTCTTTACTGCCTTGGAACATCCGTCGAGCAATATTTGGGAGGGCTTCCATTTTTTTAAAGAAAAATTTTAATTGTTAGCAAAAATATGACAAAATTTATTTTTCATCAAAAGAAAATAAAGTAATTAGGTTTTTAAAAACAAGTTTTCTTGTGGTCTTTTGGTGGAGTTATTCCGATAATATCTCATCACATTCTCCCTATAATTGACGTTCGGAATAACTAGTTTTTTTCTGGAGAAAAGTTTTCCAGTTTCGAAACTTGTTTAGAATATGAATTTTATTTAGTATAGTTTGGAAATAGTGAAAAAATTCACAGGGAATTTTAATTCATAATCGATGTAAATGAGAATTAAAAAAAATGTAAATTCTCCAATCATAAACCTCAAACGCAAAAATAGCATTCTCTCTTCTTTTTACATTTTACTCTTCTCTGGTAGCTCGCTCATTTGTATATGTTAAAAGGAAATAAAGGGTACAATATAAAGTAGAGCTGCAAAACTATCGATAGTCGTCCCCATCGATATTTTCGATAGATTCAAGAAAAACTATCGATATTATCGATACTATCGTTAAGCGCTACTTTTGGCTATGAACCTGTAACTCAAGTGGAAGTTATTAAATATAGATACATACATATTTATTTATGTATATATAAAATCTTTACATATTTTTATTCTATCCGCTATGCTCCGAGAACGCGCGTTCTGAAACCGCAATGCGTTTTGAAAAACGCCTAATTGATTTTTAGGTGTTCTGAGGAACGCGCGTTTTACTGGCGTTTAGGAGTTTTTTCCGTAAAAATGTAGTAGTAATATAAAAAAAAAAAAAAATTGACAACAAATAGAAAAAATTTTTAATTTAGTTTTTTAATTGAAAATGTGTAAAATTCTTTAAACTTTTTATTGAAATAAAAAGAAAACATATTAAATTTTAATTATGAATAATTTTATTGCCTTTTGCAAGTTCAGTTTTAGCAAATTCAATCAGTTCACCTCAATATATACATGCGAGTTGAAGTCGCCAATTTTAAGCGATATGCGTTTTCCAGAACACCTATTTGGCGATTTCAAAACGCAAAACTATATTACGTTACGTTATATTACGTTTTGAAATCGAAAACGCTAAATTTAAGAGATTTGCGTTTCTCAGAACATGCATGTATGATAAAAAATATAACTTTCAGATACTTTTCTTTTTATTTTTGCTAAACACTTTGAGCTGCAGCGTCACCTGTATGCAAAGAGAACAAAGTCTTTTAAGTTGCAGCCGACATTTAGCCGCAGTCGCCCGATATAAGTTGCCATGTTTAACTAACATTTTTTATATAAGAAACTTTTTTCATTTGAGATAAATGATATAATACACTTTCCTTTCATATATAATATGATTTATATAATATATTTTCATTTGTAAACTACGCTATACCTATAAAAATTTGAAGGCGGCTATGAACCTGCCTGAATAAATGGCCAGAAACGTTATGCTGGCTACATGTAACTGGCTTCGTATATACATTCTAAAATTGTCGATAGTATCACTATCGAACGAAAACAATCGATAGTTAGCTAAAAATAAAACTATCGATGTTATCGATAGTACTATCGATTGTTTTGCAGCTCTAATAGAGAGAAGTTTTTTTTTTGTATTTGCAGACAATGATAGGAACTTTTTTCTTATTATTTTCTTGAAAATTTAAAAGTATTTTTTAAACAGTGGAATAAAAAACTTTGAAAAAAATATGAACATGACTCATTTTAAAACAACACTCGTAGTTGTTCAACTATAATAAAATGTTTCGGAAAAGTCGCGAAGTTTTTTTTCACTTAATTTTATTTTATTTTTTTAATTTATTAAATATATTTCTGGAAGGAATACATAAATAAACGTCACTAATATCGTTTATATGAACAATGTCTGACTGATGAACGAACATTCATTCTACTAAGTGTATTCTAAGTGCAAAATAAAAAGTAAAGTTTTTTTTTTTGCCACGACAACAGTGTGTGTTTGTGTATGACACTTGAATATTTGTCGCGTCAAATCAACTTTTTAACGACATGATAATGTGACTTAATTTTTGTGTCATAAATTGGATTCGTATCGTATCTGTTTTATTTTCGTTCATTCTTCTCATTCTGTTGACAAATCATATAATCACAGTCCAGTAATCGTTATTAACGTCATTATCATCATTAAATTTATCGAGTAAATCAAATATATAAAATTTGTTGGCATTTTATTACTTACAAGTACTGTCTTTTGAGGAAGGCATGGCAACACTTTCACAAGTTGTGTTAAAATTAAAGCATTTTCTTCCTCAAACATTCAAACTTTCAAAATAAATTAAACTTAAGCAATAAATGTGGATTTTATTGAACTATCTTGTTGTTTTTTTACGCTTTTAATTAAGAACATTTTCTCACTAACATGCAATTGTTACAGATGATGATTAAAAAGAAAAAGTGAAGATCTTTTGTGAACAGATAAACAGTATTGATTGAAGTTTTTATGGCTTTGGATTAAATGATCAAATATCTGCTTAACGCATTTTTATGAGTTAAATATAAATTTATACGACTATTTTTTAAGAACTTAGATCTGTATAAAAGACAAAGTTAATTTGAAATTTACCTTCGACTAGCGTGGAGGTCTCACATTGTAGTGAAAGTCGCTTAGTTGAAGTTAATGACTTAGCAACAGAATCTCTGACTTGAAGTTAGATAGCAAACTTTCGCTGTACAACGCGTTTCTAAAGCAGCGAAGGGCGCTGGTTTGTCTGAACTACGAAGTAATTAACCGTTATATCAAGACAGTTTGAATGAGTTAATTTTAAATTGCCTTTAGAACAGTGATGGCCACACATATACATCCGATATTATATAGTGTGTCTGCCGACATAAACTGTTGTTTGTTTATAGTTTTTGATTAAATGAAAGAGAATGGACTTTATACTGATAGATGTTTTATGTATGTATTAACCATAAATAGTTGAGAACTTATTAAATATTTCTAATATTATATGATGGTATTTTTCTGGTTCAATTTCAAATCCGACTTTTGCCAAGAATTATTTTTATTTTTTAACTACAACAATAATTGCCGCAGTCAATAACTCTTGATCAAAGAAGGCAGGAAAATATATAATTGCATATTCTTTCCCCGTTTGCAGAAAAGCTATGCAATATCAAATGATAAATGTCTGATGGTCCATATTTTCAATGATGGAGAGATACTTGAGTTTCATTGTTGTTTAGTTGTCGAATTATGTTATTCTTTAGTTCTGGAATTGTTCTTGGCCTATTGATGTATACTTTTTCTTTTGAATATCAACAAAGAAAGAAGTCCAACGGTTTCAAATCACATGATCGATCAGCCAATTAACATCACAATGACGTGAGATAATACAGCCATAGAATTTCTCACGTAAAAGAGCCATTGTGTCGTTCGCTATGCGGCAAGTGTCACTATTCTGTTTAAGATACTTATCGCCCAGATCCATATCCTCAATTTCCACAAACATTTTATAAAATAAATTCCCAATTAAACTTAAATCTTAATAAAAAAGTTAGTGGCTCTTCATAATCAACAAAACTAGAAATATTTGTCTATATCTTAAAAAAAAAAATTAATGTTGCCACACTTTTTATCAGAGTTGTCAACTCGGTGCGTTTCGCACCGTTTTTGGTGCTTTTTAAAATTTTTTGTGCGAAAAGATCTTTAGGCAGTGTGCAGTGCGATTTTTTTATTTTCTGTGTGCTTTTGAAATTTCGGTGGATCCAAATCATATTCGATAAGAAAAAAGTTTTTGTAAAGCGGTTTGAATACCATTTTATATAAGTTACATAATTTTTCCATTTCATTTTACAGAGCAATAAAATTTACCAATTTGCACAAAGTAAGACAATCATGCTGTTGTATATTATACACATTCTCAAAAGAAAAAGAAACATTTTGTTTTATGAAATTTGCTGCTTTTAGTGAGTGTTTTGCTATTAAACGATCAAGCTAAGTTTGTCAAATATTACAAACATTGAAAAAATTCAAAGGTGGACCACAAAATTCTCCGAACGATTACTGCAGCTTCATGGTACGTAAAGAGCTCCTGAATTCACAAGGATTTAAGTATGTTCCGTTAGTAAAAGACGAAATTTCAAAGCATGCGACAAGATATATCAGCACTTCATCCAAACCTTCTGGGTTGTGAAGAAGGGATACATTTGCCACCGTCAGAGCATTAAATACGTAATTTTAAAATAAAATATAAATATCTGTTTGCTTTTATAAAAATTAATTTTTATGGAAAAAGTTTTTAAGAAAAATATTGAATTACACTTATATGTATATATTAAAAAAATCTTTTTGAAAAAATGGTTTTTTTTTTTTTTTTTTTTTTGAAAATACACAAGCACATAAAATAGCCTTTTTCAAGAGATATTGTGTATTCGAAAGCATTTATAAAAGTGGCACTTTGTTTTTTTTATATTGGACCAGTTTTCAGGGGATGACCCCTATATATGCAGTGCATTCTACCAAAACTAGGAAAATAGGTTGTGAGGAGGGGGATAAAGGGAGTAGTGTTTGTGAACATTTGACTTGAAATTTCCAACTTTGTAGCAGACACGAAACACGTCTCTCTGTAATTTGTAGTACGATTCCTCGGCAATCGACCACAAATGAATGAGCTCTGGACGATGAACGCGTGCTACGTAAAAATGTGTGAGTTTCGGGAACAAGATCCCTAATCCCGTCAGAGCAAAATCCATTGTAGTAACGATAGAACAGAGCAACGCACCCCACGCGGCTCTGGAGCCGTGAATGACTTTTTCGACGGTACTCTGGAAGCGATCTTACCCACTTGTTTGTTGTGGCTTCAACAATCTTAACGCGCTGCTCAAATGTGTTCTTCTCCATGGTTGAATTTGTCAAGCAAAGAAACAATGAAATGTCAAATTAGATTGCTCGAAAAAACTGACGTTAAAGTGTGACTCATAACTAACATCGTCCTCTATGATTGTACATCGCCCTCTATGATGTGACAGAAAACATGTTGCAGAGACGAACCGTATGGCTAAAAAATTAATTCTCTTTGTAATGTGTTGTGTTTACTGGCCAATCGACTACAAATGGATGAGCTTTTGACGATGTACATGTATTACATAAAATTAGGTTGGTTGCGGGAACAAGACCCTTGATCAAATACTAAAACAAAAAAATGTCTGGCCGAAAATGGAATACAGCTCTCGTGTCTATTTTGGGGCTACTCGGCCGTGTAAAAGAGAGCGAAGTTCCCGAAACCCATAAATCTTTGCGTAACATGCGTTACTCGTTTAGAGTTAGTCCATTTGGGATCGATTGCTCGATAAATCGCAGGGAGAATTTGTTTTTCAGTCTGTGGAACTTAGTCAATTGGTTCCTATCGCATATGCCTTTGGAAGGCTGAAGTCAAACGTCCACAAACACTACTCCGTCTTACCATTTCGATGTGTTAATAACATAGTAATAGCACCTGCTAAAACTGGTAATGATAATAAAAGTAATAAAGCTGTAATTGCAACTGATCAAACAAAAAAATGGAATACGATCAAATGTAATTTCTACTGAACTATTTCCTCTTTCATATGCGCTGCATATGTAAGGGTTATCCCCTGAGTGATCATCCAAGAAAAGAAAATTTTTTTTTTCAAATTAAGGTGGACAAAAAACATGACGCTAAGGTGCACATCACAATCAACATTGTGCATTATGGTTGGACCACCCATATTAATGTTATCAGCAGCAACTATATAATTCAACAATAGTACTCGTATGTTGCCCTTGGAATATTGTCACGTCAACCATATATTTTTGCCAGAAACTGCTTTAAAGGGCAAAAGAGAGATTGTAGAACTCTAAAATAGTTTCTGGCGGACACTTTCAAAGCATCGACTAGCGATACCATTGATAAGCGCTAATTATTTACATTTTGTCGTGCAGAGGTCTTGAACTTTAAATTTTTGAGTGTTGAAAAGCAAAATATACTGCTTAAATACACGTTTTCAAATAAAATATTTACAGTTTAATGATGCCAATCGCAAGATTAATTTGAATATTTTCCAATCGAATACTTAGGATCATTTAAGTTGTGTAAATTTTATTCAAACAAATTAATGAACTTCTCAGCAAAATTAACATACTTTTATTATTCATTTATCTGATTAGCATTTTGTTAATTTTTTTTCAATATTTTGCCATCATGCCTTCAATAACAATGTAACTAGAGACAAACCTACAATTAAATTGAAAAACCCATAAAATTAATTATTTAATAAATTGTTTATAACCGCAACATCCACATTTTTTTTTATCTAATCTTGAATATTCAAGGAAAACTATTAACGGGGGTAATAAAATGTTAAATCTGAACTGTTTAAAGCGCAAACTGAAAACAATAAATAAAAATAGGTTTAGGATTTATACATTATAATGATTTTGATTCTTAAATCATTGATTGAAATTGTAAATCCGTAAGAACGCTTTTGAAAGTTGTAAAGAGCAAATTTTTATGTCTAATTTTACAACCAGAAACTGATTTGTGGCAAATATTAAAATTGCTTCGTAGCTACTCGTATAAGTTCTGTTGATATTACTTTATGAACTATAATGTTTTTCTTTTAGGCGTTTTAAAAAGGTAACTCTCAGGATCTCGCTCTTATCGTTCTCGTGATATAGATAAGGGTTTGCAATAAGGGCGGGCTGATATTGAAATGAAATAAAATAAGCTTCATATGTGTGACATACTAAAAAAATTATCAGCTATGTGCTCAGAAAATCAAAATTTGTAAATCACTTGTCGCATTTTTCTGTATGCTGAAGACAGCGCGTCTATATCTACTACAGAATTCATTATATGGAAGATCAAAATTGCTCATGTGACAGTGTTCTTTTAAAATAGCCATTTTTAACCGCAAACTCCTAATAGTGCCCTATAATCATAGCAGGTTCATGTTAGCCCCGATAGTCGGCAGGTAACCTCATTAGACCATTTTTGTGCTGTCCCTAAAAGTTGACTCTGTATACGCTTTTCACAGATTTCCAGCGGGAACCCTACCATCTCATCTATCTCCCCGTGTATTAACTGGACCCCGGCCTTTGCCAGTTTGACGGCTGCAATATTAGCGCGCTCTCCGCTGTGCCCTTTACGAGGGCGGTTCGAAAACTTCTTAGCCTAACACAAAAAGCGCGGTATAATCAGAAGAAAGTTAACGACGATATCGAATGAAAATGTATGCGAAAGAAAGCTAGTCACTCACATTCGAATCAATTTGGGTTTGTCTATGTCACCATTGTTCGTTCGCATGAACTTATGTATTTTAATTGAATTTTGATACATCGTTCGCATAGAATAGAGTTAGAAAAAACCCAAATAAAT
Organism: Thecocarcelia acutangulata; assembly: GCA_914767995.1. Lineage (NCBI taxonomy): Eukaryota > Metazoa > Arthropoda > Insecta > Diptera > Tachinidae > Thecocarcelia > Thecocarcelia acutangulata. The sequence goes on along the minus strand of OU612095.1, from coordinate 84,086,823 downwards.
TTTCTTTCGCCTAGAGTGCGAATGAACTTATGCTTTCAACATCGACGCACTGGCTGTAAGTGTTTTGGAAACTTCCATCTCTGCTATGAACACATGTTAAATTTTGTTTCGATCTGGTAACTCTATCATATAGAAACAGGTGTTCAAAAAGACGCATCCGCGAATTTTTTACAATGGAAAAATTAGAAATGCGTGGTGTCATTAAATATTTACATAAAAAAAGTTTATCGGGACAAGAAATTCATAATGATATGGTGAATGTGTTAGGTGAAAGTGCTCCTTCATATGCAACAGTAAGGGATTATGTTGCTGAATTTAAACGTGGTCGTACAAGCATTGAAGATGAACCACGTAGTGGACGTTCAAAAACAGCAACAACAACAGAAATTGTAGCAAAGTGCGTGAAATAGCTAATATCATGGGGCATCTCAAATGATCGAGTCCATTTAATTTTGCATGAAGAACTACAGATGAAAAAGCTTTCTGCAAGATCGGTGCCGCATTTGTTAACAGTCGACCAAAAATGCATAAAAATGAACATTTTTCAAGCTTGTTTGGATCGTTTTAAGCGAAATAAAAGGGATTTTAAGCGTCGTTTCATAACTGTTGATGAGACATGGATCCACCACTATACTCCAGAAACAAAAGAACAATCAAAACAATGGACTGAAGCTGGAGGAAGTGCCCCAAAGAAGGCAAAAACCTGTCAATCGGCTGGTAAAGTTATGGCAACGGTTTTTTGGGACTTCAAAGGTATTTTATTGATTGATTATTTGCAAAAGGGTAAAACAATAAATCCAGATTACTATTGCAACCTTTTGGATCAATTAAATGTACAAATTCGAGAAAAACGTCCTGGCTTACAACACAAAAAAATAATTTTTCATCAAGACAACGCACCAGCGCACAGAGTGTTTTAACAATGGCTAAAATCAATGAAACCGCTATTTTGAAAACCTTTTTTTTATATTGGGCCAGTACTCAGGGGATGACCCCTACATATGCAGTGCATTGTACTGTTTGTAGTGTTTGTGAACATTTGACTTGAATTTTCCAAAGTTATAACAGACAGGAAACACTTCTGCAGGCAACTTGTTCCACAGACAAAGCGTGCGGCTGAAAAACAAATTCTCTCTGTAATGCGTAGTACGATTCCCCAGGCAATCAACCACAAATGGATGAGCTCTAGACGATGAACGCGTGCTACGGAAAAATGTGCGAGTTTCGGGAACAAGATCCCTAATCTCGTCAGAGCAAAATCTATTGTAGTAACGATAGAACAGAGTAACGCACCCCACACTGCGTCGATGCTCCAGTGAATCAATAGAGTTGGATACCCTACTGATGAGCTTCTTCGCCGTCTCCTGCACACGGTCGAGTAACCCCAAAATAGACTTTGAGACACCGGCCCAAACATGAGAGTTGTATTCCATTTTCGGTCGGATGTAGGTGGTATAAATAGTAAGGAGATCGGATGGAGTGAAGTACATCTTACACCGTTTCAAAAAACCGAGACACTTGAATGCTTCTTTAGAGACATGAAAAATGCGTTCAGTCCAGCGAACATCACACTGTATCTTCATTCCAAGAACATCAAGAGCATCCGATTCCTCAATATTTATACCATCCATGAGTACAAATGAAGCAGCATTTGCGGTCGTTTGTTTGTGCGTTAATAAGCAACATTGGGTCTTACGAGCGTTAAAGGTGACCCTGTTTTTACGACCCCATTCGGAGATTAATAGAAGATCACTATTCAGTGAATCGTTCATATTTAGCCTCTTGGCAGTGAGGAAAACTATTTTAATCCAGGGATAGAATTGCCAGAAAAACGTTGGACTAAGTGTATTGAAGTTTCAGGAGATTATATTGAAAAATAAAAATATTTTTGAAAAACTAACTATTCTCTTTCATTGATAGGCTAAGAAGTTTCCGAACCGACTGTGTATTTAAAATTAATTTACAAAAATGTACGTTTTACTGGATCCATAATCAATTTTAACTTTTTTAATTTTTTCTGTATGAGTTCACATACATTTTTGTTGCCGTGCTACTGCCATTTGTTCTAACTTAAACTTAAAAATTCTTTATGCTGCATTTGAAACATAAAATGCATAAAAAAATGATGAATAATTAAAAAAACTTAATTTAAATTTGAGAAGGTTATTAAACATTCTGATAACAATTTAAAACGCCTTTAATTAAGTTAAGAAAAAAAGAGAAAAAAAAAAAAATAAATGATCTTATGGACAGATGAGCGTACGGACGGACATTCGTTCAAGTAGTGAGATTTATGTTTAGCTGATGCCATCAAACACTATTCATCTTTTTCATTTTCAAATTAAAATTCAAAATCATCATTTTCGTTTAGCATGCAAATCATTAGCAATTATTGATGGCGTTTAACTGGCCATTAGCGCTCGTTTTTTCGCCTCTTATTTTTTAAATTTAAGCGAGCATTAACATTTTTGTGTTCTACAGTTTTAAAAACAATATATTTGGCGATCAGAATAAAATGTCCAAACTGTTGGTACTCACTTGTATTTGTTCTTTTTCTGTAGTCGACGTCTTTTTTTTTTTGTTTGTTTTTGTTTTTAGTCAGTGATTTATGATGGTTGCAACTTAATGATAATGAAGATGATTTTGCACTTAAGAAAAAATTTTTATTTTTATTTTGCCTCTAAAGATTAAAACAAACCTTTTTTAGGAACATTTTACTTTGAGCGCGCTTTGTGTTCTATGAAGCATTTTTGATTGCGAAATGAAATAAAATTGTTTTTTTTCGCTATTCTTAAAACAGTTCAAGTTAAAATAAACGATAATGACTATTTTAAAATTAACTTTTATATAAAGTTATTTGCAATAAATGTATGAAAAATGTTTAAATAACTAGAATTGCAGGAAAGTGTGATTAAAAACGTATGACGTTTTAATGCTAACTTTCGAAAAGTTTTTCATACGAGGGTATTATGATAATTTCGTGACTATTTATTTTCCGGTCAGTCACTTTAAATGTCATATTGGTGCTCTAAACAAATTAATGTATAACAATTTATTTAATTAATCAAGTGAAAGCAAACAAGCAGCTATTCTTACTTTCAGAGAGGAAAAAACTTGAACTATAACCCATTGTACAAATCTACAAACCAAAAATTTTATTTAAAAACTATAAAGTTCAACAAAAATTCAATAAATTAATATTTACATCTCTGGGTACGGATAATTATTTAAAATACAAAAATATGTATGTTAATAAATAAAATAAATACCGCAAGTTCTGAGACAGCAAACGCTGTACAAACAATGTGGGCAATTAAAAAATGCATATGTGATTCAATATGAGATGAATATAGATAGAAAATAATTAAATGTTCGGTGGCTGAGTGGTTAAAGCAGCAGGTCATGATACGTCATGAGCCGAGTTCAAATCCCAGTGGGTGCTGATGAGTAGTGTAGTGACTACGAAACAGCTAGTTGTCCCCTCCCCCAGTTAAAGATTTGATTATTATTTTTTTTGTCTTCTTCAATCAAAAATTATTGATCACAGCAGATTTGTATTGTGAAAAATTCTTCTTAAGAAAAAACTTAGGAAAGGAAAAAACTTGAACTATAACCCGTTGTACAAATGTGCAAACCAAAAATTTAGTTCTTACTTTCTTTTTATTTTTTATTGAAATTTATTAAGCACGGGGTGGTGTAAAATTAACGAAAAGTTGGAGGTTAAAAAATTAAAAACTTTTTCGTTTATATAGTTTTTCTTTCAGATTATAATAGTGTGTTTCCATATAGGTGTTTGGCCCGAAAACACGTATTTTGCTCAAAACATGTATAGGGTGTTTTTTTAAGCCCGATAGAACTTGAAATTGTAAAAAATAACACAAAAAATTAAATTGTAATCAAAATTTTTTTTTATTCGAAAGATCAATACGTGACATTAACATTTGAAAATGATTTCGGGCATATGGGCACCGCGGCTGTTCTTGACGAAGCGCATTCTGGACGTCCAATTTTGGGCCACTTTTTCGAGCACTGCTGGCCGTATGTCACGAACAATACGAACAATGCTGGCCTCCAAGGCGTCAATTGTTGCTGGCTTATCAGCATAAACCAGTGACTTCACGTAGCCCCACAGGAAATAATCGAGAGGTGTCAAATCGCACGACCTTGGAGGCCAATTGACAGGTCCATTTCTCGAAATCAACTTATCGCCAAATTTTGATTTCAGTAAGTCGATGGTTGCGTTCGCCGTATGGCACGTAGCGCCATCCTGTTGAAACCACATCTCCTCCGGATCAATGTCATCCATATTTTCAAACAAAAAATCATTGATCATGGTGCGGTAACGATCTCCATTGACCGTAACGCGAGCTCCGGCCTCATTTTTGAAGAAATAAGGTCCGATGATGCCACCAGCATGAAAACCGCACCAAACAGTGCATTTTTCTGGATGTAATGGAGTCTGTAGGGTCTCTTGTGGATTGGTCTCACTCCATATGCGGCAATTTTGCTTATTAACAAACCCGTTAAGCCAAAAATGCGCCTCATCGCTGAACACAATTTTGCGTCTATAAGTTGCGCGAATCGACGACTGATTTTCAAAGTAAATTTGGATAATTTCGTAGCGTTGTTCAAGCGTGAGTCTATTCATGATGATTTGTCAGAGTATACTGAAACAAGTAAAAAAAATGTTTCATTAAAATTTAATTTTTTGTGTTACTTTTTACAATTTAAAGTTCTATCTAGCTTAAAAAAATACCCTTTACAAAAAAACATGTTTTCCCATCCATTTTTGAAAACAGCAAAATCCCTCAAGCTTCATGTTCTGGAGCAAAACATTTCGAAAATGTTCCGTACAACACTGCTTGTACTGAATAAGAAAAAATAAAATTTTGTATGATCCAATGCGAATTCGTAACAGGTGAAATTCACATCGCAGCTATAGATGCCAGATAAATCTGGATTAAAATCGTCAAATTCGACGAAAAAAATCGTCAGTATGATTATTGGAAATCGTCAAAAAATCGTCAGCCAGAAAAATTAATTATTTTTGATTAAAAAATTTATTTTAACGTCGTAAAGTATAGAAAAATAGTTCGTGGTTGCCTTTAATAAAAAACTACAGCATTTAAAGCTATAGTAGAGATTGATCTTTGGGGTCATTTAGGTGTTTAAATAGTTTAACACCATCAGCATACATTAAAATTCTTGAGTGCAAGACAGCAGAGGGCAGATCATTGATAAAAAGGGTAAATAACAACGGGCCAATATGGCTTCCTTGGGGAATGCCAGTAGTGCGATTCTCTAACTTTTAACGATTCGATAATCGCAGCTTTTGTCATCAAACTTCTGATTCTGTAACTTAATTCAAACGATGGTAAACAGCTGTATTTTTCTGTTCCTTCATATAAGCATCACGTGGCATCTCTGCCAGAAAAAAGCGAAAACCACAAAGAAGAAAAAACAATAAATTTTTCCATAACATTATGTATACATATTGATTTTTATTTTTAAGTGATAATAAATATTATTTAATTTGTAATAAGGTAAGTAAAATAAAATATGTGTCCATATGTTTCATTTATTTGTTTGTATGTATGTGCTAATTTCTATATGTTCAGAATGACCACAACTAAGACTGGTGATAATCAATATAACTTTTTAAATTCATTAATTGTCAACTAAAAGGAATTGTCCAACTCCCGATAAACACAATGATTATCCCTTGAAGCGTTTAAACTTGTTTCATCCCTTGCAAAAGCGAATGCCAAACGTTCAATAGCAATTTCAACACAAAACACACTTTACCGGTTAAAAAATTATACTGAAATTTTTGTTTTTGAAAATTTATTTAATAAATATTTTATGTATTTATTTATGTATTTAATATATAATAAATATTTTTATGTCTTAAAAATCAGATTGTAAGCACTTTATTTCATGGATGCACAATTAAAAAAAAAAATACACTTTAACGATTGAATAAACAGCAAGAAAATTTTTGTCTTTAAGATATCGACAATCGGCAGTAAAATTAACAGCAGATTTTGAACGACTACGAATATCGTTAAGAATTACAAATTCGATAAAATATCGTTATAATTATTTTAATGATTCGATTATCGTTATATAAGTTACAGAATCGCACTACAGAAGTACCATCCAAATTTATCGATAAAACATTTCTAAACTTGCCTTGTTGGGTTCTGTTGGACAAATATGAACGAATCCATTTAAGTGCCGTAATATTGAAACCAAGTGATCGAGTGAAAATGACCTCACCTCCCTAAAATTACTTTTACTTCTCATTACCGCCATAATGATTTACTCATTATGGATTGGGTGCGGTTTTGTTTTTTTGCGTACCGGACGAATATCCAGCTTATTTTTTATAAATATTGCCCATTTCAGTCCATTCTTATCTTCAATTCCTGGGCCAACCAGCACTTAGTACAAAGGATCTTTGTTGTTTAATCTATAATTGCCTAATAAAGCTTTTTAATGCATCCATTAAATGTTTTTCCCTGCTTCATTAACATTTTAATTAGCTTATCTGTGAAAGTAAAAAAGTACTATCTAAATTTTTATAGGAGATTGTTTAAATTCATGATAGCAAAAAACAAGCTTTACAAATGTTTTCTTATGAAACAATTAAAGCCGACATGGACACCATAAATAAGAAGTTCATGCCAACAGAACAATACACACCCCATCATCATCATCATCATCATCATCATCATCATCAAGCAACCTCTTTTGCATAAAGGAAAAAGTCATATTCCCAGTGAATGTGTATTAAAGTTAAATTTATCTTAACAATCTGTTTTAAAACATTCACGATCATGTAAATAACACGCTGCCAGAACAACATTAAAGTGAAGTAATATGGCAGAGAAAAAAAAAACGCGTAAATGTATTGTACTATAAATTTTGTTGAAAACAAAAAAGGAATAGACGCGCATATTAACCACAATTGATTCCTAAGCAAACCCTACAGAAGCCCTTTATTGTGGAAGCAAAAATAAGCAAAACTTTTTGCAGTTGTTTTCCAGTAAAAAAAAATTCAACTTTAATTACTAATTGCTATCATAGACCATTATAAGCAAAAGAAAAAAAAGCGAAAAAATTACGTGTTCTAATAGGAGAAATATAGAAGAGCTGGTGAAAAAAACAGAAAAAACTTAAACGATTTCCCTTTTTAATAAACCAAACAACCAACAACAACAACAATTTACAATTCAAACGAAACAACACAGAATGAACATTTCGTTAAAGGAAAAGTTGCTGGAGACGGTGGTAGAAGTACTGGTAACATCCAAATACAACAACAATATGGCTTTGACTTTGGCTTAAAAGTTGTAATGCCATGACAATGACCTCTTTTTCCGTGCTTAGGATCTTCAAGGCCAATAACAATTTACCAATCTCTTAAAGAGTAATTCGTACGCTGGCTAGCAGGCTCGCTGACTGACTGACTGAATGGCTGGCTGGCTGGCTTGCTGGTAGCAGCCTAAGAAAAAAGAGATAAAAAAGAAACTCAAGTCAAAGAAACAACATTTGCAAATTATACAGCCACAAGAAAACTAAGATTTTTCTGGTTTCATCAACTTTTAACTTCAAGTGAAACCCAAGTAAAACGTCAACCAACCACCACTACCTCACGCAGTTGTAATTTTAAATCCCCCCACCAAAAACCTTCAATGCCTCCCCTACAGTCCGGTCTTCTTCCTATACCAAATTACCTTTATTGGCTCTTAGAAGATGACTGCTGCTGCTGCTGCTTGTGCTTAGTTCATGTTTAAGTTTGTCTTCAATTTTACTTCACTTGCAATGATGACGGTCTACTTGATGGCTTGTTTGGCTCTTAGCCAACATTAAAGACTTACGCTAAACTCAACATCTACTAAACACTAACTATTGACCAAAGTCATCGTCATCGTCATCGTCGTCTCATCGTCATCATTATCTGTTTTTGTACACTTTGGTCATTCCATTGCAATGCCATGCCATGCCATGCCATGCTAAACATCATGCACTGCACATTTTTATAAAATGCTTAACCATTATTCCCAAAAAGGGGTAAGACTTTAAAAATTTATTGTTCTTACAACACAAATATTTATTTGTAACAACAAACAACTGCAACAACAACAACACTAACAGCTAAAAACTGCAGAACTAACGAGCAAAATGCGTAAAAAAAAGTAAAAAAAAAATACAAATTAAATTAAAAAAAAAAAAAAACTTTAAGAAGGCAAATGCTTATGTTTCAATAAAACAATTGTTGCTTTCTTGTTATCACTATCAAGATGTTTGTTAGTTGCTTGGCATATAAAAGCACAGCGTTTTAAAAATTAAAAGTTCTTTTGCTCCTCTCTTTGCCAGTCTTCTGTAACTCTGTGGTGAGAATATGCCGTAATGAGAGTAATAAAATTATAATTTAATAAAAAGTTGAATCAAAAATTGTTCAAATGGAGTTTTGTTCTTGCCAAGCGGCAATTAAAACTAAATTCCCAAATATATAGGGAGGCGCATAAGTAACGTTGTGATTTCCCGCAGTTCAATAAATTTGAGGGGATGCGGCTCCATTTTTTATTTTTATTTATTTATTCATTATTGTAATACATATAGCCACCCACCCCCTTTCCCTCTTCCTCACTCCTTCTATTTCCCTATAACCTTTTATTTTCTTTTTCCTTTACTAACTTTTTTCTATAAACGCCAATAATTAGTGAGAAATAATTAGTTAATTCATTAATTGCGGGGCCAACCATGCCAAAAGCTTCCATTTGAAAGTTCTTAACGTCATGTTAAAAAGCCGCAGGTTATGCGGTAAAAAATTCCATAAACGAGCAGCACGTATGCAAAAAGAGTGTTCATACAGTACATAATAAATCCGGGGAATAAATATTTGAGGATTTCTCGCTGCAGGAGCTTGGGATACTATCATATTGAATAAGTAAATTAACAATCGAAATTTCAGATAGTCCTCAAACGAAAGATTCAGAAACTGGATGAAATGCATTGAAACATGAGCCCGAGGTTTAAATTTAAAAACAAATCTAACAATTTTGTTACTGATGGACTTTATTTTTTTTCCAAATCTAACAATTTTGTTACTGATGGACTTTATTTTTTTCCTATTTTTTAAAATACAACCGGAATATATTTCAACACAATAATTTACCTGTGACATAAGCAGAGCATGTGCAAGAGATTTCCTTACATATATAGGTTCAAGTGATATAATTTGCGTAAAGTCAAACAGACCCTAGCAGAAATACTATCAATATGCGATTCAAAAGTTAAATGTTCGTCGATTATGACACCCAAACATCTCATGCTATTAACAATTTCAATGCGTGTTTTATATGAAAGTATAAATCAGGGCAAGTAAGCCTATTTGAACTGAATATTATAGTTTTAGTTTTTGCAGGGTTCACCCATAAGTCTATTGGCTTGCATCCGACAGTGTAAAGCATTTAATTCACAATTTACAACGACTTCTAGAGAATCCAGAATCTGCAAAAGCAAAAGGTTTACTAAAGCAGAAATCGTGGAACAAGTCATTAAGAAACAAAGTAAATAAAATAGGATCTAGTACGGTGCCTTGCGGAACACCCGATCTAACTGGTTTAGTTTCAGATGTAAGCCCGCTTAAGGACACACATTGCCTACGATCACTCCAGTAAGACCAAATTAAACGACAGGCAGATTTAGAAAACCCAAATTTGGTAGATAACTTCATAATCAGTAAGAAAGGATCAAATTGATCGAACGCTTTAGATAAAACAACCGACACCATTACACTGATCTTAGATTCATTAAGTTCTTTTCTGATAGTATCAGTTAGCTTAGTCAGAAGCAAGCTCGTACTTCTGCAACGACGAAACCCATATTGGCAATCATTAATCAACTTCCTGCCATCAACCCACTTCACAATCTGGTCTTTCATAATATTTTCCAACACCTTCGATAAAGCAGGTAAAATACTAATTAGTCTCATATTGTTAAGATTTTTTTTTTTTATCAATTTAATTTATTTGTTAGATCTTCAAAAAAGAACTAACAAGAATTATTTCAATCTTAATGGTAAATATTTTTAAGCCCAGCCAATGCTAGACAAAAAGTTATGACTCAGTGAGTCTATCAGAATATCGTGCATCGGAACATCACCTGTCAACCTGTTTTGTTCCCGAATAGAAGCCAGGACGTCCACTCTTTTTAACCATGTATGACCACTAAAAGTAAGGATGTCTCGACCAAGTGAATTTGCATAGAGTTCAATTTGAGTACTCATTGTACGGAAAATATTGCCTGGAGATATTGATGTGTCGATTAAAGATTTTTCTGAAAACCTTAAATTTCCCGTACAGCATGCTACCACTAGTATAACACGTGTACACAGCTTGCTGCCTATTCCGGTGCAATTTGATTTGCTCCCGAATGAAAGCCAGGGCGTCCATTCTTTTTAAGTAGGTGTAACCAGAAAATATAAGGATGTCTCGAGCACGTTCAAGTTTAGTTTTATATCATCCAGCATTTTTTTTAAATTCATCTTTTACTAAAATAAAAAATATTTGAGTACTCATTGTACGGAAAATATCGCATTGAGAACACCTGAAAATATTTATGTGTCAATTAATGATTTTTCTGAAAACCTTGAACTGGCCATACAACATGCTACGATTAGCCATATAAAATCCAGAAATGAGAACAATATAACTTATTCGTCCGAAATTGAGCAAATTTTGTCAGAAAAAATAAGTCAGAGGAGAGTGGCAACACCTCAGGTCTCCACAGATTAAAATTAGGCTCCGAAAATGTACTGGGTGGCCCAGAAAGACCGAAGTGGTGTGAATTCCTTATAACTTTTTTATTATAACTTTTTTTTCTTTTCTTTTCAGTATTTTGTAAAGAAGACTTGGATAATTTATAATGGAGCAATACACAATTGAACAACGTGCCCAAATTGTTGAAATTTACTTTTCAAATCAACGGTCCATTGTGTTGACTCAGCGTGCATACCGTCGTCAATTTAATGTGCGGGTTGCACCCTCTCAGTCAACAATAAACCGTCTGGTTGCAAATTTTCGAGAACAAGGAGCAGTAAGGAACCTTCCTGGTCCCGGCAGACACCGAACTGTCCACACGGCTGACAATATTCAAGTGGTACAGGAGAGTATTCGGGAGGATCCAGAAACATCAACCAGGAGACGTTCGTCACAACTGGGCCTCTCAAGGACGTCGCTGCAGCGAATTTTGCACACCATAGGATTGTTTCCATACAAAATTCAACTTGTCCAAGAATTGAAACCAACAGATTACCAGCAACGACTTGACTATGCAATTTATTTCCAGCAAAAAGCACAAGAGAATCCAAATTTTATTCATAACTTAATAATGAGTGACGAAGCCCATTTTCAATTAAATGGGTTCGTTAACAAGCAAAACTGTAGGATATGGGCTACGGAAAACCCGAGAGTACTTCATCAACGACAATTGCACCCAGTTAAGTGTACCGTTTGGTGCGGTGTTTCTTCAGAAAGGATCATTGGCCCATTTTTTTTTGAAAATGAACAAGGTGTCGCCATTTCCGTCAATGGTGATCGATATCGGGCCATGTTGCAAAATTTTGTAAGGCCAGCCGTGGAAAACCATCCGCAAATATGGTTCCAACAGGATGGAGCCACAGCGCACACTGCGAGGGCCACAATGACTCTTTTACGCGACATCTTTGGTGAAAGAATAATTTCTCGTAACAGCAATTTTAATTGGCCTCCGCGTTCCCCGGATTTAACCGCTCCAGACTGTTTTCTTTGGGGCTATTTAAAAGGAAAAGTTTATGTTAATAAGCCTAGGACTATTGAGGAGTTAAAAACCAATATTCGAGAAGAAATTAACAACATACCACCGGAAGTTTTGCGAAAGGTCATGGAAAATGTGTTGGAAAGAGAATATGGCCACCACTTGCGGGATATCATTTTTAATAACTAATCCAAAAATATTCCCCATAAATTTAATGTATTTAAAAAAAAAAAAAATTAAAAAAATATCTCTTAAATAAAAAGTTATAAGCAATTCACACCACTTCGGTCTTTCTGGGCCACCCTGTATAAATCAATTGAGAAATCTGTTTGAAATCGAGAGAATGGCTTCTCTTAAAACATATTTGGAAAGCCTTGATGGTACTCCCCAATCTGACTACTGCTTGTGGAAAGCCACAAAAGGATTCAAAAGACCCGTAAGAATTAAACCTTTGCCTACTTCAACTGGAGACTGGGCAAGAACCCATTCGGGGAAAGGAATGGAGTATGTTAACCACGTGATAAATGGTATTATTACAAATGATGCAGCTGAATCACCGTCATATGCTGTTAGATCGCTCGTATCTTTGAGATTTAATTTTCAATACCTAGAAACGGTATCGCTAACACAAACCCCAGGAAAGCTCCAGGTATTGATATAATCACTGGTAAAATGCCTGACTAGTTACCTCGTGTAGCAAGAAGAATTCTTCTTATTATTTTTAACGCTATTTTATATCTTGAGTATTACTCTGCAGAGTGGAAGGCCTCTATAATTACTATGTAACCAAGCCACTATTAAGGTAGAATCATATAGAGAATTTTTACATACCATGGAGCTGCTGTAATCATACGTAAAATTTTATTTTGACGCCTTTGAACATTTTCCGGAGGCGGTACCCCACAGTTGAATTCCTTAGCACCAAATTGGCTTTAGGATCGTTTTACACAGCAAAAGTTAGGGTGGAATTTCTGCCGATGAGCCAATTCAGTTGCACGGTTTTGTGGCTCCATCTGAAACCATAGCTCTTGATTGTTTTTTGTCTCGGGCTTTATGCCCTCGGGAAGTGTACGTGTTTTGGCGTACACCAAACCAGGACACTGCTTTCTGTTGCATAAAGGAGAAGGAGTCCGCCGTTTCTTGTAGCAAAAACAACTCTACCAACTCCACCGTGTGAATTTTGATTTGTTTATTTTATCTTTTTTCCATAAGTTTTTAGCCGTTTAGACAAACCCTTTGCTTAAGAGCTCGGACCTTCTAAACCCTCCTGTACTCAATTTTCCAACAATTCAATGGAAGACAAGGCTTAATGAGCTGGTAGGTCGTTCCTTAGTTCCTTACAGTACAGATATCTATTGCAAGACAAAAACTCTTTAGGAGTTATTAAACCCCGAAAAACGGTGTTAGCAGAGAAACAACGCTTGGTTTTCTAATTGTACAAAAGACTGAATCGAAAAATTTTATTTTCAGTATAAAACATATTACAAATATTTCAAAGCTACTAGGCACATCTATATTTAATATTAACAGGTATTAAAACAACAAGTAGATAATGTATAATTATGAAACAAACTATTATTTCTAACAAACGGCATGCACCAAAGTTATCAGGAAAATAATTCCCCTTCCAGCAACTTTAGATTTAAGCCACGTTTCAGCCAATACAGACACCTCAACCATGATCAGCACCGAGATCGTCTGCAAAGCAGAATCTCCTCCCCATCATGCCAATGGTTTCAGAAGTCTAACACAACATAAGTTATGCGGGTTCTTACATGCAGTCTACACCTAACTTGAAACGCAGTTAAAACATGAAGTTAAAACTTGCTGTTTAAATATCTATATGTTAAAGTCGGCGTACTCGTAGTGATGTTAGAGTTATAACTTTCCATAGTAAAACAATAAAAATGGCGAAAAACAACTACAAATAGCAGGCTGTTGTCAATTTAAGTTATAACAGAGTTTCCAAATGAAATGTTTTAACAACCAAGTTATAACTTTAACCAAACTTTAACATGAGCGGTCCACATTTAACTTTAACTTGAAGTTAGCGTTAAAGTTAGTGTTTTCAAGTCAGATGGAGACCGCACTTTAGAGTTTTTTTTGCTACAACAAACGAGAGGCTCCTTCCCTCTCTGTGCCCCGAGTGCCCTGGTTTGGTGTACACCAAGGTAGAAGTTGCTCCTCCGGCAGGAGAGGGATTTTGACGCTTGACACACTTATTTAGTTTAGGTTGTGTGACTAATCATGTTGTTTTAATCAAGATTGGGGCGCGAATCACGAATGAGATAGAGAACTTCGAATATAAGTCGTCGTGTAAACATGCCATAACCCTAAATTGTCCGTAGTCGAATTCGTTTTTAGGGTTCCTAAAACTTTACTGCACCAATGACTACAAATTTCAATCCTCTTTTAATTTTTGAGCACTGTTCCTATAATTTTTGCATATAAAATTTAGCAGAATATTGCTTCACATGCTGTGTAAGCATTTAATATTAAGCGTTTTAATATTATTTTCTCCTAAAACGCAGTTTCATTCATCACTCCTCGTTCTTGGAGGCATTTCCTTAGCAATAAATGAACGTCATTTTTAGAACATCATTTCATTTTAAATCAAATTTATTTTCACTTATCATTCTTCTAATTACGCAAATTAAATGATAGCGAAAAGAATACTGAAACGATAAAAAATAAATAAGCGACTGCTTTCGGCTGCGATTAAAATTGAATATCTACTACAATAATTAATGATACAAATGAATCATATCTGAATAACAAGTGAACAGCAGCTAATAAATTATTTATAAGTTTTAAACTACAGAAAAAAAAAAAATTGCAAACAATTGTGTTCTGAAAAAGCAGTAAAATGAAAAAAACGTGTAATCCCATTATACATAGAGGCGCTAATGCATGCAAATTGGGTTCAATTATCGCTGTAGACAGAAAAAAATAAATAAAACAAAATAAATAATAAACAAAATTTTATAAAAAAAAATATGTTCTAAATAAAATACAAATATCGCCATAACTTTTCTTTAAAAATAAATTTTGTGAAAAAAAAAAATATTGATATCATTCCAAGCCGATTAGAAGCTATGACGCTCGTTGACATAAGCCATAAATATGCCGCTTAAGACGGTAAAATATCTTGTTGTTAATTTAAATTTCAAAACCTAAAAAAAACCAACAGGTTATCCATTTTTCTATTTTTGGAACTAACATAATGATCATATTGTCACCAGCGTCGCCTTTTGTGATATTAAAGTGTCAATTTGACCCTTTTTGATGTCTATGAAACTTTTTATGACATTTTTTTTTAAATACCCTTTTTGCAAACATTGAACTTTTTGCAGAGAACGATCGAACAGCTGTACTCGTATGCATAAATACTCAGTTCTCATTCATATTTGAGCGAGGTTTTATATTAAACTGATCTTATATAGATACTCGTATATGAATGTTAACATACATTTGATCGTGAAATCTTTATTTCTTATGTATGTATTTTTATACAAAATAGTTGAATAATTTATTCTAAGATTGCAAATATAAATGTGATATTTCTTATTAATAGATCGGAAGAAGTACAACAACTGTATTTCAAAAAAGCTTTTATAGCGCAGTTTTTGAGTTCGTGTATAAATGCATTTAGCTTTAAGTTCCATTTAATTACGAAAATTTATTTTTCACTACAAATTTGAATCAAACTTAAATACCCAATCTTCTTCATTTCAGTTGAACTTAAGTTTATTTCATTTATCATATAGTTTTGCGTGCTTTCTTCTGTGTTGGTGCAAAAACGGTAAACAAAACACACATATGAGCCTGTAGAGGATCACAAAATGATATTTAATTAAAATTAACATCACATGAAATACAATTATTTTTTCTGTGCTGTTGATAAATTTAATATATTTCTTTAAATAAAAAACAACTGCTCTATGGAATACTTTCCATAATATTTAGAATGTAAGTAAAGTTGTCACACTTTCATCGCATTTATATATGAGGAATTGCTTAAGGCTGAAACAATTTAACTTGCCTTTAAATGTACCTTAACTTCAAATGAAAATTAACTAATTTTGTTTTTAAATTTGAAGCCAAAAACTGGACCTTAGTAAAATTAATAATTGCTTGCTTCTAATTTTTCGACCCTTTTTTAATTTAAATTGTTATTTGTTGTTGAGCTAGTGGTCTTCTTGTTTTGATAAAAAGTATGGTTTTTATTTTTCAATATTTCGACACTCCGTTGTGTGTCTTCTTCAGGAAAATTTTTGTTTTTTGAAAAATTGTGTATACAAAATAATAAATTTGAAAACTCATATTAAAATAACAAAAACAAAATATTCTACTACATTAATTACAATGAAGAAACATATTTTACATTATTATAACATTAAACATATTATATAATACTTTTTTAAAAAGAAATGAAAAAGTTTTTAAACACTTTTAGGTAAAATACCTATCTACTCCTGTTTTTGCTTTTATGTATTAAATGCCTATAATTTTGCGCTAGTCCGTCTACATCCTTTTTAAAATTTATCCTCTTATCTACGCACGTTAGTTATCTGTATCATTTCTAGCATATATCTACGTTTATAATAATTTTCTTTGTTTAAAATAGATGTTCCTCCAAAATCTGGATAGTGATTAAAATCACGACAATGGATAGATAATGCAGTTTTCTGCGAAGAGTTAAAGTTCCTATACTCAGTCAGATTTATGACCCGCTAACCTAGTTTTAAGTTTATTTCCTGTTGTCCCTATATATACTTTGTCACAATTTTCATTGTTGTTACCACTACATAGTATTTTATACACTAAACTAGACATATCCGACTTTTTCAACCTATCTTTTGTTTTACTAAAAATTCTATCTACAGTATTATGAACTCTATGTGCAATTCTATATTTCGTATTATCGTATATATTAGAACTCTCTAATCTTTCTGACATTCCAGGTACATAAGTTAACGATTTATATATTATTGGATCAGAAACATTATTATCCAATCTTCCCCTTATGTTGTATTGTCTTATCAACCTGCAGATGAGTTCATCAGGAAAACTATTATCACTTAATATCTTCCTAATTATGCTCTTATTCTTCTTATGAAATCTATGATCACAGATTGTTAATATTCTATCTATTAAGTTTTTAGCTGTATTAATAATAACCCTTTTTGGATGTTTAGAAATATACTGTCTGGCCCACTATGTCACTCGATATCGCTCGCTCGCATAAATACATTTGAAACAAAAACAAATTTTAAAATGTTGTTTTTGGTATGCATGTATTTATGCGAGCGATCGATGTCGAGTGACATAGTGGGCCAGGCACATAGTTTATAATTCTACCTGAAGAATTTGGCTTTTGGTACCAATCTATTAATAATCTATTATTATTTTTTATAATTTTTGTGTCCAGATATGGAAGTGAAGAGTTAGATTCTCTCTCAATAGTAAATTTAATATTCTGATCAAATGAATTAAATGTTGATAACAATAAATCTATCTCCTTCTCATCGATTATACAAAATAAATCGTCCACATATTTTGTGAGAATCTTTGGCTTTATAACCAATTTTTCCAAACATGTATCCAATAGCTTCTCCATAACAATATCCGCAACAATTGGAGAGGCTGGAGAACCCATAGATAGTCCTTTCTTCTGTGAGTATATTTTCTTATCATATTGAAAATATCTACTATCAATAATACAGAACTTCATAATACGCAAAAATAAGTCTTTATTGATATCTGTAAATTCTGAGATTCTCTCCCATTTATCCTCAATAACCTTAATCGCTAATTCAACCGGAATACTAGGAAATAATGAAACAACATCTAGAGAAAATAGTTCCTCATTATCCCGTATTATTAAATCCTTAACTTTTTCTTTAAAATGTACTGAATTATTAATATTATATTTTGAATTTATAGTTATATTTTTAAGAATATTGGTAATATATCTATAGGGTGTTTTTTTAAGCTAGATAGAACTTTAAATTGTAAAAAGTAACACAAAAAATTAAATTTTGATGAAACATTTTTTTTATTTGTTTCAGTATACTCTGACAAATCATCATGAATAGACTCACGCTTGAACAACGCTACGAAATTATCCAAATTTACTTTGAAAATCAGTCGTCGATTCGCGCAACTTATAGACGAAAAATTGTGTTCAGCGATGAGGCGCATTTTTGGCTTAACGGGTTTGTTAATAAGCAAAATTGCCGCATATGGAGTGAGACCAATCCACAAGAGACCCTACAGACTCCATTACATCCAGAAAAATGCACTGTTTGGTGCGGTTTTCATGCTGGTGGCATCATCGGACCTTATTTCTTCAAAAATGAGGCCGGAGCTCACGTTACGGTCAATGGAGATCGTTACCGCACCATGATCAATGATTTTTTGTTTGAAAATATGGATGACATTGATCCGGAGGAGATGTGGTTTCAACGGGATGGCGCTACGTGCCATACGGCGAACGCAACCATCGACTTACTGAAATCAAAATTTGGCGATAAGTTGATTTCGAGAAATGGACCTGTCAATTGGCCTCCAAGGTCGTGCGATTTGACACCTCTCGATTATTTCCTGTGGGGCTACGTGAAGTCACTGGTTTATGCTGATAAACCAGCAACAATTGACGCCTTGGAGGCCAGCATTGTTCGTGTTGTTCGTGACATACGGCCAGCAGTGCTCGAAAAAGTGGCCCAAAATTGGACGTCCAGAATGCGCTTCGTCAAGAACAGCCGCGGTGCCCATATGCCCGAAATCATTTTCAAATGTTAATGTCACGTATTGATCCTTCGAATAAAAAAAAATTTTGATTACAATTTAATTTTTTTTGTTATTTTTTACAATTTCAAGTTCTATCGGGCTTAAAAAAACACCCTATACTAAGACCATATGAAGGCGAATCTATTGATGAACAAATTGGTCTTAATGGAAAATTCTCCTTATGAATTTTAGGCAATCCATATAATCTAGGAGCTACAGATATATTTGTCTTTAAATTATTTTTACCAATGGGTGTTATTATCTCCAATCTGGATAGTTCATCAACAAAACTATTATTCATTTTTTGGAATCTACTTGTTGGATCTTTATTCAACAATTGATAAGTTGCAGTATCACTAATAATATTCTCAATTCTAGACAAATAATCTATCCTATTAATTGCTACAGTTGTGTTTCCTTTGTCTGCTTTTAATATCATAATTTCCCTATTATTTCACAGAAATTTTTTAATAATTTTTCGCTTTTATTATTTCTTAAAAACGTGACCCTTTTTATCTTGAAAATACCCTTTTTGTGGCAGCATTTTTTTTTCCAAAATACCCTTTTTGTGCCACTTTTTGAAGATTTTCGAAGGCAGCTCTGATTGTCACCGTGATTTAAACGCAAGATTTTTTTAGTAGAAAAATTGTGACAATGCAGAAAGGCATGTTCTGTGTTCCATATTTTTTTCTTTCTTTTTCACTCATTTGTTATTTTCTTATGTTTTATTTTAATTTGCCTAACAAGTGACTACATAGATTCTAATAAAAGGATAGAAAGGAACAAAGAAAGACATGCCTTCAAATCATCATAAAAATATAACATGTAAAAATTAAAAAAAAAAAATTAACATGCGCCAAAGTGCTGAGAAACGCAAAGTTGTTAAAACTAAATCATTGGTATGGGGCAAAGTAGTGCTTGTTTTTAACACGCTTATATTAGTTTCACTTGTAGGTTTGGAACAATCGAAACTCATGTCGTATTGCTTCTGGGGAAGTAGGGGGGATTTTGAGGATTCACGAAGTCGATTTTGGGAGTTCCCAGAACAATTCAGAACCAATTCGCTAACCGTATGGAACCGGTTTTCCATCTGAACTATAAACGGTCACTCGTGCTTTTTCCTAATAGTCTTTAGGAATCGAATTAAGTACTTTATAATTCGTTAACAAGTTTAAGTTGGTTTACGGTGGAAAGAAAACGCTTTTTCGATATAATAAAAACACTACTCGTTTACTTCACAATTACTTTGCAAGTAAGTAATTTATTCACATAAAAAGTAACTTAAAACTAAAGCTACGTACACACGGTTGTCAGATCTTACAATATTGCCAGTAAAATTATCTGAAAATATATTACAATCGTGTGAACTGCCAATTTTCAACTTACAACGTTGTCAGAAAAACCATTGTCAATAAATTGTAAGACGATAATGTTGTCAGGCATCTGACAATCATGAAAACACTCTTCGTCGGCATTGCCAGATAATTGGCTGGTATTGTAAGCTCAGTTTTAACTGTCAGATGTATAAAATTAATGTACCTGACAATGGCATCATTGTCAGAAAAAAGTTTGATGGGCAACAGTGCCTAACAGATGGTTGTTGATATACATAAGTGACAATGCCTTACAACATGTCTGGCAATTTCTTTCATCTAACAATCTGACAACCGTGTGAACTGACAATTTTTTTTGTCAGATGAATTATTTGTCAGACCATAGTCTGACAATGAAATTGTAAAATTTTCTTACGATCGTCTGAACACACAATTTACTTTTGCGGGACAATTTTTCATTGTCACTACATTGTCAGCATGTTGCCAGATCTTACAATATTGTAACATCTGACAACTGTGTGTGCATAGCTTAAGTATATAAAAACAGGACTTATATTCATTTGAATGAAAAACCACTTATATAAAATTTCTAAATACATTTTACCTAGTTATTATTTTGATTATGGCCAAACAACTCGGTTTAGTGTGAAAATTACATATAACTTTTGACGAATTGTTAGGGATTTTGACGTTTCTTGAAGCCGAATTTTGGGTTTCGCAAAAAGCTCAAAACCGCTTCGTTAACCGAATCGGAACCGGTATTCGGTACACGTTTTGACCGTGGAACGTGTATCTGAACTATAAACGGTTATTCGATTTAGTGCGAAAGTTGAAGTTACCATATTGTTTTCGGGGAGGTGGGGGATTTTGGCGATTTCTGAAGGGTGATTTTAGGAATTCCAAATAAACAGCTCAGAAAGCGTTATATGGATATTTTTTTAATTTTCAGTTTGATAACGAAGCATGTTTTTTAGTGTTTTAAACTTTTAAAATTTGAGTGGGTTTTTTTCGAACTTGCACCCGCACGTGTAAACGCTGTGTAAGCAAAGTCACAGCAATAACGAAAGCACTTGTAAAAATTAAGGCAATAGAGAAACAAAAGTTTCAAATAGGCTTCAAAATGATTGTTAATACCTGACAATATTGCTATTACGGCTATATTTGCTTTAGAACTCGCTCTAACATTTATAAAATTGAAATTTTTTTAAGTTCTTAATTAACTTTAGGAAAATTTAACAATGATCTTGCCAAGTAGTATTGCTTTAATTTGGAGATAATTTTTGCTTTTGCTAAACAAATGAATCATCACTAAAAAAAATACAAAAATTGTTTTATTTTATTAATGGAAAATCCACTTATTATGCAACTCACTAATTTGATTATGATAATTGTAGATGTCAAAAATTGTTTTCAGTAAATTCTTCTGATAATTTTCAGTTATTAAAAGAATTTTAATTCACATTGTGGTTTGTTGGGTTATTTGCATAATTTTGTATTGTTTGTTGTTGATTTAAAATTTTGTTGCATTCTTTTTTATGGCAGAATTGTTGTCTATTTTGTTGCCTGCAATTAAACACTATACAAAGTCATCATCATCGTTTCTGTAACAATAAAGTGAATGATAAAAACCAATTCTTAAATAATAACAGTGCAGAGCAAAAGTGTAGGAGATACAAAAACCACACGTACTAGACATAAGCAAATGTGTATCCAAAGAGTGGTATTGTGATGCCCCGGGCATAAAAAAATATATTAAAAATGAAGAAGTTCTATAACACGAAGTACTAGGGTCTAAAGTCATCGTTAGCTTTGTCATTACAGTGAGAATTTATGTGCTTTTTGGATTATACGGAAATTATACAAATCTCATTTTTGTTTTGAGGATTACCTCCCCTATGTATGCTATGTATTGTAATGGACCGAAGCAAATAGGTTATGAGGAGGAGGAAAGAGCTAGTAGTGTTTGTGCACGTTTGACTTGAGCCTATCAATTACATCACGGAAAGACCAAAACAAACGTTATCACAGCATTTAAAGTGTGGGAAGTAAATTAAAGTTAAAACTGATCTATGCCCAGTGTATATACCTTCTGATACTGCTCAGACTAATAGAAATTAGTTCAATACCTTCAATTATATTAAAAAGAAATTAATAGCTAACATATAAAGAAAACCGACAACAGTGAAAAAACACGTGTACACAATCTTTGACTTAAGTCTCTTAACACAGCAAGATAACTATCAGCGTTGTCCATGAGTAGCGTGAACGCTACTCATGGATGATAAAGATATTGAAAAATCGGATGCTCTCGATGGAATAAAAACTCATTCGACTGAACACATTTTTTATGTCCCAAAAGCAGCCTTCAATTGCCTTGATTTTTTGAAATAGTGTAAAATAGACTTCACTCCATCTAATCTGTTTACTACGAGTATTTATACCACTTATATCGAACCGAAAATGGAATACAACTTTCATGTCTAAGCCATTGACTCAAAGGCTGTTTTGAGGTTACTCGGCTTCAAGAGAGAGTGAAGAAGCCTATCGGTGACGTTAGGTTATTCAACTTTCTTGGCTCACTGGGTGCGTTACTGTGTTTTGCGTTACTACAATGAATTTCGTTGTGACGTGATTTGGGAACCATATCCCAAAAACCAAATATTTTTACCCAATACACCTTCATCGTCCAGAGCTCATCAATTTGTACCCGATTGCCTAGTGCATCGCACAAAGCATTACAGAAAAAATTCGTTTTGCAGTCGTGCGCTTCGTCTTTGGAACAAGTTGCCTGCAGTTTGGTTATTATCGGATACACTGTTGAAAAATTTAAGTCCTTTTCCTCATATTTTTATAGTTCCGGCACAATGCAATGCATATGTAGGAGTCATCCTAGTGCTACACGTCCAAGATAAAAATAAAACCACCTACTTGTGTTACTATATACGTGCCGCTTTTGTATGAGAAATTCCGGAAAATGGTCAACTTGCGTAGAGATGATATGATCTGGCAGCTCTTGTGTGTCTTGAGCCTATTGGACTTTCTTTTTTCTTTTTACGTAATCTTAAACCGTTTGTCTATGTACATGAACTGACCGGCTTTCAAAACTAAAAAAACACATGCTACAGTTCGAATGCATGTACGGCAAAAAAGTTGACCAAAAGTTGACGTATTTCCGTAATTTCGTGTTTAATCTTAAAAATATGCAAACTTTTGGTAAAACTCAACAAAAGTATAAAGGTTCCTCTTTCCATTGATACTAAAATTTTAGGTTTGGACGGGCTGACTGCTGCGGGATATTGGAAATGTTTGACAGGTGCCATTAAATGTCAAACTAAACTAAACAAAAGCATCTATCAGCTGTTGAATAGGCTGTCAAATAAAGTAGTGTTGCCAACAAAAATTGTGAACCATAAAAACACACAATATTTTAAATAATGTACACTCCTTTCGTTGAAAATTAAAATGAGATTTTTGTATGTAATAAGTTTTATGTGGGGGAAGAACTTTCGTATTCTGACAAGTTTTGGTTGTCACTACATTTCTTCGTATATTCTACACATGTTGCATGTTTGTTTAAAGTTAAGTAAAGACTGAGCGTTTATAAAATCAAAAAGTCAAGACCAAAAACATTTTTATAAAAATGTTACTTTGTCCGTCTGATAGCACACACAGTCTGAGGAAATTACGACCTAGACCTTAACTAAACATATTTCATGGGGGTTTTTATTTCTCTTTTACGGCTCTTTGATTATTGCGTGTAAATGCGCCAGCGCATTGACCAGCTCTACATACATTCCTACATTTGGACATTTGCACATACAAACCTTTATGTGCGAGTATGTAACAAAACTTTTGCTGTACGGAGTGAGTTAGGTTTTTTTTTTTGTTTTTGTTTTTTTATTTCTTTTTTGGGCTGAGGACATTAGCCGGTCTTAATTGTGCTTCAGACACGGCAAAGTCGTTGGTTGTCAAGTCTTTTGTTTATTATAAAATAAGGCTAATATATTTTTTGAGTCATTAAAAACAAGTCAAATTATTATTTAAAGAAATTAAAAACGAATGCAAAAGAAATATGATTTTCAGTTGTGAAAAAATTAGTTCCTGTTTAAAATTCAAGAGTTTTAGTTGTGCAAAAAATAGTTCCTGTTTATAATTCAAAAGTTTTTTCTTTTTTTGCACTGAAGGTTTACGTTAAAAGAATAGAATGTGGAATTTAAAGTTTTACTTTGTATAATGCAAGACTTTTGATGTTTCCACTCTAATTAATTTGTGCGTTTTTTTAAATAAAAAAAAAAAAAAAAATAAGAAATCAGAATGTTAGATTACGTTGAACCTCAGAGAAGTATACACAATTATTTTTGTTGAATGGGACCAGGAGCACTGGAAACCTGTCACTAAGTTTTGCCAAAAATTACACGTACCTAATTGAATAATATTGAGGAAGCATGAGATCCAGGAACGTCCAATAAAAACAAACAAATGATTGTTAAAATTAGATTTTGTGCTGGCGGCATCATTTATCTATATTTCTTGCAAAAGAACTTTGTTCAAGCCATCAAGGACAAGCGAACTATATTGATGGCTGCCAACTTTTTTTGTTACAAGTTGATTCCCCCTAGGAACAGGTTTTGCCTTGGCGTATTCCTAACTTGGGCACTCTGTTTTTCGGGTAAAGAGGGGAAAGGATCCCTCCTTTGATGCGGCAAACAAAATTCTAGGAAGCCGCATGACTTATGTTGTGTTGGCTTCCAAACCCTTACCAAAGGTATAAATTAGCAGAACTGGGATCAGCATGGCCCCCGGGTGGCTCCGCTTGCGGTTCGACCCGGGCTGATCATAGTTGAGGCTGTAACGTTGTGGCTGTGGTTGAAACCTAAAACGCATGAAGGGAGTGTTAGTATCCTTGATAATTGTTTGGTGTGTGGCTTTTTTCGGGGACTAACAACCTCTCGAGGATCTGTTGCCTATACAACAGATACCTGTACTGTAAGGAACCAGTGGTGATTGTTGACGGGTGAGTTGGTTTAAGAGCTGATGCTCGTAGTGGGCTTCGGTCTGCCTTGTCTTCCAGTAAAAAAAAATATCACTAAACTTTTTTTTTATAAACAAACACAAAAACTGCGAAGCTTTTTTGCTTGTCTGCAGTAACACCTAGGGTATGTGGCAGGAATCAAACCTGCGACCTCGAGACTGTTGGTCGAGTACTCTACCAAATCAGCCATCGAGGCACCCATTGAATTAGAAGGACCTTAACAAGAAGTTGCTCATATGGCCGCAAACATATGGCAAGAATTGCTAGCTGTGTGAGCTTAGTCAGCCACACGGAGGCGCTGGTGAGTCGTGAATAATTCACTCGTGGAATTGGTCCACCATCAGATTAGGCCGTAAAGGCAGGTGCTGATGTAAATATTTTTCACCACTGTTCCTTTCGGCGTTTTCCCATTCAAATAATAGTGTTTAATCACTGCACGAAATTCACTTTTTTCCATTTTTCAATAAACACAAAAGTTGTTTACTTCCAACTACTACAACAATTACAAAGTACAAAGTACAACAAATAAACTAATCGCTGAATTTGGTTGAAATTTTAACAGATAATGTTTGACAGCTCGAAATTAAAAAAAAAAAAATATATCCCCCGGGGGTTTCCCCAGCAGGACGCTGATGTATCTTAGCTTCTCCAGCTCCCTAAAACTGTTCCCTTTTTGAAACAGGATGGAGGAATGTAGTGGGAGGGGGAAGAGTGAAAATCCTTGGTTTTTTTATTTTGATTGCAATAATCAATTGATCCAATGATGTACGATAGTACTTTCTCGTGATTGTGGATCCTTTTTTAAGATAATCGATGAGCACACAGAATGTGTGCATCTCAAAATACAGTGGCCATAACCTTGTCAGCCGATTTTACTGTCTTCGCCTTCTTCGCAGTACTTCTACTAGCTTCCACCCATTGTTTCGATTGGTTCCATATGTGTAGTGGTCAGCCCACGTTTAATCAACATTTATTAATCGACGCCAAAAATCAAGAGGATTCTCATGTGCAAACACCGCTGTGAAATGGTCTGTCGAACGTGGCACTCATCGTGCCGATAGTTTTTCATATGCAAATGTTCATGAAAAATGTTGAACACACGTTCATATGATATGTTTACCATTTCAACAATCTCACGTACATATCTTGACTCGGCAATCGTTCATTACGATATCGGCTTCCTGTTGATGGTATTGCTGCAATGTTTTACCACGTTGTCTGACGGAGCAGACTCATCGTAATGTTTACCGAGTTTTTTTTTTGTCTCTTTCGCGGGTTTCCCCTTCAAATAATAAATAGTATTTAATTACTGCATGAAATTCACTTTTTTCCATTTTTCAAGAAACACAAAAGTTGCCTACTTCAATATTTGCAATAAATTCCTTCAGCTCAAGGTCCTTTTTGTTTTTTAAAAAACTATTGATGTATTTTTTAATATTTCATCTTCCTTTGAAAGACTTCTTCAGGAAAATTTTTTTTGTGTGATAAATTCAATAAAATATTTGAATTAAAATAAAAAAAAATAGAAATAAATAAAATATTTCAATTCAAATATATCAAAAAACTAATTTTCATGAAGAAGTCTTCCAAAGAAAGACGAAATATTGAAAAATATATCAAAAATTAAAAAACAAAAAACAAAAAGGACCTTGAGCTGAAGGAATTTATTGCAAATATTCCGGCATGTTCCAGAAAAGTAGTAGAATGAAAATGAAAAATAATTTGAAAAGTTAACTTTTCATTATTGTTCTGAAAAAGTAGTAGTTTGGGTGTTTCATTCTTTCGTTCGAAATGAACTTCGAAAATAAAACTTGGATAAATGTTCAAATAACTAGTACTGACACGAACCACGTTTTCACTTTTATTGGTTTTTTACATAAGCCAGTACAGATATGATCCATATTTTCAAAATTTTTTATCTAATGCTTGTTATTTTATAATAGCAAAATGTAGTTAAGTTTATCAAAATCTCCGTCAACAACGATGACCGTATTTTTTTCTAAGAGCCATTTTATGCAAAAATTTGGTATAGTCGGTGAGGGTAAATCCAAGACATGGAAGTGATGACTATAATTCAGATAAGTTAGTGATTCCGTAACCGCTGTTTAGTTAATAAAATAACAATTATTAGTTTTTTATATAATATGTTCCTTATTTTGTCTATAAATATGTGCACAATTGTATCTCAAATAAATATTTCGTCATCTAACCCTCTTATTTCAATGGGATTATAATTATACTCTGTTTTTCCGTAAAGGTTTTCATTTTCACAATGAAATTAAAAAGTGTTTTCAAACTACTACTTTTTGTGTAAAAGTAGTTTCAAGAACCAGACAATTCACTACGAATTAGTGTTCGAAAACAAAACACAAATGAAAAGTAAAGAGTAGAATGTAGAATACCCAAGCTTGAAATTGAAATAATTTCAAATTATTTTCACTTCAAAGTAGAAACAAGAACATACCCGATTTAATTAATAAAGGTCACAGCAAATAGAATAAAATAGTTTGCTTACTTCAAACGACTACAACAAATAAATTAATCGATGCATTTCGATGAAATTTTAACAGCTGACGTTTGGCAGATCACAATTTCAAAAAAATAAAAAATAAAAATTTTTTTTTGAGTTTGTGCTGCCATTGAGCGCTCGTATACCCTTTACATTTTTGTGAAGGTCATAAAAAGAAGGATTTATTTTAAAATTTTGAAACAAAAGATCTTAAAATTTAATAATAATTTATTTTTCAATATTTTACATTTTAAAAATTACTTTTCTCTAAATTCTGGGCAATAAATCAAACCTAAAATATATCTGTTATTTTCTGAGGAATAAATAAAACTCAAAAAATAGCTTTTATATTCTAAGGGAAAAGTAAAACGCAAATGATAATCATTAAAATTTAATGTTAAAAATAAAACTTGTAAATGTTCCCCGGCTTATAGTATTTTAACTATAAATTGAAACTATCAATACCAAATCAATTCAGTGCAATTATTATATAAGATGAACTAAGAGAAAAATCGATAACTCTCCATTTCTAAAAAAAATTACTTCATTTCAATTATCAAATCTACAACGCTGCAGGTGATCCCTTTAAAAGCTAAATTTTTCGTTTTTATTCTCTTTAACGTTTTTTTTTTGTTTTTTTAATTTGAATCAAACTGGAGAGAATTGCTTCTTCCAATTAATAATTAAATCATTATAACCTCTATTACGTCTGCTGAGTGTCTTCTTATATTCTTAATTAATTTTGAGTTAAATATACTTTAAGACAAGAGGAAGCTTCGCATTTATTCGTTATAAAAATAGCTATTAATTAAAACTGAAAAAAAAACTATATGCTAATTTGTAGCTGGAGGCTTTGTTGGTACACCTGATTATAGACTAGAAGTTAAAAGACATCATCATCTTATCAAGATTGTGGCCAACAAACAGAACAGAACAGAAAAATCTGAAACAAAAAACGCTGGAAAAGGACACAAAAAGAAAAGTAACAAAAAAAAATCTCTTAACAAGATCTTCAATTTACATTTTTATCCATATACGAGTATGAAATGAATTCTTTTGTTTTTTGTTTTGTCTTTCTATCTTTAACTTTTTCCACTCCATTTCATATCGAACTAAAAACAATGTTTAAAAAGTTTTTTAGAGTTGTTCTACCATTTATAATGGCAATTAATAATTTTAAACATGATTGCAAGTCTGCTCAACTCATACATAAAATATTCTTAAAGCCAGCTAAGGAAGGATACATAGAATAGCTAACAAACAAACACACATACAAAAGCACTCACTCATATGTGTAAATGCCCTGCAAACATTTTTTATCAAAAATTACACTAAACAGTGACGAGACGCATGCGAAACTATCATATGTAGTATATGCTATTTGCTTTCTTGTTATAAAACTGAAACTATTTCACGGGCAACGTGGATAATATCTACAAACTGAATCCGTTTTGTTACATAAAGGTGACTACAATTACCGTTTAATTCATAAAAATTCCGTTTTTCAGACTTAAACTGTCAGGCATGTTCTGAGAAACGCAAATCGCTTAAATTTAGCGTTTTGATTTGAAAACGCCAAATAGGTGTTCTGAGAAACGTTTAACGCAAGAAGTATGGTTTTGCGATTAAAAATTGCCAAATAGGTGTTCTGAAAAACGCACATAGCTTAAAATTGGCGACTTCAACACGCATGTGTATATTAAAGTGAACTGATTAAATTTGCTAAAACTGAACTTCCGAAAGGCAATAAAATTAATCACAATTAAAAATTGATATGTTTTCTTTTTATTTCAATAAAAATTTTAAAGAATTTTATACATTTTCAATTAAAAAACTAAATTAAAAAATTTTTCTATTTGTTGTCAAATTTATTCTCAGTTTATATAACTACCACATACATATGTAAAAATCATGTTGTATTTTTTCGGGAAAAACTCCGATATGCCAGTAAAACGCGTGTTCCTTAGAACACGTAAAAATCAATTAAGCGTTTTTCAGAACGCTTTGCGGTTTCAGAACGCGCGTTTCACGGAACATGGCTATGTACAATAGTTACACGGCTTTCACACACGGAAAGTTTATTTTGCCAAGTCTTGAGTGGTGGTGGGAAAAGAGAGTGGCTCTCTTACAAGATTTTGCAAAGTAAACTTTTCGTGACGTGAGCGTGCGATCAATGCAATGGCACTCTAATATCGAAGAAATTACTAAGCGAAGTCAATGTAATGACAAAATATTATCAATAGAATGACACACTAACATCAGACCAATTATAATTTGGATTCAATTTGATGTAAAAATCTTATTGATGTGATGGCCAATTAACATCACAAAAAATGACTAAATGAAGTAAATTTTATGACAAAATATTATCGGTATCACGGCACGCTATCATTAAGTAAACTTAAACTCCAATTCTCCAACTCTCCAAAAAGTCGCTTAGACTCACCAGCTCACTTGGGTCTTAAAGGTCGTTCCCTTTGCGATTAGTTAGGTTAGGTTAATAATTTCAAAATTCTGTTCAACCATGTAAATTTATTAAATTAAAAATGCTCTATTACTTTTGAAACATACATTAGCTTTATTGTCATCAATATAATATCTGCCTTTCTTTGCTTCGTAGTTCTTTTTCTATTTTACTATCCACACCCTCATTATGTTGTTACTAGCTTTTGCCCGCGTTTTCGCTCGCCAACAAGTTTTTTTTTTAATTCCCATAATTTTCAAACTGCATGAGATAGATTTTTTTCTGATTTTTCTCATGATGGTTACAATCAATCCCCGTTTCGGCTTGACGTTGAGTTCTGAGATAAGCTGTATATGCATGTATGTACTTAACTATGTACAAATAAAAAAACTTCTAATCTTGAAAACAAATTTTATTGAGCTGCATTTTTGTTGTTGTCTGTTAGAATAATCATCTCTTTATAATAATTTACTATTTGGAGTCAAAAACGTCAAAAATATATGAAGAATTTTTATCTGAAATTAAGACTTTTTCTGTTGAAAAGTGAAGATTTTTCGACAACAATTTCTGGCAGCACTGATTGGTAGTTTCTAATTATTAACTTTAAAAAAATTTTTTTAGACATTTTGCGAATAATAGGTATCAAAAAGTATATTTAAAAGCACAAAAATTCAAAACATAAGTGTACCGAGTTTTTAACTTTTCTTGCTATAATATTTTTGAGGTTTTCACTGATACTTAAATATAGGGTATTTTTTTAAGCCCGATAGAACTTGAAATTGTAAAAAATAACACAAAAAATTAAATTGTAATCAAAATTTTTTTTTATTCGAAAGATCAATACGTGACATTAACATTTGAAAATGATTTCGGGCATATGGGCACCGCGGCTGTTCTTGACGAAGCGCATTCTGGACGTCCAATTTTGGGCCACTTTTTCGAGCACTGCTGGCCGTATGTCACGAACAACACGAACAATGCTGGCCTCCAAGGCGTCAATTGTTGCTGGTTTATCAGCATAAACCAGTGACTTCACGTAGCCCCACAGGAAATAATCGAGAGGTGTCAAATCGCACGACCTTGGAGGCCAATTGACAGGTCCATTTCTCAAAATCAACTTATCGCCAAATTTTGATTTCAGTAAGTCGATGGTTGCGTTCGCCGTATGGCACGTAGCGCCATCCTGTTGAAACCACATCTCCTCCGGATCAATGTCATCCATATTTTCAAACAAAAAATCATTGATCATGGTGCGGTAACGATCTCCATTGACCGTAACGCGAGCTCCGGCCTCATTTTTGAAGAAATAAGGTCCGATGATGCCACCAGCATGAAAACCGCACCAAACAGTGCATTTTTCTGGATGTAATGGAGTCTGTAGGGTCTCTTGTGGATTGGTCTCACTCCATATGCGGCAATTTTGCTTATTAACAAACCCGTTAAGCCAAAAATGCGCCTCATCGCTGAACACAATTTTGCGATAAAACAACGGGTCAGTTGCCAACTGCTCTAGAGCCCAATCGGCGAAAGAACGACGCATACAATGGTCTCGTGGCTTCAATTCCTGCACCAGCTGGATCTTATACGGGTGTAGGCCGAGATCTTTGCGCAAAATTTTCCACGTAGTGGACGGACAGAGCCCCAATTCATGCGACCGACGACGAATCGATAAATTTGGATTTTCTTCCACACTTTCGTTTACAGCGGCGATATTCTCTTCAGTACGCACATTCCTTCGACGTGCTGGTGTTATTGCATCCTCTAGAGAGTATGTGGTACGAAATCTATCCACAGTTCGACGAATGGCTTGTTCAGATGGACGATTATGTACGCCATACAAATGACGAAGTCGTCTATAAGTTGCGCGAATCGACGACTGATTTTCAAAGTAAATTTGGATAATTTCGTAGCGTTGTTCAAGCGTGAGTCTATTCATGATGATTTGTCAGAGTATACTGAAACAAATAAAAAAAATGTTTCATCAAAATTTAATTTTTTGTGTTACTTTTTACAATTTAAAGTTCTATCTAGCTTAAAAAAACACCCTATATTTATAAAATTTTTATAAAAATTTTTTCATGTTTATTAAGCTCTTATTACAAAAATTTTGTATATAAATCAGTGCAATAACAGCTTAATAAACATGAAAGGGCAGTTAAAATGCAGATCAGAGATTGTTGTGTTTTATAAAATTAGCAAGACCCCATCAAGAAGTCACTTTTTGGATAATATATTTCGATTTAAACTTCCATATGTTTGCAGGGTGTGCTTATGGAAGCACACATACAAATGTGTGTATGGATACATTTAGATAGTTAGTGAGCAGATAGCTGGTGTAGTATTCTTAAAATATGGCATATAAAAATAGATTTTCTTTTGCTTAAGTTTAGACGCTAACAATTCTAGTTGAAGATAAAAATAGTAATCGGTCGTTAAAAGTATAAAAAGAAAACAAAATAAGTACATAAAAAGGAAGTTTGAGTTTATGTTTAAGAGATTTTAATTTTAATAGCAGGTGCAATAAAATACACTGAGAAAAATCATATTAACGTTAATTTTTTTTTCTTTCAATTTCCAGGCTCCAGATATACGAACATTTTTTACCATTAATTTACCTCAAGATTCGGTGGATAGTGTTGGCCATAAGCATACGAACAAGCACAGCAAGGACACGTTAGATATAGAAGAAATTTTACCAGCTGAAGAAGGTGACTTTTGGCCGCCGGAAGTTGAAAAGCTGTGTCATGAGGGCAAAGATGTTTTGAAGCGTCTTTTGGAGTTCGATGCCCAGAAACGTTTGCGTTCCATTAGAGCTTTGCAGAAAATCGCCATGTATAAGGATTTTAAAATAGATGCTCATTATTGTTTGCAGGTAAAACAAGTTTACAATATACATATAGTTACAAGGTGGGGCAAAAGTAATCCTTCTATCAGAAAATGCTATAAATTTTACGATTGGCCCCTAATATCAGTTCTGTTTTGACATTTGTGTAGTAAACACATGCGAAATACACGTTAATAAACAATGTTATGCTACACTGCTGCAGAACGCGGAATATTGGCGACTATTTATTTAACCCCAAGAGGAAGATGATTTTTCATCAAAAATAATCATGAGTGATGAGGCCCATTTCCATCTTAGCGGGTACGTAAATAAGCAAAATTTACGCTTCTGGGGCACTGAAAATCCGCGTGTAACCCGCGTGAGAATATCTTTCAAAAGTTTCCAAAGTCTACTGATGATTAGGGTAGTTCCTATGAAATGTCTACATATAGATAGCTGGGAAACATGGAAAACAAGCTATTTATAATTTTTTATTCTAACTTTTTATTAAATTAAATTATTTTTGATTTTAATCGCATAAATATCTCCTCATTAATAAAAGCTTAACAAATTCCGGCAAAAATTAAAATTTGCTGGAATAAAAATCTTCCAAAACTGCTGCTAATATCAGTTTCAAAATGCAGGCATCATTTTATTTTTTGACACTAAACATATTTTATTTCAGTTTATTTAAACTAGGTTCCGGTTAAAAATGAAAAAAATATGTCGGTCAAGAGACCTCCACTACCTGTGGAGGTTCCCCATCTTCTGCCAAAATTATTAACCATGTTTTGTAATAAACTGTTGCGAATGGATAATATCTGCTCGAAAATGTTGGTTTTAAGCTCTGGAGCTGTCGTAAGATTGTTACTGGACACTTTCGAATTCAAAACGAATTCAAAAAAACCTGAAGTGTCAAATCACAGGTGGTCAATTTACTCCTCGTCTACGAGAAATACTGCGATTTTCGAACTTTTCTTTTTAAATTCCCATTTTCTTAATTTTTATAACACATTATTTCTTCATATAACGTTCCATATTAACCAACCGAAATATATTTAAAATCTAAAAATAAAAATTTAGAATGAAAATTACGAGTAAAAAGTGGCAGCACTCTTCAGTTTTGACAAGCTGTAGCTGTTAGCATAACTGTTACTTTGTGTAAGATCATACAGAACTTTTTCACAATATTTTTATATCCTTCACAAAAATTGTGGAATTGTGATTCCATGTGTGATTTCCACAATTTTCATCTCCAAAAAAATAATCGTTAAATGAAATTTTTTCAAAAAGTATTTATTTATTCATCAATAACTATTTGTTGTCCCCCTCAGATATAATAGACTTATGCCAGCATTTTTTCCAATCCTCGAAACACTTCTGAAACGCCCTGTTTGGTATCACTAACAGCTCCTGTTTCGATTTTTCTCTTATCTCTTTAATCGTAGCAAAACGCTTTCCTTTCATCGGTGTCTTTAGATTTGGGAAGAGAAAAAAGTCAGGGGGGGGGGTGGGGGGGGGGGCAAGTCCGGTGAATACGGTTTTTGTTATGGTCAAAAACTCACGCACAAGCATCGATGTGTGAGTTGGTGCGTTATCATGCTGCAAAATCCATGATTGTTTTTTCCACAATTCTGTGCGTTTCTGACGAATTGCTTCGCGCAAACGACGCACAACTTCAAACAAATATTCCTTATTGACCGTACCACCTGAAAACAGTGAGTAAAATCTTCACATTTGACCGAACTTGACGTGCTTTTTTCGGTCTTGGCTCTTCTGGACGGTTCCATTTGGATGATTGGGCTTTGGTTTCAATGACATAGCCATATGAGTACATGATTCATCACCAGACCTTTTTGAGAAAATCTGGATCGTCGTTGACGATATTCAACAGCTACTGAGCGATGGCCATGCGTCGTTGTTTTTGCTCAAAATTTAGCAATTTTGGAATAATCTTTGCTGCCACACGTTTCATGCCTAAAACATCCGTAAAAATTGCTTGGCATGAGCCGAAAGATATGCCAACATCATCAGCAACATGAAAGTGATTCGACGCTAATTCAAAATTATTTTCTTCACTGCTTCAATGTTTTCATCAGATGTTTACGTGCTCGGGCGATCAGGACGAGCATCTTCATTGACATCTTCTCGGCCTTCCTTAAACCGGTTATACCACAACTGAACTTATGTTCTGCTCATAGTAGACTCGCCAAACGCTACAGTCAGCGTTTCAAATGTTCTTGCGCATTTAATTACATTTTTTACACAAAACTTAATACAGTTTCTTTGATCCATTTTTTCGAATAGTAAAAATCTAAGAGTACACCAAAACACGACAAACTTTCTTATCTGTCAAAAACAAACGGCAATCCAAATTAGCTGATATTGTCAACATATACTCGTATGTACCAACATAACAGAAAAAATGCGAAAATCGAACATACGTAACTCACGAAATTTGAATATAATGGTTATTTTTTGACCAGACCTTGTATATGCTGTTTACAGAAGACAGGCACTCAAAACCTTGACTGATTTTCATACAAATTTTTTAGACGAGCCACTTGCTGAACAAGACATTATCAGTCATGTCACCGAGCTTAATTCCGTTCGGAAACGGAATTGAATTTTTTTTTTACTTCTTCAAAAAACTAACAGAGTTTTCAGAATGAAAGCATGAAGAATGAAACTAGTATTACGTTATAGAAATGATTACATTCCGAAAAAGTTTTAAATTTTCGTTTTGTAAAGAATTAAAAAACCGATTCAATTCCATTTCCGAACGGAAGTGAATTCTATGACATGACCGTATATTTGTTTCATTTTTACATTCCATTTTATATTATTTAATTTTCTAACACTTTATTTGCGGATTAACTAAAATTCTTTTTTAATTATTATTTTATATATTTTTTAACGGTCTTATATTATATATAACTTACATAAATATTTGTTCTTATTTACAGATACGTCCTTTGGATATAATTGACAGCGATAATATTCGTATAGAGCGAAATCCAAGTGCCATAGAAAACTCTTCGTCAGCTGACAAAGCATTTAAAAATTTTTAGCTGTCCTACGTCTTCCCACGTCTTACCTTAAAAAAAAAAAAAATGAATTCCACGTGCCTTACTACTAAAGTTTTACGGCCATATTCATAAAAAATATTTTTTGTTAAGAAAGTTTGTTAAGAAAACCTTTAATAAATATAAAACATTTTTTTATGAATACGTCCGCTAGTATTTTCCATCATACTTTTATTTGTTACGTAAAGTATTTTATTGATATTAAGTAAAATATATGCATGTATTTTGGTCGAATTTCTAATTAAAATTTTTAACAAAAAATTCGCAATTAACTTTTTTTTTTTTTTGTTAGGAAGTCACGATCGTTATCATCGTCATTTTTTAGTCGCAGTCAAATTAGATGGATGCCGCCGACAACCTGACGCTAATTCGGTATTGGTTTTTGGATACCTATTCGTATCGGTACTCCAATTAGAAGATCTGAATTTTTAAGTGAGTTTTGATTAGAACTTGTCTCCTAACACTCTTGGGTAAAATTCAAGCTTATTTTAGTTATTAACACCAAAATACTCTGCAATTTTGTAGTGTACGAGTAGTAACAAAATACGTCTCTAAACTTGTTGTGATCATACCTTATACCAGCTCTTTCTCTTTTTTATCTTGTTTCTTAACTTGATTGTTTCTGTTAATGACGGTATTAATGTCTTTCTTCAATATCTTCCTATCAAAACAGCTCTCAGGCCAGTTTTAACGGCCTGTTTGTAGCTATTCTTCAACAGAAACTCGCCGTTTAAATACTTTCAATGTCAGAGAGTTCGCTTCAGTTAGTAAACTAGTGATATTTTGTCTAGACGATTTGACAATTCATTTTGGGATCACTCCCAGGGAATGGCCAATAGAAAATATTAGATGAAAGGTGATCCAATCATAATGCACGATGTTTGAGGGTCATAGCTTAACCTCAATTTGATATTTGTTTGTTCGACAAATTCAACCATGGAGAAGAATACAATTGAGTAGTGCGTTAAGATTGTTAAAGACTCTTATGAAAATGGACTTTCATATCAAAATGCATTTCGTGCACTTCGCGTTTTTTTTTGGTCAGCATTGGTCTCCACAATCGCGAGAATTGTGAGTAAATTATAGCAAATCGTATCAGAATGTGAAATTGATTTACATAAGCACTAGTCTTGACAGCCTAATCTCGCAAGTTTTGCCATTACTTTGTAGAATAGGTAGGCTGAAGACCATTAACAGTATCAGCCCTTAACAAACTCACTCATCTAACCGTCACTACTGATTAGCTCAGTTTTTGGAAAGGATGGTAGGCTGAAGTGAAAGGAAGAAGTAAGTTTTTGTCAGAGCCGTTGTGCTGAAATGGAGGGAAATTCCTTAGCTCGTTGACACAGAATAACCCTCGATTACAGACGGATCAATAGAAAGAAGAGAAAATAAAACCAAGTGAATTAGTGGATTGTTTGAAACATGGAGTGTTTATTAGGAGTAATTATGCGGATATTCGAATATTTACCTGCTTACTGTATATGCGTTCGAATTAAGCCTGACTGGTTTTTCTTAGAAAACCGGAAGTACCATTTTAAGACATATTGGCTATTCTTGATAGGCATTCATATAAAAGAGATGGATGCTTATATGTCAAGTTGTCTCTTCTTTAGATAAAAATCAACTTTTGTATATATCTCAATATAAACTTAACCACAGAGTTTATAATCATTTTGAGTTAAGGCATTGGAACCATTGCATGTTCCTTGCATTATAGACATCTGTTGGAAGACAACAGGACCTCGCTGGTTATTAGCCCCCGTAAACCGTCTTGCACCATAGTTATTAGGCAAACTACAAACAAACCTTTCCTTATTGTGCCCATGGCACAATAATGAAGCTGTTCGTTCGTTCGCACAATAACATTTAAAAAAATAACAAAATTTTGTATGTTTTGTTTTTGTATGTTGTTTTTGTTTTAAATATAATTGTGCGAACGAACGAACAGCTTCGTTATCGTGAAATTGGCCCATATTTAAAATCCTTTTAAGGGTTAAAATTGTTGGGAATTGCCATATTCAAATTATATTCGCCGCCCGCAGAAAAAAGCTCTTTAAATTTGATTTCTTGCTAAAAATACACAAATTGTTGAGCTTTTAATTTCCAAATAAAACCACTTTGTTAGCTTTGCACTTTTTAAGCCAATATAATTGTGTGTGTGTTTCATTAACTACTTTCGAAACCAACCCTGCCATAACAGCTGTGTCATACCGTTACATCAATTTCCTTTTACACTTTTTCCTACTGTTGCTATTTTGTAAAGTATACTATATATAACAGTGCGTGTGTTGGTGGCATTCTGGCAAAAAAGGCAAATTGTTTAAGTGAAAAAATTATAGAATTAATTTAGCTTAAGAAAATGTGTTTCTAAAATCATACAAAATTAGGGAAGAAAGTAATTTATTTCAACTGATTTTATAAATTAATAAGTAGTTTAAAAAAAATATATGGAAAATATTAGAAAATTTCATTTAAAGCCATTGGAAAAATATTTCTTGTTGTATGGAAAAAAATTGAAGGAAAATTCCGATACATAAAATTTTGCATACACTTAAACCAGTACATATGTATATTTGTTCTCCTGAAATAGTTTAACCAAAGTATAAATTATATAAAAAACAAATTACTAGAAACAAACCAAATTATAATAGAAATTAAATAGCAAGAAAATATGTGTGTAAATTTAAAGCATCTAATTAAAATTTGAATGTGGTTAAAGATTTTTATGTATCTCGCCCACTCTATATTCTATTCATGTTGAAGAAGACATGGCAGCTGTTGAACATACCTTTCATGGTACTTGGGAGGTGAGTGCTGGATGTAGTTAAAAAAAAAACTATTTTTTATAGTTATTTAATCATATTTTACTTGTTGTTATTGTAGATTGTTTCCTGTACCTTTGAAGGCAAGAAAGAAACATCCGGCTTAGAGGGGTGAGTAGTGTGTGGTGGTGGTTCTTATTAGAAAAATCAATTTTTTTTTTCTTAACATATTTTTTTTTTCTTTGTAGTATTAAGTTTCGCTTGGATGATACTAGTGATATAACATGGTATAATGATTTGGTTAGCCCGTTGCCCGAAACAAAAGACTGCAACAGTTGTTGTGATTCGGCCAGTGTACTGTTCAGTTGTGAAACGTTCGAAGTCAATGAAAGTAATCCGCGTTTGATATTTGGAGCATTTGCTGGTCACAGTATAGAATTTAGTGTAAGTTATTCAAAACGAAACAAGTAAGAGTGTAGTATATTCGGCTGGTCCGAATCTAAAATACCCTTCACGATAGTCACGTATATGTATAGTATATTTAAAAATGTGACCTAAATATGCTCGGTTATATATGAACCGATATCGGTATTTTGTATTTTCTGTATTTTAGTAACCTTCTTTTATAAAGAGAATTGCTTTTCAGCAAAAAAAAAAAAAAAAAAAAATGTTAATGGAAAAATCGGTTCAGGCTATATCTCGGGTATATATGGACCGATATCGGAAATTTTCATTTTCCATATTTATATAACCTTATTTCAATACCAGAACTGATTTTAAGCAAAAAAATGTTGTTTAAGTTCGCTTACACGACATTTTCATGAAAACCCCGGTCTAGGCTATATATCGGGTATATATGGAGCGATATCGGAAATTTTCATTTTCCATATTTATATAATCTTATTTCATTACCAGAACTGCTTTTGAGCACAAAAAAGTTGTTTAAGTTCGCTTACGCGACATTTTTATGAAAAATCCGATTTGGGCTATATCTCGGGTATATATGGACCGATGTCTATTTTTAATCCGGTAAAAACGGTATTTCAACGACCTTTTCCATTAATTCTGATGCAGAATATATATACTTTATAGGGTCGCAAATTAAAACTGTAGAAATTACAAACGGAATCACAAACTTATATATGTATACCCTTTATATTTTTGTGAAGGGTATATAAATTAGATAATTTTTCCATAGAAAAAAAGCAGAACAGCAGAAAAAAACTTATAATATTATTAAAAATATTTAAAGGACTCGAATCAAAATTCGGCGTAATGATCTTTTTCATTAAAAAAAAAGCAATTTTCTGCGAACGGTTTTTGTAACAGAGCATATGGATAGTAGAGCTTTTAAAACTTATAACGGACTTGAATCGAATTTCGGCATAATGGTTTAGAGTTTTAAATATCTTCAAAGAACCCATCATGTTTCGTTTAACCACAAAGTAAGACTTTGATATTGTTAGGTTATGTTCTAATTGTGCAGTGCTAGCCACGATGCTTCAACCCAAAGTAAATCACATTTTATTTGTAATTCAGATTCACATTTTTTACGTTGATTCGTTATAATTCATTATTACAGCTTTAGTATTACTTCGATAAATATTGCTTAATCTCTATTAAATTGTAAGTTGTAGGTATCTATGCATATTATAATGTGCACACTTTTCTTTTAGTAAAACTTGAACTACTTAACTCTAGTTTTTAGTTTTACAGATAATTCACAATTGTGTAACGTATTAAGTTTTAAATACAGGTTTACCAAGTTTGGTTTTATTCAATCTTGAACAGATATAATGAAATGAGATGACGAAAAACTCGGTACATCGAATTTTTGCTGCATCCCTTGATATTGCCCCTATATTGTAAAATTAAATTAATAAAATGTAGAAATGAATTCAAATTTACTCACTACCTTGTAGATTTAGATTTCAGTTCTACCTAGACTCTACTAAGCATTCCTTGAAAGAAGAAAGGTGTTTATATTTAAGAGTGCTCTTATTTTATAGCGTTGATGTTAGAGCGAGTGCACTGTATATTGATATTGACAAATCAAAGAACAGCGATGGCAACATTTTCAAAGTAAAAGGCGCATTTCGAAGCGAAAAAAGCGCTAAGTTATAAATATCAAAAAACCGCTAAATTATAAGTTCATAAAAACACTAAAAAGTACTTTAACTTCAATGTTTTTGAAAAAAAGGATTTAAATATATATCGATTACATATATTAAATTAAATACAATTTTATTGGCTGCGTTCCAGATTCAAATAACGGCCAGCATATTTCAAAATTGCGAAAGCTCAAAATATGTTGCAAAACTATAAATATTAATATCTCTATTATGGTTGACAACTTAACTCAGTTGAGTTAAAATTCAAACAATTTAATTATAGCACAACTAAACTCATTTTTGGTATTAAGAATCACAACTCAACTCAGGTGTTTTTTAAACAAATGTCAGCGGTTTGTAACATTAACACTGTGTTGTAAACGGTAATAACGCAAAAAAGTTTCAATACACCATAAATTCAGCCTTAATATTTTTGACAGGCAAAGTTGTAATGTATAATATCAAACTGAAAAATCGTAATAGGGGCACAACTTTTTTAAAATGCCTTAAAAAAATTCTGTTACCAGAAAGGCTGGTCGTTTGTTCAATACATTTTTTATAAAAGGAAATGAGTATTAATAACAAACAAACAAAACTATCACATAACAACCACAAAACTACATTCATGCGTTAATATCTTTTTATTGTACAATATCAGAAAAATTAATTATACATATTTTTATCCTAGTTCGATTAATTTCAAAATTTAATAACATTCTTAATATGTGTAATTGTTCGAGCTTAAGGTCTTTCTTGGAATTTTTAGTTTTTTTGGTTTTTAATTATCTGGCAATATTTCGCTTTCCTTTGAATAGCTTCTTCAGGCCAAATAATATTTATTTAATTTCAATTTGTAGAATATTCTAAACTAAAAATTCCAAGAAAGACCTTAAGCTCGAACAATTACACATATTAAGAAAGGAAAAAACGGTAGAAATAAAGAAATAATAAGCATAATTTAATAACATTGTAATGAAGGTGGATTTATTTTTCTTTTGATTGCTTGAAAGTTATTTTTTCTATTCTTAATAATAGTATATTTGTTAAATTTATTAGTATTATGAATATGCATTCATTAGTATAGCTAATATGGGGTTCAAAACGTCCATAGATATCTACTTACATCATCTAATTGTTATTCTAATATGGACAATGGAATTACACATTTCAGTAAAATTCAGTTCTAGGAGTTGATTCTCTTATTTTACGGTGTGGCAACGCCTTTTTACATTTCTCTCTAAAAACAAACTTCAAAAATCCTTATTAAAAATCATGGTACAATAATATAACAGGTAAAAGCGGAACTACAACAAGCCAAAGCAAGGAAGTGTAGGTGTTTTTTCAGAATTTTGTATACAAAATTTTGACAAATCTATGCAAAGGAAACGAAAGACAGCTGTGCTTATACCACTACCCTATTAAAACTGCATATAGCCTGTTGTTTATCTTCAGGCTATAGCACTGTTTTTGTATCGAATTAAAATTTTTTTATACGTTTGTCACAAAAAAAAAAAAAAATAAAATCATTGCATTAAAAATTCAATCAACTTCAGCATTTGAGTATGGAAAGGTCAATATATTAAGCGAAGCTTGGTAGTTTTAAAAATGTGGTTTCGTTTGCTCCATTTTTATAGTTACATATGTATATGCTTCAACCCAAAATAGATCAATAATTTTTCCACTTATGAAGTTTTAAATTATCAAGACAATTCCATTTCCAGACTATTTTTCGTAAACACTTTTATAACGCCAATAACATCCAAAAATCAGTATTTAGGTTTTCTCAGAATTATGTAATTATCAAATAAAGTTTTGACAATCTTCCTGTATGAAAACAAGAGACGGCTTGTACCACTACCTGGTAAAGCTGCCTTGCCTTAAAATAGCAGCTGCAAAAAATGTATGTTTAATTAACTGTTATATAAAAACGTTAAACGCGCTAAACGATAAAAGCGCCAATGTAATAACTCTTAAAAAAAAAGATGCTAAAATATAAAAATATGCTTTTTGAGTCATTAAAAGCATAAATCTCGTACAAAAAGAGCTAAATAAATGTATAAAAATTGTTGAAGATAATTTCCTCGCCATTCCCACATATTTTTCCCATAAAGTTCTACTACATAAATGTCATAGTTTTAAACAACTTGCAAATAACGTAAAAATAGCATACTTTAAGGAGCGCCTTAAAATACTTCATGATGAAATAACAAACGCTGTGTAGGCAAGGAGCGTGATTTCCAATTGTTACTCCTATTTTTTACTTCTAGTCCCTTATTTTGAAGCCTCGTTAGCGCGACAAAAGAGCTGAATGTGTTTTTGTCTGGTAGCAGATGAAAGTTGTAGGTTTTAACAATTGCAACAACACTTTATTTTGTCATATAAATTGCAATTTACTAAAAATCATTTTGAAACGTCTTTTAAGTTCTCTATTTATTGCTTACAAAATTATTTCTAAAACAATAAAGTTATTTCAATAGGAATATAGATTAATAAAGCGGCTTGACTTCATATAAAAGGTTTGAAAAACATGTTTTATGTGCATATATTTTATTTGTCATCCTTCTCACAGACATCAACGCTTGCACCTACTGATACATTATTCCTGTATTGTGAGAACTGGTATGCTATTGAATGTAAACGCTTAAAAGAGGGTCAGGCAGCTGGCCAGGAAAAGGAATTCTCTTTTGTCGAGGCCTTAAACGAGTCCTATTTCAGTGATGTCATAATAAAAAGCTCCGACGGTTTTGAGGTGAGATAAAATATACTTTGTTATATTTAATAAAAAATTATTAAAAATTTATTTTCAGTATCATGTTCATGCTTCAATATTACGCTTAAATGGCTTTGACTGCAGCATGTGTGTGCATGCATCCAGCACAGTTTCGTTGCTTCAAGGCGTTTGCCGTACTAACGGATCTCTAGCTGTCAAAAGTAAAGAAAATGTCAGTCTACCAAACTCTCCAAATCCTATTAAAATATCTGTGACAAAGACAACAGCCAACAACACACATTCCGAAGAACAGCAAAGGTCTTTACCCCGCCTCAATTTATCACCCATTTATTTGCAACCGCCTTGTGAAGGCCACGCTAACAATGGCACATTTTCAAAAAACCAACATCATGCCCAACTCTCCTCCTCTTTTAATTGTTTGACAACTAGGGCACAACCTAATAGTATTGATCAAGAAAATGTATCCGGCATGCGACGTTTTCCACCCAACTCCCATTCTGACTCACATTTGGAAACCCGCAACAATCCACAGCCCCAAACAAAAAATATTTTTAATTTTTGTCAAGATCTAATGTTGCAACATTCCACAGATGTCTGCAATAGTACGAGTTGTAATACACGCAAACCTCCCCTGTCACCATATCGAGCCAGAAGTCCCTCGCCCTTTCCCAGTTCTATGGATACGCCGCCTTCATCTCCTTTGACTCCAGTGGGAGTTTTGTACGATCTTCCTGCATTTCTTTTAACACCGATTCTACATTGG
This sequence comes from Thecocarcelia acutangulata, assembly GCA_914767995.1. Lineage (NCBI taxonomy): Eukaryota > Metazoa > Arthropoda > Insecta > Diptera > Tachinidae > Thecocarcelia > Thecocarcelia acutangulata. Next base: position 84,042,607 of record OU612095.1, on the reverse strand, counting down.
CTGTACACGGAGTCCTTAATGCCCGACATGAACGAAGACGTTTGCGAGAAACTGATAAACTTTGCCGAAGCTCAACCCTCTCTAATCAAATTAGCCGATCCGGCTAAAAAATATTTAAAAATGATTAAATTAAAAAAGTGCAAGTATTAATAATGATTAATAGTCGAACTTTGTTATTAAATTAGCACTATGTTATTTGCCAAGTTGTAAGTTCGAGTCCGTTGTTTTATTCAAAATCAACATCAGCCCTTAAAATTTAACCACCCTTTATATGTAAAGGGTGGCTAACATTGATGTCAAACATTGATCAGTCAATGAAAATTGCTACATCGTGGTGATCTGATACTTTTTGTGGCTGAAAATTCATGATTTAGACGCAGAGGTTATCTTAAAAATTAAGGTAAAATCTTCATTTGGGCAACGGTGTTACAATCTCAGTTGTTTGTAGAGGATTTTTCTATCACTTTCCTTGAATCGAACTCACATCTTGACAAATAACATCGATCATAAAAAAGTATAAGTACATATTCAAGTGAACATTTTGAATATTTGCGGTCATATTCATAAATTATTTTATATTTATTAAAGGTTGATTTAACAAACTTTGTAAAGAAATAAACAAAATATTTTTTATGAATATATTCGCTGATATTTTACTTTTAATACAATGCAGATTGCTTATTTTTCTTTCTTTTTATTAAAATTTCAGTTGTTGTCAATATTATAATGGACTTGCACAGTATTTTAAATCGTGTTATACAAACCATAAATCCAGTTACTATATCTCATGAACCCGCCTTACTATATGCCACATTTAAGGATAGTTTAAGAGAATGTTCTATAGGTAAGAAAATCAATTTTAAGAATTAATGAATTTTGACAGCTGCTGCCAAAAAGGGGTTATAATTTTGTATGTCTCCGTATGTCTACGCTTTAGAAATTCCATTCTTGTGTGTATACTTTTTAAAAATCCAAAAATATTTAATACATTTTTTGATCAGACACTTCATTTAGGTAACGCGAATAAAATTTTTCATAGATCTTTGGTTAAACATTTGTTTATCTTGTATTAAAATTATAGAAATTTAAACCCTGTTAATACATTTGTTATTTTAAGTGTAAAAGGATAAAAAAATCATGAAACTTATTATTATTTACGAGTCACAAGTCCTAGCTGTCTAAATGTTGACATTTGATAGGAGCTATCCTATTCATCAGTATGGTTAAAGCATTTTTCTTCTTAAATTCTCAATAATTTATTTAGATTATTGGAATATGAAGTTTAATGTTTGAAAATATCTTTCAAAAGTTTCCAAGTCTACTACTGATGATTAGGGTAGCTCCTATAAAATTTCGACCTATAGCTAGGAAACAAAAACAAGCTATTTATAATATATTGATTTGTATTAATTTTAGATGCGAGTATAGTAAATAATAAACTCAGTTGTTTAAACCTGTTATATTGATAATACGTTTAGTTGTTTACTTTATAGTGTAAACTTACTAAAATTATAAAAATAACTCTCAGAAAACTCTTTTCTAAAAAAGTATTCGAACGAAAAAATAGTAAAAATTAAACTTTAGCAAACAGCTGATAACATTACATCCATATGTAACAGCTCACATTACGGTTATTGTGTATCTGACTAGCCAAAAGTTAAGTTTTTAATCATATCCCCCTCAACTCCCCGTTATCAGCCAATCATGTAATCAGTCAAAACTGGGCTTACGACGGCTATATCCGTTATTGACTGTGATCGTTAAGTTTGTGATCAGATAAATTTTTTCAAAAACTGTTGTCCCAAAAAGTACTTCAACAGAAAAACAGTAAAACTTCTTAAACTTTATTTTATAAAATTATGCTGACAAAACTATGCACAATGGGGTAAATAACGTGTGCTATTAGTCTATTAGTTAGTAGTGTTAAAGCCCTTATCGTCAAAACTAATGCTAATGCCTTCATTTGCACGGAATTTTTCCAAAAATTATAAAAAATGTCTAAATTTCTGTGTGAAAGCATTTTGAAATATCAAACTTTTGTATCAATTGTTGTGTGAAAATTTTACTCACCACACGCTTATTTGAGGTGGCTAACAGAATCATTCCCTCTAACGTTTGTACGTATGTCCTCTGCCAAATTCGATATTATAATCTTGCGATTTTGAAACTATTTTAATTTATTTTTTATAAATTACAATTTAGCAATAGTTCAGTATTTAAATATCTTTTATTTTAATTTGTAGGATGTGCCAAAATTTTACAATTTTGCAACATATTTATTAAGGATGCCGCCGATATTGCACGCTATCAAAAGAATGAAATTATTAAATATGTACGCACACGCATACCCATATTTATGTCACAACTGCATCAACTCTTGCGCAATATATTAAATGTATTTTTAAGTCTAACACCTGATGAAAAAGATGAATTAGCAAACTTTTTAGTACCTGAGGTGAGATGGCAGAAAGCAAGAGTTACTTTCTGACCTTTGACATTGAATTCAATTCTAATTTCGTTTATGTTTTTCAGATTGAAACCACTTTATTGATTTTAACAAGTGTGATAGAAGAAATCAAAATATCTTTAGAGAAAATGTGCAAAGTATGTTTGAATGTCAATATAACTCCAAATTACATAAACTTTAAATAATATTGTAAATGAATTTATTTTTGCAGGACTTGAATTGCTCACATTTAGATTTATCCTTGAAGTATGCTACAGATGATGCTGTAGCGATGCAAATACAAAATAACACTTTCATAACCGCCAATAATGCCATGAACGAGAATACCGTCAGCACGTTATTTAGCCAACCACCTCTTTCACCACGGCCCAGAAGAGGTCCACCCATCGGACTTACCCTTTATGAAAATCCCTCGGATAAACAGCGATTGACAAATGCCGAAAATGATTTGAAATTTGTTTTGTACATGTATGAAGTGAGAAAAATGCGAGACATTTATGGCCGCATATCGGCAGCTTTAGATGTTATCAGAGATAAAAAGTATATGGATTTTTAAATTATATATTTCAAAATCTGTTTTGGTTTTAATGTAATTTTTTTTATTTCCACTTCAGAACCACTTATTGTGAAATGGATTTTTTAAGCAAACGCAGCACAATAAATCAAAATTTGGAGCAACTTATAGTCGATATACCAACTTATTTATTGATAATGGAAAATCTAGCTGATCGTTTGGAGGAAAAATTGGGCTGGAAGGAATTCAAATTTTGTTTTAAACTGGCAACATCACAAATTGTAAGTTGATATTTGTAAAATCTTGAAATCGGAAAGGTCCCCAGAAGACCGAAATTAAAATCTGTGTAAGTTTTCGTATTTTAAATACTATCCCGTATCTCATATATGCCTAATAAAGTGTGACAAATCAAAAGTGGTATTCATAGTTTGTTACGTAATAGTGCTTGCACATTTTCTAGCTTTAATACATCTTAGTATATTTAAAATATTGCAACTAATATAAAATATGTATAATAAAAATATCTGTTTCTTTGCTTCTTAAGCAAACTCCATGTTAGGCGATTTATTTTTGAATTTTTAACCGAAAAACGGTTGGTTTTAATATCCTCTATTTAAGCTATTTGAAAGCCGGTTTTACGAAAAAGTCAAATAATCTACCATCCTAATCAATTCTTCCCTTTTAAAAATTTTTGCTTTTAACTTAACGAAATTTATTTCTGTGATACTAATTTTATACATAGCGAAAACTTAGTAATGTATCATGGTATTTACAGCCTGCATTACTAAGAAGTAGCTAAGTAATGACTGGCTTAATATCTTTTGTATATGTAAGTAGCTGTTCTTGGCAAATATAAATAAATGAACAATAATTAAGTTTTTTATTCACTATTTTTAGCTTCTACCATTTATACCAATAAAAATTATAAATAGCCTGTTTTCTATGTTTCTCAGCTATCTATATGTCGACGTAGAACTACCCTAATCATCAGTAGACTTTTGAAATTTTTGAAAGATATTCTCAAACATTCAACGTTATACCGTTGGTTGTTCATTTGTTTGAAAGGTGTAAAGAAATGATAGAGACGTGTATAAATGAAAAAGCTTGTTTTTTGTGTTTTGACAGGTATTATTAGAGCATTTTTCTTTTAAATTCTCAACAATTTATTTATATTGTTGGGATATAAAGTTGAATGTTTGAGAATATCTTTCAAAAATTTCCAAAGTCTACTGATGATTAGGGTAGTTTCTATGAAATGTCGACATATAGATAGCTGGGAAACATAGAAAACAGGCTATTTATAATTTTTATTGGTATAAATGTACAATATTTACAATAAATATTTACAGCCTGTTCGACGATGTCGAATGAAAATGTATGCGAAAGAAAGCTAGTGACTCACATTCGAATAAATTTGGGATCGTCTATGTCACTATTGTTCGTTTGCATGAACTTATATATTTTAATTGAATTTTGACACATCGTTCGAATAGAATAAAGTTAGAAAAAGCCCAAATCAATTTTCTTTTGCCCTGAATGCGAATGAACTTATCCTTTCGTTATGTTAATAAAATAATATGAATATTTTAAATAAAAGCTACTATTCACTTCGAAAATAAGTAGAACAGTCTATGATGTAAAAAATTTATGCTAATTCATAAAATGGGAACGGCTGGGCCAATTTCTGTAACATTTTTAGTCAGTTAATCGTATTTTAGAGGAGAAGGTTTTTACGAAAAAAAATTTTGGAAAATCCCTTCGGAATAGTCGGAAAATTGGAAAAATCGAAACTCGAGTTTTTGTATGAAATTATTCCTTAATAGCTTTCCAAATCAAAAATTAGAAAGTTCTTAGTGTAAATTACGGAAAATTGCGGAAAATGTGATATGCGGAAAATTGCAAAATCTATCCACAAAAGTCGGAAATATCTAGTTTCCGCTAGTTTATTATAGTATTTTTTCATTTCTGAAAATTTGACTTTATGCACAATATAAATTAATCATTGGAATCCTATTTATATCAGTTAGCACAAAATATTGTCTAGCGACATTAAAACACATAATTGTGGATTTAAGAGCCCCTTAAACTAAATTCTTCGTTTTCTGAAAACCATAAACATTTATATACATACATATATACCTACATAAATTGAAAATTCGAATTACAAGTTGTGTGATTGTAGAACTCATTTTGGTTTATTTGTATTGCCTATAAAAATCAGTACTTCAATATTAAAAAATATTCTTTATAATTAAAATTTTTATTTTTTCTTTACAGAATGGTGTCATTGTAAAAATATTCGACCACAAGTCTGCTTTAAAAGAAGCTATGAGTCAGGTAAATTGTATTTGTAATATACATAGATAGCTCTAAATTTTATTTGAGCGAACTTAACTAGGGGAAAAATAAAATGGGACACTTGGCTGAAATCACTATTTCTATGAAATGCACACTATTACTTATTTTAAAAATTCAATAAAAATCTCAGCTGGAGCACATGAAATTCGTCGTACGTTACCAGACTCCTTTTTAACTGACACGAACGCAAACGAAGTATGAAGCTGGCACTATAAGTACTTTCTTAACCGATGCAAAATGAACATGTGCTAGAGTGTAACAGAAAGTATGGCGAAAACAGTTTAACAAGTTATTACGCATTACTCTTTGCTCAAATAGGAACCTAATATTGGATGCTGCCGTTTTGCTTCTACTGCCACAGTCAACTTGGGGGCTAGCAGTTTCTCGAACCGTTTGGGGTTTAAAACTGTAGCAGGCCTTTTTAGGGCTGCGATAGTCTGACCAGAGGCTATTATTTCCTGGTACCACGGGATCCGGGAGCCCCGGGAACATTGTTCTCGCCCGGCTATGATTGAGGACCTTCGGGGGCAACGTGGTGGCTGTGGTTTAATACCCAAATGCGGAGAGAGTTTTCGGTGTGGAGTTGCACTGCACCCGGGTGCCGTGACCCTGAGATCGGAAGGAGTTTTAGGAAGGCTTTGCCCTACACCATAGGGGAAAACATGCGCCATTCAGCATGTGATCGAAAATGGTACCCATGCATGACAATTTGTTATGCATGGGGATGTCCGGGTGAACGTTTTTTCACCTTGTGAGAGAATCGCCGTAGGGTTGGGCCGTCAAGGCATAAACCCACGCTAAACATCTTCTGATTCTGCCTCACTCAACTTATCCAAACAAAAAAATATATTTATGGTTTCGTGTTATTTTTTGTTTGAGACAAACAACCCTTTATAAAAATTTATTGTACAATGATGTTTTGTAGACACGCCCTCGTAGGGTCATGTATATACACACGAACATGTAGTTCGCCAATGCACGTGACATTTTTTCGTACTTTTTTTTGTTTAAGCCGTGATAAGAAGTATACTTCGCACTTTATTGTACATATCTTTCTCATATGAAGTCAACCAATTATAGTTGTGTTCATTTACTAAAAACTTTTACAAATTTGTAATAATTGTTACTAGAAAGCGTTCATTAACCCAAAAAATTTGCAACGAGTGAGCGTCAAAAGAGCATAAAAAATTGAGAGCCATAAAAATTCTTGCAAGTTTTTACAAGTAAAATTTTTACTTGCAATAATTATTCAAACAGCTGTTTTGGTTTTGTGTTTACAAAACAGTATTTCTAAATTAAGTTAAAAATTAAAACATTTTGGAAAATTTAAGAAATTATAATTGTATGTAAACTTTTAAGCCGATTAAAAGTATTAAAAAGATTACAAATGTATTTTTGTAATCTTTTTAATAAAATAAGAAGTCTAAGGGAAATAAACTAAGCAACACAGTATCTGGCACAACAGTGGCAAAGGATGTTCCGGCAAATTTACTTGCTTAAATGTGTTTAAAGCTTCTAGCGAAGCAATTAAATTCACACTTGGATCCTTCCATTTATAATTATATTAACATTTATCTAATTTTAACCTCTAAAATATTTCTGTTTTTTGTGTCTTTATTTTTTACAAACCAGATGTTATTTTTAGTATTGTAAATATTATGAGTACCTAGTTACTCGGTACTTTACACTTTGAAATTATGCTATGCTAGCCAGGCAGTTATAACGTATAAATACACGTTTCAATTCAATTGTGAATTGAGTCTTTCAATTGAATTGGTTCTTGGCAACACACTTCATAAACTGAATTAAAAGATTTTCATCCAACTATCATTTTCAATGAAATTAAATACCATTTTAAAAATATTTAACATTTTCTTTACAAAAAATTACAAATATAAATTTGGACAATAATTTATTAAATTTTTGTTGAACTTTATAATTTTTAAATAAAATTTTTGGTTTGTACACTTGCAAGTTTTTTCCTTTCTTAAGATTTTTGGACAACTGATCAGGAGACTCGAACATACAAAGCACAATCGAATTGAGAGACTTACTAGCCAACTTGAAAAAAAATCAAAATGGTTTGATTTTTCTTCAACCAACTCGACAACTTCCAAACGAATCAATTTAAACGTCTTGATACCACAACCGACTCAGTAGCCAATTGAGTTTATCGCCAAGGGAACGATTTTTCAGAACCCAAGTGAGCTGGAGAATCCAGGTACCTTGGTTAGGTAGGCGGCCTGCCTACCTAACCAATTGAGTTGAAACGTGTATGGGGTAAGCGCCCCTAATTAAAAATAGATATTTTATTCAAAAGTAGCTAATCACCCCTGTATTTAGCGTATTTCGACTACGTCTAGTACTAGATTAAATAAAATTTTTCTTTATTCTGTTACAAGCCGTACTCAAAAAACTCCAGCCACGACAATGCTGAATATAAATGACCACAACCACGCTCTTTTTATAACAATATACATATGTATAATTTGTCCAAAAAATATAAGAGTAGTTACTAAGTACTCATATATACCTATACATGACAACACTACTATAACTTGCAAATTTTAGCTAGAAAAGTGTTCATTTACTTTTTCACATTTTTGAGAGTAATTTTGCAAAATTTCTTGTTACTCTCTCGTTACTAGTTTTTACTAGTACAGTAGATGAACACACCTTATGTTGGACTCATTAACACTTGTATTTAAAGATATTTGTATTATGTAAAAAGTACAATAACTATTTATAAAAGAAAAATTGGAAAACTCACAAACAATTACAAGTAGATGAAATTTCAAAAATTTGTTTATAGTTAAATGTTTGAAAATATTTTTCAAAGCTTTTCAAGTCTACTGATGATTAGGTTAACACTTCTGAAATGTCTACATATAGGCAGCTACGAAATACAAAAAAAAGCTGTACGAGTATATATTTTTTTTATTGGATTATTAGATAATCATAGACTCAATAATTTTTTGAGAATAGTGTGTAAGTTCTCGTTCAGCTTATTTCAACTAGAGATTCGGCATTAAATCAACTTTAAAAAATCTTGCATCAATCTCAGTTTTTCTCAAATAAATGATTATTTTTAGTATGAATTCGGCATTCAGTATGTCTAAAATTATAATAATAAGTATTTAGTGCTTGAATCAAGCGGATGGTACTTGATTTAAGAAAATCAATACTTACCACGCGTTTAAGTACGGATGGATTGAATTTTCGTTTCACTGTATGACCAGTGAAAGATGTTTAAGTTTTGACTCGTTACGATGCAATGATGGTCGATGGGGGAGATGAAGTTGGGTACGACGAATTTGTGTTTGCTGCTGGGCAAATAGCAGACGTCGTTTATTTTGTACAGCAAACACTGTACAAACAATATGGGTAATTAACAAAATGCATATGTGATTCAATATGAGATGAATATAGATAGAGAATAATTAAATGCTCGGTGGCTGAGTGGTTAAAGCAGCAGATCATGATACGTCATGACCCGAGTTCAAATCCGAATGAGTGCTGATGAGTAGAGTAGCGGCTACGAAACAGCTAGTTGTCCTCCAGCTAGAGATTTGATTTTTTCTTGTCTTCTTCCATTAACAATTATTGATCACAGCAGATTTGTATTGTAAAAAATCCTTCTTAAGAAAAAATTTAAGAAAGGAAAAAACTTGAATTATAACCCGTTGTACAAAAGTACAAAACAAAAATTTAATTTAAAAAAATTATAAAGTTCAACAAAAAAATTCAATAAACTAGTTGTTTATTTTAATTTAAAAGATGTTTCAGTTCTAACTAGTCGGTGCAATTTACCCCTATGTGCGCTGTTACAAGTGAATATAATTTTATCATCTGTTTTCTAAAATTAAGGAACTTTATTATTCTGTTCGAAGTTGTTTGAGAGTAGTTTAGCAATTGTTTCTAAAATTTGTTATTTACAGCATTTTATTTTAAAAGTTATCGAATGCACCTAAATACAGCACCAGAAATAACATCGAACTAAAAATATGCCGAAAATCTACATAATTCTTGCATAATTGCATTTACAAGGTAGTGGAGTATATTTTTACTTGTGCAACAGCCCTTGCATAATTGCACTTACAAGTTAGTAGAGTATATTTTTACTTTACACTAACAAAATACACCCAAAAATGCCACTTATGTAATTGCAGAAATATGCAACCTCAAATGCACAATATTGTGAATCGAGCTATAGACTTTAGTGTTTTTGCAAGTAAAAAGAGCGTAGATGTTGCTGTTATTTTACCACTCTCTAGCAACAAAATACGAATAATATTTTTCGGTGTTGCATATAATGTAGCACTCTCACTGTCTGGTAAAATTACCTTGATTTAAGCCAAAACATTGGTTTCATAGAAAAAGATAATCATTTGGAAGCAAAAATTTGAGCGAATAAAAAAATTAATTTTCTGCAGATTTGTCAACTAAACGTATCGAGTTTGAAGGATATTGTATTGAGAAAAATACTATTTTTTATACTTCATTTAAAAAGTCAAGGTATTACTTACATACGTAATGGTCGTTCTTTCTCGTCTGCAAACGAGTTGATAACTTTAGGAAAATAATTTCGTTTTATGATGTAAAACGAACAATGTTGAAATATTTACACAAAGAATAATGGCCTTATTCATAATAAATACTTCATGTTTATTAAAGGCTTATTTAACAGAATTCTTTACAAACTTCGTCAAATAAATCTTTAATAAAGATACAGACGGCCTTATGTATAATAAAAAAAGAACTAGCTGCTAAGTTTTTTGTGTGTAAATTCCCATAAGGGATATATAGCAGCAAGTTAGCGCAAGGTTTTTTATTATACATAACGCCGAGAGTATTTATATCTATTTAATTTAAATATATATTTAATTTTAATATAATCACTTTACTGCAGATTTGTAAGCTGGTACAAAAACAGGAATTTACTCAAGCATTGATCGACTTAGGTTTGTTGGAACCTTCGAACATATTGGAAAGTGAATTGAAGTCTTTACAAAAAGAAGATCCCTTTGAATTAAGTTTAGATCCACTTGTAATGGAACGTCAACATAATTATGACTACAAAAATGTTAAGGTACTCGTATATAAAATAATAATAATATTTTTTTCTTTAATAAGCTTTTTATTTCCGTTTCATCAGCTGAATCTGATACGACATTTATGTGAACCGCCCATTGCTGTGAATAGTAACTTATCGAAAAATGCTTTGCGTCTTTTGCACTCAGCTCAGTTGTCCGATATGGAGTTTGAGGTCCATACCTTGCAGAATCCCCTGCTAGCAACAGCTAAAGACAAAACAATAAAGAAAAATACTCTAGATATACAAAGCATGGAAGCGCTGAATTCTCCCATACAAGTTCATACATTTCGGGCGCATCGTGTTATAGTGTCTGCGCGTTGTGAATGGTTCAAAAAGGCCTTGCTGTCGGGCATGCAAGAAAGTTTGACCAGGTATTATTAAATTTGTTTAATAAGTATAAAATTTCTTTAATTTAGTTAGTTTGCTTGCAAATAATTTATTTTTGTAATATTTGCAGGAAAATCATCATAAATGATACTTCCCCAGTGATATTTCGGCGCTTATTATTATTTTTATACGGCGCTCCGATTGACAAAACAGTTGGTGCTGAACAAATCTGTGAATTAATGTTACTGGCTGATAAATATTCCATAGACGATTTAAAGGTTAATTCAAATATTAATTTGTAAATCTAAACAGTCTTAATTTTGGGGGTTTTTTTTGCAGGAATTGTGCGAAAATACTTTAAACTCTCAAATTGATGAACATTCGGTTTTATGTCTTTTGGGTATAGCCGATCATTATATGGCATCGGCTTTAAAATCAAAGTGTCTTTCATTTGTATCGCAAAATTCGCATCTAACAAAGGCTGCTATGTTTAAGGAATTATCGCGACCACTACAGGTAAAGTAAAGTAGAAAATAATATTTTTTCGTTAAAGTGCAGTACTCTGTTTATCATTTCATGTGAATTGCATTCAAGAGTTCATGCAAAAAGTGATATTTTTGAATAAGGTCTCTATTCATATCGCGAAAAGAAATGAAATGTATTTGTCTATATGTTATCTCAATATCTGGCAACATATCTTTCAATAACTTTTTTCCGCTTAGCTTTAACGCTGAAACGCCGTCCCTAAACAAAAGCGGCAACTTTATGTCAAAACGATAAAAGCAGGCTTATCAAACAAATAAATAAAACAACCCAGATTATCTTAACGATAAAAGCAGGCTTATCAAACAATAAATAAAACAACCCAGATTATCTTAACAGCTGGACGGACGGCATTATTGTTTGTGACTTTTTTATTATATTAAAATAAAATAATTAAAGTTTTAAACACGAGTTATTTATATAAGTTGAAAATAGTTTCTACCTCTATTTTCCAATAAGAAATACAAATATTTTTTATTTGCTTATTTATTTTCCTTTCTTATATTTTTTCTTCACTCTTTTGTTTACAATTATTTTCTTTTGCAACTTACTTCACTGTGAAACGCATTGCCAAAATTGGATTTTGCAATTGCAGAGCATTGCCGCGGCGTTGTTTCGGTATGCTCCATACAAAATGTACGGACATGAGAACTTTTGACACCTATAAAACGCTTGCCGCTCTTGTTTAGGGATGGCTGTTAGAGAACATTGCCAATCTAGCGCTTTTCGGTACCTAGAAATCCGAATTTTTTCGCCTCAGCGCTTAAAAAAAATTCGCTTTTATGCACTTACTTTTTTTTTTAAATATTAAGAAGTTTTAAATAAATGGTGATTTAGAAAATGTTATTATCACCGTCTGCTCCCCCCCAGGGAACAGGTTTTGCCTTGGCGTATTCCTAACTTAGGCGCTCTGTTTTTCGGGGAAAAGAGTGGAAGGGGTCCCTCGTTTGGTGCGGCAAACAAAACTCTAGGAAGCCACATGACTTATGTTGTGTTGGCTTCCGAAACCCTTACCAAGGGTATAAATTGGCAGAACGGAGATCAGCATGGCCCCCGGGAAGTTCTGCTTGCGGTTCGACCCGGGCTGATCATGGTTGAGGTGCCTACCTTGGCTGTAACGTTCTGGCTATGGTTTAAACCTAAATCGCAGGAAAGGAGTGTTAGCATCCTTGATAATTGTTTGGTGATGGCTTTTTTCGAGGACTAACAATCTCTCGAGGAGCTGTTGCCTATACAACAGATACGTGTACTGTAAGGAACCAGTGGTGATGGTTGACGGGTGAGTTGGTTTAAGGGCTGATGCTTTTAGTGGGCTTCGGCCTACCAACTCATTAAGCCTTGTCCTCCATTGATTGTTGGGAACTCCTCAACAAGAAGTTGCTCATATGACCGCAACCATATGACAAGAATTGCTACCTGTGTGAGCCTAGTCAGCTACACGGGGGCGGGGGTGAATCGTGAAAAATTCACTCCGTGGAATTGGTCCACCATCAGGTTAGGCCGTCAAGGTAGGTACTGATGTAAATCATTTTCACAGTTGTCACCGTCTGCTGTTAAAAATAATTTTAAAAGTACTGAAAAAGAATTAATTAACTGCCTGGCTCATGATATCGTTTCGTCAACATTCAGTTTTTAATATAAAGTATTGTAGTATATTATTGATAGATTGTAACAACGTTTTATTTTTTTTCTTTTCAGCTTGAGGTTATTGATTTAATACATTGGTATGGTCGAGTAGCGGAACCCTGGACTGATTCTGGTGGTTTTAAACCACGCAGTACATCTAGACACAGCCTTAAAAGCCCCTCGAAACCCCGCTCACGTTCAAGAAAATCATCACCTTCTTTTATGTGACACTGACTCTTCTTAAGACACTGTGGCTGTTAAAAAATTTATTTAAAAAAAATATATATACATATATTTTAAATATAAAAAATAACAAATGCGCCTGTTCTGAAATCTTAATCCAAAAATCTCATATTTTCCAAAGTTCTTTTGTATTTAGCACAACTGTTTGATTTCCTTCAATATTTTCCATTAAAATTTTGCTTTTATTCAGTCGTAAAATTTGCAGTTCCATTTAAGAATGAGCCAATTTGTAATTCTTCAAACCTTTTCCGACATTTTTCTAATGAATAGTCTGTTCTGGGCAATGGAAAGCCCTCAAGATATTCATCAATCACTTTTGCATCCATTACAGTCTGATGTGCAATTTAGTCAGGAGAAATTATTGGACCTTAACTCTTTCAAAATGAAAACGGCGTAACGGTAACTATGAATGTTGAGCGATATCGTGATATGATTGAACGTTTTTTAACACCAAATCTGCATGCTTGGAGCTTGATTTACATGTGGTATTAAAAATACGATTGCACGTCACACACAACTAGGATTACAATGGAATTACTGCGGGACCTCTTTCCACAACAAGTTATTTGAGGAAATATTTATTTTGATTGGCCTCCACGGCTGCCTGATTTGACTGCTGCGGACTTATTTTTGTGGGAATATCTGAAAAGCAAGGTTTATGCAAACCAGAACTTATTCCTTTTTCTTAGTTTTCGATTTCGAATTTTTAACTAATGTTCTAAGCAGGAACTAACAGACTTAGAATCAACTATTACAGAACTAATTAATATATCGGAGATAGATGATGAAAATTTTGTACGATGCTGGAAAAGAAAAGCTTATAAATGGACATTACAAAAAGACCAACAAAACATGGTATATTTCATCAACAGTTCATTTTTTTTTTAGAATGTTGGGCATTTCATGATAAATAGCATAAATTAAAAATATTTAGACTTTCAGTGACTAGGCTAGAACTCAAGAGCAGTTTATATATACATCAACTTTGTGCTGACAGCATACTGGTTTCTAAATCACGACATTTCTTGTGAAAGTTTCACAAAGCCTTAATATACATGGTCTGATAAAAAAATAACCGTTATTTTCAAATTTCGTGAGTTACTTATGTTCGATTTTCGCATTTTTTTCTGTTATATTGATACACATGCCTGTGATATGTTGGCAATATCAGTCGTTTCGGATTGTCAGTTTGTTTTTGACGGATAAAAAGTTTAGTCGTGTTTTGGTGTGCTCTTCGATTTTTTACTCAATTAAAGCGAAAACAGCGTTTGCATGGACATCGCTCAGGAGCTGTTGAACGTCGTCAACGACGATCAAAAAGGTCATAAGTGGTAACGAATCATGGGCGTATGGCTATGACAATGAAATCAAAGCCCAATCATCATAATGGAAGCGTCCAGAAGAGCCAAGACCGAAAAAGCACGTCGAGTTCGGTCAAATGTGAAGGTTTTGCTCACAATTTGTTCGACTGAAATGGCGTGGTGTATAATGAATTCTTGCCACAAGGTCGTATGGTCAATAAAGAATACTACCGTGAAGTAATGCGCTATTTGCGCGAAACCATTCGTCGGAAACGCGCAGACAGAATTGTGGAAAAAAGAATCATGGATTTTGCACCATGATAACGCACCAGCTCATACATCGATGCTTGTGCGTCAGTTTTTGGCCAGAAACAAAACCGTTATCATGCCTCAACCACCTCTTTCACCGGACGTGGTCCCCGCTAACCGATGAAAGCAAAGCGTTTTGCTACGATAGAGGAGATAACAGAAAAATCGAAGCTGTTGGGGATTACTTTGGAGGAGGCAAGATAGTTATGGATAAATAAATGCTTTTTGAAAAAATTGAAAGTAACGGTTATTTTTTTTATCAGCCCTCGTATGCCTGCCAGGCGCACTCTGTCTTAATAAATTAAAGCTAAACAAGACACTATCAACGAGCTGCTGACGACTTTTAAAGCTGAAAGTCCATAACACGCGGCAACGCATTCTAAGCGTCTGTCAAAGAAGTAGAAAAAATGTAATTTTATGTGAGAGGTTACACAGTACAAAGCGTATGACGCGTTAAACGCGTACGACGCTAAAAGTAGGTTTACTTTCTACTTTTCCACGCGTCACAAGCGTTATAACAACTGTCAGTTGTTTTTGATAGCCGCAGATCACAATTCATTTCATTTTTTCAAAGTTATCGCCAAAAATATTTGTGCTGTGGATTGTTACTTTGTGTTTTTGTGTCAAAAAAATGTTTTTATTGAAAAAATAATTCAAACACAACAAAAAACTTATCGCATGAACAGCGTTGCATATAACTTGAGTTTAGAAAAGGTGTAGAACGCGCTTGAAATGCGTAAAACGCGCAGCGCATAGAACGCGTGGTATGGACTTTCAGCTTAAGATTACTACGAAGAGCGACTGCCTGACTACGTTCAGTCAAAAGAGAGAGAGAGAGAGAGAGAGAAGTAAAATGTAATTTCTTGCACGTCTCGCAGGCGTAGATAAGGATTTTAGGATTAATATGTAGATTTTTGTATTTCACCGGTTTTTCGTACTTTCCCGAAACTTCCTGCCTGTTTGTACTTCGAAATACAGAAACGTTGTTTTTTTCAGTAATCAAAAAGCTGACGAGTTTCTTGCTTCACAATTTTCCACATGGAAACTTCTCACTAATATTACACCAACTACGTGGATAAGTCTTAACTTTGCAGGTTGATAAGACATTGTTAATGTTGCTAAGTCAACTTCATAAGTTGAAACGAATATTTTTACTGCCTTATTTATAAATTTTTTTTTCATGTTTATTAAGCTATTATTGCAGAGATTTCTATACAAAGTTTGTCTAATAAGAGCTTAATAAACATGAAATATCTTTTATAAATAAGACCGTTAATACTTTTTATTTGTCGTTGTATTCAGCTAGCATCAAATGCCCTATACCTCAAGCTTTAAAAATCTTTCGAATACCAAATAGTCAGAATGTTGTTTTTCGCATTTAATGTGATTTAGATTACAGAACAGGTATAGTAATGTTTAAAGTTAAATTTATTTAAAGAAACCTTGTAAGCAATTGTTTGAATATTCTTTTCAATTAAGTTTATTATTGATGTTAGAATAAGAAAATAATAAAAAGAAAACTTTTTCTAAAATATATGTATACAAAATTTTAATAGGAAAACCAAATTCAAATTATTTATTAAATACATAATAAAAAAATTTATATTATATTTGACAAGATTGATAGAAAACTATTGGCTAAGTCACATTTTTTATTTATTTTTTTTTTACATAAATTTTCTTAATTTTTTACATTAAAAAGAAATTAAAATTTTCAAAAATAATCTTTTTATTTTTATCATAAATTTCTCTACTTCACACTAAACTGCTCCCACTCTACATATCTCAAATTAAAGTTTTGGGCTTAAAAGTACCTTGAATTAATTTTTCTTTTTTGTGAATATGTTATTTATGATATAAAAAGTTATACATTTTATGTTTTTATACTCAATTTTATTTGACAGTTAATGTTTGCAATAAATCTTAAATTTTTTTTAGAGACATTACTCTAATTGAAAAAATAATAATATGTAGATGATATAATTTTTATATAAACAAATGTGTATTTTCTTAAAACAATTTCTATGATCCTTTGCAAAAGTGTTGTAAAATGATAGTATATTTTTTTCATTAACAAAATGTATTCATCATTAAATGTATGTATCTGTATTTTTATTGTTGTCTTTTTAACTCTATTTAAACCAAGAAATTAATAAAATTTAATTATTTACAAAACCAAATAAATAATGAATTTTCATTTTATAGATGAAATCAGTTGTTACGATGATGATGTGAAATCAGCTGGACTGTACGATAAATTGATTAAATAAAACGGAATCTTTATTGCACTTGCTAGTAAAATATATTTCAATGGACTTAGGGGACTCAAGCGGTGTCATATTATGCACTATTTTTTCGGTTGGAGAGGGGAAATGCTTAACGCATCGTCAGATACTGTGTTCACACACAGTATTCGGTATATGGGGCCCACTAAAACCCCTCTCCTTTGCTGAGTCTTGTCTCTACCCCGGTACCGCTTTCGCATTGCTTCAGGATGGGGCTCCTCCGTTGTTCTTACCGGATTGCACGTCACATGCCCACGTCAATATCTAGCTTCTTGTCTCGTAAGATCTTCTCAATATAGTTCGCTATTTGACTCCATTTCCTCTCACTTTCCATCATAGCTTCTACGACGTTTTCCGGTGTTATTTCATCAACATTCTCCTCTACATCATGTCTTTCCTGCCTCCATCTATCTCATCTGAAGAATGTGTGTTCTACATCATCCACGCAGTCATCTCCATAAAGGCAGATCGATGTATCTATCTTCCCCATTCTGTGGAGGTATTCCAGAAAATACCCGTATCCAGAAAGCATCTGTGTTATGTAGTAATCTATCTCACCATGCTTTCTGTTTTTACCATGCTTCAGGATGTGGCTCCTCCTTTGTTCCTACCGGATTGCACGTGACATGCCCACGTCTATATCTTGCTTCTTGTCTCGTAGGATCTTCTCAATATAGTTCACTATTTGACTCCATATCCTCTCACTTTCCATCATAACTTCTACGACGTTTTCCGGTGTTATTTCACCAACATTCTCCTCTAAATCATGTCTTTCCTGGCTCCACCTGTCACATCTAAAGAATGTGTGATCTGCATCGCCCACGCAATCATCTCCATAAAGGCAGATCGATGTATCTGTCTTCCCCATTCTGTGGAGGTATTCCAGAAAATACACGTATCCAGAAAGCATCTGTATTATTTAGTAATCTATCTCACCATGCTTTCTGTTTATCAACTTGTCTATATCGATGATCAATCTCGCTGCCCATCTGCCACGTGATTCGTTGTTCCATCTTTCTTGCCACTTCTGCATAGTATTCGCCCGTGCTGATCTCTCCGTTGCTGCCTCGCCCGTTTGTCTTCGCTCTCCCCACAGCTTTTTGCACTCTTCGGTCAAGTGGTCAATCGGGATAGTCCCACTTAAGACTAAGACAGCAGGCTCTGACCCTGAGCAGCAGTACGCTGTACCGTTGCCAACATCTTCCTCCGGTATTTAGTATCGCTAAAACAGGTTAGTAAATCGCACAACTGGGTTAATGCAATGGTTTTTTATGTTTCAAACGAGGGTTGCGTTTTCTTGGATACGAGTAACGGCAGTTTTGTTTGTTGATGTGTCCATTTAAGTGACTGAGATCGTGACTGACAAATCCGCACAATCGATAACTGCAGCGGCGCCATCCTCCGCCCGCATGATTTCTCCTTTTTGAAATAGTCGTATTTAAAAATTTTTATTCGTTCTCCAAATCGGTCCTAACGCTTTTTACAATGTTTGGTATCCAGGAGTTTTTAAAGACAAAAAAGCGATCTTGTCAAGAATGTCCCTGGAAATCCCTTTTTTGATATTTTCATGGGTTTTTTTTATTTGTTTTCTTAGTTTTCTCATAGTGGTTACAAGCAATATTGTCACCCTGTTTCAGCTTGGCGTTGAATTCTGGGATAACCTGTATATAAGAGTTATTAAGTACCAAGATAATATAGACTGCGCCGAATCTGCGAAACTGGCTTTTTCCTGGTTTGTACCGATTTTTGAAATTTTTTTTATTCGTTTTTGACAACGATTTTTTTTGTCAGGGGCAACAAAGCATATTCATACTGATTTTTTACTCATATCCGATGTTGCTATGAAAGCCAGTATCTACGGGTTTTTTTACACAAATATATATCTTGCTTGGTCCCGCTCAAGGAAATCTGCAATTTTTTACTGGTTTTACTATTTTCCGACATTGTGATATAAATATATTAAAGGTTCTCGAAAATGACTTCAAAAAATTCAGTATCTGGTAGTTTTTGGGAACTAAAATCTATTTTCGTTAGTCGCATTCTTGTAAAATTCCTTTTTATCGCGGTTTTCACATATCTGGTGAAATTTTGATATGAATTTTAATAAAAACACAGCGGCTGATTTTTTCCAGTGAGCAACGGTATACATAATCAGGGAATCATTATTTGCTACCCGCTGTATAAAATATTTAAAAAAAAGTTAGTACAAGCACAATGGTTAATGCTCTAGATACTTACATATATGTATATTAACGGCCATATCCATAAAAAATATTTTGTTTGTTGAAAGTTTATTTCACAAACTTTGTAGATAAATTTGTCAAATAAACCTGTTGTAAATATAAAATGTATATTTTTATGAATATGGCCGAAAAAATAATATGGAAACAAATTTATTTTTAATTAATAGCCAGTTCGCCGATTTCGAAAGAATAAGGAATACGCACAATTACATTTAATAGTACGTTTCCATATACGTAATTTGGGCCAAATCATATCATTTGCCCAAATTAAGTAATTTGTGACATGATTTCCCATACATTTTTCATATGATTAAATCATCTCAAATAACTTAATTTGTTTCAAATTAAATCGAAATTTGTCAGTGCAACACTGCGCTACTGGCATTCTTACAAATGCAACCTTGAGGCATCCATTAAGTGAGTTACATTTCGAAAAAGTGACATGTAAATATAAACCACAATGGTTGATTTTATTTGTTGATGAAGTGAAAAAAACATTTATTGTCATGTTAATTTCGATTTTTAGGTTTTTTTTTATTCTGCTATATAAAGTAATTGTATGAATATCATTTCATTTTCTCTTATAAAAAAAAAAATATAAAAAATTATGGTATAAAGTATTTATGTATATTTTATTTACTAATAAAAGCTTAATCATGTACCAATAAAGAATATAAAGACGAAACTATTTTATTTGTTTGCTGTTTGATCTCTATTTAATTGGGGCGTAACCTCATCGGCATCATTTTCGCAGTCACAGCCGGCTAGTGCATTAATTTCTCCAAAATTTCTATAGTACGCATCCATAACCACAGCCTGATATTCAAATTTTTTATAATAGTCGTAGTCTTGGACCTTCCTAATGTTCATATTGCTTTTTATATGGCAACATGTCCATTAAGAATGCTACCTACAAATGGGGATGTGCTATATTTGCTTCAACACATGCAACGTCTTTACATTATGGTTGGATTCTAGAATTTTTGCAGCTTGGATACCCTCCCATGTTGAAGCCAATTTAGTAATAATGCATTTGTTTCTTATGCCCATATCTACGTATAAGGGAATCAACTTCTAGACTTTTTTAACGCTTTTCTCGGTATCAAAAGAAAGTAAGCCATCATCCTCCGTTGAAACGCATTCTGACAAGATATTCAATATCTCGCAGCCAAAAACAAACACATAAATAAACCACACTGAAAAATATTTGCTTCATATTTCCAATGAACCCCATTCATTAGATAATTTTCATTAACCGAATGAAAAATTACGTTCCATGAATGAAGATTCATAGCATTAATGAAAATATTCATTAAAATTGATTCATTAGTTTTCATAATTTCATTAGAAAATTTCATTGGATTTGTTATAAAAAATTTTTGAAGGCTGGGTACAAAATTTTAGAGATTTATTAAAAGTGAGATAATAAATATATTATAACTATTAACTAAATGACAAAGGAAATTATTTTATACATTATTTACTGTGTAAAAAATTATTTTAATAAAAATTTCAATAGTTTTTTAGTTCTTATGAAAATGTTCATTATATTAACTAAACTTTTCATTAGAATTCATAAACTACCCTCATTTTAAATACCTACATAGTTGAAATCAAAAGCAAAGAGATGGGCTCTTCTCTGGTTTTTTGCTTAAAGGAATATTTATTCTGTTACAAATGCAACAACAAAGTCATACCTAATTTTTTCCTTAGCCTTCGTTGTGAACAATTATGTATTTATACTATAGATTCTATAGCCAAAGCAAACGTTTTGTTTTTGCACGCAACGGGACTTTTTTTTGTTCTTCAAAAAGCAAAACATCACAAGTTTCCAAAAGCAGAAGCAAACGTTTAAAAAAATAAATGAGTTTGCTGAAGTTCATTGTTTGAAATTATTTTGAAGTCAATAGACAAAGTTTATGAAGTGTATGAAAAATTAAATATACTTAATTATCCAAAATGTCTACATATGTAACATTACATATTATTTTTTCAGTTATTTTGTGTTGAATTAAAATGTTTTGATTTTGAATTAAAATGTATTGATTTCCTTTTTAATGTATTAATATTATTAATTTTATTTTGCATTATAATTAAAACAATAAAAAATTATTTTATGCTTAATCTAAAAAAAATTGTTTAGTTTATTTTCAGTAGCACAATTCTAATGAAAAAGGTCATTAGAATAATGAAACTCCTCCTTAAACTAATGATTTTATTTCATTAGAATGAAGAAAATTTTTCACCAAATTGGTGAAAATATTTAAATTGGTAGTGAAAATATTTCATAAAAATAATATAACACATTCATTAGCCTAATGAACAAATAACGTTTGAATGATGAAGAAGATTCATTAAAGGAATGAAAGTTTTACTTAATGTTAATGTACCAAATTCATAAAACTAATGAAATTGAGTCGTTAACCTAATGAATTTTTTCATTGTTTTAATGAAAAGTATTCATAAATATTATGATTTATGCTTCATTAACTTAATGAAGTTTTCATTAATCCAACGAATGTATTCATTAAATAATTTTTAATGAAAGAAGATTCATTAGTCCAATGAAGGACATCATTGGCCGAAAAATAATGAAAATTTTCATTAGATTAATGTCAAAATTCATTATATTAATGAAGGAATTCTTTTCAGTGCAGAGCATCATTAACTATTTCGTTGGTGTTTAATCCCGTTTTATTCCCGAATAACACAGTTTTTTGCACAATGTTTATTCAATAAAATTTTTATTTTTTCTATGTCAAAACATAATCAAACAATACAAACGTCAAACTGATTTCGAAAATTCAAAGAGAAAATTACTTGCAGCACAATGGAAACACTTCGAAATGATTTCCTCAAATCAACTTAATATGCTTATAATGGAAACGTACTATAAAACAATAACAAAATTTTGAATGTTGTTTTTGTTTCAAATGTAATTGTGCGAACGAACGAACAGCTTCGTTATCGTGAAACTGGCCCTAAGTTCATTCTCACTCTAGACGAAAGAAAATTGAATTCGGTTTGCCTAACTTTATTCTATGCGAACGATGTGTCAAAATTCAATTAAAATACATAATGCTAGGAACACAACTGCGACGAACGAGGAACTTCGCCCAACGACGAAATTCGCCGGCAAATATTCGGTGTATAAATTCGTTTGTGAAGCACAATATCAACGAACATTGTTTACATTCCGTGCAAAGAAAAAAAAAAAAAAAAAATTAATATAAATACTAAGGTGGCCATATTAAAAGTAAACCTACATAAATCCCATCCGAAAGAGGGATTTTTGAATAAATTATCTCAGTTGCTTTATATTTTGAGAACATCTTCATAAATTATTAATGTTAAATAGTCGAACTTTATTTTTAATATTTCTAATATTATATGATGATGGGTTGGTATCATTCGTCTAGCTCGAGTTCAATCCTGGCTATAGCCAAGAAATATTTTTATTTATAATTATAACAATAATTGCCGCGATCAATAACTCTTGATCAAAGAAGACAGGAAAAAATAATTGAATACACTAAAGCTGGGGGACAACTAGCTGTTTCACAGTCGCTACACTGTTCATCAGCACCCACTATGATTCGAACTCAGTACCATGTAAACATGATGTATTTTTAATACGGCTGCTTAACCAACTCAGCCACTGAGCCCTTATTTATTTTTTCGCCTATATTTGTCTCATATTGATCATATATGCAATTTGTTATAATCCCAGTTGTTTGTAGTGCAGTTTGCTGTCACTGAACAACTAGTTATTTTTTATTATTAATCAACGTACGTATGTATGTATGTTGACAATCTCTGTGCTGTCTTCATAAATTTTTTACTTTAATATAAATTTAAAAAGTATGAAAAATTTTTTTTTTATATATGAAACCTGGCCACCTGATACTGTTTTATTCGTGGCGAAACAATTAGAAATAAATCTATTTAAATTTTCGCTGAGTATGACGAATTTCGACCAACGCCACGATTGTGTGCATTTTCATATACACCAATGTGTTTTATTTTTGGCGACGAATATTCGCGTGCAAGTATTCGTCGTTCGTCGCAGTTGTGTGCTTAGCATAAGTTCATGCGAACGAGCAATAATGACATAGACAAACCCAAATTGATTCGAATGTGAGTGACTTTTTTCGCATACATTTTCATTCGAAATTGGTAAACTGGCTGTTAATAATAATTGGCAGTAAATTGACGCATTTCTTTGTTATGTACTTGCCGTAGTTAGTTAGTTAGTTTTTATTGAGACTTCATATTTATTTCATATAAAAGGAAATACCACCATAATTTTTAGAATACTTAAAACTATAAAGTATAATTTTTCATTTTTTAAGAACATGCATCTTGCTTATCGGTTCTAAGAAAGAATATTTATTAAAAATTAATTAATATTAGTTAAAAAAAAACAAAGCTTGCTCCCGGCTTTTACCCTCATTAGTAGAAGTATTTGCCGTATGTGGCAGCTTTATTAAATTTGAAGACGCCAAAAAGTATGCTCAGCTTTTGGGCCAGCGGTTAAAAAACAAGAGAAATTAATACATTTATATTAACCCTTTCCGTGCCAAATAATTTCAAAATAGGCAGATTTTACTGAAATTTTCAGTATGTGATAATTCACGCAAAAGAGCTATAAAAAATGCTTTTTGCTATGTACATATAAAGTTCACGTCCTTAGAAACAAGACATACACTTATGTGTAACTTGGGATTTCATATGGTAAAAAAAAAAATAATATTTTAAGTATGTATTAATGATAAATAGTTGAACTTATTTTAATATTTCTAATATTATATGATCGTATTATTCGTCAGGCTCAAGTTCAAGATTTTTTTTAATAGTGCAAGAAAAACGTAAGCTTTTTATTTTATATTTTAAAAACAACTTGTTCTTTGGTAAAACATACATAATAAAAAAATTCTGCTTCCCGTACACACTCAAGAAGGAGCTTGATGAATCCAACATATAAGTGTAATTGTTCCATTACGGATAGATTTGATTTCAACTCAATACTCAACAACATTAGAGTATTTTGTATGGGGTACATCAGAATGATACCGTCAATGCAATACTTTATCTCACCATGTTATTGGACTATATGCTTCCTGAAATACACATGCATGGTCCTCATGAGCTCTGTGTTTCAACAACACGGTGTTACAGCGTATGCTGTATGTAGACAGCGTAGCAAACAAAGAACTTGTTGAAAAATGATATTAGTGAGCACATAAACCTTGCGATATAGCACCATTGGATTATTTTCTCTGGTGATATGCAAAGTCTGACGTCTTCAGGTACGATTGACGCTTAATACAACTCGTGTTATTTGCAAAATACCCGTCGCCATGCACGAGCAAGTTGCTTGAGCGACTAGACCACCTCAGTCATAGTCGTGATCAATATTTATATAATATTATTTTCGTACAGTAAATGCCAGAAATTGTTCTTTTAACCGATAATAATGCTTTTCGATACTTTCAAAAAACAAATCGTAGCAACCAACGGTTGTTCATTTGTTTGAAAGGTGTAAAGAAATGTTAGAGACATTTATAAATAGAAAAGCTTGTTTTTTGTGTTTTGACGGATATTATTATAGCATTTTTCTTTTTAAATTCTCAGCAATTTTTTTGGATTGTTGGGATATAAAGTTGAATGTTTGAGAATATCTTTCAAAAATTTCCAAAGTCTACTGATGATTAGGGTAGTTCCTATGAAATGTCGACATATAGATAGCTGGGAAACATAGAAAACAAGCTATTTATAATTTTTTACTGGTATACTATTTTGTTTGTATATAATTTTTTATTAAATGAAGGAGAATTGGTCTGGTATTGATAAAAGTTTTATGTCATGTCGGCAATTATGTATGGAATATAATGTCAGCTAAATGTCCGCCTCTATTAGCTCTACCAATGACGGCGCTTTTTTCTGAGTATACCTTTCTAGCGGACACCCAGTTTTGTTTTTGGTACTTATCGTATTTTAACATTTCTTCTGCACAAAAATATTCTGCTAATTTGATTACGCTACTACTTTTTTGCTTGATACGAGGGCGGATTTATATTGAAGCTACCTAAGTAGGAAATATAAATTTTTCTCAAAAATAGTCTCCTAGTCTTAGTTCAATACACGTAGTAAGACGATATTCCAACCTCTTTATATTATCTGAACAATACGATTTTGGAAGCCCCGAAAAAGTCACTAGGAACTAAATCTTGACTATAAGGTGGATGATCAACCAATTTGAAGTGTATTTCACGTAATTTTAGCATCGTATCTAATGCTTTCTTCTCTAAACAGTCGTAAAGCAGTTATGGCTTGTTGTTTTTGTTGTGCGGTCTTCGAGAGTTTTGCGTTCACACTGGCTAACGTTTTGCCTCAACTAACTGCATTGGTTTAGAGTTTTTTTTTAGCGGAATTTCGTTGTTAACCTCGCTGCGACTTTCTATGTGAAGGCGTAGGTCGCCATAGTTAGTCACAGCGACGCTACATATGTACTATTAATACCATCTTGGGCATATGGTCTCTGTCACCCCGCCCATGCTTTTCTTTATATGTGATCGTTTTTTATTGATTGCATCAATCAATTGATCCAATAATACACGATAATACTTTGCTGTGATTGTGAATTCTTTTTCAAGATATTCGATGAGCAATATTCCGTGTGCATCTCAAAATACAGCCTTGCCAGCCAATTTCACTGTCTTTGTCTTCTTCGTAGCACTTCCACCAGTTTCCATCCATTGTTTCGATTGATTTTTGGTTTCAGGTATGTAGTGCTGGATTCATGTTTCATCAACGGTTATTAATTGGTGCTGAAAATCAACAGAATTACGCTTTCTGATGCCCAAACACCGCTGCGCAGTTGTCTGTCGAATTCCAATACCCATCTTGGCTATAGTTTTTCATATGCAAATGTTCATGCAAAATGTTGAATACACGTTCATTTGATATGTTTACCATTTCAACAATCTCACGTAACTTGACTCGGTGATCATTCATAACGATACCCAGAATTATCTTGATATTTTTTTCAGTAAGCACCTCTTTGGGTCTTCCTGTTGATGGTATTGTTGCAGTGCTTGTTCGGCCGTATTTATATTCAGCAATCCAATATTTTACCATGTAATCTGATGGAACCGATGTTTATCGAGCTTTTCTTTTGTCTCTTTTGCCGTTTTCCCTTTCAAATAATAGTGCTAATCACTGCACGAAATTTACTTTTTCTCATTTTTCAAGACACACAAAAGTTGTTGACTTCAAACGACTTCAATAAATAAACTAGTCAATGAATTTGGGTGCAATTTTAACAGCTCACGTTTGACAGATTGCAATTAAAAAAAAGTAGTGTGTTTCTGCAGCCATCTAGTGCTAGGTAGCTTCAGTATCAATCCGCCCTCGTATATAATTTTATCTATTTTTCCCAAGGATCCTCTACCGTTAGAGTGTAATATTTTCGAAAACATATCAACTTGTTGTCAGACTACACATGTATATGTGTGTATGTACTCGTATTCATATGAGTTTTCCATTATTTATGTACTTGAGCATGATTTGTTTTCGTTAATACGTGTTTTGTGGACAATTAATTACAGTAAAGCACACACACACACACACATACACACTATTCACATGCACACATCCCCATACAATTTGTTTAATAAATATTATGGGGAGGCTGTTGTACTAAAGGGTTGATTTAATATGTTGATCTTAACTATTATAATTGAGTTATTCTAAAAAGGGGTTATAATTAATTGTTGAAATTAATTAACAAAAGTAATAACAGACATAAAAAAATTACTTTGCTTTTCAAAGTAATTAAATTATACTGGGCATATTCATAAAAATTTAAATGTATTTTAAATGTATTTTCGTTCAAAAATTCCATATAAAATTTTTCTAAAATTCATTTGTAAAACATTTTAATTTTTTATGAATATGCGCATAAAGTTGAATAAAAGCAAACATACTGGATTTTACATATCGTTGGTGTCATGTAGAAAGGCCATAACAAAAATAAATGCAATTTTACAGGAGAAGGAAGAATCGTAATGGAAACTGCATCTAAAAATAACTTTTTTTGCTCAATTGCTTGTAAGAGCGATATGTATGAAATTATATAATTAAATCTTTAAGACACTGTGTACTTGTGTGAAACGTAGTAGAATCCCTAAAAGGGCTCAATTCAGGGAAAATGCGAGTTAGGGCCTTTTTACGTGAGAGGAACGATATACTCGTATGTACTAGTCAAGCCAATATACTTTAAAAAAACTTAAAATCGCTTTTATTAAAAGTGGCAAGTGCAGCGTCAACTTGGAGCGGATAGATAGTCTGGTGGGGTTACCTGGCAGATAGCAATACTAACAGGACCAGTGTATGATTGTGGGAGGACCACGGTTGTGATGGATTTTCCACCGGTGAAGCTTACACAAGCTTTGGTGGCGGTTATGATAAGACATCTTTACATAGAAACGCTTGCCAGGAGATTAGTTCCACTTAATTATTTCTGTAGAAGTTGTACGCCCCCGGGAAACAGGTTTTGCCTTGGCGTATTCCTAACTTGGGCGCTCTGTTTTTCGGGGAAAAGAGGGGAAGGGGTCCCTCGTTTGGTGCGGCAAACAAAACTCTAGGAAGCCGCATGACTTATGTGGTGTTGGCTTCCGAAAGGGTATAAATTACCCTTACCAAGGGTATAAATTGGCAGAACGGGGATCAGCATGGCCCCCGGGTACTTCTGCTTGCGGTTCGACCCGGGCTGGTCATGGTTGAGGTGCCTACCTTGGCTGAAACGTTCTAGCTGTGGTTGAAACCTAAAACACAGGAAGGCAGTGTTAGTATCCTTGATAATTGTTTGGTGTATGGCTTTTTTCGGGGACTAACAATCTCCTGAGGCTTCGGTCTACCAACTCGTTAAGTCTTGTCTTCCATTGATTGCTGGGAAAATGCATACAGGAGGTATTAGAAGGCCCGAACTCCTGAACAACCAATTCTTACCATATATAATAATTGCTACCTGTGTGTGCCTGGTAAGCCGCACGGGGGCGGAATTGGTCCATAATCAGATAAGGCCTTAAAGACAGGCGGTGATGTAAATATTGTTCACTCACTTCCCTATTTTTCTTACGAGTACTTTTTTGGACAAGAGAGTGGTTTAAGGTTTATATATTCTTATTATTTGATCATGTTTATATTTTTTTTCTAAATTATTTAGCTAAAGATCTTGATTTATTTTTTTTAAGAAAGGTTTAACATTATTTTATTTTCGTTATTTCGATAACAGTTTGTTATCATCCTCAGGAAAATTAAAATGTTATAAACAATTATTTGAAAAAATGTTGTCAAAAATTTTATGAAAAAGATATTAAAAAAAAAATGATACTAAACCGTTATTCATTTTCTGCACTTTACCGTAAACTTAAACGAATGAACTTTATATTACGCTTACGTGTAATAGCAGACCGTAAATAGAAAGATTTGTCCTTCAAAATGCTAGCGAGCTTTAATGTTCTAGATCATGCACTCATAGAAAAAAGCATCTTCATATTGATGACGGCGGGTCATCAGAATTGTGACATCAATAGTATGTAAATAGCCATCAGTAATATGAAAACTGGCATCAATCTCAACAACAAACGTCATCAGACAATTTTGTCATATATTGAGTATCATCAATGCTACAACTGTGGTGACATCAATTGAATGATACATTTTATTAATAGGTATAATACATCTAATTTGTCAAAATTTATTATAAAAAAAAGCTTACATAGTGTTATAATATTTTATATTTATTGTTGAAAAGGAATTAGGTTGTTAAAATTATTATTTTTAAATTTAAATTAATTTTTAAGAAGTAGAAAAAAATGCATAATATTAATGAGATTTAGTCATCATAAGCGACGTTAGTTACATAAATATAATGACAGCGTAGAGAGTAAAATAAAAAGAAGAACTATGAAGCAAAGAAAGGGAATATTGCCTCAAACACAGCATACACTCAATTAAAATATGATAATACGCCACACAGACATTGTATTGATGGCAGGCAGTCATCAGAAGTGTTATTTAATTCTCATTGATTTCTTTAAGATGGTAGAATATAAAGTTATGTGTTTGAACATATTTTTGAAATCAGAAAATATAACCGGAAGTTAATATTGATGATGTCGTCACGAAATTTACTTCCAAATCAATCCAATTTATAGTTGGTCTGATGTTAGTGCGCCATTCTACTGATGATGTTTTGTAATTACATTGACATCATTTAGTAATTTCTTGGGTATTGGAGTTTCCTTGCATTGATTACATGCTCCCATCAAATGTATTCCGATAAAGCATCCCCATGATGTCAGCGTGACATTTCATTGATGAAATATTTCTCATAATTGCCGCTGTTGATAATTAGAGCAACTGATGTAATGGTTGATATCACAGCGATGACAAGTGTCATGGGGTCAAAAATTATGACATTTGGCATTGCATTGATGTTAAAACACATCATAGTTATGACAGGTTTTCTATGAGTGTGTAATAGGCTGAAGTATTTGCTTATAAGGGGTTTTGTCAAATATTTTATATGAAACATTTGTGATGCTTATAAGCACGGCTTAGAGGGAAGTGTAGCTCTGATAATATTTGAGTAGGTTGAGTACAAAAAATAACTATAAAAATTTTTTTTACGCAAAAAATCTGTAAAAACTAATAATAATTTTGTTAAAAAATGCTTACTGTAATGCAATTTCGTCAAAGTTAACTAATTACTAAACAATTAACTCTCCACAAAAATTTCCAAGTTTTTCCAACTTAATTTATTATTTTCCTTTTTATTTTCGAAAAAAAAAAGAAACTGACTAAACGCAAAACCTGTTACAACATCAATAATACAAACAAATATATTCACATTACACGAAAAAATTGGCACCATCATTACGGCTCTAAAAAGGATGAATTAAGAAACAAACAGACGCAAAAAACTATTGAAAAAAAACACAATAAAATTCATTCATGCAAAAGATAAAGGAAACCAAAAGTCAAAGATAAAACAAAACAAAAAAGAAAAAAAAGATGCATGAAAAAAGTGGGTGACTGGCACATACAGCTGTAATTACAAGCAGAAAGCTTTCACCGAAATGTTAGAACGAAGAAAAAGATGTAAAGATTTCGCTCTTTTAAATTCGCCAGGCATCCGCCCTGAAGAAATAGCAACAACTGAGCAAATTTAAAGGCGCAGTGAGAAAATTTACCGTTATATTATAAGAGTAAAAAAGAGATTTTTAAGTAGTATAGAATTCATGGCAATAAGTTCTTGGTAATGAAAAGCGATGAAACTCATTCACAGGGATGCCAGACTTGACGATTTTCGTCTTGTCGACTGTTCAAAAAAGTTTGTAAAATTCTCACGAGTTTTAAGTCACATATCTTTTTTCTTGCAAGCAATATAAATCATTAAACACATTGAAGCCAGCAGACAACCGACTTTAATATGTGAAATATAGAATACATGCATTTAAATGAGAATGTTTATTTAGATACCAGCAAGACGACACGACTGCAGGTTGTTGTCCATGCTGAATTTTTTTTGCCGTACTCGAATTAAACTAATTTTTATTTTTGTTGACTACAAAATAAACACAGTGTGACCAATGTATAAAAAAAGTATGCAATAAAAAAATTTTGCTCTAGGAAATATTTTATTTTCTAATAACATAGTGTCTATAACTGTTATTAACTCTGATATAATATGAGAGAGAACGTCAGCAACTTAACGAGAAAAAACAAATTATTTATTCTCTCATATCTAGCATGGCGCCAAGTATTTTTGCAAATATCATAATATTTCACAATTTTTAAGCAACCATGCAGTAAATATCGTTGAATGTTGTATTTTTCTTAAACAAATTTATATATTCCAACAACATAAAGAACAGTAAGCGTTTTTTTTTATAAATATTTTAATGATTTTATTAAACTTTTTTCGGGAATTCTTCAAAAATTGAATATTATGTCGTTTTGTTTACGTTTTTGACAGTTTATATCATGATATGGTTTTCTAAATATATATTATCAAAACAATATTGTGATATCTGATATAATATTGTAATAATACTAATTTTGAAGGCTACACCTGATATAATTCTCTCTGCTATCAAATTTGACGTTTGCTGAAGAAGAATATTTGATATTATATCAAGTATAGACTCTATGTAAAGCATAATAAAAGAACAAAATTTATATGGGCTTTTAAATACATCAATAAATTTATTTGTTCTACTGTTAAATATGTGCATACATATTTCTAATATTATATGATAATGGGTTGGTATCATTCGTCTAGCTTAAGTTCAGTCCTGGCTAAAGCAAAGAAATATTTTTATTTATAATTATAACAATAATTGCCGCGGTCAATAACTCTTGATCAAAGAAAACAGGAAAAAATAATTGAATACACTCAAGCTGGGGGACAATTCAACTATTTTTTCCTGTCTTCTTTGATCAAGAGTTATTGATTGCGGCAATTATTGTTATAATTATAAATAAAAATGTTTCTTGGCTTTAGCCAGGATTGAACTTAAGCTAGACGAATGATACCAACCCATCATCATATAGTATTAGAAATATTAAAATAGAGTTCGACTATTTAACATTAATACATACATATGTGCATACATATTTATCCTCAAAATAAGAATGCCTAATTTTAAAAAAGAACTAGATAAGCGCCAAACAAACTACACAAGCATATTAGCAAACATGCAAAAATATTTGTACAAACATTTAGCGTTGTTGAACCTGAATTTAGCGTAGCAAACAAAAGCTTTTTTAATTAATTTGTTTTCTTTAGATTTTAAGGCCTTTTTTAGAGAGAACTTTTTTCATGAAGAATTGATGTAAACAGAACTCGTTCTGTAAAACAATGGAATTTCGTAAAGCTAAAAACTCTAAGGTGGCCACACGAGTTGAAATTCCAGTGGGTGCTGATGAGTAGTGTGGCGACTACGAAACAACTAGTTGTCCCCCAGCTAAAGATTTGAATATTATTTTTCTTGTCTTCTTCAATCAAAAATTATTGATCACAGCAAATTTGTATTGTAAAAAAAAAACTTAAGAAAGGAAGAAACTTGAACTATAGCCCGTTGTACAAATGTACAAACCAAAAATTTAAAACGAATTAATTTTAAAAATTACCCCATTTTGTTAGAAACTCACTAGCAAAAGTTATATTTAATACAACACAGCATCAGGAAACATCAGTATTTGATTTAATAAAAGTTTTTGGTCAATCAAAAGGCTTTAACGAACTTTTAAAATCCGATGAAAGCCTCTACATTGAAGATAACTATATTAAAACATTACGTAAATTTTGTTTTCAACATAACTTTGTCTGAAGAATCTAAAGATGATATATTTAAGCATTAAACCGTATTTTCCCAAAGCATTTTGATGGAGACGACTTTAACGAGCATCAATACATGATTTAGAAACTCAAAATTTTTGGTTTAAATTGAGCTGTTAAAGCAGTAAAGTTATACGAGGTTTCACTGTATTTATGGAGGAAAAAATAAACCAAAATGAAAAATATGTTCGCATCTCCACATTGAATAAATATATAACCAATTTTTTTTTTAAATTCGCAAAAACGGCAACTCTGCTTGGAAGACAGATTTTGTTCGCAAACAATGAGAGAATCCAGCTTTACGCAATATACATAGCTAAACTATTTTTTCTTCTATAAAGCTTAACGATAATTAAATACTCGCATCTGGCAACTACGCTCACTCAAACATCTCTACATCTGGAAAAGTTTGTGGTTTTTTATTTGTGTTAAAAAAAAAAACTTGACCCGACTCCATGTGCCATTTGTGGAGAAAGTCACATGCACACATACATACAAATACATACCGATAAACAGAGTGTTCTTTTTTACGTTAAACGTTGGGGACTTTTTGATTGTTGTTTTTATTGTATTTTTCTGAGAGCGACTGCTTATACAAACGAGTGTGTACTAATCAGACAAATAATTTTATCTACCACTTCTGTTCAGACAAGGTTTTGACTTTCGTCTTGATAGCGGACGTCCTTGTCGTGCGTGTTTCTTTTTTTTTTTTTTGCTACCGAAATGTACCGTTGAAAAGTTCTGTGCACAAACAAAATACTTTAATATAAAAGGAAAACATTTTAAAGTATAAATTAAAGATGTAAAAAAGTTTTAATTGAGAGTTTAATAAGTTTATTACACAGATATATTACAAAAAAATTATTGCAAAAGAATAAAAAAATTGGCTTTTAAATTTGGTAAAGAAAGTGAAAAAGGAAGTGAAGTGTAGTAATCTTGAAAAATAGAAATGTTTCTGAATACATAAAAAAATTTTCCTGCATCTTAACGAAAATCCCATACTTGTGTTTTACTGCAACAAAATATACATATGTATGTATGTAACTGCATACCTATCACAATATTTTTGTAGGGCTATAACATAAAAAGTTAGACAAATTTGCAGAATATTTATGTGTTTTATAATATTTTTATTTACGCAAAATTTCCATAAAATTTCTAAAGGAAAAACAGTAAAAACCTGGATGGCCAATAACGCAGTGCGTTCTCAATTCTCTACATAATGTATGTGTTTGTTTGTGTGTGTATTTGTGAGTATAATATTTTGTCGATTTGCCAGACTTCGACAAAAGATGAATTCATTATGTTCTGATTTAATGAAGGAAAAAGGAATTTGATATGTAATTTGTGTACGAATTTTTTGAAAGCAAACTATCTATGAGAAACTTTTAATTATATTGAAAAGCTCTAAGTTGCTTATGATATAAAACTATCATTGTTAATGTGCAGCAGAATGGTTGGATTATCTTGTAATTACTTAATTGCTCAATTTAATTATTTCCTGTAAGATTTATAATAATGCAGGTATTTTTGAAGAATTTGTGCTTGACTAATTAAGGCAACACAAAGAACCAAATTTTAAAAGTTGTGTATCAAAATTGACATGTGTACTTACATATATAACTATAAATATACATTAGGGCGGGTCGATTTCGAAGGATCAAATTTGTCGATATTATACCACCGATTTTTCGATAGTTTTTGGCATGAGGAGAACAATAGTTCTACTACGAAATTCGAGTCGCTTAAATATCAATTTAATTTCAATAATAAATAATTCAATTTCATCAAAAATAATTCAGATATGTATTTCACCTAGCAGAGGTGATATTTAAAAAAATTAATCATGTTATTTATTTATTACGTACTAAAAATTCTTGAAAGTAAAAGTTGAGAAAAAGACAATAAATTTAAATTTGGACGTCTGGAAAATGATTTTTTTTTTTGACATATCGTATTCGTTTTCTCACGCCAAAATCTATCGAAAAATGGATGGCACAATATCGATTGCTAAATTTACCCATTCTTACAGGTATATGCATATAGACCTTAATATAAGACAAATCCGACCGAAAATGGAATGCAGCTCTCATGTTTGGGCCGGTGCCTCAAAGTCTATTTTGGGGTTACTCGACCGTGTGCAAGAGAGGGCGAAGAAGCTCATCGGTGACAGTAGGGTATCCAACTCTATTGACTCACTGGAGCTTGGACGCAGTGTGGGGTGCGTTACTGTGTTCTATCGTTACTACAATGGATTTTGCTCTGACGAGATTAGGGATCTTGTTCCCGAAACGCGCACATTTTTACGTAGCGCACGTTTACCGTCCAGAGCTCACCCATTTGTGGTCGATTGCCCAGGGAATCGTACTACGCATTACAGAGAGAACTCGTTTTTCAGCCGTACGCTTCGTCTGTGGAATATATTGCCTGCAGACGTGTTTCCTGTCTGTTATGATGTCGGAAAGTTCAAGTCAAATGTTTACAAACACTACTCCCTCTTTCCCGCTCCTCTAAAACTAGTTTCGTAGTTCCGGTACAATGCGCTGCATATGTAGGGGTCATGCTCTGAGTACTGATCCAATATAAAAAAAATATGCCGCATGAGTTCATGTGAAAACGCATTTCTTCCATTGAGTTTATATAATTTTTTAGCTTCTGATATTGATGCCAATGATAAAATTAGAAATTATAATAACGGTAGCTATTATGAAATATCAACATAAAGAAAGCTAGAAACATTCAATGCCAAAGCACTACCTTTTTAGAGTTCAAACATCCGTAATACAAAACGCTTTTCAACGTTTGTCCGCTTTAATTCACATGGGCCCCGATTTCCTTGCTTCTGAAGGGATTCAAATGTTTTGTTGTATAACTCCCAATGTCAGTGAAAGTGTTTCTTGCGTTTAACAACAATCATCGTCGTGTAATGCTCGACTGCTTTTCCGGCTGACCAGGCTTCTACTAATTTTCTCTAATGAGTTCACAATGTTCACAAGTTTTATGAGTTTTTACTTGCTGACCGTAAGCTCTGGTAGGAATCGATAACCTTAAGCACAACCATTTTCGATTGTACAAAATACACTTTGGCGTCTATCGAATATTGAATTTGTTATCATTGACACAAACCACATGTGCTATATGTTGTCGAAATCGACATTATTAACGTGTATGCACAATATAATATATTTAAAACATTCTCTAAGTGGGTTCAGTTCAGGGTTGTAAAAGCTGTCATGGACAATTTTTCTTATTGTAAAAACCTTTTATGATATATTACAGACATTTATATAAAATTATCTAAATAAGTCCAGACATTCATCCATTTTAGAATTAGCAGAAAAGTGAGCGTAAGAATAGTGTTGCCAAAAATTTCCTCATAAAAACTTATATTGGATTACAAGCAGTGCGTACACTTTTGGTAATTTTAACCAAATTTGGTAATATTTTTCTTTAATGCAAAGATACGAATATTTTTTTCATGTTGGTTAATGTTTTCTTCTATAAATACAGTGAGAAGTATCCGCTTATAACAAATACTCATTTATTATTTCCTATATATTATTAAAAATATAGTTCTACATTTTATTAAAACAATGTCAGGCTTTGAAAAAATTTATGAAAATACAAGTTGTTTCAAAATGAGTTTCAGTGTCTTTTATGCGTTGGAATTCGTCTCTAACAAAATGTTTTGTGTTTTAATCTTTCAGTATAAGGATTTACTTATCACATATTTCTACATTTACCTCATCTTGGGAGTTTTCAGACAGACTTATCTCTATAACAGCTCTTGAACTTAAATGTTGGTCAAAGTCATTTAATTTTTAAAATTAATTCGTTCTGTTTAAGTGGTTAAATTTTAAGGTCCGATGTCGATTTTGAATGAAATAAAATTTATTTAGGAATTATTGTCATTTCTTTTTATTATTATATTATTGGTATAGTTCACCTATGTAATATTGGTTGCCAAATGGAAACCGCAAATTCGGTGACACACCGCTGTCCAAATTTTCGATGACGCTGAGGCATAATTGAGGTTCTATGCCATTAATGTGGCGAATTATCTTATCGTTTAGCTCTTAAATTATTGCTGGTTTACCGAAGTATACCTTTTCTTTCAAATAACCCCAAAGAAAGAAGTCCAACGATGGTAAATAACATTATATTGGCGGCCGGTTGACATCGCCACCACGTGAGATAACACGGCCATTGAAATTGTCACGTAAACAACCATTGTTTCGATAGCTGTGTGGCAAGTGGCACCGTCTTGTTGAAACTGCACATACACAGGCGGTTCAGAAACTTCTTAGCATATCAATGAAAAAGAATAGTTAGTTTTTCAAAAATATTTTTATTTTTCAATATAATCTCCTGAAACTTCAATACACTTAGTCCAACGCCTTTCTACCAATTCTATCCCTTGATTAAAATAGTTTTCCTCAAGGTCTTCAAAATGGTGGTTTACAACTATAATTGCATCTTCATTTGAGGTAAAACGCTTGCCAGCAAGGAATTTTTTTAGATTTGGGAACAGCTAAAAGTCAGTGGGAGTTAAATCAAGAGAATAAGGTGGGTGGTCAAGCAGTTCGTACTTTAATTCGTTGAAATTTTAATGCGTTGCTCGATTGTATTGCTTCTTTTCATAGTTCAAATTGTGCTAGTCTGAAATTCAAAAATTTCAAATGAAATGCTTAAAAAAACTTCATATTCCGCTGACTACTACGCTGCTTACCACCGAAAAATAAAATGATAAAAAATTTCGTGGTAAAAATTAATTTTTTTCATATATCGCACTGGATTTTCTAAAGAGCGTCTTCCCAAATTTAAACATTTTCAGTAGAGGCAAAAACAGTTTTTTTGTTTAAATATTACTGTTTTATCAAGAACAGGGATACACATGTTTTTTTCTTGCAAAGGAATCGCGAAATGTAAGTAAGATTTCGACTGTGGGTAGCCAGGACCACTGTACATCGATGTCTTGTTAAAAGTGAAAATAGTAAAATTTTGAGTTTTCTCTCTTCAGAGAAAACAGTGCGATATGTATTAAAAAATTCTTGAAAAAAAAAAAATACTGTTGTTCGTATAACGAGTAGAAACATTTTTTTATTCTTACAATAGAAAATTGGCCTTTCATTTCATTACTACTCTTTTACTACTCTACTCGCCATTTTTAGTCCGATCATAACGTTTTATGTAACGGTGTTGACGACTACATTTCTGTCTTTAATAGTTTTTTACTACTAGAGCAAATTCTTGTCATGATTTTTAAAAGCTCGGTCAAAAATATATAGCATTGATGTTGGTACGAATTAAGTTTTTAAAAATCATGTGTTGAATTTGACGTGGTGGTGAAAAAATACTAAAGTCAGAAATGAAGCCCTTACAGTGCCGCGAACATCGATATAAAAAAATGTTACGATCGGACTAAAAATGGCAACATTGTGAATAAAATACTAAAGGGACAGTATTTGTAGGCGTGGCAAAAATGAAAAAATAAAATAACATATTTTTGAATTGTTTCTACATTATCTTTAATCCTAGGGGAGACTGACACAGTTTTTTTTATCGAACCACCTTAATGTCCACCGTATTAAAAGAAATAAAACCTTTTTAAAATTATTCTTTAAAATTAGTCAAAAATTTAGTCTTTCAAATTAGTCAAAATTTTTGAATGTTGTGTAATCGAGAGTATCTTTACTGCGTAAAATTCACTTACGCTTACGGCAACACTGCTCTGTTCAAATCA
The DNA here is from genome assembly GCA_914767995.1 of Thecocarcelia acutangulata. Lineage (NCBI taxonomy): Eukaryota > Metazoa > Arthropoda > Insecta > Diptera > Tachinidae > Thecocarcelia > Thecocarcelia acutangulata. Next base: position 84,004,142 of record OU612095.1, on the reverse strand, counting down.
TTTTTTTGCAGAGAATTCCAGTAGAAGAGAAAATTCTATTGAAGTGGGAGTACCAATATCGTTTGTATTATTGTTGTTTTGAAATGAGATAGTTGTTATGTTTTTGGGGGTATTTGTTTTATTCTTTCAGAAAAATTTTAAAGCTTTCTTTGTAAAAATTTTAATTACGAGAAAGTTTACGTCTTAGTAGCTTATCTTCTTTTCTATTTATTAATTTGAAAATATCTGTAAATGGAAAACAGAAATAATTTGTTGGTGTTTCTATTCGTTTTTTGGCAACTTAAGTGAATTTTGTTCCTCTATTCTGCTTTTACAGGTATAAAAACTTTTCCCACCACCTTTTTTTTTTGCAAAAATTTTTTTCCATCAATTTGTTTTTTTTTTTCTCTTTTTCCTTAAGCTGTAGTTTTTGTTTGTTTTTTGTGCTACTTTGAGCACGAATTCTTGTTTTCATTCCACTTTTACCTACGAGTATTTTGCTGGTTTATCCATTTATGCCATTCGTTGTTGTTGAAAGAAGGTTGTGATGTTGTGGAGTACTTGACAAGGTCGTTTGAGATTTTTTTAAAACGTTTTCGTTGGCGTTTATGTTTTTTGTGTAAATGGGAGTGTGTTGTTTAGAGCATCACAAAAAATAATAAAAGAAGAAGAACTATTTGTCATGAATTTAGCTTTTGTTTTTGTTGTTCAATTTTCATACCGATTGCCAGCTGATTCATATTCGCTGAAGTTCAAAAACTAATTGAATATTCAATTTAACACAATTTGATTTTTACACAATTGTAAATGAATAAAGGAGAAAGATTTATTGAAGCATTTAATAAGAAATAGTTTACGAGTTCAAATAAAGTTTATTTTCGTGTAACTGAATGTTGAAGAAATTGCAATGTGAATATTCATAAAAATTAAAATGAATTTGAGTTCAAATTTTCCACAGAAAATGTTATTAATATATATTCCATACCAGCTGTATCAACAATGTTGTCCGCCAGGAGTTCATTTTTGTTTAACTATAAGAGAATAAGTAAAAACCAGTACAAGTATTTTTTTCAGAAGGATAACAAATTAAATTTTTTAAATATCAAACATACAAAAAAATTTATTTTATATGCAGTAATGTATCTACAAAAACACTTTTGGTGTTATTTATAAAAAAGTTTTCATTTTTATTAAGCTCTTAGTGCAATAAGAGCTTTATAAACAGGATATATTTTTCTTAAAAATAAGGCGTTTAATATATGCATCGGATGGTTAAATTTTAAGGGCCAATGTTGAATGTAAACCACACCTAAAGGTCAAGTTTTTTTTCTGCATTTCATTTGACAGTTCTGAGTTTCAGACTAACACAATTTGAAGCATGGAAAGGAACACACTCGAGCAATGATTTAAAGCTATTCAGGCTTATTAGGAAATGGGCGTTTAAATCAAAATGCATATCGTGCACTTCGTGATTTTTTCAGTCAATTTAATCACCCAAACGTGCGTACTCGTGCAACGATTTGAGCAAACCGGGTCTGTACGCGATGTGAAAACACCACTGCAAGCTCGGACAGCTCGTTCTGCAGATAGTGTGGCTAAAGAGCTGTCTACCTCAACTCGTCGTCGTAGCCAACAATTGCACCTCTCACGCTCGTTTTTGATGAATATTATGCAGAAAGACTTGCATTTGCATGCATACAAGCTGCAATTGGCTCAAGAACTAAAGCCTCTTGACCATTCCAAGCGTCATCAATGGTCAGAATGGTGGCAAGAAATAGCAATAGTGCATGATAAAGGTTCGAAGAAAAACATCTTCAGTGATGGGGCACATTTTCAGCTCAGTGGATTCGTCATTTGGGCGAGTGATAATCCAAGATTGATTGTCGAAGAAACAATGTACCCACAAAGAGTGACCGTACTTTTTTCAAAATAAGGCCGATCAGGCAGTTACTGCGAATGGTGTTTGCTATTGTGAGATGATAATGGACTTTTTATGGACTGAATTGGAGAATATATGGTTTCAACATTGGTTCTTTTGTGCGGTAAATTCAATTCCCGTGTTATCTAACGTGGCAGCGATGTCAATTGGCCACTAAGATCATGTGATTTGACACGTTTGGACTTCTTTCTTTGGGGTTATTTGGAATAAATGGTATGCGTAGATAAGCTAGCAACAAAGTGCTAAAGGATGAGATAATTCGTCGCTTTGGCGGCATATAAACTCAACTATGCCTCAGCGTCATCGAAAATTTGGACCATCGGGTAGGGGTGTGCCGCCTGGGTCGCCGCCGATATTTTATCACATATACAATGGAATCATACCAATATTATCATAATAAAAAGATATGACAATAATTCCTAAATAACTTGTGTTTTATTCAAAATCAATATCGGCCTTTAAAATTAAGCTATGATATTCATATATACGAGTATGACGTAGAGCTTTCTAGTAAACACTATTATATGTCGCGTTATTTTGTGGTAATAAAATATATAAAGGCTGGTCCAATCATAACTCACAATGTTAGTTGTGGATGAGTCACATCTTAAAGTTAAGTGGAGCAGAGGATCACAATTGAACAGCGCATTAACATTGTTGTTGCGCATTGTGTTTTACGAAAATGTTCAAACCAAAATGCATTTCATACACTTTCCGAATTTTTGGTCAGCACAATCGACCCAAAGTGTTCTTAGCCGGGAAAAGTGAAAACACTTGACCGCCCAGTTTGTGGTTCGTGAAACATCGTTATTGTTCACGTTAGTGTGGCAGAAGACGTCCAAAACTTGACTTGTTGTCTTGCCTAACAATAGAACATTTCACGAACATCACTGATGTGTATTTTGAATAAAGCTGGGATTCATCCAGGGTTTTGGAACAAAATTTTTGTTCTGAAACATATGTTTATACATGTTCAAAACAGTTTCAGCTTGAATTGGTTTAATTTAATTTTTTGTAACGAACCAATTGAACTACATTAATTTTTCAAGCAAAATTAAACTGAGCTGCCACATCATATTATATGTACACACATATTTTTAATAAAATACATTGTATACGTAAGAGCCATTATTACATCCTAACGATAAACTTCTTGATAGTTAACCTTAACATTAGTTAACGTGAACGATAAAATCAACATTAAATTTTTCCCATTTTTACAACTGAAGTTACAATATTTTTTGCAGAAAGTATGGCAGCTTCAATTGCTTAAAACTAACTGTGAAATATACCATGAGGATAAACCTGCGGTTAAGTTATCAGTAACTTTTCAGATTAATGTTAACTTGTGATAACCAAAATAAAAATTATCTGTAAGGTAAAATCCTAATGTTAACGTCAGTTGTAATAATGGCCCTAGATGTTTGTATTATAAACAATAAAATTAAAGAATTTAAAAAAATTTTGTTATGGATTTCAATGTAGCGATTGAACAGAAACTTATTTCAGAAATGAAAAAGCTGTCACCTCGTAATACTAAGACATGACATTCACCTGTGGTTTCCAAAAATTTCATAAAAAACCATCCACATGATCAAGGGAGCCAATTCTGATCACCGAAACCAGAGAGCAGTTAAATTGCTTCACAGACTGGGCTGTATGCACTGTTGTACAATGTTGTTGAAACCGCATATTGCGGTTTCGCGCTCCGTTTGATCGGCCAATTGTGCTTCTAGCTCAAAATCCGCATAAAACACTGTTTCCTTATTATTTAAGTTTTAATTTTATTTGCTACTTTTACAATAAAAATAAGTTCGATGTTTTTTCAGCCAAAAAAAATTATCCCTGATTTTCAAAAATATTAAGCTGTTTTCTTTCTTTCTTTGCAAAACTTTCTTAAAATTTTATTATATTTCCTTAAAATTTTATATTCGGAAAGTCATATTTAACCCCTCTTTGGACGCATTTTTTGGAATTAAATAAAGCCTATGTATTTTATTGTTAGATGTTTTAATTTTTATCAAAATCGGCTAGATAACTTCGGGAAGAAAAATTGCCTCCCTGCTCCCCTTGGTCGTTGTTTCAAAAAAGTTAAAAACTTTTGTGTTCCCTCAGACTTAAACCTACATACCCAGCGAATGTGTTGCACTTACCTAACAACATATTTTTCAATATCATAGCATTTACCACCTGCATTGCTTATAATTAGTCAAGTAATGACTTGTTTAATATCTGTTGTGTACATATACATATGTATATAAGTAGTTTTTCTTGGAAAATAAACGTAAACTATATTTGAAATGAAAATTGTATAAAAGAATTTGAGTAATATTTGGATTTGCTAAGATAAGGTGATAGAAACGGGTTTAAAAATGTTTACAAATTGAAAAATATAGTAAGTCAGTATTTGTTTTTTTTAATAAATTTTGCTGTTCTGGCACTTTTAATATTCGTGTCGTTTGCTTTGCTGTCAGTATGACTTACGGGATATAAATATCCGGTGTAAACACGAGATGTTAACATTACATATGTGCTGCCAGGCTAGTTGAAATGTATTAATTATATATTTTGAAAATGCTTAAATGATAAAAGTAATAAAAACCTTTTCCGCACTTAATGCCATGAAATAAAAAATAAATTTTTGTGGAAAAGATTATACAGAAAAAAATTATAATGGAAATCAAATCAACAAAATATTTGTCTGAGGAAATAATTTGTATGCATATACAAAAGTATCAAAAAAGTAGCTTTGCATATCGTATTTTGTTGTTGTTTAAAAAAAATTATTGTTTTCCATCAATAATTTTTTTTACTAAACTTTTGTTTGAATCCACGAATTCCTTTGCAGGCCCGCATTCAAACAATTTATTAATTGATCCAACGAATTTCCTTATTGAACATGAAAAAAAATTTTTTTCTGTGTGTTAAGAATAATATTGAATGTAAATAATACTTTTTTCCAAAAAATCTTTTTGAAAAGGCTTTCATATTTCTGTAGGGATTTTTTCAAAAGATATTGTTTGCAAAGCCGTAATGAAACTTACAAATTTTAAACTTTTCTTAATCTCAGATTGAAAGAGTGAAATAGTCAATAATAGAAAGAGGTGACATAAATACGCCATTTGTAAACAAAACGATAATAACATGCAATTTTGTTAAAAAATTTATTTTTTCGTGTATTTGGCTAGAATAGATTAGGGAAAAATTATTATAAAATAAGCCAAAAGTATAAGGGCAGAATCCTCTTTTTAATTATTGAAGTGAAATAATAGTGTCGTGTATAATTTTTAGTTTATAGTTTGGCAAACACATTTAAACTGTAAAATACTTTTTGTTGTTGTGTCTTTTTTAACGTTCAGTGATGCATCATTGTTATATGCATGCAAAATCGTTTAGTTGAGAAAAAAAATCTCTAGATTAAGGCATTAAACTAAAAAGTTAAGCTGCAAACGTCACTTTTAAGTAAATTTTTACACTTTTTATAGATAACATGTTGCAAATTTTTTGACGTTTTTGGATATTTTTCTATATAGCTGAACTCTTCTCCAAAATCTTAAAAAGACAGAAAAAAGTAAATATCATTACGGCTTACGAGTAAGAAAGCGTTTATAAAGGTGACATTTATATAATGATTTAAAGTCATGCCTTTTTTTTTATATTATATTATATAAAGTTATCCATTACGTTTTATGCATTTGATAGTTTTCATTGACACCAACTGGTAAATCACACACTTATAAGTAATTATATTTTTTAACGAATTTTTTGTAACGACATTTTGAAATAGTTACTCATAAGCGAGAATGGTAAGTACTTGCCTCCAATGACATTGCAATGTTAGAATAGTGACTTAAAATTGTGAAATTAGAAGTAGTGAAGAGTATGTTTATTAACATTTTAACACATTACTTGGAATAGAAGTTTTCGCCGCGTATATTTCAAAGAAGACACAAGTAATTATTTCTTTACATCACAATTGAAAACTTATTAAATAATACACGTTAGAATTGTTTTGAAGATTTAAAATGAAAATCGGAAATATTAATAACGATAGAGTTCCAAGAAAATTATAAAGAAAAACTTACGAATATGCAGTTTACAGAACACAAATGCGCGATACATCTAGAAATTTTGTATGAAAAGCTCTCAATTTTTCGAGTGCATATCATACTAATGTTTTTAACGCAGCGTTCTTGCTTGTTCTGTAAACTGGACATATTACTCGTATAAAATATAACAAATTATTGCCTATTTTTACATACATAGAGCAAATTTTCACGATGATTTAAATCCATGTCTAAAAGTCATGTCGTTTCTTTTATGCTGAAAAATTTTTTGTAAAAAAGCCATGTTTTCTGTTTTTCAAGTTTTTTTCTCTAATTTCTTTTTGACTCGTTTGTTATTTTTTAAATTTGTTTTATTTTTATTCGACTGGCAAGGTAACCACATCGATACTACCAAAAGGGTAAAAAGAGACAAACATAAAAGAGTATTATGAAAAAAGGCATGACTTTAAATCACTGTATAAATTAGCCCATCTACGTATATGACTTTTATACATTTTGTTTCCTCTTAACAATTGGTTTTTTCAAAACAAAGTGCCGAATATCATTTTTATTTTACTCTGATAATGGCATTATTTTTTTTTAGTTTTTATTACCAACATTTTTTTGTGTTTATATTTTGTTTTTTTAAGAAAACAGATTGTTTTTTTCGATTTTTTTTTTTGAAAATATAATGAAAAATGTTTTCCGGTTTTACATTGATTTATGTACTAGTATATATGTATGTATATGAGCACAAGTGTTTTCCAACATTTTTTCCAATTTGAAATTATTAAATAAATACTCCCAACAAATTTATTGTGCATAAATAATTTTATTATTTTCTAATATATTTCTTAAGCTTGCAAGTCTAGCAAATATGCAATAACAACTTTAAGTCCCAGTTGTCCAGGCCGGAGTATATGACACGGTTTTCTCGACGATATCTTCAAGACATATCCTAATTTGTCGCTTATAAATACAAATATAATTTACCATAATTATGGTAATGAAATACTCTAGTCTGATATATTAACTTCAATGAAGAAAAGAATGAGACAAAGTAAACGAGAAGTGCATGAAGGTCGTACATTAAAATGTTTCAAATATAATATAAAGCAGCTTTCTTTACCAAGTAGTGGTAATACTAAGAGGTGTTTTTATAGTTAGTACTCGTATTGTTTTGACTATCCCCAAAATAAATGCAATATACTTATATTTGCTTCTTGAGAAGAACATTTTTACTGTTGTTTTCATGTGAAATAGTATAAAAAGAAACTAATTTGGTTATACCAAAGCTTCACTAATAAAGGATAATTTTATAGGGGTATGTAAAATGTAAAATTAGATAAAATTTTAAATTGGCATTCATTTTACTTTATTGGAGAAATAAAATTTTGGCTCTGTAGCTAGTCAATCAGAGGCTCTGGTGAATCGTGAATTCCGTGGAGTTGGTCCATCATCAGGTTAGGCCGATGCTGATGTAAATCAATTCCAAAATCCCTATAGAAAATAGTCTAGCGGCGCTGAATCCCATGACCTTGGACGGTACGAAACGCCAAACTTTGCAATTGTCAAACGTTTACTTCAATAAATCTATTGTGGGACGAGCTGTTGAAAACACATGTTGAAAACACAGCTCCTGCTCGTCAAGGTTGTTCAATTGATGAACGAAAAAGCCAGTAATCATTATGTGACTAGCAGCGGGTTTTCAAAATGCGGACCAATAATTTCACCTGCCTATAAAGTACACCGAACAAGCAGTTTTTCTGGTTGTAATGGTTTCCCTGTATACATCAGGCCTAATCTGATGATGAACCAACTCCAAGTCGTGTGGCTTTCTAGGCTCAAACAATTCACACCTTTTTGCTATAAGTTTGTAGCCATATAGACAAACCACTTTCTTAGGAGTTCGGACCTTCTACTCGCTCCTGTATGCAATTTTCCCAACAGTAAAGGGAAACTAGTTTCAGCCAAGACATGCACCTCAACCATGAACTTCGCGGAGGCTTTGCTGATCCCCGTTGGCCTGTTTCAACCAAAAGTCCAACAAAACATAAGTCATACGGCTTCACAGAGTTTTATTCACTCAAACAAACGAGGGACTCCTTTCCTTCTATGCATTAGACAGCAGAGTGCCCTGGTTTGTTCCCCGAGCGGACAGTTGCTCAACCGACACTTGATTATTATCATCATTCCAAAAGCGTCAGTTCTTTTTTTTAAATGACGTATCAATTTAAACAAAGTGAGTTTCACCTATAAGATCGCTATGGCTTTGGTCGCACCCCTCTATCTGATGGTCCACATAGTCCATGACTCTGAAATATAAATGAGGTTCAAAGTCATTATTGTGCCAAATTACATAACCTTTTAATCCTGAATTCCTCTTGGCTTACAGGCGTATACCTTTGCCTTTAAATATTCTCAAAGAAAAAAGTCCAACGGTTTTAAATCATATAATCGTGGCAGACAATTAACATGAACATGATGTAAGATAATACCGCCAATGAATATCTGGCATAAAAGAACCACATATTATCTAGGTCCATATGCTGAGTTCCAGGTCACAAGAAATCCGTTATCATCTCGCGATAGCGTATATTAAACTGCACCAAACAGTCACTTTTTGTGGATGTGATTTGAATTCCCATTTTCATAAACGGCTTTAACAATCTTAGCATATTGCTCAACTGTGTACCTCTCCATGATTTGTATTGTCAAGCACTGAGATAAAAGAGGGTAAATGTCAAATTAAGTTCGGCAAACACCTAGACGTTAAGATGCGACTCAAAATTAAGATCGATAATTATGGATGGACCAATTTTATATCAATGCATAGAATGCGTTATTTGGTTTTACAAAAATATGAGTGACAAATAAGATTTTTGTCATTACGATGAACAGCGTTGACAACAATTGAATGGAATTTACTGTTCTTTTTGATGTATTATTGGTGTACAACTTTGCTTCTGCGGTTTTGCAACAGATGGCTATAGCGACAAGCGGCAATCGAAATAAATAGGTCGTAGATATCATATAATAAGCTTAGGTATCTGCAAACATAACGCCATCGAAATATTAGTAGCTCAGTATTTGGTGGGCGTAGTTATTAAAACCTAACGAAATAATTACGGGCGATCGTTATCGAACGCAATTAATGCACTTGAGCCCAGCATTGAATGACAAACGGCCGCAATATAACCAGAGATATGATAAAGCGGTTTCTCAGCATCGTCATGCTAAGCCCATGTTGCGAAAGTTGTCACTACGTACTTGGAAACGTTGAAATTGGAGATCGCATCCCACCCGCCGTATTCTCCAGACGTTGCTCCCTCAGTTTCGATCAATGGCGCATGGCCTGGCTGACTAGCACTTCCGGTCTTATAAAGAAGTAAGAAGTTGGATCAAATGTTTATCGAAAGATGGGAGAAATTAGTGGCCAGCGATGGACAATACTTTTAATCATATATGTATAATAGTGTGGGGGGATTCTTCGAAAAGTTTAATAACGCCACTAAATTTCCAGTGTTAACGACTGTACCATCGCAATCAATAGCCATCAAATTATTAAGTTGAATGTCCTTTGACAAAAGCAGATCAAAAATCACTTTTTCAATACTTTTAGACGTGCCATTTAGATGTACGGCGTAACCAATGTAAAGTGAATTTGTGTTTAAGTCCTAGAGAACTTAAAATACCTTAGGATACAGTTATTATTATGTTGTCTCTACAACATCTGCAACGTAAACACACAGAAAAAAGTCTTTACAGTACAAGTAGTGAGTGGACTAATGTGTTAAATTTTGAGGTCAATGCGCGAACTGTTACACTAAAAATAATTATGCAATATTTCACAGGTTTGTTATCGACGAAGTAAGACAGTTTTTTTTTTTTTTGCTATTAGAAGTTGATGTGAAGAAAAAATTTTTTTGACCCAGCTTAATGTATAACCAGTTTTTTTTTTTATAATAAAGCCTCAAATTTCAGAAAAAAAAAAAACGGTGGAAGTAAAGTTGTAAACTTGTGTGGCTGTTTTTTAGTTTGAATGCAACGTTAAGTTTTGACAGCGACAGCTATTCGTGAAATAGTTCGTTTACAGTTTGGATAATACTGTCGTTATAATTAACATTGTCGTTATAATCTTCAACTATAATGCGCGCACGACACGGTCAACTGGGATGTTTCTTTCACAAAATAATAGGAGTCCATTAAGAGAATATGCATTAGAATAATATTTTTCCAATTTTGTGCGTGTGTGTGATATGTGTGCGTGTGATTGTGCAGTTGTACGTGATTTTGCAATCATTGCATTTTCGATTTTAAATCAGTAGTTTGTGTGACCAGCAGGAGTGTATATTTGTTATTATTGCTTCTAATAAAGGGATTATAGACACATATTACTTAAAAAAAAGAACAACAAAAGCGAAGGAAAAAATTAATACACAAGGAAACAAATAAAATGTGTGTGTATGTATGTATTTGATACACATGCATTTAAGGACTTCAACACATATGTATGTACACACTTACAGATATACATATAAACTTATACGAGTATTAAGAGTTTGCAAACTGATGTGTATTGTGAAATTTGTGTTAATACTGGCCACTACTGAGCATTTCATATATCTACAGCAGTTAAAAAAATTTAACAAGTTACTGCTTAAGTCAATGATAAGAAATTGTTTACATCTTTATTACACATTCAATTTCCAAAACTTGACAATTTTTTTTTTTGTGTTAAGCTACATATTTTAAGGAAATTTCTGTATATATATACAATTAAAGATATTGAATGGTGGTAAATCCTTTTGAAGGAGTGCACGCTTGTCGAACACAGCCGTTGCTTCTCACACAACTACATCTAAAGGAAAAAATTCCAAGAATTAAATTTAATACGTTTCCTACTGTCCATGTCTTGCTTTGTTCTTTTTATTATGAGCATGAGTAAATGATTGTGCAGGAAGTTTTATTTCTTTTTATGCTTAAAGTGTACTGCACTTTTCAATTGAATTAAATATTGTTAAGCAAAAATTGCTGAAGAAAAATAATACACGCAAACTTAATAGTTTAAAATAGTTTTTATTATATAAAAGCAATGTGTACAAGTTTTCATATACGATTTTGAGAAGTTTACTATGCATCATGAAAAATTAACTATGCATCATGTTGAATTAACATTATTTGATTCATATTTAAATGGATTTTATTTTCCACATTTTTAATTTGAAATTCTTGTTATAATAAATAAAAAAAACCTTTTGTGGTTAGAACTAGAAATATTGGTATTGGGTTGGTGGGTAAAGGGAGTAGGGGTTTTGTACAGAAAATGATTCGAACTTTTCTGCAATAAAAGTGAGAGGAACTATCAGTAGAATAATGGCCTGAGTACGATTATGGGGGGACTAGAGTTTTGAAGGGTATTTTTCGGTTTTTAATTCTTCATATTATTTATCTATTATGTTTCCTCAAAGTACTAACAATACAAAACTTAAACTTAAGAATTCTAGTTGATAAAATAGAAAAATTTTTTTATTTAAGTTTAGACAACTCTAGGCAAAAAGTTATATTTTGCGTGTAATATTTCGGCGAAAGGACCTTTCTAATGTTCTGATGGCAGCAAGGGTAACCTTCCTTTTCAATCTCGAGCATATCCACTAAATTTAGATATGTTGCCTGCAAAAGGTTTGAAGTGAAGTTCCAGCTTGCTGATATACCTTTTAGACTATTTCGAAAATTCGTCTTTTACTAACGGATTACAAAGGTCCTTGTAAATTCATGAGTTTTTCTACATAACACGGAGTAAAATTGGTACCGATAATTTTGTTTTGAGGTCGTTTAATTTTTTCCATATTGGATGATGATAAAAAATAGGTAGATCTAGATAAACTTAAAGGTAGGATCACACGATTGCCGCAATGTACTAGTTTTCATTCAGCATCAGCACGCGATTGCACAATTAATTGGTACATGCGGCAATCGTGTGACTACTGGATATGTTATCGATCAGCAATAAAAATGCCACAAACCAATATTAGTTTAGAGGTTATTTCTAAAAATGGAGGCAATACTCATTATTGAATGATAGAAGATAATAATTTTTTTAATTTTATAACCTAAAATTAAAAACAAAAATTACAGTTGGCTTAGTTTTAATATATTTCTTATTCAAGTGCCACCCAAAAAGTACCACAGAAGTAAATAAATGCATAGTTTTAGTATAACTAATATATGTATAAATAACATATGTATATGTTTTATTCCTTGAGAAAACTGAAGCCAACACCTTGAAATTTGGTTCTGCGAAAAAATTATTTCTTGCTGAACTTTATTTTAGGAGATATACTATTAAAGAAAAAAAAAGTTCGACGATATCGAATGAAAATGTATGCGAAAGAAAGCTAATTCGAATAAATTTGGGTTCGTCTATGTCACTATTGTTCGCTTGCATGTGATCATGTATTTTAATTGAATTTTGACACATCGTTCGCATAGAATAAAGTTAGAAGAAACCCAAATCAATTTTCTTTCGCCCTGAATACGAATGAACTTATCTTTTAGACATCGGCGAACTGGCTGTAATTCTTTATTCAAATGGCAGGCAGTGTATATTGTACGCCTGTTCGACGATATCGAATGAAAATTTATGCGAAAGAAAGCTAGTCACTCACATTTGAATCAATTTGGGTTTGTCTATGTCACTATTGTTCGTTCGCATGAACTTATGTATTTTAATTGAAGTTTGACACATCGCTCGCATAGAATAAAGTTAAAAAAAACCCAAATCAATTTTCTTTCGCTTAGAATGCGAATGAACGTATACTTTTGACATCGGCGAACTGGCTGTAAATATTTTTTCGCCATACATGCAGTCACTGGCTCCTTATAACTCTTTAAAAGAAGTACTTTTTGGAAAGAGTTTCTGTTTGCTTTTCGTTTGACCGATACTATTTTCCTTTTTTTTAAGAAAACATTTTAAACCACTACTTGACAAACTAAAAGCTTGTGCAGCAGCTGGTTCGTGATTGTTGCGTAATTTAGAACTATCGTGTGACTTATGTGTGACAATTACTGCCACTGAACCGTTTTTTACAATCTTGTGGCAATAAAATTTGTGAAAAATAGGGCAACCATGTGATTACAGAGTATTTGATTTAGACAATTTTGTTATTGGGCAGCAATTCGTCGCAATTAAAATTGGATCAGATTGGTCTATTTGCGGCCATATTAAGTTGAATTGCTTTCACAGAAAAAACTTTTTTTTCATTTTCATTTTCATTTCATTTTTCATTTATTCAATTAAATGTAATACAAATAGCCAACATGGCCAATATATATATATATATATATATATATATATATATATATATATATATATATATATATATATATATATATATATATATATATATATATATATATATATATATATATATATATATATATATATTTTTTTTTTTTTTTTTTTTTTTCGTGTTCAATAATGAAATTCGTTGAATCAATTAATAAATTGTTTGAATGCGGACCTGTAAAGGAATTCGTTGATTCAAACAAAAGTTTAGTAAAAATAATTATTGATCGAAAACAACTATTTTTTTAAACAACAACAAAATACGATATCCAACTTTACTTTTTTAATATTTATATATCTGCATACAAATTATTTTTTCAGACAAAAATTTTGTTGATTTTATTTTTACTATAATTTTTTCTGTGCTCAGTTTCATCTCAGTAACTTTAGCATTAATGTGAGGCTTCCATATGGAGGACAATGTGTCATCTGAAAAAGTTGGTGCGTAAATTTTATCCCTTGCTGGCATGTCAGAGGCATAGAATTATACCTTAGGGGAATTCTACCTGAAGGCATTGAATTCTACCTTGGGAAGCCATGTGATTGCAGAGTATTTGATTGAGACAATTTTGTTATTAGGCATCAATTCGTCACAATAAAAATTGCGTCATTTGTGGCAATCGTGCGATAACATTTCGGCCAATAAGCCATATTAAGTTGCAATGCTTTCAATTTCATCTCAGTAACTTCTGCATTAATATGAGACTTCCATGTGGAGGACAATATCCATTATCTTCATAGATGCTGAGGAAGGCTGTCTCATCTGAAAAAGTTGGTGTGCAAATATTGTCCTTGCTGGCATGTCAGAGGCATAGAATTCTGCCTTGGGGAACTTAGTTACGATTGGTTGAGCAGGGTTCATGAATTCACCTTCTCTAACTATAAACTTTCGGCCAATTAAGTTGTTTTCCTGAAGTTCCTGAGCGCAATTTTAATTTATGCAATTTTGCATTGAAAGCACTCAAAAAATTGAGTGCATTTCATATGAACCTTCTTGACAAGTCATTTGCTTGTTTTGCGGCAACATCACATTAATTTAAGTTATGTAATGTTTCCGCAACACGAGCAAGCAACTTGTTTAATCAAATGTTTGTATAGAAATCACTCAAAAATGTTAATGCTTTTCATATAAATTTTCTTGACAAGTCACTTGCTTGTGCTATGTTTGTATAGAAATCAATCAAAAATTTTAATGCTTTTCATATGAAATATCTTGACAAGATGCTTGCTTGTGCTACGAAAATATCATTCTCGAAAATATCATTATCAAAACCTTGGGAAACATCAGTGCATAGAGCTAAGTCTTACGATATTTTCTAGTCTGTGTGTTAGGAATACAATCTATATCATTCAATATTGGAGTCAACTTCGCCATTAGAAATTTCTCAAAGAGATGTGATATAGTTGGCAGTAGACTTATTAGCCTATATGGCTCTACTTTTGTTGGATCCTTCCGGTCTGGAACAAGATGATAATTTTTTGCAGTTGCTCTTATTTCTGTATAAATTATAGCACTTTGTTGGTGTACAAATGTCACTTATGATGACATGGAAATACCCATATATTCATCATTCATGTAAATATAATAAAACGAACTGATATACATATACTGTAAAAGCTGCAGAAGAAGCTCTTAAAAGATAAAGAAATATATTCAAGAATTTATACTGTGAAATGTTTTAAAGTTTTTGGTTTCTTAGAAATTTTGTTGTGGGTTTTTTTGTTTTGTATTGTTGAAAGCAAAAATAAAACCGCCTCGTTATTGTGAACAAAAATAATTCTCCATGAAATAAAACTGGGAATTTCCAATATTCTCTCACTCTTGAGCTCTTTTCTACACACTCTTTTTCTCTTTCTTTTAAATATGTTATTTCTCTCTCATTTTGCTATTTTCGCTCCAGGCATTCATTGAAAGTTTTGTTTGCACCAAAATAGTAAAAGAAAAAAGAACTTTGAACAATTATTTTCTAGCATTTCATAGGCATTCCAGCTGGAGAATAAAATCACAGGAGTAATGAAATAAATGAAAAATCTGTAACGAAGTGTAACCATACTTTTAGCCATGAAAACAATGCGCAGTGCTTTGCCTGCGTCCGTCCACAAAAGTTAGAAAACTAAAGTACCGCTAGACTGGCAAGTATTTGGATTTTTATGTATTTTTTTTTTTCTTTGCAAAATAATAAAAGTGAAGAAAATATTTTAGTGTTATAAAAAGTGTATAAAAATCTTTGAAATATAAAAAAATAATTTCATTAAAATTACAAGAAATATTTGGCTGCAATAAATTTAATAAAAATGTGTTGGTGTGTGATATAAAAAAATATATATATTTTTTTCTTAAAAATTCTAGCCATCTGCACAATGGCCATAAATTATAAATATTAATTACACATTTAGTACGCTTGGCAAAAAACAGCTCTACTCAAAGGAAACATATTTACTTAATTAATTCATGAAAAATTAATGAAAAATAATAAGAAAGTGCAATAAATATTGTCATAAAAATAATAAGAAGAAAACTCAAATTAAATAAACAAAAAAACACAAGTTGAAATATTCGCGATTTATTGTGAGTTGAGTGTATGTATGTGCTGGTTCGAAAATTGCTGTTATTTTTTTTTTTGCAACCAAAAATGTTTTCTTGCTTTAATGTGTTCCAAAAAAATTATAGACTTTTTCTGATATAATATTACGTACATCACACATATATGTACATACATATGTATGTGATGTTATGAAGTGCTGAAATGTGCGTACAGAGAAGACTGAAGTTCATAAACACTTTCAAATTTATGTGACTCCAGGGAAAATACAATCAAACTGTAATGGGATTAAACTAGTTATGAGTTGGAGACAAAACTAATAAAAAAACTTTGTCCTCTTCCATAGTTGTTTTTGAGGCAACTAATATGTTTTTATATTTATAAATCCGAAGTTTATGCCTGGATCTTTTTTTTTATCTTAAACAATAATAAAAAAAGTCATTTGATCAATCCGATTACAATAACTGTTTATATGAATTAAATATATATTAGATTAGCTTGGAGATATTAAAGCTTGTTTAAAAAATAATCAATGCCAATAAATATACAGGAAGTTTCACAAGCACATCGTCAAGCCGAAACAGGGTGATAAGATTGATTGTAACCATCGTAAGAAAAAAAAAAATACACGGGCTTGTACGATCAAGAAACATTTGAATTGAGTAAAATTTTATTTTTTTCGATTTTTTTATGATTTTTCTCATGATAGTTACAATCAATCTTGTCACCCTGTGTCGGATAGATATTGAGTTCTGAGACACCCTGTAGTTTAAAAAACTAAAAAACACGCTTTGATATTGAACTTAAAGTAATATATAAATTATTTTAATTATTAAATAATAATTTTAATAATAAAAATTATTGTGAATTAAGCGTGGGGGGGACTTGTGTCATATTTTTCGTATATCGAGCGCCCAATGCTTAATTTACATACTATGCTATCTATTATTCTTTAGTTTCACATACTATACCAGTATTGTTTAAGTTTGTCCTTAAAATTATTTCTTATTTTTAAATCGAGATCGACGTGGGTTTTTTGGGTTTTTAATTACATTTCTTTTTTACATTTTATTTCAGTAAGCTTTATCAAAACTGGTTTCAGTAATTGCCAAAATCTTTCTTGCAGTGAGCGAGGTTTTGGATTGACTTTTGTAAGTCGGAACAGTGTCTAACGTATATACACCGAACACTAATCAGTTTTAAATAATTTAATTCTAACACTTTAAATGCGATAATGTGATAATGTTTGTTTTTTTGGTCTTTCTGTGTATTAAGTCAAACTTCTACAAATATGACTCCCCCTTTCCTCTTTTTCATAATTTATTTTCCTGGTTCTAGTACATGTATGGGCTATCCTCTGAGTACTGCTACAAGAGAAAAAGGGCAATACAGCAACTTTAATTTTTACACTAAAGCGAATGAGGACCGTTAACAGTTGAGATATACGTTCCACAGCAAAAATGCGTACGGAATATGAAAAACCGGTTGGTGGTACCGAATATTTTTTTTGGGAATTCCAAAGAAATATGGCTACTTCAATTTTTACATCGAATGACCATTAATATAGTTCAATATACTTTCCACGGCCAAACACGCACGGAAAATTACATAACTAATTCTTATTCGGTAACTGAAGCGGTTCCGAGAGTTCTGGAAATTCTCACAGTTGGCTCCACGAAACGTCAAAATTTCCCCACTTCCTCAGAAGCAACCACAACTTTCGCGCTAAAGTGAATGACCGTTTATAGCCCGATGCATTGTTCAACGTCAAAACGCGCACGGAATATGAAAAAACCGGTACCAAACCAGTTAGCGAAGTGATTCCGATTTTTTTTGCTGCTTTGGAAGAAATACGGCAACTCTGATTTTCGCATTAAAGCAGCAATACCGTATATAGTATCTATATGTAGGCATCAGTGTTGCCAAGCGTAGGGATTTTTCCCTTTTTGTACAGAATTACTTGTTTATTTCCACATGTAGGGAAAAAAGGAAAAATTTTGTATAATTAGGCTTATTGTAGGGAATTTTTAAATTATCATGAATGGTTAACATTATTATTTGTTATTACACTATTATAATTTTACTGACTATGACTTAAATTATCAGCCCAACTACAAATGAACTCGTGGGAATTTTTTCACTTTCCTTTTTCCTCCAATTATGAACAAAAATGACATAAATATATTTTATTTGTTCCTTCTCCCCCTTCACTGAAAACACTAAAAAGTGATCAAATCTTCAATTGCTACCCTCAAGCTAACAAAAGTTATGATTTTCTCTTTGATTTGAATTGAAAAAAGTACTTTATGTGAAAAATAAATTCCAAGAGGAATAAATTCCATGAGAAATAAACTCTACTGCAAAGTTGCATTTATTTTAACGTTGTGAAGTTCTTACATATTGCTTCGAACTTTTTATAATTTTTTAAATTAAAAATTGTTTAGTTTGTACATATGTACATCAGCTTTTTAGTTCAAGTTTTTCCTTTCTTAAGCTTTTTTTCCTTAAGAAGGATTTTAACAATACAAATTTGCTGTGATCAATAAATATTGATTGAAGAAGACAAGAAAAATAATAATCAAATCGTATTATTATTATTATAATTTTTTTGCCGAGACTTTTTTTTAAATATTAAAACTTATGTGCTTTAATATTTTTTTTTGGTATTCCTTACAATTTGTTGTTGTAAAGAAAAGTTTACGGAAATAACTTTTTAACGCAAAATCGGTTTTAGCACGTCTACTTGAGTGATCACACTAAGAAAAACATCACGGAAAAAAGGCGGCTTTTAAAAAATCTTGTATTTTTAACAAGAAATTGTTTTACGAGGGCGGATTGATATTGAAGCTATCTTGATATTGCAATCTCTCAAACGTCAGCTGTTAAAATTTCACCAAAATTCATCAATTAGTTTATTTGTTCTAGTCGTATGTAAGGAAATATTTTTTGGATTGTAGGGGAAAATAACGAGTTTTATGCGCTATGGTAGGGATTTCACAAAAAAAACTCCTGGCAACACTGGTAGGCATATAGTGTTATATGCCTACATATGTAATAATCACTCATACGGCACAGGTTTCGAGAGTTGCAAACGTACAAATAAACATACAAGTGAAACTAATATAAGTGTGCTAAAATAGTCTTCTAAACTAAAAAAATTGAAAAGATTCATAAAACTCTTCTTTTTAAGGAAAACAAGTAAATTTGATGATATTTTTTATTTACATGAATAGCAAAAAAAACCTCTTAATTTCAATAACAAAATGATGATCTTAACCTAAAAAAGTAAAATTATATGTTATCAACACCGATTTTTTTTGGCTGCCAATATTTAGTGTGTCTTCCTTTTACATCAATTTCAGCTGATAACCGCAAACACATTGATTGGACTAATTTTGGCTAATCATATTCTTTTGTTAATTTATTCCACTCTTCTTTGATAAATGTTATGAAGTGCATTTGCTTTTGGAGACATTCTTCTAACTTATTTCTTTAAGTTGACCCACAAAACTGTCTACATTGGGTTTAAGTAAATTGGGCCTACAAAAATTTCTAAGGATGTAAAAATTATTTATTTTTTTTCCAAATCTGACAATCAAAAATGTTGAACTGAGGAAACTTCTGTTAGAAAAAACTCCATGGGTGTGGCAGAATCAGTTACTTTTCTGCAATTATATATATTTAAACTTTTGGGGTTTTTACAGGTCAATATATATATAGCTGTTGGCTCTCCATTCATTTTTTAAAATATCCAGATAGACTTCTTTTGTCACTATTTCATCCAAAATTTGTATATCACCAATACCATTGCTTGAAATATAACTCCACAACTTAAGCGTTATTTTGATAAACTTAATAGTAGGTATTATATATTTATTTTCTAAAACTGAGCCACTTTTTTTTTTGAGTGTGCGGTAGTAACGCAGTGTTCAGGAATAAAAGAAATATGTTCAACGCCAAATTTGTACCTTCTTTCAATGTTTTGCGCGGAAGGAAAAGGTTTCTTTTCTGCAACACTTGAAATATATTGATGGCTTTGCAGCACGTTTCGAACTGCTTGATGAGAGATACTTACTACACATTTATTGCTGATATCAAGTGCAATTCCTCATCCACAATTTTCAAAATTATTCTTTCCACCCGCAAACACAACGGGACCAAAAGGACCTAAGTGGGATAGTTTCATGAAACTGGCGGCCTATACAAACATCCGCCAAGTTATCTTCCTTTTTTTTCAGTTCAATTCTGCAATTTTTCTGTAAGATTTGCTTTTATAATAATTAAAGTAAATAAGCAACATGCAAGAAATGTGCACAAAACTTAAATAAATTAAATAAATTTTACATAAATTAAACAAAGTAAGCTAAATTATTTTATAGATACATATTTTTTTTTGCAAGCCATGCGCTTTAAAGTTTTTTTTTGAAAGTTTTAATAAAATGACAGTTTTTATATGAACAGGGTGGTGTTTGTTGCGAAACTCAGAAACAAATATGACACTAATTAAACTTTTTAATTGAATGGTTTAAACATTTTTCTGGTTTAATTAATTGTTTAATTATATCAAATAAAAACAGTGACAGTGTTTGTTAGTGCAAATTTCATTTAATATAGCAAATGTTTGAATATAATTGCTTTTCATGAAAATATGAGAAAATTGTTGGCTCCTAGAGAAATAATTTGCAAAAAATGGTTATACCGAAAATTATATTTACCTTGATTGAAATTGGATTTTTTCTTACATATAATTTTTTGCTAATACCAATCGCACAATATATGGGGCAATCCAAGTCAGTATTTTTGTTGATTTGCTTTGTTTTCTATTGTATTGATGTTCCTTTTGAATAGCACATTTCAGCAAATTTGCAAATTTTTATGGCTTCAGAGATTTAAAAAATCAGCATTTAAAATATTCGAAGGATATATCCTAGAAAATTTTTGCATATTGCCTTAAAGCAAAAAATTATTTTTAGAAAAATTCCGAAAAATAGTAGTTGTTCGAAACCCACTACCCAATGGGTCTTAAAAGATGTGGCAGAAATCAAAGTTAAATTCAAAAATATTTTAAGAAAATCGAGGAGTACAAACAGTGAAAAATTTTATTTAAAATACTAAATCCCGAAAACTGCATCCAAGCCCACTGTGCACAAAATTTGTGACAACGCTGGTATTTGTACTAAGGGTGGCGTTGCCAGAATCTTTTGAAAGTGTCATATTTTGATGATCTTGTTTTGATTTCAACAGTTTTAGTACAGAATAATTGTATAATTAATATTCAGCAAAAACAAACTTAAAATCATCATTCATTATGTCACTTGCAAAATCGTTAAAATGGTGATAAATCATTAAATTTGGAAGCCGCGATTTTTAGTAAATAAATAAAAGTGACGCGTGTATACAACAAAATATTTGTCGAGAGTGTTGTTTTTACAAGTTTTTTTTAAAATTTATTTATTTATTGAATCTCCACATTATGAAGTAACAATAAGCATTCAAATCTTAATACTAAGTTCAAAAAATTAGCTAAATTCAGCCAATGCTATACAAAAAGTTTTATTTTGCTCCAATTACATCGGTAAAATCAACTATTTAACGCTCTGATGTTGGCATATCCTTTCTTTTCAACCGAGTATGACCCGTGAAATAAAGTATGTTTCGCACACGAGGGTTTGGGTGAAGTTCCAGTTTACTGACATACTTTTTACAAATTGGTTGTATGCCTACGTCATGAAGGTATTATTAAGAAAACGATTAAATACTAAAGTACTCAAAATACAGCTTTTACTGAGCGCAAGTAATAACAGCACTCTTTTTGTGGTCGTTTCTTTTACTCTAAAAATACACAAAATTTGAGAATGATATAATGCATTTTTGATGTATCAAGACTTTGCAAATGAAAGACAAGTAAATAGCACCCGTTTAATTTTTTTAAAAGTGTTTAAAATACTTGAATGTGAAAATTATCGAGTAAATAATCGTTGTACTTATGGTTGCAGTGTACCCATGCAGATCTCTGGTCAGTTTTGAATACCTATGTAAGTGAAAATTTAATTGAAAAACTGCCAAAAATCAACGCAGCAACATATTTTTTTTTGGTGTTCAATAACGAAGTTCGTTGAATAAATTAATAAATTGTTTGAATGCGGACCTTCCTTTACAGGGTTCATGGATTCAAATAAAAGTTTAATAAAAATAATTGTTGATGGAAAAATATTTTTTTCACAACAACAAAATACGATATCCAAGGTTATTTTTTCCATATTTATGTATATGTATACAAATCATTTTTTCCGACAAATATTTTGTTGATTTTATTTTTACTATAATTTTTTCTGTGAAAAATTTTATTTGCCTGAAATCGAACCAAAAAACTTGTGTCAAAACCAAATTTTTTCGTAGACTAACAACTTTTTCATATAAAAAAATCTTAAATATTCATATTATTTGATCTTGTTTATATTTTTTTTTCTAAATTTTGCAGCTAAAGATCTTGATTGATTTTTGTTTTTTATAGAAAAGGTTTAACAGTATTTTATTTTCGATATTTCGATAAAAATTTGTTATCATCCTCAGGAATAACATTTTAATTTTTCTGAGGATGATAAAAAACTGTTATCGAAATATCGAAAATAAAATACCGTTAAACCTTTTTTTTATAAAAAATAACAATTAATCAAGGTCTTTAGCTGCAAAATTTTGAAGAAAAAAATGAAAAAATCTTAAATAAGAGTGAAACTTTCTTCCTGTAAGTTCTCTCCAAACTTTGTTAATCATACTACCAAGTATATGATACAACTGCAGCTGATATAGACGGTCTGCTTAATGATATGATTAGCTGAATTGGTTGATAATGGCAGGTTGTATAAATTTGGTGTTTGCTACAGGGAAGAATCTCCGAATGGAGTCTATTTTTACGACTCTATTCGTAAGACGGAGTGGTGTTTAGTAACTCATGATTATAAATGTTGTTATATGACTTATTACGAATGCTACAAATATTGAAAACTCGCATTCTCTTGATATACTTGGAATGAAAATACAGTATGTTATTCGCTGGAGCGAACATATTTTTCATGTCTCCATACCAGCTGTACTCTACTTTATCTGATCACCCTACTATTTATACTACTTATATTGGACCGAAAACAGAATACAAATCTCATGCTTGGGCAAAAACCTCAAAGTTTGATTTCGGATTACCAGAACGTGTGCACGGCAGAGAGTGAAGAAGCTTATTGGTGATAGTGGGGCACCCAACACTCCACAGTATGGGCTGTGTTTCTACGCTGTACCGCTTCTGCAATGAATTTAGCTTTGAAGATATTAGAGATATTGTTCGAAAAACCCATATCTTTTTGTGGCACACGAGGTAATCGTCTAGGGCTCATCCATTTGTGATCGATTGCTCCGCGAATCTCGTCAGGACGTCTGTAGAACAAGTTGCCAGCAGACGTGTTTCTTGTCACATATAACGTGGAAAGTTTCAAGCTAAACGTACACAGCCACTACCCCTTCGTTGTTCCTCCTCATTACGTATTTTCCTAAATTCAGTACATTGTGCTGGATATGTAGGGGTCATACTCTAAGCACTGGTCCAAGATAAAGGGAAGCTCATACCTTAAGCAATAAGTCTATATTATTGAACGGCGCTTCGGTTCAATAAACTTCTTCCTCATGTAAGGGGACGTGTTTTAATATATGAGCTTCATACGAATCATCATACTCTAAATTTTTACCTTCATGTTTACTGGGCATTCAAAAATGTGCTTAATTTTTGCATTCATTTTCATTTGAAATTCGGTGAAAATGCTGATAACGCATTTCGTAGAATTGAATTTCGTTACAATCTTTTTGAACATATATCATAACGAGTGTGTGTGCGTGTGTGTGATACAAAATACTTTTCTTTTCCTTTGTTCATATTCTGTGATTTTGTTTATCTTGTGTATGCAGGCAGAAACTGAAGGAATAGTTTTTGCTCGCAGCGCTTATTATTCTGCAGCTGGCAGCTCTTTTGTGCAAAACGACAACTTCTCGTAAAAAGTATTGAAAAAAGTTTAGGCTGTGTGTATGAATCCGTGTGTCTGTGTATGTGTGAGTCTATGCGTATGAGTGTTATTGTCGAATAAAAGTTTTTTAGTTGGAGAAAAATTCAAGTGTGCATTTTGTTTTTGCTCAAGACAAAACTTAAAGAAAAAGTTCAAAATTATAGCTAGTTTATCCGTGTATAAGAAGCAGCAGTGGCAGCGGTAGCAACTGCATACAGCTCAAGGAGAATTGTTGATAAATTAAAAGTGCACTACTAATCAGAAAAGAAATTCACTACAAAATTAAAAAAAAGGAAAAAAAAAAAAATGAAGAGCCAACTGTAAGAAAGGCAAAAAAGAAGAAAAAAAAGACAAAATCCAACCAATCATTTTTTACTATTTTAAAGAGAAAAGAAACTAAAACTTAAGCATAAAAGTTCACAAGCAACAAACTTCTCTTCTAATGCTGCAACGCACATTTATTTGGATGTGATTTTCCTTTTTTTAACAAAATGTAAGTACTTTGAATTATCTCTGTATGTTTTTTTATTTTAATTAATAAAATTAGATTACAAAATATAGTCAAATAGGGCTTTAATGTGCATATTGGTAAAAAATTAAAATGAATTTTAGTTTAATTTTGTATGGAAGTTTTGAAGTAAAACACATTTCAAATTCATTAAAATTTTTATGAATATGTCCCTAAGTATTTAAAGAAAATAGTACTCGTAATGAACCTTGCAGCTACTTGCTGATTTGTTTAATTAGCATTCACTTCATCGAGTTCCAAGTCATAATAGTTTGCTTTGATAGTAATCTTAATTGAGAAATTTAATTTGTAACTTGAGTTGTCTACTTTGGCGTAGTGAAATGACTGTCATAAATTAGAGTTGTCTTTTGGGAAGAAATTTAATGTACTTATATAAAAGTTATGAATAAATATATTAATATAGTTGTCAAACTTAATAATTGTGAATCAGTTTTCAAGTTTGTTTACATACGAGAGCGGTTTGGAAACTTCTTAGCCTATCAATGAAAGAGAATAGTTAGTTTTTCAAAAATATTTTTATTTTTCAATATAATCTCCCAAAACTTCAATATACTTAGTTCAACGCTTTTCTAGCAATTCTATCCCTTGATTAAAATAGTTTTCCTCAAGGTCTTCAAAATAGTGATTTACAACTGTAATTGCATCTTCATTTGGGATAAAAAGCTTAACAGCAAAGATTTTTTTTAGATTTGGTAACAGGTAAAAGTCACTGGGAGCTAAATCAGGAGAATAAAGTGGGTGGTCAAACAACTCGTACTTTAATTCGTTGATTTTAGCCATTGTTAAAACACTCTTGTGGGCTGGTGCATTGTCTTGATAAAGAATTATTTTTTTGTGTTGTAAGCCAGGACGTTTTTCTCGAATTTGTACATTTAATTGATCCAAAAGGGTGCAATAGTACTCTGGATTTATTGTTTTACCCTTTTGCAAATAGTCAATCAGTCAAATACCTTTGAAGTGCCAAAAAATCGTTGCCATAACCTTACCAGCTGATTGAATTGTTTTTGCCTTCTTTGGGGCACTTCCTCCAGCTTCAGTCCATTGTTTGGATTGTTTTTTTGCCTCTGGAGTATAGTGGTGGCCCCATGTGTCATCAACAGTTATAAAACGACGCTTAAAACCTATTTTATTGCGATCCAAACAAGCTTGAGAACCGTTCATTCTTATGCGTTTTTGGTCGATTGTTAACATATGTGGCACCCATTTAGTGAAGACCTGTTTCTGTATAAAGGAGTTACCAGATCGAAACAAAATTTAACATGTGTTCATAGCAGATATGGAAGTTTCGAAACCATTAACTTTTTTCTGTTTATACCACGCTTTTTGTGCTAGGCTAAGAAGTTTCTAAACCGCCCTACATACATACCTGTGTCGGGGTTTAGTTCCAGTTTTTAATTTTTTAATTAAGAAAGATTTAATTAGTGTGATTTAATTAATGTAATTTTCCATATAATTCTTAAAGTCTAAATGTTCCTTGTAATCAACTTTACAAAATCTGAAAACTTAGTAGGTGAACCACTTTGCTGATTATACATTTATGACTTAAAGTACTGTCCATCGCTAGCCATTACTTTCTTCCATCTTTCGGGCAGGCCACTTTCGCAACATGGAGTTGAGCATTGTTATACCGTGAAATCAGATTCATCATCACTTTAAAACGAATTATTGTTTTGATGCTTTAGTCGAGATAAGCGGTTCAGAAAATTGGAAATTGATTATTATAATAAATGTATTTTTGAAGCAAGTAATCGACATTATTAACTTATACACCATCTGATCTGTTTAGCGCTTTATATGGATACACACTCTACTTTATAGTTTTGTTGTACTTTTAATGGATACACCCTCTAGTTTATATTTGTTTTTTTTTTTTTGTACTTTTGATGCTTATTCTCTGGTCGTGACTGCTCGCTAGAATAAGTACTGTGACAAATGTTATAATGGATTTGTGTCAAATCTAGCTTAATCAACGATGGATTGAAACCTTTTGTAAATATATTTGCGGTAATAAAATGGTGAAGGTAAGAAACGAAATGCTGTTGTTCATTTTAGTTAAATTTTCCCCTTGATTATAGCTGAATCACTGACTTAGCATTTTTAGTTAACTGCTGAAATGTGATTTTAATATTGAACTAAACATCTTGACAAAGTTTAAACATTTTTCTGGACGACTTCCTTTTTTGTATGTATTTATGCTTAAAATTGTTTTTAGAAACGAAAAAAATTAACTTAAACTGAAATTATTTAATAGAAAGGCGCGCCTTGAAAGCCAGCTTAGTCAATGTTGATGATATCTAACACCGGGTTTTTAATATCTGCGGTATTATTTATCTCTTTATTATTCATTTTACACGGCTTTATGATAACTAAGCAGAGTGTTAAAAGTTTTAAAGCTTTTCCTAAACTCTAGCAGAAATCTGTACAATTGACCACAAATAAATTGTTTCATTATTATCATGCCATCACTCAGTAAATGTTCAATTAACATTGTAACATTTGTGGTTTTGTATTGTTAACAAAAGCAATTTTCTTGTGGCGTACGAGCAATAGCAAGTTAATAGCACACATTAATCATACGCAACCGTTGCGTTGTTAAGCTCTCTCGTTATTGAATTTTAGTAAATAATAAAAGGTTTGACAACAGCATTAACGTATCGTTATTAATTTGTTTGAGCTTAGGAAATAATTTAATTATAAAACCACAAATTATAATTTATGAAAAAGAAAAAAAAATATCTGCAACAAATCCTTTCGCCTGTTATTCAAAATCAACAAATTATTTGTATTTATTTTTTTAAATATATTTTTTTTCATTATTTTATTTCTTTTAAAGATGGTTGAAAAAGTAATCAGAAGACTGTATAAATTGCTTGCAATTGTTTCACAGCAGGCTAAACTCATAACACTAAACAGAAAATTTGATTAAAACGAACACAAGTGAAAATGATGCAGATTAAAAATAATTGCGTGTTGATTAATGATGGTTTGTCACTCAAATATAAAGGGTGTTTTTATAGAGGTATATAGGTTGAAATAGAATGTAATAAAGGTGAATTTTTTAAATAGACATGAAATTAAATTTATTAAAAAAAAAATAACCTTCTGCCACTTCAATTTAAATATGACCGTCATGGCTGGATCGAACGTAGTCTAATCTGGAGGTAAGTGGACTTGAATGAATTTCTTACTGCGCATCGGCAATAACGCGATGAATATTGTCCTCCAAGTAGTCAATCGTTTCAGCCTTATCGGCGTAGTTTAGTTTATATACATACGCCCACAGAAATTAGTCTAGCGGTGTTAAGCATTATTGGAGCCCAATTAACGTGAAACTGGGAGATCAGCAAACGTTTCCTTCAATAAATCTATTGTTGCTTGAACTGTGTGACATATTGCACCGTTTTGTTGGAATCTCAGCTCCCGAATAGAACTAGCTTTATGGTCGGAATGAAATGGCATACTTAAGACGCTGTTCGTAGCCTATCGGCTTCAGTTCTTAAACAAGCTGAACACAGAAAAAAATTTTTTTCGTGTTCAATAACGAAATTCATTGAACCAATTAATAAATTGTTTGAATGCGGACTTGTAAAGGAATTCGTGGATTCAAACAAAATTTTAGTAAAAATAATTATTGATCGAAAACAACTATTTTTTTTAACAACAACAAAATACTTGGATATCGGTTTTTTTTTTTTTATATTTATGTATATGTATATAAATTATTTTTTCAGACAAAAATTTTGTTGATTTTATTTTTACTATAATTTTTTCTGTGAACTTTATACGAGAACATGTGAAATGTGGCCAAAATCTTTTGAACGGACCGCTACGATAGCCACAGTTGTAACGAACATCTCCTTGTTGATGTTTCTGGACTATTCTCTACGCTATCCGAAATACGTTGGATATTTTCTTTCGTGTGGACCGTACGTGGTCTCTCAGTACATAAAAGTTTGCAACCAGACGGTTTATTGTAACGATAAACACGTTGCATCAATGAAGTACAGACCAGTGATTTCTCCAGCCCACAAAACAATCTAAAATAGTATTTTTTTCTGAATGTAACAGTGTCTCAGCATACACTTCAAATATTGACGCTGATGTTCAAACAGCAGTCAGCTTCATCGCTACACCCCACGAACACTACTCCCTCTTTTCTCCTCATCATAACCTATTTTCCTAGTTCCAGCGGTGCATATGTAGAGGACGTCCCCTGAGTACTGGTCCCAGATTAAAAAAAAAAAAATACGTGGTATGAGTCCATATTTTGAATAGAATCATAGTTACTAAAATAAATTTCCACAGTTTGAAAGCGTTCAAGAGCTAGTCTTTTTATTTTGGAATGCCAAACCAAACTAAACTCACTTAACAGTATGGCCACGAGTTAAAAAAGCTCTGGCAAGTTAAAGTTTTATACTTTTTTCGTCCTATACAATGTGCAAGCTTTCAGCATATACAACATAATTTACACTGTGGCAGTGGCTAATGAGGTTTTTTCTAAATCTTAATTCTGCAGAAAAAGGATTATAATTTTTCCTCTGCAGCTCTGTTTTACCGCAAGTTGTACTAATATCTTCATTATTTTCAGCAAAAAAAAAAATAAATAAATAAATAAATAATAATAAACAAAACTTAATGCTAGAACAAATCTTGCTATAAATTACAATGCACAATATTTTTCCATATATATTTGGGGATTTTCAAATCTGCTCGTTTTAAGTAAAACGAACACTTTTTAACAAGCACTTAAAATTTATCTAAAATCAGCAGCTCTTTTAATTTGTGTTAAAGTTTAAATTTTTAAAATTAAGAGTAAACTTTTATCATTTGTCTTTAATATTTAATTATTTGATCTTGTTTTGGTAAATATTTCTTATTTTTGCGGCAAAAGATCGTTTTATGTTATATAGAAAATTTAACAGTATTTATTTTCAATATTTCAATAACAATTTGTTATCATCGTCAGGAAAATTAATATGTTATACATATAACATAACATATTAATTTTCCTGACGATGATAACAAATTGTTATCGAAATATTGAAAATAAATACTGTTAAATTTTCTATATAACATAAAACGATCTTTTGCTGCAAAAATAAGAAATATTTACTTTTATCATTTGTTTAACACAATACCAACCTTAAGAGTCAGATTTTATCCCTTAATAAATTTTCATACACATTTTAGCCACCAACCCAAAACTCTGTTGCTATAGAGGTCATTTGCAAAAACTGCAAAATAATGAGCAGCTAAACAACAATTTAATTAAAATTGCATTTGATAGCAATTTTGTTGTATTTTTTTTTTATAAATAAACAAAGAGGTCCTAAAAGTTTTAGTGAGTAAAATTAATTTAATTATTTCTATATTAAGCGCTATAAAGGGTGTTTTTATAGAGTTATAAATCTTCAAGTTGCCAACACTTGGCATTTGTTTTAAGTGTTAAACGTATCTGACCATCACTGTACGACTTATAATAAAATTCATTACTTTCTACGACTTTACTTAACTTGTTCATCAGTCTTGCAATGTCACCAACATTTGGAATTAGAATTGGTAGTGGCTTTAGTTATTTGGATTCTTGAATTTGTTTGTTTAGATTCTTGAGTCCAGTTGTGGTCGCTTTGGTTTAAATAATTTTGGTGGTTTCGAATTTGTCCTTTTAGGACCTACTACCAGCTGCATTCATCATCACAGCTGTTGTCGCTTAAATTTGTATTAGTCACTACATCAGCACTGTTTTCCTTTGTAGATTTGTTGTTGTTTTTTATTAGCTTCGCTAGTTGACATGCTTGTGCATGCACAGTGTACACTTGTTGTTGTCAACAAGAATGTCCAACTCGTAAAATGTACGATTGAATGCACGTTATTTCTTTTTTTTTGTTAAATATAAAACACTTGTCAATCTCGTATTATTTTTTTTTCTGGCTGAGAATTTTTTTAAACATATTAAAACTTATGTGCTTTAATTTGTTTTTTTTTTTTTTGGTATTCCTTACAATTTGTTGTTGTAAAGAAAAGTTTACGGAAATAACTTTTTAACGTAAACTCGCTTTTAGCACGTCTACATGAGTGATCACACTAAGAAAAACATCTCGGAAACTTGTTTTTTTAGGAATGTACTTTTTCTAATGATACTTTTTAAAAGGTGGCTTTTAAAAAATCTTGTATTGTTAACAAGATATTGTTTTACGAGGGCGGATTGATATTGAAGCTATCTTGGTATTGCAATCTTTCAAACGTCCGCTGTTAAAATTTCACCAAAATTTATCGATTAGTTTATTTGTTCTAGTCGTTTGAAGTAAGCAAATTTGTGTTTATTGAAAAATGAAAAACATCGAATTTCGTGCAGTGATAAAACATTATTATTTGAAAGTAAAAGCGGTGAAAGAGACAAAAGAAAAGCTCAATAAACATTACGGTGAGTCTGCTCCGTCATATTATATGGTAAAATATTGGATTGTTGAATTTAAGCTTGGCCGAACAAGCACTACAACAATAACATCAACAGGAAGGCGAAAAGAGGTGGTTATTGAAGAAAATATCAAGATAATCCTCGGTATCGTTATGAATGATGGCCGAGTCAAATTACATGAGATGGTTGAAATGGTAAACATATCATATGAACGTGTGTTCAACATTTTGCATGAGCATTTGCATATGAAAAGCTATCAATAAGATAGGAGCCGCGCTTGCTCAATATCGAACAAAAACGAGCTCGAAAGACTACCTCACAGCGGTGTTTCGAGATGACAAAGAGCTCCGAAGAAAGCTAAGACAATGAAATCGGCTGGCAAGGTTATGGCCACTGTATTTTGGGATGCACACCGAATATTGCTCATCGAGTTTCATCTCAAACGAAAATGTGATTACCTTAACTAACGCGTATTTTAAGGGGTTCTCCAAATCGTATTATTCAGATGATATAAAATAGTTGGAATATTGTCTAACTAAGTGTATTAAGCTTAAAGGAGACTATGTTAGGAAATAAATGGGTTTTGAGAAAATATAAATCGTTTTCTACTTAGGTAGTTTCAATATTAATCCGCACTCGTGAAAGGCAGCTTTCTAAAGCTTCTTATTTAAAAGTTCTTTGTCTTAAAATGTAGTATTTTTAAAAGGTATTTTCATAAAAAACTGCTTTTACTTTTTAATAAATAAAGTACAAAATATTATTGCCTTAGTTATGAAAAAAATAGTTCAAGTCTATTAAGCTCTTATTGCACAGGTTTATATACAAAATTTGTTCAACAAGAGACCTTTAGAATAATACAAATTTAATATTGAGTTTTGAAATGCACTTTTTTAAGAGACACTTTTCAAATGTTACTTTTTTTTTTTGATTTTTTGTTTAAGTTTTTATAATTTTTAAATTAAATTAAATTTTTGGTTTGTACATACATATGTACATCGGGTTTTAGTTCAAGTTTTTCCTTTCTTAAACTTTTTTCTTAAGAAGGTACTTTTTTTGTTAGTTACTTTGTTAAAGGAACTTGTGTAAATTACTTTTTTTTTCTTAGACGACTACTCAAGGGATAACCTCTACATATGCAGCGCATTGCACCAGAATTAGGAAAGTAGGTTGTGAGAAGGGGGCAGCTGTGAAAAAGATTTACATCGGCACCTGCCTTGCGGCCTTATCTGATGATGGACCAATTCCACGGAGTGAATTATTCACGATTCACCAGCGCCCCCGTGTGGCTTACCAGGCTCACACAGGTAGCAATTCTTGCCATATGATTGCGGTCATATGAGCAACTTCTTGTAGAGGAGTTCCGGCCTTCTAATCCCTCCTGTACGAAATTTCCCAGCAATTAATGGAGGACAAGGCTTAATAAGTTGGTAGGCCAAAGCCCACTAGCATCATCAGTCCTTAAACCAACTCACCCGTCAACCATCACCACCGGTTCCTTACAGTACAGGTACCTGTTGTATAGGCAACAGATCCTCGGGAATTTGTTAGTTCCCGAAAAAAACCACACACCAAACAATCATCAAGGATACTAATACTCCTTTCCTGCGCTTTAGGTTTCAACCACAGCCAGAACGTTTCAGCCAAGGTAGGCACCTCAACCATGATCAGCCCGGGTCGAACCGCAAGCAGAACTACCCGGGGGCCACGCTGATCCCCGTTCTGCCAATTTATATCCTTGGTAAGGGTTTCGGAAGCCAACACGACATAAGTCATGCGGCTTCCTAGAGTTTTGTTTGCCGCACCAAACGAGACCCCCTTCGCCTCTTTTCCCCTAAAAACAGAGGGCCGAAATTAGGAATACGCCAAGGTAAAACCTGTTCCCCGGGGGGTGGGGAGGGGACAGAGGGAATAGTGTTTGTGTGACATTTCTTTCCAACCTTATAATAGACGGGAAACTTGTCTGCCGGCAACTTATTCCACAGAAAAAGGTGGCGGCCGAAAAACCATATTCTCTCTATAATGCGTTTTACGATTCTCCGGGCAATCGACCACAAATATATGATCTCTGGACGATGAACGTGAGTTGTGTATAAATGTGCAAATTCCGGCAACAGAAAGCGATTTTTAAAAGGCGGTGTTTTAGATTTAATTGTTTTAAAATGTAAACTTTTTAAATTTATAATGGATTATAAAAAAGGTATTTTTTTGCAAAATATGCTTTTAAAAACGGCTCAGTGGTTTGGACATGTTTTTTTTAATTTTTTTTTTAAATATTTTTTGAAGTTATTATTTTCTTAGTAATAGAGCTTAATTTTCTATCTTATATTTACATTAAAAACAAAATTCAAAAAGTAGTTTATATAGAGTTCTAATAAAACATTTTTTTCAGAAACCGTGCAAACGATGTCTTCAAAATTCTATTGTTTAGCTATTTTTAAATTTCATTCTATTTAAGCTAAAATATTTTTAGAAATTTTCTTTTTAAGGTTACTTTTTGCTTTTTTCAAACAGATTTTTTTTTAAATTAAACTTAATCATCTTTATTTTAAACTGAATGATCCATCGTGAGGTTTTATAATGAGATTGCAAAGGCTCTTCTCTATTCATGTCCTCTTAAGTGAAATGTAAATTGTTTATGGAAGCTGCGTCAAACATAAACAAAATTATTTGCCAGAAAAATTATATTAAAACAACTAAAACACTTATCAATACTTAAAGCCGTTCAATTTTTTTTTCCATATATTTTGCTTAAAAATAAATTAGAAATGAAAAATTTTAATAAATTTAGATTTTCCTCCTGCATGTGAAATAACACATGTTGCCACTTTTAGGATAAAAAAAAATAAATAAATAAAATAAAAAAAAAGAAAGAAAAATAAAATAGTTTTCCCCAGTGAACATTTTGTTATGATCTCGCATGAGTTCAGTTATTATTTATGTATCATTAAATCAAAGATTCTGCTCTTCAGATGTAATTCATTTCAATTTAGTGTTTTAAGAGAGTTTTAATCCAAATTGAAGTCTACACGTTTCTATTACATCCTTATAGACTCACATAAATGCTGAGGATGTTAAAAAGTTATAAACAAATTGTTTCCCGGCTATCTATATGTCGACATTTGATTGAAGCCACCCTAATAATTTTTTTATATTGTATTTATTTATTTATGCCTATGGAGAATAACTCCTTACAGGCAGATATATATGTATATGTACACGCATATGAGTTAAAAAAAAAATTACAAAAATTAATAAAAAATAGAATTAAAAAAATTTATAAGCAATATAAAAAATTTTTAATTACTGGAATTTAATACTAAGATTATACTACGCTTAACAAAATTTAAGTTCATCGAAAAGTCAATAACGTGGTAAAGCTCATTAGAACAACAGCATAATCTACGGAAGGGATCTGCATTCGCATAATTCTGACGGTAATAAAGCACTGATAGAGGTTGATATTGACGAAGACTACGCTGGAGAACATTAAAATTTAGTTTGGACACCAGATACTTAGAGCAGATATTGTCGTTAATCGATTTGAAGACAAAAATGGCATTTAACGTTTTTCTGCGACTTGTCAAAGAGGGGCAGCTTTATTTGTTGCAGTCTGAACTCATAGGATGGTAAGTTGACCACAGTGTTCGGGTAGATATTATTGCGTAGGATGAAAAGAAGGAATTGTTTTTGAATAGACTTAATTCGATCTCCATGTACATTATAAAAAGGTTCCCATCAAAAACTTCGGAAATTTTTGAAAGATATGGGTGCTGATGAACAGTGTAGCGACTGTGAAACAGCTAGTTGTCCCCCAGCTTTAGTGTGTTCAATTTTTTTTCCTGTCTTCTTTGATCGAAACATACATTTGATCAAGAGTTATTGATCGCGGCAATTATTGTTATAATTATAAATAAAAATATTTCATGGCTTTAACCAGGATTGAACTGGAGCTAGGCGAATGATACCAACCCATCATCATATAATATTAGAAATATTAAAAATAAAGTTCGACTATTTAACATTGGTACATACGTAATTATTTTCTTTAACACACAATTATATAAAAATAAAAAACAGAACACTTTTTCTTCACCATGATACAAAAGACAAGATAGCCGCTTCGCTACAACAATACAACAATAAAAACAAAACAACAGGTATTTTGATTGTGTAAAAAGGCGAATTCACACTTTAGCTGTCAAAAGTAGTTGATAAAGAACATGTACAAAAATTTAAATGGCGCCGAAAAAGGTAAACAAAACTTGACAGAAAAAGTGCCATCATATTAATCGAATTCGCCTGAATTCGCCGATGTATCCACTTGATAATTAATTCGCCTTGTTCTTTACATGCACTTTTGTTTTTTGTTTAGGTCAAAAATACATGATACGGTTTTAAGTGTTCTATAAGTGCTACTACATTTACATTTACGTTACATTTACATTTACGTTACAGTTACAATTTCTAAGGTCGGCTAAATGGGCCTTAATACTTAACGTTGACGGAGAAGTACGGTATGTGACAAAGCTCGTAAGACTAAATGTATTTCAACTTAGTTGTCAGTTGAAAAAAGCAACGTATAACGTACGACGGATTCTATGTACTCCGGCCTTCAGCCAGTGCTCTAACATCCGATTTGGATGGCTTGGTAATGAATCACATTGCTATTTAGTTTTTATTATGATATTTGTTTATTTTCTGCAGTCTTTGTACGGCTGCATTATAACAGTTGGACCCATCTTCGCTGAGAAGGTGGGGGTTTTCCTATCTTTGCCAGCAATATTGGATAAATGTTACGTCCTAGGTATTCGCTGTGTAAATGTAAATAGGAATTGTATGCAGATTTCGGATGGGTCGCGCTTTCATTATTACTGATCTCAGATCGCAAACGTATGTGCTAAAAATTTTGTTTACATGATCCGTTTTTTATTCTTTCCAATGATCTTGAATTTCAAGTCAACTCTGTGTGTTTGCTGGCTGCAGTGATTTTTATTAGCAATTGTGCATGTTCTGTAAATGAATGAGTATCAATAAATACATATTTCATCTGTAAAACGCAAATTACAAAATATTTCATATATTTTTAGTTTGCTTTTTCTCCAACTCATTTGTATCTGCGTGTGTGTGTGTATGTGTTTGTATTTGTTATAGAGTCAATACTTTTATTCTGTCTATCACGAGTACTGGTAGTTTAGTTTACGAAGCAAAATATATAAGCATGTGTGTATGTGTGTATACATATGTAAATACATTTGTATAAACAAAACTTTGAATTTTTCATTATTTAAATTTTGTTTTTGCTTCAGAGTGTTAATATCAGTAAAATACAAATTACATATTTGTTTGTTTGTTTGTTATTTTAGTGTTTTATTGTTAATTTTTACGTAAAAGAATTTTTCGGTCGTTGTACTTGTGTTTGATTTAGTTCTACATAAATAAAAAAATAATAATAAATAAGAAAATACATGAAAACAAACAAAATTTGATACTATAGCGGACAATACACATACATATATACACACACACACACACACACACACACACACACACACATATATATATATATATATATATATATATATATATATATATATATATATATATATATATATATATATATATATATATATATATATATATATATATATATATATATATATATATATATATATATATATATATATATATATATATATACATATTAAATTTAATTTTATGATGAGCAAAAGGAAACAAGTACTTTTGATGAGTGAAAGTGTGCGTCGTATGCAGTGCATGTGTGTGCGTGCTTGTGTTGCTACAGTCTGTTTTTCTTTATCAAATGCGGGAGCACAGTGTGGGATTATACAAAGTTAAATAAAATATTTCTTATTACACATTTCTGCAGGAAGGGTTGTTTTTGCTTTTTATATCAAATTTAATAGTTAAATGCGGATCAAGTTTAAAATGGTTTTACGAATACAATATCCGATTTATTAAGTATTATTTAAAGTTATAAGCAGACGCTAAAAATTTTTATGGAAAAATCTTATAAAAATTTTAGAAAAAAATCTTAAAATGTTTCTCATTCATGTAAATCATTAATCAGTGAACTTTTTTAGTTATATTTCTATACACCGAGAGCTGATGGCCTCTGCAGCCAATGCTCACTTTACGTTAATATTAGATTTTGTAATTTATTTATAAGTCTAATAAATAATAATAATAATAATTAGTTATATACATATGTGCGATATTAACTAACTAGTTGTGAGTTCGAATCCAACTTCAGTCAAGAAGAAGAATTATTTTTTAATTTTAACAAAAATTGCTGTGAAACAATAAGACCAAAGAAGAACAGAAAAAATAATTGAATACCATTAGCTGGGGGGCAACTAGCTGTTTCGTAGTTGCTATACTATTCATCAGCACCCACTGGAATTCGAACTCGGGATCATGTGAACATGATGTATTTTTAATACGGCCGCTTAACCAATGATATTGATTCGATTGACATGACAGTAAAACTTTAGTTATTAGTTATTACAATGATAGTGTTAGGTATTATATAATTACTATAACTTTCACTATATATATGGTTATACATTTGAATTTTGGTTCTTGGCTGTACTTAATTTTGTAAATAAATTTCAGATTGAAACCATATTATGTGGTTGTGTTTAACCATATAATTCAACAATAGTATTTTGCCCTTAGAATATTGTCATACCCACCATATTTTTTCTTCTACGTGTATATGCAATTGTTATAACCACATTTGTGTGTACTGGATTATCTGTCACTGAACAACCAGTTTTTAATTTATTATTTACTAATAATTCTCCTAGCTGTGAGACGTATTTGTATGTAAATCATTAAACAGTGAACTTTTTAGTTATATACATATATGCGACATTAACTAATCAGTTGTAAGTTCGAGTCCAACTTTAGTCAAGAAAAAGGATTATATTTTTATTTTAACAATAATTGCTGTGAAACAATAAGACCAAAGAAGAACAGAAGAAATAATCGAATACCATTAGTTGGGGGACAACTAGATGTTTCGTAGTCGCTACACTACTCATCAGCACCTACTGGGATTCGAACTCGGGATCATGTGAATATAATATTTTTTTAATACGGCCTCTTAATTAACTCAGCTACTGAGCTCTTTAATTATTCTTACGTTAATGTTTGCCACATATTGATCACATATATGCAATTGTTATAACACCAGTTGTTTGTACAGGATTATCTGTCACTGAACAAACAGTTTTTAGTTTATTATTTTACTAATAATTCTCCTAACTGTGAGACGTATTTGTATGTAAATCATTGAAACAATAATTCCATTCGATTTCGATATCAATAGACAAATAATGCTGCTTAGTTATTATATAATATGATGATTATTCTAATATATCAACAACATACAACAAAAATGAAAAGCAAAACTTCAATCAAAGACATGGTTTCAGTCTGAAATGTTCTTTGCTATACTAAGTACATCCAAGAACCATATTATATCATGCAACCATACATTTGGTAGAAGTTTTAATAATATTAGCATGAAAACCATATTATATTATCATTGTCATCTCTATTATTGTGAATGAAAGTTATACTATACTAGTTCAATAATTCATTAGGATACTAAATCTCAAAAATCTTAATTTTATCTTTTATATATTTGAGAAACAAATTTTTAAATCTTATTTTGCATATACAATCTTTAAAATTAAGGCAAAATTTTCATTCTGGCAACGCTGATTATTAGTATTTTATAAGCACCGACAACCAAGGCAGCTTTATACAGGTAGTGGCAGAATTACAATAAATACAACACCAACAAACATTAACATGTATTTTGTTGGTAGAATTTACGAACAGTTGACAAAATTTTCACAACTATTCGTAAATTTGAATATATTTTTTCAAAACGTTCTTTTCTTATAAAAGTTTATATCTGACGTAAAGCACGACACAAAAGTTTAAAAGTCGAATTTGCATTTAAGCTCTACCATTTTACCTTTTTGGAAATTTATGGCTAGTTAATATTGGGTAGTTAAATTTTTGGTTTTTGTACATTTGTGCATAGGGTTTTAATTCAAGTTTTTTCTTTCTTAAGTTTTTCTTAAGAAGGATTTTTTACAACACAAATTTTCTGTGATCAATTAATTTTGATTGAAGAAGACAAGAAAAATAATAATCAAATATTTAGCTGGGGGACAACTAGCTATTTCGTAGTCACTACACTACTCATCAGCACCCATTTGGATTTGCACTCGTGTCATGACGTATCATGAACTGCTGCCTTAACCACTCACTCACCGAATCTTTGAACAACTCTCTGTCTATAGTCATCTCATATTGGTTAAATTTTAAGGGACAATGTTTAGTTTGAATGTCAACCACACCTAAACGTTAAATTTTTTCTACATTTCAATTGATAAATCTCAACTCAGACTAATTCAATTTGAACTAGGGAAAGATACATAATCGATCAACGCGTTAAAGTTATTCAGGCTTATTATGAAAATAGTTGTTCAAATCAAAATACATATCGTGCATTTTCATTCGTTATCGGTAAACAGGTTGGTAGTTATATTTACAGCCAGTTCGCTGATGTCGAAAGGATAAGTTCATTCGCATCCAGGTCGAAAGAAAATTGATTGGGTTTTTTCTAACTTTATTCTATGCGAACGATGTGTCAAAATTCAATTCAAATACATAAGTTCATGCGAACGAACAATAGTGACATAGACAAACCCAAATTGATTCGAATGTGAGTGACTAGCTTTCTTTCGCATACATTTTCATTCGATATCGTTGAACAGGCTGTTAGTATCAGTTTTATCCAATGAATAATTTTCCGGCCAAGTCACGTTAGAAAAAATGCTTTTTAATCGGATCTGTAAAATAGTTCTTTTAAAAGAAGTTTAATAAATTCGTGCGATTAATAATGGATTAATGTTTTTTATAAAACTCATTTACATAATTATTACCCTTTATTAATTATACATTATGAAAGAAAAGAAACAATTTTTATGTTCTCACTCAAACTCACATAAAGAGGAAGGAAAATCCATGCATATGCAAGAACACTGGGTGGTGAAGTGGTGGTACTATAAGTATTGTTTTGTTCTACCTGGATAATTACCAGAATTAAATTATTTTAAATATAAATTATAGTTTGTTACTTTTTTAACAATGTTTTTAATGTGCATACGAGTAGTTTGTTAATGTTTCTTTATTCAGTGAATATGACAGTTCGACTATTATCTTTGTCAACCAAATACTATATGTCGATGTTTGCACAGTTACCCTGATAAACCGATCTTCTGAATGATCTATAAATTTATTTAACATCTGATTTTGTTAACAGTTTTATTTGAATCGCAACAATGTGCAGAGTGAATAACTTCTGAATACGAATTTTTTATTTTCCTTTTGCACAATATAAAACAAGTGTATCAGATGCACACTTGAATAAATAAAATTTAAATTATCTCGAAACATTTGTTCGACTATTTGTTGTTTATTTAAGCGGTGAGAGAAATTGGTTGGGCGTTCAGTTGGAGGAACGTAGAGGAAGATAACAAAAATAAATAAATTTTACAATTTGCATAATGATATATTGAAGAAATGTTTAAGCAATAAAAAATTTTCAGTCGTTTCACTATTTATTTTGTGGCTGGGCAGCGCAGTGAAAAAAATAAAAACAAGTTTGATGAATACTCTATCAAAGTTTTGTTGCTTCCAAAAATAAAGTGTCATAAAAAAATTCATATGAAATTTATGTTTATGCGGCATGCGGAAGTAATTTTTTTCAATAAACATACTTATACATTCATCTGTCGGTATGTTTTAAGAAAAAAAAAAAATAGACAGGAAACATATCTGCAGGTAACTTGTTCCATAGACGAAGCGTACGACTGAAAAACGAATTCTCTCTGTAATACGTAGTACGATTTCCCGAGCAATGGACCACAAATGTATGAGCTCTGGATGATGAACGCGTGCTACGTAAAAATGTGCGAGTTTCGGGAACACGATCCCTAATCTCGTCAGAGCAAAATCCATTGTAGTAACAATAGTACAAAGCAACACACTCCACACTACGTCGTTGCTCCAATTAGTCAATAGAGTTGGATACCCTACTGTCACCGTTAAGCTTCTTCGCCCTCTCCGGCACACGGTCGAGTAATCCTACAATAGACTTTAAGGCACCGGCCCAAACATGAGAGTTGTATTCCATTAGCGGATGTAGGTGGTATATATAGAAAGGAGGTCGGATGGAGTGAAGTACATCTTACACCGTTTCAAAATTTCGAGGCACTTGAATGCTTCTTTAGAGACATTAAAAATGTATATTCATTCCAAGAACATCAAGAGCAGCCGACTCAATATTTGTACCATCTATGATTACAGATGAAGCAGCATTTGCGGCCTTATGATCTTTTTCTTTCTGTGTACCTGCAAGCTTTTTAAAATTTTGTAGATTTTCGTTTGCAATTACGTGTAAGAGCAAGTTTTTGCTGCCATGAGCGATTTTCTTATGCGTTACGATTTTATTATCAACTAAATTAATGGAATTACTCTTCTACGAAACCCGTTAAAAGATAATTTTAAATTTGTTAAAAAAAAGCTTTAGCCAGTGTATGTTTGTAGTTGTGTTTTGGCACCTTTGGCTTTTTAGAAAACCATTTTGTTTGCAGATAAAAAAAAGCTTCGTAGTGTACATGTATCCGTTATTCGAAAGAGAAGAGGTGAAAAGTTTATTAGTAAACACCCTGTCGGATAATGAGTAGCTGACTACAAAAATAGGCAACTTTTAACTAAATTCTATGAACCAATTTTAAGCTAGCTAGCTATGATGTATACAATGCAAAATTTCCTTTAACAAAAATATATTTACAATGTCGCCACCTGGTAGACGCCTGAGATTTCAGTTTTTATTATTAATACTACTGCGTGATATGGAAGTTTTTTTTATACACATATAAATTTTTCAATTCTGTGGAAGTTTTCTAAAATAAAATTTTTTAAACAATTGAATTTTTTATTCGCTATTTTAGCTTCTAACATTGATTCCAATAAAAAATTATAAATAGCTTGTCTTCCATTTTTCTCAGCTATATCTATGTCGACATTTCATAGGAGCTGCCCTAATCATCACTAGATTTGGAAATTATTGAAAGATATTCTCAAACATTCAACTTTATATCCCAACAATTTAAATAAATTGTTGAGAATTTAAAAAGAAAAATGTGTTAATAATATCTGTCAAAACACAAAAACAAGCTTTTTCATTTATACACGTCTCTAACATTTCTTTACACCCAAGGCAGCCTTATACAGGTAGTGGCGGAATTACAATAAATACAACACCAACAAACATCAACATGTATTTTGTTGGTAGAATTTACGAATAGTTGTCAAAATGTTTATACCTTTCGAACAAATGAACAACCGTTAGAAACTAAAATATGGAATAAAAACCCAATTATGTGAATTTTTGTTCTCTGCTTTTCGAGCTGGGAAACATAGAAACATATTTTTTTATAAAATTTTTTTATGTAAGTCAAATAATAAAGATATTAATATTATTTTTTAATATTTTGAGCTTATTGTCTGTTTTGGTTCTTTTTTTCAATTTCTTTATTCTGTTATCTGGATATATCTCGCTCTCCTTCGGATAGCTTCTTCAGGCCAAATTATATTTAATTAAAATTTTTATATTTCTACAAAATTTTTGAAAAACAAAAACACAAAAAACATATAACTTGAAATAAACGGCCTGTTCGACGATATCGAATGAAAATCTTTGCGAAAGAAAGCTAGTCAATCACATTCGAATCAATTTGGCTTCGTCTATGTCACTATTGTTCGTTCGCATGAACTTATGTATTTTAATTTAGTTTTGACACATCGTTCGCATAGAATGCCAATGAACTTATCATTTCGACATCGGTGAACTGACTGAAATACATTCTCTTTTCCGTTCATATAATCGAAAAGAAAATATTTTAATTTCTTACACATACATATAGAGCAAATTTTCACGATGATTTAAAGCCTAGACATGGACAAAGCCTACGCATGTCTTTTCTTTTGTACTGAAAATTTTTTAAATTTTCTGTTTTTCAAGTTTTTTCTCTAATTTCTTTTTGACTCGTTTGTTATTTTTTAAATTGTTTTATTTTCATATTTTCATTGATACTACCAAAAGGGTAAAAAGAGACTAACGATTATTTTTAACGACAACAATTAAAAAAACGAAGTGATTTAAAAATCGTCGTAAAAATGTAACAAGATTTTGGTAGGCGCTTTAAAAGAATATTATAAAAAAAGGCATGGCTTTAAATCACCGTATAAATCAGCATATACATAGTTCAAAACAACAACAAACACAAATAACAACATATAACAAACAACCTTTAATTTTTAACTAAGTACTTATATATTTGGGCTATATTTTCTATATCTGTCTTAAAATTAATTCTTATATTTTCTGATGTGTTAATAATTTGTAACATCTGTAACTTAAGTCTACGTTTATAATTACTCTCTCTGTTTAAAATTGTCGTAACTTCAAATTTTGGGAAAATATTCGATCTTGTACAATGTGCAGTCAATGCTGTTTTTGTGTTGAGTTCCTCATTCTATATTTCTGATCTGGTCTATGCCCAGCTAATATAGTTTTAAGTTTGTTTTTAGATGCTCCTATATAAACCTTATCACAATTTTCTATATCAAATTTCTATATCTATATTTGTCTGTTTTATCTTTTATAAGAAATAATAAGCATATTAATATTATTGTATGTGATTGTTTAATTTTAATTTAATGTGCTATAACTGAGATTTTTGGAGAAGATAGTTTGTCTTATAAAGTTCATAGTATTCAGCGTATAAGTGAGTGTGCGAATAAATTTGAAGCATTTCAAAATTTTTCCCGCTACCCATTTAAGAATTATCCAAAGCAGTTAGAAAGTATGTGAAAAAGTCTTTAAAGATTTAACAACAAATTCGTATTCGTGTGCAAAATGAAGAAATGGTTACAGAGCAGAAAAAACTAATAATATCTAGATGTCGCGTCCACAAATTAGCGGTTGCGGATTTGCACTACAACCAGTTCCAGCATGTAAGTAATATTAATAATAATAAAAATAATTGTAAGTATTTAGTTTCTAATTTTTATTAATAAATTATGTTACAGATCAGAAGGAAACGCTGTTGAACCCAAATTGCCCAAACCGATTTGAAGAAAATTTCAATAATATAAACAGTAAGGTTCCATTTATTAAAAAGTGGCAAACTTACAATTAACAAATGTTTTGCACTTACAGATACAGGTGGCATGTCATAACGTCCAGTGACATAAAATCCATGGACGTTATAACACACTTAAAAGTGTCATAATGGACGTT
This sequence comes from Thecocarcelia acutangulata, assembly GCA_914767995.1. Taxonomy (NCBI): domain Eukaryota; kingdom Metazoa; phylum Arthropoda; class Insecta; order Diptera; family Tachinidae; genus Thecocarcelia; species Thecocarcelia acutangulata. The sequence continues at coordinate 83,959,881 of OU612095.1, read as the reverse complement.
AAGACACTTTTGAAAGTGACATAATGCCCATTACGGAGGTGTCGTAAAGTCCGTGGACACTATGGCACTTTGCGGAGTGTGATAACGTTCATGACTTAAGTAATAATACAAAATTTTTAGAAGTTGAAAATTTTGATTTTAATACCTTTATCATAACTATTTACGAGTATACGAATGTATAGGTACACAAAGGGAAATAAAACGTTCTTTAATTTTTGTCAGCGAATGATAATGCATATCTCGTTAAATTGTGGACATATCGTTGTCAAACTGTGAACATACCGCTGTCAATTTGCGAATAGATGGCACAAAAATACCGGTATTAAATTGAGCATGTCTTGTTGTCAACATAAGATCAATTTGTTCAATTAAGAACGAATGTTGTCAAAACGACAACACCTTTTGCCACCTGATATGATTTGTTTATAATTTTGCCATTAGGTTTTCAGTGTTTTCTAAGTGCTGTTATTTAAAAAGACATATATAATAATATAAAGGACAAGCAATTTGATTTATCTGATAAGCAATCAAATGAAAGAAAATTGTTTTATGTATTGATAGTAATATTAAAAATCTCAGATACTGGTATATGTATGACCAATGTCCAAGCTCGGATCAAGTTTTTGGATTTGATAATCTTTATTACTTTGCATTGCTTGGTCACTCATAAAGGAAGTATGAAGGAAAAATTTTTCCTTCATACTTCCTTCATATATAACTTCATTTCTAATTATGGACATTATGACATTTTTAAAAATGACATAATGCCCATTTGCAAAGTGTCACTATGCCCATGGTTACTACGACATTTTCAAAAGTGTCTTAACGTCCATGGACCTTATGACATTTTTAAGTGTGTCATTACGTCCATGGCATTATGACACTGGACATGCCACCCAGATACAATAAAAAATCTTCAAGGCAATTATTTTTTAATAAAAATTTTTCTCATTATTTTATATCACACCTTCAAATATTGTCACAATTTATCCAAAATTCAAAGATATTTGTTTTAATTATGTATTTACAGAAATTATTGTGAAAAACACAACATAATAATGCAAGCCTGGGCAGATCAAAAGGTATTAATAGATTCTGTACCAAGAAACCACACAAAAAAAAATTACATTCCTGAAATTTTAAAGTTTTTTGCATCATGCAATGTAATATTTTTGGTTTCTGTGTAATATGTAATATAAAAATTAAATTTTTAATAAATTATTTCTGAAAAATTACAAATAAATACGTTAAAAATTTTGACTGCTTTATTTTATTTCGAAAAAATATTACAATTGAATGATAGTTAATAGCTGACAGCTAGTTACAAAAAGTTGCTTTTCAGCTATAGTAACAACAATTAACCTTTCGTTGATTCAAAACTAACTAAGTTATGTTTGATTTAAAAAACCGTACTTATAGAAAACGGTAGAATAGTTAAAATATTGCTAGCTTCAAAAAATTAACTGAAAGTTGACACTTAGAAGGTTAACTTGAAAGAAGTTAGTTGAAAAGTAGTGCAGAGTCGGATAATTGATTACCTCCTAGGACATCGCCATGTTAAAATAGTCAGTTATCTGCACTGAAAGTAATCTAATCTATTCAGCTGTAAAAAATTAGTTTAAAGTTAATTTTAAGCTAACTCAGTTTCCGACAGGGCATTTACGGTTATGTTTGTGTATATGTGTGTTTATGTGTGAAGGTAATTTAATTCTCACAACAAATAAATAAATTACCCTTTAAAAGCGTGTCGCCTTGACTAAACAACAAAAATTAAATTTAACCCTTTAAGACTTAAAATGGCAAAAAGCGAAAACCTACACTCACTACACGTGTGTCTGTATGTATGTATCAAGAACCGTACAAACAGTATATTTGTGTGTGTGTGTGTGAGTATATTTTTGCCTAAAAGAGGATGTAAAGTCGCGTCTTTAAGGCGGCGTTTTGCAATTTAAAGGTTGTTATTTTCCTGAAAACTTTTTTTTTATCGTGTTTTAAAACTTAATAAAAAAGGATGCCAAAAAGAAAAGTTTTGCTGCCTCAACAGTAATTTTTCATTATTTTTATGTAATTAAAAACAGCACAATAAATTATTTTTTGCTGCTGGTTGTTTATACAAGTTTTTTTTTTTTTATAGGTGTATTGAAATTTTTTCTCGAATTCTTAGCACGTCAGTACAAAAGTTATGACACAATGTGTTTGGGTATTAGATCCTGCTGAAATAATTAGTAGGATATACAAAGCCTTTGTGTATTATAATATGTTTTAAATATTATCTCAAATAATATAAGTAAGAGTATATACACATACAATTAAGTATTTCAATTAATTCTATTATAATATTTTTTGTACAGGGATGAAATCAATCATATTTTTATTTTAACCTGCATAACCTGCATTTTTAACGTACATTAGAAAAAGGAAAAAGTATATGGTAAAAATGCATCCCAAGGGGTAAGTTAATTGTTTGTTGTTAGCAATACTATGTGCTGTTTATGGGCTACGAATGAGTGAAACGTCTAGAAAATTTATAGGAAATATACTAACAGTCTAATATATAAAAATATCTTAATTTAAAGTTAATCCTTACATTAGTTATTCAACGGTTTTCACCGTATTAACCAGTAATAAAAAGGCTTATTTATAAACACTTAATAATATCAAATTAACTAATGAACACTCTTGTGGCTATATGTTGGCAATACCTTGGTATATAAAGGGTGTTTTTTTAAGCTAGATAGAACTTTAAATTGTAAAAAGTAACACAAAAAATTAAATTTTGATGAAACAGTTTTTTTATTTGTTTCAGTATACTCTGACAAATCATCATGAATAGACTCACGCTTGAACAACGCTACGAAATTATCCAAATTTACTTTGAAAATCAGTCGTCGATTCGCGCAACTTATAGACGACTTCGTCATTTGTATGGCGTACATAATCGTCCATCTGAACAAGCCATTCGTCGAACTGTGGATAGATTTCGTACCACATACTCTCTAGAGGATGCAATAACACCAGCACGTCGAAGGAATGTGCGTACTGAAGAGAATATCGCCGCTGTAAACGAAAGTGTGGAAGAAGATCCAAATTTATCGATTCGTCGTCGGTCGCATGAATTGGGGCTCTGTCCGTCCACTACGTGGAAAATTTTGCGCAAAGATCTCGGCCTACACCCGTATAAGATCCAGCTGGTGCAGGAATTGAAGCCACGAGACCATTGTATGCGTCGTTCTTTCGCCGATTGGGCTCTAGAGCAGTTGGCAACTGACCCGTTGTTTTATCGCAAAATTGTGTTCAGCGATGAGGCGCATTTTTGGCTTAACGGGTTTGTTAATAAGCAAAATTGCCGCATATGGAGTGAGACCAATCCACAAGAGACCCTACAGACTCCATTACATCCAGAAAAATGCACTGTTTGGTGCGGTTTTCATGCTGGTGGCATCATCGGACCTTATTTCTTCAAAAATGAGGCCGGAGCTCGCGTTACGGTCAATGGAGATCGTTACCGCACCATGATCAATGATTTTTTGTTTGAAAATATGGATGACATTGATCCGGAGGAGATGTGGTTTCAACAGGATGGCGCTACGTGCCATACGGCGAACGCAACCATCGACTTACTGAAATCAAAATTTGGCGATAAGTTGATTTCGAGAAATGGACCTGTCAATTGGCCTCCAAGGTCGTGCGATTTGACACCTCTCGATTATTTCCTGTGGGGCTACGTGAAGTCACTGGTTTATGCTGATAAACCAGCAACAATTGACGCCTTGGAGGCCAGCATTGTTCGTGTTGTTCGTGACATACGGCCAGCAGTGCTCGAAAAAGTGGCCCAAAATTGGACGTCCAGAATGCGCTTCATCAAGAACAGCCGCGGTGCCCATATGCCCGAAATCATTTTCAAATGTTAATGTCACGTATTGATCTTTCGAATAAAAAAAAATTTTGATTACAATTTAATTTTTTGTGTTATTTTTTACAATTTCAAGTTCTATCGGGCTTAAAAAAACACCCTTTAGTTGGAATTTTATAATTTTTTGAGTCAATTTGTTTTGGAAAAATATAATATTGCGTTTTTTTCTTTGAAAATAGAATGTAAAAAATTATCGAAAATAAATTTTTCATTTTTGAAAGGGTTTGTGAACAGGCTAAATACATAAAAAATTCAGGATATGCAGTAAATGTGAATAAACATTTGAAATTCTTTATTTTTCCATAAGAACTTTTTATGTAAAAAACAGAATTCGTAAAAGTTTAAAATCTCTGCAGTCGTTAACAGCTCTGACAGATAATTTAAAAATTTGCTTAAATATAAAATACAACTTGAAATAAAATGAGAATGGGATGAGACCAATTGGAAATGAATGTTGGCGTTACAAAATCATCAATAGTCTTTTTTTTAGTTCAGTGAACGATTTTTTTTATACACATTTGAAATTGGCAGAAATAGAACGCTGTCTAACAATGAAGAATCATTATAAAATTGGTCAAATAATGCTTATTTATGTTTATTATTCTGGAAAGTTGTAGCATTTTCTATTTTTTTGAGTCGAGGAAGTAATTTTTGAGTTTTATTTTTACCTTAAACTACCACTAGATGGCGCTGCATACCGCAGGTGTTATTTCTTATAGATTTTCATAGAAAAAACGGTGTATTTACTGTTTCAGACATAATATTTGAACCCTTAAAGAATTTCTACAAAAAACAAGGCAATAAGACAATAAAATTGAGTAACACACAAATTGAAATGGAGGAAGAAACTTGACGTTTAGCTAAGGTTCACATATAGCATCGGCCCTTGAAATTTAACCACTCGAAAGAAATAGCACAATTTCTATGACGGCGCGATATATAAAAACGATAGCTCACTTTATATACATTGCCTGAAAGAGCGAATAGATGGATTCTGTCGCTATAAGTTTTGCGGTGCCTTTTGAGTAATGATATATCTTCACGATTTTTGCTGGAAATGCAAATACATGTATACTCGTATATGTATGTATATATTTGTTACACACTTACCGATAGTATCAATTGAATTTATAAAGTTCGTTTTATTTTATTTCCATCTCTAAAATTCTATAAATTTGCGCACAAAATCTTTTTATAAATTTCAACTTATTAAAGGTTTAGAGGTTTGGAAATTATTAATCGTTAATAACAGCTGAATAGTGCTATTAAGTGTTTATAAATAATGTTTTTTCGATTTATTCTTATTAACTCTTAATAAAGCAGTCAAAAATTTTTATAAATTAGACTGTAAATAATTTGAGTGTACTTCATACAAATTTTACAGATATATAACTCATTCGTGTTCTTTAAACAGCACATTAGTATGAAAAAATGACATGTTGAAATGGCTGCGACTGCTTTGTAGTGGATTAAAAACAAGTCTGAACTTTTATTAATCTATTACAAAACTGTCATTAGCGTTTTTACTATTCGGCTCCACAAAAAGTAGCTATAGTATTTTACAAATTTGATGTTGTTATAATCAAGCATGTTATTGAAAGTGAATTTAACACTCGATCAGTTTTTGTGAGACGCAGACTGCTACGATCTTATACGTGGAATTTGCTAACACTCTCGTTGAAAGAGTTGGTTGGATATAAAGGTGAACAACTTTGCTTCCGACGTTTTGAAAAAGATGGCTGCAGCGGTAAGAGGTAGTCGAAATAAATAGTCTGTAGATGTCACACAACAAGCTTTGGTATTTGTAAACATAACACTATCAAAACATTAGTCGTTTTGTGTCTGCATCATAAAGTTATTCCCAATTAAACATGTCAGCTTAAGAGACAAATTCTCGCCATCTGCGGTAGGGTTTAACCTGCTTAAATATGAACAAATCTGTCGCTAAAGTACATCGAATACTCTCCAATACCTATGATGACGGCGTTATTAGTGAAAAACATGCCGAGAGATGTTTCAACGCTCGCGCACGTAAAAATGTGCGAGTTACGGGAACAAGATCCTTAATCTCGTCAGGGCAAAATCCACTGTAGTGGTAATGGAACAGAGTAACGCACCCCACACTGCGTCGATGCTATAGTGAGTGAATAGAGTTGGATACCCTACTGTCACCCATAAGCTTCTTCGCTCTCTCTGGCATACGGTTGACTAACCCCAAAATAGACTTCGAGACATGAGAGTTGTTGCGTGTAGGTGGTATAAATAGTAAGGAGGCACTTTAATACTTCTTGAGAGATATGAAAAAACGTGTTAAATCTAGCGAAAATAACATTGTATCTTCATTACAAGAACATCAAGAGCATCCGATTCTTCAATATTTTTACCATCCATGAGTACAGATGAAACAGCATTTGCGGTCTGTTTTTTGTAATAAGCAACATTGGGTCTTACGAGCGTTAAACGCGATCCTATTTTTTCGACCCCATTTACAGATTAATAGAAGATTACTCACTGACTAGTGGTCGATGGCACACTATCGACAAATTTTGGTCCTCCCAAATCACCTTATCTTAAATTATACACACGTATATATGCACTATAAGTTGTTATACTCTTTAAAAAAATGTATATACCATATATAAATATATATACCATAAGTTTTTGGTTCCATTTATAATTTCTACAATTTTTATTTGTGATCCTATAAAGTATTTATATTCTGAATCAGAATTAATAGAAAAGTCGATTAAGCGATGTCCGTCTGTCGGTCGTTGAAATACCGTTTCCGAGAAAACCATTAGTCTTAGAAACTTTCTTCTTTCACCATTCTATCACCTCATCGAGTTGTGGGTTTGCTATTGAAATTCAGTAAAATCGGTTCGCATATAGCTGAGATATGTCCAAAATTCCGAAAAAAAAACATTTTTTTTTTTTGCAATTTTATAAGAAAAATATTTTTTGTTTTGCTCACATATTTATTAAGCATGGCAATTAAAGGGCCACAACAATTTTTTTCTCGATATCGGTCCATATATATCCGAAATATAGCCTAAATTGATTTTTTAATTAAAATGTCGCGTAATCAAACTTAAAATTTTTTTTGTTTAAAATCAGTTCTGGTAAAAAAAGGAGGATAATTATATATGGAAAATGCAAAATTTCGATATCGGTCCATATAGCCACAACCGATTTTTTAAGAATATGTTGCGTAAGGGACCTTAAAAAACTTTTTTTTTGTTTAAAAGTTGTTCTGGTTATAGAAGGAGGTTACTAAAATACAGAACATAAAAATTTCCGATATCGGTCCATATACTCGTATACCCGGGATAAGGTATACACCAATTTTTTCATGAAAATGTCGCGTAAGCAAGCTTAAAAATTTGATTGCTTAAAATCAGTTCTGTTACTAAGGAAGATTACTATAATAGAGAAAATGAAAATTTACGATAGCGGTCCATTTATGTATACCCGAGATATAGTCTAAACCGATTTTGCCATGGGAATTTTTTTCTAAGTCAATACATACTCGAGATATAGCCAAAACCGATTTTTCATGAATACATTCCGTAAGCGAACTAAAACTATTTTTTTGTGCTTAAAAGCTGTACTGGTAATAAAAAGAGTTTACTAAAATACAGCAAATGAGAAATTCCGATATCGGTCCATATAATCATATACCCGAGATATAGCCTAAACCGATTATTTCCATAAAAAAATATTTTTTTGCTTTAAAGCAGTTTTGATTATAAATGGAGATTACTAAAATACAGAAAATGAAAATTTTCGATATCGGTCCTTAATACCCGAAATATAGCCATAACTGATGTTTTGATGAAAATGTCGCGTAAACGAACATTTTTTTGCTCAAAAGAAGTTCTGATAATATAAGAAAGTTACCAAATAGAGAAAATTAAAACTTTCGATATCGGTCCATATATACCCGAGACATAGTCTAAACCGATTTTTTAGTGAAAACATTTTTTTTTTGCTTGAAATCAGTTCGTATTATAAAACGAGGTAATTAAAATACAGAAAATGAAAAATTTCGATATTGGTTCATATTTTACCGAGATATAGCCTAAACTGATTTTTGCGTGAAAATTTCCATGAAAGATTTCCTTTTTGGAATGGTGATTGCAAGGCAAAAAAATTTTTCCCCGATGTTGATCCATATATATCCGAGCATATGTAGTTCAAATTTGTAATATATACTATATATAGGTGATGTTCTGGAAGGGTATTTTAGATTCGGCCCAGCCCAATATATACTACGCTCTTACTTGCTTTAATTGTCCTTGCATTGGACAAGCTATTTGCTTGAACTTCTTTTATTTATTTAACATACATCTATATGTATATATTCATTTTAGTTTTAGCTGTATTTTTAATTAAGCACTTCAAATTCTTGACAGTTGGTTGCCTGTGTGTGAATTTAGTTTCTTTTTCGTTTTATGCACGAGTTGTTTTTTTTTGTTTGAAGTTGAAAAACTAACATTAAATGACATCGTTAACCGGAAGTTGCTATGAAAACTGCTGGCAAATGAGTTTCCGTTGAACAATAAAATGAAATACCAACTTGTAAAGTCAGTCAGTTAAACAAACGTAAATTATTGCATGTCTAATTGCAGGACTTTGCGTAAATATACACTGACATACAAATGCAAATATTTATACAAATACGAAATTACTTGTGCACACCAAAAAGAAAAAAAAGGTGTTTAGAACTTTATAATTTTAAACCATTATTAAGATTTTCAGAATATTTTGAAATAACCATTTAATTGAAACTTTGAATTTTCAAGGGATTAGAGTTTTGTATAATAGAAAGCAAAGGACTAGACATCATTTTCAACAAAACTTCTCTATATCTACAGTAATATATAAAGAAGAAAATTTTATATATTTGTAAGAGATAATATCTGGAACCACTTATCTGATTTTAAAAATTGTTTTCTACAAATCATAGAATGGAGCCTTCTGACGGACATAGGCTTAAAGTGCTTAGGGTAAGGTCAAGTTATGGTAAACCGCCGAAACTCAAGAAATATTAAAATTTTTTTTTTTTCGAAGATGCCAATCCAAATGTCTATCCTTTGACCACAGGCGACAACTAATCCATGCGTCAGTCGATGAATCGAATCGATGAATATTAAAACGTTGATAGATTTGCGTAGAAAGGCACACAGTAAGTTTATTTTAGTAAGGTTGATTTATCACAGACAATATACACATTTTTTAAGACAAAATAACTCGGCAGCGAATAACGCTTAACACATAAACACATAAGTATGTATGTATCATGTGGTTAAATTTTAAGGGCCGATGTTGAATGTGAACCACACCTAAATGTCAAGCTTTTTTCTGCTTCACATTTTCTCAATCTCAGACTATTTTAATTTGAACCATGGAAAGATACACAACCGAGCAACACGTTAAAGTTATTCAAGCTATGATGCCACTTGCCGTACAACTAAGGACAGAATGGCTCTTTTGCGTGATAAATTCAATGGCTTTGTTATATCATGTGGTGGCGATGTCAATTGGCCGCCAAGATCATGACCTAAAGGATGAGATAATTCTACAGATTAACGGCATAGAATCTCAATTATGCGTTAGCGTCAGCGAAAATTTGGACCATCGAATGGAATGATTTTTCTCCCTTTTGTGACTAAAAGTTCAGAATAAAAACTATCCTATGTTTACTTTCACACCTTAAGATATTTGCAAATTTCATCTAAAACAGTTCAGAGGTTTAGGCGTGAAAAACTGTATATATGTTTATACTTTGTATTCAAAAACTAATTTTTCAGACGGACATTTCGTCAGTCCTAAGTTCAGAAATTTGTTCAATTATTAGGGTTCGACTTTTGAATGAAAACTTGTATTGGAAAGTGGTTTATAAATGGCAAAGTTACTCAAAACTTTACTTTTCGGACGGACAATTTGTCTGCTCGATCTGCAAAATTGTTTTTAATTACGGACTCTTTATAAACCCATTCAAAGGAAAAGATCGGTTTATAAATTGCGCAAATAATAATAAGAAAAAAATTAACAGTAAATTTTCCCCACCTTGACCCTTTGGGGGGTAACTTTTAGAATAAAAACTATCCTGTAATGATTGTCAGACTTCATAATATCTGCATAATCAATTCAATCAAAATAACTTCAGTGGTTACCTCATTCTCTATTTTTTATTATAAGTATTGTCAACTGGTAATTTTTTCTTTTCGGCTGAGACGGACCATGCACAAATGAGTTGATGCAGGCTATTTGCGTGACGACTAGTGGACTGTAGGGGTGAACACCAACTCTTGGCTAAATATCCTTGGTATGAATCTGGAGTTGAGTGAAGGATATGTGAGTTGCTAGTATGCTTGGATGAAAATAAAATAATGTGAGTTCAATATTAATATGTATAATTCTGTACAGTTTTATTTAAATTCCCTTTTTTTTTTTAATAAATTCAATTTAGGAGAATTTGTACTGTATTACAATATTGTGTTGAACTTAGTAATTTTACTCTGTTTGAGTTAAAGGTTGAAAAGCAAGTGTTTGGCCCTTTTGATCTTCGAATCAAAGCAGGCCACATTTATAAAGTTTCGATATTCAATACAATTACTGTTCACAATTTAAATTTACCATATTATACAACTCACAATAGAACTTAGATATTTCTAAGCGTTATATTTAAAATTCAATTCAATTTACAGATTTATAAAGAAAAACAAGAAGAGACGAAAATTATTTCTATAATTTTCGGTATAAAATTGGAGATTTTATACACTCCCTATTCAAACACAAATTTTTTTGAACGGATATTTTATCAGTCTGAAGTCCAGAAAAATGTTTAATTTTAAGTTTGTTGACTTCTGAAAGAAACATAATAATGGAAGGTGATTTATAAATAGCGGAGTTCCTCAAAACTTTATTTTTCAGACGGACAATTTGTCTGCGCGATCTTCAAAATTTTTTTTATTTACGGACTCTTTATAAACCCATTCAAAAGTTTATAAATTCCAAAAAAAAAAACAATTTAACAGCAATTTTTCCCCACTTTGACCCTTTGGTGGGGTAATTTTAGAATAAAAACTATCCTGTAATGATTCTCGGATTTCCAAATGTCTGCATAATCAATTCAATCAAAATCACTTCAGTGGCTTAGACGAGAAAAGCTATAAATATATTTATACTCCGCATTCAAACAATAATTTTTCGAACGTATATTTCGTCAGTCTGAAGTTCAGCAAAAGTTTTAACTATTAGGCCGTTGAGTTCTGAAAGAAATAGAGTGTTGGAAAGCGGTTTATAAATGGTGGAGTTTTTCAAAGATTTATTTTTCGCACGAACAGTTTGTCTGCCCGATTTCTAAAAATTATTTTATTTGCGGATTCTTTATATACCTTCACAAAAAAAGAGATCGGTTTGTAAATTGCGCAAATGATAAAAAAAAAAAATATTTTGAGCGGAATCATAGAATAAAAACTATCCTATGATTCTTTGACTTCAAAATGTCTTCACAATCAATTCCATTCTAATGGATTCAGGGGCTTAGGTGTAAATGTAATAGACAGAAACATACAGGCAGACAGCGTTACTTTCATATTAATAATATTAGTAAGGATGATAAGCAATGTTTAAAAAATAAGCGTTTGTTATAAACAGACTTAGTTTATAAGTTACTAAATTTTGTTTGTTCATATTCAACATTCTTTGTTAAGGACTCACCTTAAAAAAGGATATTATTCTATTGACCTAATTTTATATTTCTTTAATCACGAAACAATTTTCATGCTTTCATAATTTGATCTTGACCGACTTAAGCTTTTTTGTGTTTCACATTATGAGTCGTTTGTAAATATTTGCGAAACACAAAAAGCAGCCTTGATAGCAGACAGGCCGTTTAAATCAGCTTAAATAATTAACGAAACACATCGAATATATTTTTTTATGTTTTGTGCTCTCAAAAATAGAAATTTTGCTTTGCCTGCTGTCTCTTGCCGTATAATTTATTAATAATCTTTAGAGATAATTTGCAATGCAATGCAAATGGGAAAAACTAAAAATCATATTTTTACCAGAAATAAATATGTAAATAAGAAGTATAGAAACATAATTTATATTACGGATAAATAAGTGTAAAATGGTAAGGGAATAGGTAAATCGCAAAACACAGTTAAGCTTCGATATTACGAATAAGAAGTGAATTAAAAGCTATTTCTAAATTATTTTTTGGTCTGTATATTTGTACATTGCAAGGCAGCTTTAATACGGTAGTGGTATAAGCCCAGCTGTCTTTCAAAAATTTCTAAAGTCTACTGATGATTAGAGTAGTTCCTATGAAATGTCGACATGTAGACAGCTGCGAAACATAAAAAACAAGCTGTTTATAATTTTTTGAATGGTATCAATGTTAGAAGCTAAAATAGTGAATAGAAAAACTCAATTGTTAGAAAAAAAGATCAGTAAAATAACAAACAAATCGTATAATCTAAATCGAAGCAGGCTTGTCGCTGTAGACATTAGCCTTAGCATAGCCCCACAAAAAATAGTCTAGAGGCGTAAAATCGCACGATCTGGGCGGCCAATTGACTGGTCCCAAGCGTGAAATAAACTGTTCAATTGGTCCATTGTTTCGCGTGCTGTGTGGCATGTGGCACCGTCTTGTTGAAACCACATGTCTTGCAAGTCAAGCTCTTCCATTTTGGGCGAAAAAAAGTTTGTTATCATCGCACGGTAGCGCTCACCACTCACAGTAACGTTGTGATTCGCATCATCTTTGAAGAAATACGGCCCAATGATGCCGCCAGCCCATAATCCGCACCAAACGGTTGTTTTTTGTGGATACATTGGTAGCTCTTGCAATGCTTCTGGCTGCTCTTCACTCCAAATACGGCAATTTTGCTTGTTCACGTATCCATTCAATCAGAAATGAGCCTCGTCGCTGAACATAATTCTTCGATAATAAAGTGGATCTTCATCTAACTTTTCAAGAGCCCATTCACCAAAAATTTGGCGTTGTGGTAGGTCGTTTGGCTTCAATTCTTGCACTAGCTGTATCTTATAAGGCTTTACACCCAAATCCTTCCGCAAAATTTTTCACGTAGTGGAGTAACAGAGGCCCAATTGCTGCGAACGGCGCCGAATCGATAATTCACGGTCATCACCAACACTGGCCGATACGGCTGCGATATTTTCTTCAGTTCGCACTCTACGTAAGCGTGTTGGTGGTTTAGTGTCCAACAATGTAAATTTAGTGCGAAATTTTTTTACAATAGCCCGAATAAAAGCCTCACTAAGTTGATTAAACTGACCATAAAATGGAAGAAGCGCGCTATGAACTTTCTTAACAGAGCACGCATTTTGGTAATAAAATTCAATAATTTGCAAGCGTTGTTCGTTTGTAAGACGATTTATGATTAAATTATAGACCAAACTGAAGATGTTTGACAGTGACACAAGATGCAAAACGTGCGTGAGCTGTCAAAACTAGTGTTGCCAAAAAGATAATAGCAAAAAATCACTCTTTATAATAAATACTTAATTATAACGAGTGATTTTTTTTTACAATATTTAATTTCTTAATATTCTTATTATTTCTTTATTTCGATCCTTGTTTATTTTCTTCTTAATATTGTGGAATTGGTCGAGCTTAAGGTCTTTTTGGAAATTTTCGGTTTTTTTGGTTCTTTATTAGCTGGAAATATTTCGCTTTCCTTTGGATAGCTTCTTCAAGCCAAATAATATTTATTTAATTTAAGTTTTTACAAATTTTTGAAATATTAAAACAACAAAAACAAATAATTTGAAATAAAAATATTATGTAGCTGGAAAACAAAATTTTGTTAATCTTACGGAACGAACACAAAAGACAGCTGTGCTATAGCACCATCTGCCTTGAAACCACTCAGTCGAGTACTTGCTATCAATAGCTGCCATTAACTACTCTATTTATTTTTATGCGTTATCGAATGCCATAATCCTAAAACAAAAATTTTCTGTTTCTTGCTCGATATTTATGTTAGGTTAGGTAGGCAGGCCGCTGGGTTCCCGGGGGTGTGCTCTGTGTGTGTTTTCCAGCTCACTTGGGTCCTAAATTTGTTTCCTTTGTGTTTGCCTGTATGAATGATGGGTGGACAGATACATGTGAAAAGGGGTATAGTATTATACGTATATATAGTTAAATGAGGAAACAGGGAAGGAAGGGAACAAGTTTGGAAACTGTTCTATATGGCGTTACGTGCCGTCCGCTAATCCTTATGAGTGAGTATAGAGCGGTCAGGTTGACCGAGGCCAAACGTGATAGGCTGTTGAAGCTCCGCTCGCCTAGATACCTTAGGCGGTGATGCTCGGCATAAGTTTCGTCCTCATCTTGGCAACTTCTACAGAAGTCGTTGTAGGGTAAGCCCAGTCTTCTGGCATGGTTTCCAAATGGACAATGTCCAGTGATGGCTGCCGCTCAATTCAAATTTGGGTAGCTTTAAGATCTCCTTTGTTCCCTTAGGGTTAATATGCGGCCACAGTATCATTGTGGACCCTGTGCAGCATTTTTCTTGGCATATTGTAACGTATGGAGCTTAAAGGTCTTATTCATAAAAAATATTGCATGTTTATTAAACTGCTATTTGACATATTCCTATAGAAAATTTGTCAAATAAGTGTTTCATAAACGTACAATATTTTTTATGAATACGGCCGTTATTCTTTTCCAGCACGCTGATAAGGGATGCCCATAAAAGAGATCGATAATGCCCGGTAATTAGGTACGAAAAAAAATATTATGAGGAATTCAAAACTCTTTGCTAATTTTGGAATACTCCGTATTATTTTTATTGTATAATGAAGTCGTCATTTTTTCCCTTAAAATTAAAAATACTTCATTTGAAATAAAGAAAAATTTACCGCATGAAAAACTGAAAACAAAACAAAAAAAAAAAAAAAAAAGAAAAATAAAAAAAATAAAAGAAAATAATAGAATAAATAACTTATTGGCCAATTCATTTAAATACACAAATTTGACAGGCATTCAGTCAATAGTTGGTTGACTGAAAGAGAAAATTGAAAAATCATTTTAAGCTTCCACTCATGCAGAACAAATTCACCTACAACATTCACCAGCAATCTCGGTGCAATTTTTATACCAACACATAAAACAAAAACTACAACAACACAAATTCAAATCTATTCAATTCACTTATAAAGTGCCCAAAAAAGCTCTCAAATTCTTTCATTTACAAAGTTTTGTGCAGCAAATACATTTTGCCCTAATTCAAATAGATAAATTGAAAACTTACATTCATATTTATGCACACACATATGTATATACTCGTATGCATACATATATACATACATATATTAATGTTTGTTTTATATCAATTTTATACAAAACAAATATTTCTTATGCACAAATTTTGAGAACACAAATATCAAGGGAATATGTACGTTTGTATGTATGTCTGATTGTAAGCTAATTTAATTAAAGTTTTATTTCATTTGCATAAGATTGTGTTCAGGGACTGGAAGTTTAAGCTGGTTTTGAGTCTCAAGGAAAATTGCAACCATAAGAAAATTTCGGAGAAGAAAGTCTGAAACAAATAATTAAATTCTTCACATAACAGAATGCTTGTTCGAACAAGCCAAGGCGTTTATTATAGAATTAATCAAAGAATAGTTAAAATACTTACTGATCCAATGAACAATGTCTTTGTTATACCCTTCACCAAGGTATCAAGGGTATATATAAGTCTGTGGTTCTGTTTGTAATTTCTACAATTTTCATTTGCGACCCTATAAAGTATATATATATTCTGAATCCGAATTAATTGAAAAGTCGATTAAGCGATTTCCGTCTGTCCGCTGTTGAAATACCGTTTCTTAGAAAATCATTAGACATAGACACTTTTTTCTTTCACCATTCTTTTACCTCATCGATTCATGGGTTTGCTATTGAAATTCAGTAAAATCGGTTTTTATATAGCTGAGATATATTCAAAATACCGAAAAAATCCATTTTTTGTTGCATTTTTGTATGACAAAACTGAAAAATAAAAAAAAATTGTTTGTTTTGCTTTAAACTTCACACACTTATTAAGCAAGGTGACTAAAAACCAAAAAAAAATTTTTTCAGATATCGGTCCGCATACACCCGAGATATAGCCTAAACCGGGTTTTTCATGGAAATGTCGCGTAAGC
Source organism: Thecocarcelia acutangulata (assembly GCA_914767995.1). Classification (NCBI taxonomy): domain Eukaryota; kingdom Metazoa; phylum Arthropoda; class Insecta; order Diptera; family Tachinidae; genus Thecocarcelia; species Thecocarcelia acutangulata. The sequence goes on along the minus strand of OU612095.1, from coordinate 83,943,779 downwards.
GAACTGAAATAACTTTTTTGTGCTGAAAGGCAGTTCTGGTAATGAAATAAGGTTATATAAATATGGAAAATGAACATTTCCGATACAGGTCCATACACACCGGAGATATAGCCTAGACCGGGGTTTTCATGAAAATGTCGCGTAAGCGAACTTTTTTTGCTCAAAAGCAGTTTTGGTTACGAAATAAGGTTATATAAATATGGAAAATGATATTTTCCGATATCGGTCCATATATACCCGAGATATAGCCTAAACCGGGTTTTTCATGAAAATATCGCGTAAGTGAACTTAAACAACTATTTTTGCTTAAAAGCAGGTCTGGTAATCAAATAGGGTTGTATAAATATGGAAAATGAAAATATGCGATATCGCTCCATATATACCCAAGATATAGCCTAAACCGATTTTTCCATTAATATTTTTTTTTGCTGAAAAGCAGTTCTCGTTATAAAAGAAGGTTACTAAAATACAGAAAATAAAAAATTCCGATATCGGTTAATATATAACCGCAATATAGCTTAAAAAAACTTTTCCAAAAAAATGTTCATGAAAGATTTCTTATTTGGAATGGTGATTACAAGGCAAAAATATTTTTCAAATTCGTATACTGTACATATACGTGACTACTCGCATCGTGAAGGGTATTTTAGATTCGGCCCAGCCGAATATACCATACTCTTATTTGTTTTATTTCTTTTTACAAATTTTTATGACACGCTCATCACACAATCTTGGAATGTTCGTTAGGCGATTAAAAATGTTATTGTTTGTATACTTATAATTATATTTTTAACTACATTATAGATAAAGAGAAACAAATGTTTATTGTTCAACAACCTTTTTAATATATAATGGCGGGTGAGGATTATGATAGCGAGTTTGTGCGAATTATATTAGTATGAAAATATCGTATGAATCATTTAAGTATTACACGGCTGATTCATTAAGGAGTTGTAAGGTATTATCTACACGAGTTTCAGACGATTCCCTATAGGACTAAAATAAGAGTCTTAAGCAGAGTTGTTTAAGAGTCTCATAGAGGAATCAGCTTTTGTAACACTTACTTCCTTACAAGGGGTCGTCTGTGATAAAAAAAATGCGCTCGTCGACGATCAAAAACATGAAATTATTAAAACAAATGATATAAAAATTAAACTTATTCAATCAAATAATAAAGTTATAACAATATTTATAGAATTATAAAAAATAACTTCTCATTCAATAAAAATTGTATAATCATGAGATTCCCAGTAGAGACTTCGACGATGGGAAATGCTATCAGGGACGTGTCATTTTTTCGCACTTAATTTTTTTGTTTAATGCCGTTTTCTTTTCTGAAAAAGTTTTGCATTTAAGCTGCACTTTTTTTCTTAAAATTCAAGTTTTAAAATTTAAGTTTTATTGAGATGAAAAGAAGATGTCGCAATAACTATAAATATCTGAAAAAAACTTGAAACAAATGTATACTTCTGTATTTTTTTGGCAAAACAATATTGAAAATGTTAAACTTATTCTAGAAAAGAAAACGCCATAAGTTGCGACAAGTACTGTATTGTTAAAAAAAAAAACGATGAGTTTTAACTGCCTATCTCACAACATTGAACGTTAACAATCGCTAATGTTTTAAATAAAAAATAGTAACTGTCTTAACTTTAAATAACTATTATACAACTGACAGATATATCGGAGGTGTACAGGGAAAATGATGCATGATTTTAGCAATCATTTTTTCTTTTTTGCGTTAAAAATTTAACGTTAACAATCGTTAATGTTTTGAATAACAAATAACTGGCTTAGTTTTAAGTTGTATATATCTTTCCCATAAGATTACTATTTTAGTTATTAGCACTTTCATTTATTAACGTTCACTGTATACAAGTAGCGATAACAATTCGTACAATAAATATTTTAAAGCTCACACACACCCACAAGTAGACTAGATTTCCAAAAAAAAGTCAAGACAAAAAGTCAGCTCTTACAGCCAGTTTACCAATCTCGACAGCGTACTTGCGTTCGCAATCTAAGCGAAAGAAAATTGATTTGGGTTCGTCTAACTTTTTTTTATGCGAACGATCTGTCAAAATTCAATGCAAATACATAGGAATATGCGAACGAATAATAGTGAGATAGACAAACCCAAATTGATTCGACTGTGAGTGACTGGCTTTCTTTTGCATTCATTTTCTTTCGAATTTGGTAAACTGGCTGTTAATTGCAGATGCAAGATTTTAGCAATGAGTTTTTCTTTTTCGCATTAAAAATTATGCCAAACGCTAACGTTTGATATCGTCAGCCGGGCAGTATAATTGTAGTTTATTTGACCCTTTCATGTCATAAAAACACGAGAACTATTTTTTTTAATTCTTCTGACAATGGCATAACAGCAACTAAAATTTTGTTTGCCGCCCCATTTTTCATAAAAAATATTTCTTATTTCCCATCAACTTCTAATGAAAATGTCAATCAGTTGTTTCAACTTATAAAATAATTCTTAAAAAAAAAATATTATTCTTTTTCAGCAAAGAAATAGAAAAAAACTTTAGATTGAAATTGATTGCATTTCATTTGTCAAAAGCTCAATTAGTTTTTTCTCCTTCTTTTTTTCTAGTTAAAAAAAAAAACAAGCATAACAATTCATTTTATTAAAGAAGAAAAAAAAAAAAACTAAAACGAATGTTTTGTCGAGTTGCAAGTTGAAAGATAAAAAAATCAAATCTCCTGCTGAAGTGCAAAATCATCAGCGATGAAAAAAAAAAAAACTGTCAACCAAATATAAAAAATCATCAATTCAAAATGCAGCATTTAAACAAGAAATGGAAAACTCATTGTAGTAAATATTTAGATAAAAACTCAGCGAGAAATTCATGCTAAAAAACGAATAATAAATACTGAAAATATGTACATACGTACATACATACTTGTATAAAAGGTGTCCCAAAACGAACGAAAGATTCGAATTAAATTGCAAAAACAGTTGTTAGTCTATTGATTGGTATTTTTTTTATTAAATTTTTATGTAATTAGGATGGGGTAAAATAACACATCGGGATAATGGTCTTCATGGCTCATAAGCACATACACGCTCGTTGGTCGAATTATTCCATGAACATTTTTGGTTAAATGTGGCTGAACTCCGTTGATACAGGATTAAATCACCTCCCTTAACTTATGGTTGTGGGCTGGTTCACTTAGCCCTGTGATTGCAGATAACCACATAAAATGAAATATAAACGTTTTAAATCAAATCTGGGATGCCAATCATGATTACTGAATTGACAGAGTACATGACGTGGAAATGTCTCCCATTATTACTCGTATAATTATAATTCTTAAGAAAGGAAAAACTTGAACTAAAACCCGATGTACATATGTACAAACCAAAAATTTTATTTAAAAATTATAAAAGTCAACAAAAATTCAATATATTAATATTTACATCTCTGGATACGGAGAATTATTAAAATACAAAAATACGTATGTAAATAACTAAAAACGAAATACCGCTAGTTCTGAGACAGCAAACGCTATACAAACAATGTGGACAAATAACAAAAGGCATATATAATTCAATATGAGATGAATATAGCTAGAGAATAACTAAATGCTCGGTGGCTGAGTGGTTAAAGCAGCAGATCATGATACGTCATGACCCGAGTTCAAGTCCCAGTGGGTGCTGATGAGTAGTGTAGCGACTACAAAACAGCTAGTTGTCCCCCAGCTAAAGATTTGATTATTATTTTTCTTGTCTTCTTCAATCAAAAATTATTGATCACAGCAAATTTGTATTGTTAAAATCCTTCTTAAGAAAAAAACTTAAGAAAGTTAAACTTGAACTAAAATCCGATGTACATATGTACAAACCAAAAATCTAATTAAAAAAATGGTTTGAAAATAATGGGTGATTTTATAAGAACTATCGGGAATTTAAAAAAAAAAACACATAAAATTCAGAAAAATGCATGAAATATTTATTTGGATCAATAATGTTGGCAATGTTGGCTTCCAGTGCGTCAATCGAAGCGGGCTTGTCGCTATAGACATTAGCCTTAACATAGCCCCACAAAAAATAGTCTAGAGGCGTTAAATCGCACGATCTGGGCGGCCAATTGACTGGTCCCAAGCGTGAAATAAACTGTTCACCGAACTCGCCTCTCAATTGGTCCATTGTTTCGCGTGCTGTGTGGCATGTGGCACCGTCTTGTTGAAACCACATGTCATGCAAGTCAAGCTCTTCCATTTTGGGCAAAAAAAAGTTTGTTATCATCGCACGGTAGCGCTCACCATTCACAGTAACGTTGTGATTCGCATCATCTTTGAAGAAATACGGCCCAATGATGCCGCCAGCCCATAATCCGCACCAAACGGTTGTTTTTTGTGGATGCATTGGTAGCTCTTGCAATGCTTCTGGCTACTCTTCACTCCAAATACGGCAATTTTGCTTGTTCACGTATCCATTCAACCAGAAATGAGCCTCGTCGCTGAGCACAATTCTTCGATAAAAAAGTGGATCTTCATCTAACTTTTCAAGAGCCCATTCACCAAAAATTTGGCATTGTGGTAAGTCGTTTGGCTTCAATTCTTGCACCAGCTGTATCTTATAAGGCTTCACACCGAAATCCTTCCGCAAAATTTTCCACGTAGTGGAGTACCAGAGGCCCAATTGCTGCGAACGGCGCCGAATCGATAATTCACGGTCATCGCCAACACTGGCCGATACGGCTGCGATATTTTCTTCAGTTCGCACTCTACGTAAGCGTGTTGGTGGTTTAATGTCCAACAATGTAAATTTGGTGCGAAATTTTTTTACAATAGCCCGAATAGAAGCCTCAGTAGGTCGATTAAACTGACCATAAAATGGAAGAAGCGCGCGGTGAACTTTCTTAACAGAGCACGCATTTTGGTAATAAAATTCAATAATTTGCAAGCGTTGTTCGTTTGTAAGACGATTCATGATTAAATTATAGACCAAACTGAAGATGTTTGACAGTGACACAAGATACAAAACATGTGTGAGCTGTCAAAACTAGTGTTGCCAAAAAGATAATAGCAAAAAAATCACTCATTATATATGTTGCCAGCCACATCAGCACACCATGTGTGAAAATTTAATAATTTAACTGGGCGTGACGGCAGTCTTTTAGAACATTTTGCGATGAGCTGGGAGTTAATTAACTCCCACCACCTTAAATCAGGAATACAAATTTTGGCTGCTGATATCAAATTCCCAATTTCCCATAACAAGAAAATGATTAGTCTGGTTCTATACTGCAAAGGAAATATGACAAGACATGCACTGAAACAAATATTTATCAAAAGCGAATTACTTCAGAAAAAGTTAGATATAATTACATATATCGCTCCTTTATTGCAACATAGTCATAACGCAAAAAAAGCTTGTTGCGAGAAAAACACATTTCAAAATTTTAGTTTCCATACAAGTCTTAGAAATCTTTTTTTTGGAAAATATCTCCTAAAGGAAACAGTTTAAAAGTTATTTCAATAAATTTTTGGCACAATATAAAAGGTAATACTGTTAACAATTCTGCATTGTTAACTCGAAAAGCTCATTTTTAGTGATATGACTATGTTGCAATAAAGGAGCGATATTTGCATCTCAAATACGTATTTCAAATACAAATATTTCAAAAACGGCCCATCCTTGCGCACAACTATCATCATTATGCATTTTCTTTAGACCACCCTTTATTGCAATTGCTTACAAACTCGAACTGGAATCGTTTTTAATGGAAAACGTTTTTCTATCACACTCAACAGTACAAAAACTTGTTATCTACTGTTAGTATTCATATAAGTGTGTAAGCATTAATTTTTTTCGAAGGTAGGCAGAAGATATCACTGTTTTTTGAACATATTTTCATTTGTTTTGTTTCAGGCGAAGGTATTTTGCCACATATTCGTATGTAGATTTCACGCACATTCTTTGTTTTCTATTGCGTTTACATTTTTACGTTTTAAATTTTAAGCAGGTACACAATAAATGTTAAAGATTTTTATAAAAAAATATATTTTTCTTTTTAATATTTTCAATAGAGTTAAAGGCAACTCAGCAAATCAACTTTTTATTTAACACAGCTTTCTAATCATTACTTTTAATATTAAAAATATTTTTTATATTTATTTTAAAGTCTCCATTCTATAAATGGCTGGCAATGACCTTTACAATCTTTCCCCCCAGTTTCTCTAAAATCCTTGAACCTTTTGTGTTGGGCACTTTTCTTTTAATGTTATATTAATATATATTAATATAAAAATAAGCGCACTTACAAGTATTTTAAAAAATGAAAAGAAAAAGAGGAAAGCAACGCAAGTGCTTTACAGTTGGTTTATGGTGAAACGTGTTAAATTTCTATTTTAAGGGGGAAATTATTTAGCAACAAATGCGATTATCCAGAATAACTCAAGTAAAATCATTGTTAAAATCAATTGACGTCTTTGCCAGTCCATTCATAGATGTATGAGTATGTGTGAATACGTATAAGCTGTGGCATTAACATTAAATTCTTATAACTCATACGCAGCCATGAAATTTCTCAAACAGTTGTTTGCGCCAACAAGTGTTTGTTCTTCCAGCCACTTGGTTTTTTTTTTGTTAATCCTTTTAAATAAATTGTTGAATGCATTTATTTTAAATATTAAGTTGAAGTCAGGGCCTTGGAAACATTTTAAGGAAAAACGATCAGCGTAAGGAAAATTTACATAGAATTATATAAACAGAGCAATATAATGGTATAGCATTAATAAAAAGTAATAATATGAAAATAATAAAAGCAAATAAATAAAACAACAATGTAATAATATTGCAATGTAACAATATAACATAAAATATAAAAAAAATTTCAACTCATGAGTATTAACATTACTATGGCGTGGGATAACACATCCATTGTATTTCTCAAGCAAAAGAGCCATTACTTCTTTAGTTCTGTGGCATGTACACTGAAAAAAATTTGTTCAGAAATTCTCTGAATTTTGAAATTACTTTTATGAATTTTTTCATTGTTTTTCAACCATTGTAACTTTTCATAGGAATAATGAAACAAAATTCATTAGATTATTCTAATTAAAACCTTCATAAAAGTAATGAAAAATTTTAATAAGAAACATGACTTATATTCATTAAAAGAGTAAAAGACAAATCATATGATTAGTGAAATAATTTCTCTAGATCAAAGAATCAATTTCATAAAGCACACGAGAACTGTGCATTAAATTAATGAAAAAGTAACATTTATTTAATGAAATAATATCTTTGTACTAATGTAATATATTCATTAAAAATATGAAACTCCTTCATAAGGTCAATGAAATAATTTCATTTATCTAATTTTATTATTCATTGAGCACCTGAAAAATTTACATTAAACCAATGAAATAGTTACATTTGTTTAATGAAATAATATTATAACACATATTAATAAAATATGTTCACAAATGTACGTAATAAGATCAATGGAATTATTACATTTATTCATTGATACTTTGTTTCATTACACAAACAATACTATTCCTTGCTTTTGTGAAATTGTAACTAATTATGATAAAAGAAAATGTTGAACAAGTATTCACCAAATAAAACTGATTTTATTAATTCAAATGACTTCAATGCACTGCTATTTAAATCTTTTAAACTATTATTATGCTGATTTGAGTACATGCACATATGTACATGCATACATACCCAATTTCGGTAGCCAGAAATTTATTTGTCATTGATCTTATGAATTCTATTTCATTGTAATTATGAAACTCATAAAACTTACATTTTAATAAAAAAAACTTTACATATTTTAAACTGTAGCTTAAGATTAATAAATGCCCTTTAATATATCTTACCAAAATTCAAAGAATTAAAAAAAAAAAATTTAATTTTGTTGTAGTCATAAATCCAATAATTTTTTTTTAATGAAACTATGAAACTTAGTGAAACCATTCTGATGGAACTATTTCATAATATATATGAAGTTTCATGCATATTGTGATAAGTTTTCATTGGATTAATGAAAAATTTTTAATGAAACAGTTTCATTAAACATATGACGCATAATTCTTTCAGTGTAGTACCATTTTCTTCAATTTCTGGCCACAACAACTCTGTTATCATCTCGCGGTAGCGAACATCATTCATAGTAATTGCTAGGCTGACCTCATTTTTAAAGACGTCCGGTGCAAAAGTGCCGCCAGCACATAAACGGGTTTTTCAAAAATCACTCATAGATTCCCATTTGCTTAAAAATGGTAATTCTGCTAGCTAACGAATCCACTGAAGTGAAAGTGTGGCTCGTCGCTGAAGAAGATTTTGTTTCTAAAGTCACCATTTACTTCTGCCTATTCAACCAGATATTCGGCATATTACCTACGCTTGAAATGGTCACTAGGCTTCAAGTCTCTAATCTATTGAAACTTAAAAGCGTGGTTATTCAATTCATAATTTAGAATTCGCATCTGGGATATTAGTAAGATTTTCTATTTCTGGACACGATAAGAAGTCTGAGTTTGCGGCTCTTCTATCACACTATCGCAAACAACAGCAATGTTTTTCAAAGAACTAAATGGCATAGCATACCGAGGTGTTTTCTAATTCCCACAGACTCTTTGTGCTGAAATTTGAACACAATTCCAGAGGTTCAATTCGTCGCATAGTTGTCGACGGCGGCGGCTGGGCAAAAAGAAGTTCGGCGGCGGCTTAAAGCCGGCTGTAGCCGACATATGTGCTTTTTTTTGCATACATGTGGTAATATTTTAATTTATTAAGATATCACATGTCAAATATTGTTTAAAAAATTACTCTTTTAGACAAATACCTTCTTCACTATTTTTCATCTAAATTCATAAAAATTTTAAACTAATTATATAAAAACTTTTGTTGTACAAATTTACTAAATATCACTGATTTACTCAAACGACGTCATAATTCAATGTATACACATAATTGTTTCGAGCCAACAAATTTGCATACAATATGCAAATTTGTTAACAATACTATCCTTTGTAGTGTTCCATAAACTCATTCAAACTTTTAGGAGCTATTTTGTAAAAATTCATATTTTCTAAGACGAGTATGGAAACTAAAAATGTAATATGTGTCTTTTTTTTTTTTTTAACTATGGTTTTTGAGTTATGAGGTTATTTCACTTATTAAGAAACAAATATTTTGGAAAAGAAATAAATAACATTACGTGGCTCAATTTATTTACACAAAACTGATTTTAAATAACAATATGTGGCTCAAATTAATTAAGATTTTAGAAAAAGTAAGCTTTTAGCAATCTGTCATCTGAAAAATATCGGATCTTTCTAATAAAATACCATAGAGCCAAATAATTTCCAAGGTGACACTAAATATATTGTAACAAGGAACTGCTTGTGGTGTGATTATACTGTCAAACTGTTACATGCAATATAAAAAACTGTATAAAATACTTAAACAAAAGTTTGAGGTCATAGATTTTGACAGTGATAAAAAGTCATAATGCTGCTACGAATATGACACCTTGTAGAGCTAAGTGCCAGGTCAGACACAGCAACTTTAGTTGGGTAATTCTTGACTTTATAGAAGCTTTCGGTGAGGGGAATAAGAAGGGAAAACGTATTGCCGGTACTCAGCAATTCTCAGCAGTTCCTTATTTTTCTCTCATGTGTGTGTGTGTGTGTGTGTGTGTATGTGCATACACAATGTAAATTGAATGGAATAAAAGGTAGAGAAAGCTAAGGAATTGCCGAAAAAAGTTTTTGTGTGTGGACAAGAAAGCAATTGCAAAAGAAAATTGCTAAAAATTCAGCAATTAAAATCGGCTCAAGCTGATGATTATGTAAATACGGCGGCTGAAAATAAGCCGATTTCAACCGCCATAACGGCGGCGGCTGGACAAAGTTAAACAAGACCGGCGGCGACTCAAAGCCGGCTGTAAGCCACACGAATTGAACCTCTGCACAATTCCCACGATTGTAGATATATCTTTAATCAATTATGCTGTTCAAAAAAAAAAAAAAAAAAAAAGGCAAAACCACGAAGCGCGTTTTGAGGTAAATATCTATTTTCGTAAAAGGTTTCAACAATCTTAATTCGCTGCTTGCTCTATTTTGTACCCTTCCATGATTGATTTTGTTGAAAACTGGAATAAAGATAAATCAAATTAATTTAGACGAATAATTTGACAATTAACATAATGCATTACGGTTGAACCACGCTGTAGAATGCAAGTATAAATTTTCATAATCGCTTTAGCTAGTATATCAATTTAGTTGGCGCAGTGGTTGCAGGAGAACACTTGCATCACTGCTTCAATGCTGCAATTTATTTATTCGTTCTTATATAATTTACTAATTTATAATTTTTTCTTCAACTATAAAATGAAAAACGAATTAATGACTGATTTTTATTTTTTAAGCGTTTTTTATTTATTGAATCTTCAAAATGAACTAACAATAAATATGCAAATCTTAATACCATTTTTGTTGCTGCACCTAATAGTAGTTATAAATAATAACTGCTGAAAAACTCCAAGATTCTGAGTTGACAGATTGCCGACCTCGCTGACTTGCTGGCGTTTTGCGCCGGCTGAAGCTCGCCGTCTTGGGGTGGTTCTTGTCGGCCAATCTGTTAAGAAAACTACAACAGCAAAAAAATAATATGCAAGTCAGCCTTTTTTGTGAAAACCCACACAAACCACTAAGTAAAAATTAAAATATAGATGTGGCCCGAAAGTGGCTGAGTAAACCAAATAAACAAAGCAAAAGGTATGTATTCAAAAACCGTATAACGCCACAGCTTACCTTTTGATTTTTCTTCTCCCACAGCAATCTCCGTATGGCTGATGTCGCGCCAGGATCGGTAGCACACCCACTTGAAGTTTTGGAATTTTCACCTTGATGGCTTGGAGACCGATGAAAATTTGTCAAGCCATCCCTAAACGATACTTACCTCTTCATCACCCTTCCACCACAAAATTAGCTTACCTAACCTATTCCATAGAGCTAATTAAACACGTTCAGTTAAAACGGTATAAAGCGTATTAATATTGCTTTATTTGTAATGAAATGAAGCTAGTAAAAATATTATTTGTGCACAAAAAACTACTTTCTAATTCTAATTTCCATTGCTGTACTATAAAAATAAAAATGTCTTTTTTACTTAAGTCCGGCCAATGCTAGACAAAAAGTTTTATTATGCGGGAGCTATATCGGTAAAATCACCTATTGAACAATCTGACGGCGGCAACGGTATCCCTTCGTCTCAACCGAGTTTGGCTGCCAAAATTAAGTATATTGCGTGCAAGAGGGTTTGGATGAAGTTCCAGTTTACTGAGATACTTTGTCGCGTACTGAGAAAATTCCTCTTTTACCAGTGGGACACTCAGATCTTTATGAATTCGTGAATTTTTTACGTACCATGGAGCTGCAGTAATCGTTCGAAGAATTTGGTTTTGTCGCCTTTGAATTTTTCCATATTTCACGCTGAGGCGGTGCTCCATAATTGAATTCCGTAGCGCCATATAGGCTTTTGAATTGCATTGTATAACAGAAGTTTGCAATTCAACTTCAATGTAGACTTTCTGCCAATAAGCCAATTTAGTTGCGCAGCTTTTAGTTTCAACTGAGTGACTTTTGCTTCAGTGTGAGACTTCCACGTTAGCCTACGGTCGAGGTGTATACTTGACTTCATTGTGCTGCGGTATAGGTGAATTATTAATTTGCATAGGCGCACATGTTTATTTACACAGTGTGAATATGACATGAGCACATTTTTGTTCATTGGCTTTGATTTTCCAAAGCTTTAACCATTTCTCTAATATTGAAATATATTTATGCAAATTTCGTGAAGCTAATTGATGGTTTTCATGAACGCTGGAGAATGCTGTGTCATCTGCAAAAGTTAAAGTGTGGATTCCGGATTGTCTGAGGCGTAAATCAAATATAAAGTAGCTCCTTGGAGAAATCCTGCCTCGATTGTCTGTAGGGGGCTTATAAAATCGCCTACTCTGATAAAAAACTTCCGCCCATATAAGTAGCTTTCCAGAAGCTTGTATTTGCAGGCAGGTTTAACTTTTTTTTTTGTGTAGTGACTGACTTAACTTTAACTTTTTACCAACGTGTTTTCTCTTTAACAGCAAACCATTCCAACAGCTTAAAGTTTGTGATGTTTAATATATTGTTTTTCCTTTGGAAGGCCCTAAGGCCTTATACAGAACTCAACGTCAAGCCGAAACAGGGTGGCAGGATTGATTATAACCATCATGAGAAAAATTAGAAAAAAAATCTGAAAACAAAACATTTTAGTTAGTTCAAATGTTTTTACCCGCACAAGCCCTTGTATTTTTTTTTAGATTTATTGTATGATTTTTCTCATGTAGCTTGACGTTCGGTTCTGGGATACTCTGTATGGCGTATACCAACTACAAACCTCCGTTTATCCTACTATAAGTGAGGAAATCCACCCTTTAGCTGCTTAAGTATTACTTTAGAGTGCTCCTAGACTCTGGTGCTTCTCACGCTTCCGAGCTACATGAATATCCCGGTATTCAGAGATAACTAGTTTAGTTTGTAGTTAATAACTAAGAAAAATGTGCCGGCTATATAAAAAGTGCCACACTCACTTCTGTTTATAAAACTCTAATGCTATGTTGTTGAACAGCATATTCAGCAAGAAGTCATTGCAAAATGGCCTAACCAAATTTTTTTTCTCAAGACAGTTAACAATTTTGACAGAGTTTCATATAATAAAAATGATATCATGCCAACTCTTATATGCAGATCTTGAGAAAAATTTGAGTAAGTAAAGCTGGGGTTTAAGCTCTTACTTTAATTACTAAGCGATCATAAGGGATAAGACATCATATAATGTTCTAAGCTAAGAAAAGGGATCACATGAGATCAATTTTCCTGCACAAATTTCAATATCTTACATTTATCTAATCAGCTTAAAAAATACATTTTTTAGTTGCGTTTTATTTTATGTTAAGCATAATTTTGACAAAGACGTCAAAAACTTTAATAATTTTGTAACCAAAACTATAAATTTTTGCTCATTCAAGGACTTCTTTCTTTCAGTTTTAACATTTTTCGAGTAATTTACTTTATATTTATTTCTTAGTTATTACACTTCCACATTTTATCCTCAATTAAAATGTATTTTTAATTTAAATTATTCGTTGAAAAAAAAAAACATGATTGTGCATGCACCGAAGCACAAAAATAATAAACTTTTTAACAACGAACGAACAAGCAAACTGGCAAAAGAAAAATATTAAAAAACATCTGAGATTTTATTAATTCTCCTTTTCAGCATCAGCATCAGCATCAACATCAGCATCGTAATTATGATTATTAAAAATATTTAAAAAAAAGAAAATATGCGGTTTTATGTTTGTTGTACTCAAACTTACTCTTGACATATAAAATAAAAATGACAGATTGTCATACAAACATAAACAAGCCTTTTTACATATGTTTTTGACTGCATGAAAAAAATATGCATATTTTTCAGATGTAAAACCAGCCAACATTTTGCTTAAATATTATTTAAAGCTGCCGAAAATGGCGCTTTATTGTCATATCGTTCAAACTTTTAAACATTAAAAACGCTTAAGGGCTGTGAAAAATAGACGATTTACATATTTTAAAAAACTTCAACTAAAACCCGATGTACATATGTATGTACAAACCAAAAAAATTTTTAATTAAAAAAAAAAAAAATTATAAAGTTCAACAAAAATTTAACAAATTACGGCCGTATCCAAAAAAACTTAACAAAGCTTGGTAAGCAATTGTTAAGTAAAATTTCTTAACGTTGGATGCAAAAACAACTGCTTACATTTCGTTTAAAGTTGAGAACGTTAAAATGGCGTTTGACTTCTTTGTTTTTATTTCTCCTAAAAAGTACAACTTAGTGAAAATCTTTAATACAAGCAATGTTTTATGCTTATTAAATAAAGAAATGAACATATTTCATTGTATATAAACTGAAAATATTAATTTTGAAATAATAATAACAACAAGAAATATATTAGTGCTGTACTTTTAATCAATCGAATATAATGTGTCGTGTGCACCCTGTGTGTCGGCAAAGCCGTTTTGTGGAGTGGGCTGATGTAAGGTTGTGCGGAAAAAAAACGTATACAACATTGGCTATAAGTTGTATGACAAAAATATTTAGGGAAAGATGGAGTTGTTGGAGGAGAAAGAAAAAAAAAAGAAGAAGAACTGGGTGAGAAGATGGTTGAGTTTTTTTTGACTGCTAATGAAAAAAAAGGAAAAGTTTGAAATAATTGGCGCAATTATTTTTAAACATAAAAGGTTGTAAATTAAAAAACCATCGAAAAGGTATTTAAAAAAAAAAGGAGAAAGCAAGGAACTAGCTAGTGATACCAGCGAGAAACTTAGACGTTGGGGAAAAATCTGGCCAGCTCCGCTACTAAGTATCCAGCGGCAATCCTTTATAGCAATTCCGGGAGGCAATCAAAAAGGGAAGGAAGCTGACAAAACTCGGGAGTTCGTAAGAGTTCAGCAAACTTTTCTGCAAAGATAACGACTGGAAAAGGAAATTTTAGAGTATGGGTGCAACCGGAATTTGGTAAGAGCTGACGTTTCTATGTAACTGCTGGGGAAAATAAACTGAGGATTTTTGGTATGTAAACCGGCCAAAAGGAGGCCAACCAACATTTGCAGGCGTGCCGACAGAACATCAGTCGGCGGTGTGACGGGTTGATGAAAGTCAACAGCCGTGGGAGAGTTTTTTTATTTTTGTTTATATTGTTTTTTTATTATTCATACACTCACTTTCGAGCCTCACCACTTAAAATAGAATTTTGTTTGGCAATGAAAAAAAGGCTGGTATGTTTTTTTTTTGTAGTTGCAGTGAGCTGGATTGGCCGGCAAGAACCACTCCCGAACGGCGAGCCAAAGCCGGAGCATCCGCGATCATGCCAGCACAGCCGGCAGTCCAGCAACACTACACCAAAATGTTCAACATTTTGTTTTTTTATTTTTGCACCAAGCACACTACAAATGAAAAACGGTATTCGAATAATAAAATTTTTTCTGGTATAAGTAATCCTATTAATTTTTCTCATTTTAATTAATGTACTACATATTATACATTCTTCATTTATATAAAAGATAAATCCAGGAAAAGTCTATCAGTAGTGTTTTGTCTTTCGTTCTGTACACACGTTTTTTTTCATTGCCGTCCGTGTTTTCTATACCTATACTTATGTTTATTATTAATTTGTAAAAAGTTAAACTATACCGGAATAGGTAGAGTTTTGTTTTGCATCATGTTCACGTGTTTTTTTTTTATTATTTTATGTTTTTACTGCCGTTTGTTTTTTCTCTATTTATTATTATTAAATTATTTTTTATGTTCCTCCTATGGATTTTATTACCTTACGGTGTGCGCGGTGTTGAACTAATTTTTATTATTGTGAGCAGTGTCGAAGGTATATACACTGGGCACTTAGGGTCTATCCCCTAAGTACTGGTTCAAGATAAAAAAAATTGATTATTTTATGTAGCAATAATAAAAATTTATACCAGTAAAAAAATTATAATTAGCTTGTTTTCTATGTTTCCCAGCTATCTATATGTCGACATTTCATAGGAACTACCCTACATACAAAAATATGCATGTTAGTAAATAAAAATAAATACCGCTTGTTCAGAGACAGCATACGCTGTACAAACAATGCGGGCAATTAACAAAAATGTATATGTGATTCAATATGAGATATAGATATAGATATAGAATAATTAAATGCTCGGTGGCTGAGTGCTTAAAGCAGCAGATCACGATACGTCTTGACCCGAGATCAAATCCCAGTGGGTGCTGATGAGTAGTGTAGCGACTACGAAACAGCTAGTTGTCCCCCAGCTAAAGATTTGATTATTATTTTTCTTGTCTTCTCCAATCAATAATTATTGATCACAGCAAATTTGTATTGTAAAAAATCCTTCTTAAAAAAAAAAACTTAAGAAAGGAAAAACTTGAACTAAAACCCGATATACATGTACAAACCAAAAAAAAAATTTTACAGCCTGTTCGACGATATCGAATGAAAATGTATGCGAAAGAAAGTTAGTCACTCACATTCGAATCAATTTGGGTTTGTCTATGTCACTATTGTTCGTTCGCATGAACTTATGTATTTTAATTGAATTTTGACACATCGTTCGCATAGAATAAAGTTAGAAAAAAACCAAATCAATTTTCTTTCGCATAGAGTGCGAATAAACTTATCATTTGGACATCGGCGAACTGGCTGTTAGTTTAAAAAAAAATTATAAAGTTCAAGAAAAATTTAACAAATTAATATTTACATATTTGTTTATTTGAAATTAAAAAAAAAAAAAAAAAAAGCAAATAAATAAATAAATAACAGAACATAGACGAGCGACTAGTCTAGAAAAATTTTCATGAAAATTTTATGAAATTTGTGGTTTCCATATAAATTTTCTACACAAGTCGCACGTCTGTGTTTTGTAAATAATTGGGTTAATCAATATTATAAAAATGAGCATACTTTGATCATAATTCTGTTTTTCTTCATTTTAATTCAACATGATTTTCTGTTGAAAGTTCAAACATTTCTACCCATAACTTCATTAGAATGTAAAAAGTATAAAACTAAATATTCTCAGAATTAATTAACAGGCTGTCCATATGTCTACATTTCACAGCAGCTATCCTAATTATCAGTAGTCTAATCCGGCATTTACACATGCAAGTGCAAGTTCGAAACACTCAATACATTCAAACTTTTTTACCAATATACACAAATTTTTCGTACTTACAATTCAGCTTACAACCAAATTTAGTTGTAGGTGAATTTTCAATATTTACTGTAAATAAAAGGACAAATAATAAAACAGTGTTGCCGAAAATGAGTTTTAAATAAAAAGATATTAATTATTAAAATAAAAATAATATTCATAGCTAATTTTTGGCATATTTATATGAAAAGAAAAATAAAGAAAGAACACAGCTGCATAGCAACAAGGCGAATTCATAACAGGTGAAATTGAGACTTTAAGTTTCACTAAATAATTAAAACTATCACGAAATAATTAAGTTTTTCTTTTATTGTAAATTTTTTTTAAAGAAATTTGAAAAAAAAAATTTTAAAACAATTTTTAAAACAATATATGAACCAGAAATTGTTAAATAAATTTCCAACCCTTTCCACTTTCCTTTAGGATATATTTAAAAAAAAAAAAATTTCTAAGACTTGTATGAAAACTAAAAATTTTAAATGTGTTTTTCTCGAAACAAGCTTTTTTGCATTATGACTATCATGCATGTTCTGAGAAACGCAAATCGGTTAAATTTAGCGTTTTCGATTTGAAAACACCAAATAGGTGTTCTGAGAAACGTATAACGCAAGAAATATGGTTTTTCGATTTGAAATCGCTAAATAGGTGTTATGGAAAACGCATATCGCTTAAAATTCGCATGTATATATTGAAGTGAACTGATTGAATTTGCTAAAACTGAACTTGCAAAAGGCAATAAAACTATTCACTATTTAATATGTTTTCTTTTTTATTTCGATAAAAAGTTCAAAGAATTTTACACATTTTCACTAAGAAAAATAAATTGAAAAATTTTTCTATTTGTTGTCAATTTTTTGTTTGTTTTATATTACTACCACATACATATATATGTATGTAAAACACATGTTGTATTTTTTCGGAAAAAACTCCTAAACGCCAGTAAAACGCGCGTTCCTCAGAACACCTAAAAATCCATTAAGCGTTTTTCAAAACGCATTGCATTTTCAGCACGCGCGTACTCGGAACATGGCTGCATGTTGCAAAAAAGGAGCGATATAATGGTTAATGTTGATTGAGTAAAATATAGTATGGAATAGTTAGTTTTAGTTATGGTGAACTAACGTTGGAAAAGTCATGTGGCTTCTGGGTTGCAAAGAAAACTAGTTCAGAATTTCGTTGCAAAATGGTAAAGCAAAATAGCTAGTCCTTAATGTATGTACATATGTATAGTTATTTTTGGTCCCACCTATCATAATGTGCGGTAAACTGCCTTCTATTCCATAAAAATTTTAAAACCTATAGTTACGTTATTGTTTTCCTGAAAATTACTTTGATAAGAAACTTATACATAAATAGAAAATTAATATTCTAATTGGTTTCTTTATTTTCAATGACAAATAAAAATGTTATTTATTTATTTAGTAACTATACAGTTGCACAGCATGGGCGGGGTGACAAAGACCATAATGCCCAAGATGGTACGAGTATTAACAGTACTTTTGTAGCGTCGCTGTGACTAACTATAAGGACTTATGCCTTCACATAGAAAGTTTCCCCGGGGTTAACAATGAATAACCTCTAAAGAAAACTGTAAACCAATACAGTTAGTTGAGGCAACCCGTTAGCCAGTGCGAGTGAGACGCAAAACTCTCGAAGACCGAACAACAACATCAAGACTGACCACACTTAGGAAATAATTACAATGACACGAGAGCTGATTTTCAGCCCAGAGCTGCTTTACGACTCGAAAAAAAAAATACAAATAAAAATGTATTTTTTTTTTTTTTTGAGTTATTCAATCACTTTGGATGGATAGCACAATATTTTAGTTTTTATTATTCAGTACAAGCAGTGTTGTACGAATCATTTTCGAAGTATTTTGCTCTAACACTAAGTTTACACGTGCAAGTAACTTGTTACAAGTAGCGTGTACATATTAACAACCAATACATCGAAAAAAATAATAAAAACACTTGCAATTTGCACGATTGTTTACACACGCAAGTGCAAGTTCATTTCCAAAATGTCGTCGAAGACAAACGTTGTACGCCTTTGCACTACATGCGCTTTTGATGTCTGTGCTGCCAAAGTTTTAGCCTAGCAATATTACAGGGGAATTATATTAAGTACATAAATTTTTCACAATATAAATAATAAATTTGTAATCCAAAGAAAAAATAAGTTATAGATGTTTATTTATTTTTGTGTTTTTATATTATGTTTTCGGCATATAACTAAAAATATTAAAATTTTAAAAATTTTTCCTTGAAAAATACCTATTAAAGTCAAAATGAAATATCTATGGGCAACACTGTTTGTTTCTGCTTGCATGCAAGTGAAAAAATCACTGCCAACCAAAATCAGTTGCAAGTGAGGCTACTACTTGCAGGTGTGTGAATGTATTAGTAAAAAAATGGTAATGTATTGGGTTTTTTGCACTTGCACTTGCGTGTGTAAACATTAAGTAATACTATGTTTCCAGTATAAAGAAAAACACGTGTTTTGAGGAAAACATGTCGAAGAGTTTCCATTATAATATGAGGTGTTTTTAATTTCGAAATTAGTTTGACGTGTATTTTATTCCATAAATTTATTCAATATGAAGGAAGGGCCATTTATTACCATATTAGATTGTGAAAAAATTTATATTAATATGAAGTAATTTGATTATAAAGTTTATACTTTATATTAATGCATTTTTCTATGTATGGCTTCTCAAAAAGTTGTTTCTTTCTGCTACAAAACAATGCTAGCAATCCACGCAACAAAAGAAATTGAAATTGTCCCCGTAGAAATGTTCAGCAAGAAACCTTCTTTTGATAATAGTTGGGCTAATGACTGTTCATCTGTTACTCGTGTAACATCTACTACGCACATAAAATTTAGTATTGAAATTATCATTACAACTATTTTTTAAAAAATGAAGAGATGTGATAACTCGTTTATAAAGATGTACATTTTTATTTATTTTTATATACAACATTTTCTTAAAACATAAGCTTAGTACAGGTGTATAAAAGAAGAGCTTAGAGCTTTAGTTTCCATGGGTAAAATACTATGTCATAAAAAAAGTAGACTTGCTGCAAGAAATCTTCTGCGAAAAATAAGTCTGGCTTATTAAGGATTTTGTGAAGAATTATGTTGTATCCGTGGCATTCAGTTAAATTGTTCCAATAAAATTATATATCGACTAAAACAAATTCTTCATGTGGAAGCCACGTATAGTCCCAAACTTAAACATTTTAATGTGATGCAGCAAACGCTAAATTGGTCTGAAAGTTAAAAGATATAAGGCTTTGTTTGTCCTTTGCAATCTGCCATCAGCCGCATCAGGTATCCAGGTAATCATTGCTTCAAGAATGAAAGATTGCACGTAAATACGCAGTTTGCTATTGCGGCTCGATTAATATAATATTTTATTTCCACTTTTTTATGGTGTTTTGAATTTATTTTTATTTTTTGTACATGACAAATAAAAGTGTTTTTTCGAATATGGAACTCATTATTAATTGATAACCTTGAGTAAAAGCAATGTTGTACAGAACATTTTCGAAGTGTTTTGCTGCAAAACATGTAACTTGAGGTGTTTTGCTTTTTTCAAAAATGTATATGAAAACATGTATATTTCTACATGTTTTGCGCAAAACACCTGGTTTCGAGTAAAACACTATAAAATGCGTAGATTGAGGTGTTTTACTTTTTTCAAAAATGTATATGGAAACATGTATATTTCTACATGTTTTGCCCAAAACACGTGTTTTCAAGCAAAACACAAGGAAACACACGACTGAAAAAAGAATTCTCTGCATGATGCGAAGTATGACTCCCCTGGAAATCAGCCAGAAATGGATGAGCTCTCGACGATAAACGAGTGCTATGTAAAAATGTGCAAGTCGGATCAATTGTGGCGCAAGCTGTGTTACATGTTGCGTGGTCGTGCTGAACATAGCTTCCGCATATCATAGTAGTTATATTGATTGACGATAACGCGGGCACCACCGACTGTAACCTTTTGATCAGCATCGTTTTTAAAGAAGTACTGACCAAAGGTTTCACCAGCCCATACGAGTAAAGTCAGTTTTTCTGGATGTCTCAACATACACTTGATGATTGTCAGCGCTTTAAATATGGTAGCTTTGTGTTATTGACGCATACATTAAAAAGTCAGTGAGTTTCAGCGCTAAACAAAATTTGCCTATGAAAATCGGGATAAACAGCGGGCAGTCTTGTTTTACGCACAAATTTGCACAATTTGGAAACGTTGTTCAATTTTCAGTCTATTCATGTTGAAATGGCCAACCAAACTGAATAAAAATCACTTAACAGAACATAAATTTACATACCTCTATAAGAAATACCCTTTACTAAAACTGCCCCTAAAGCGTTTACTGTTTTAACATTTCCAATAGAACTGGTTACAGTTTAAAGCTTTCCTTTTTTTGTTGCCACTTCTTAATATTTAAATATACATCAAATAAATATTACTTGGCCCTGGTCCAAATGTTTGTGGGGTTCGTCAAAGCAAAATGCATGCACGAACGAACGAACTACTTACACATGCTTATAAAAACAAATGTGCACAAATTGAAGTACATATAATATTCAAACATGTAAATGCATTTTCATACTTAAATTCTACATGGAACACATGATGATTATTATGAAATAAAAATTAATAAACTTTTTATTTACATACACTTAATGCACAGCAACAACAAGTAAATTAAAAAAGGACACTACGTATACACACATGTCGTTAAAACGCAAAAACAAACCGAAACCACAAAAACATAAAATGTTAAAAAATACTGTTTGTGCTGAAGACATGAAACTAAGAATATTAAAAACTAAAAACTTGAAACTTTATAGACTTGAAGCAATAGACAGACAGACAGACAGACAGCAAAGCTGAAATAATGGACAAGTATCTGCTAAAAGGAGTATAAACAAAAATCAAATAATTTGCTGTCAGTGGCAACGGGGGAAGAATGGAACCCGTTAAAATATAAGCTTTATGAGACAACAAAATTTTTATAACGAGTGATTTTTTTGCTAGTATCTTTTTGGCAACACTAGTTTTGACAGCTCACGCACGTTTTGTATCTTGTGGTACTGTCAAACATCTTCAGTTTGGTCTATAATTTAATCATGTATCGTCTTACAAACGAACAACGCTTGCAAATTATTGAATTTTATTACCAAAATGCGTGCTCTGTTAAGAAAGTTCATCGCGCGCTTCTTCCATTTTATGGTCAGTTTAATCGACCTACTGAGGCTTCTATTCGGGCTATTGTAAAAAAATTTCGCACCAAATTTACATTGTTGGACAATTAACCACCAACACGCTTACGTAGAGTGTCGAACTGAAGAAAATATCGCAGCCGTATCGGCCAGTGTTGGTGATGACCGTGAATTATCGATTCGGCGCCGTTCGCAGCAATTGGGCCTCTGTTACTCCACTACGTGGAAAATTTTGCGGAAGGATTTGGGTGTGAAGCCTTATAAGATACAGCTGGTTTCTTTAAAGATGATGCGAATCACAACGTTACTGTGAATGGTGAGCGCTACCGTGCGATGATAACAAACTTTTTTTGCCCAAAATGGCACATGCCACACAGCACGCGAAACAATGGACCAATTGAGAGGCGAGTTCGGTGAACAGTTTATTTCACGCTTGAGACCAGTCAATTGGCCGCCCAGATCGTGCGATTTAACGCTTCTAGACTATTTTTTGTGGGGCTATGTTAAGGCTAATGTCTATAGCGACAAGCCCGCTTCGATTGACGCGCTGGAAGCCAACATTGCCAACATTCTTCGTGAGATACCGGCCGAAATGTTGGAAAGAGTATGCCAAAATTGGACTAAGCGGATGGAACATTTGAGGCGCAGCCGCGGCCAACATTTGCATGAAATAATCTTCAAACATTAAATTATATCGACCCAACCATCGATCCAAATAAATATTCATGCATTTTTCTGAATTTTATGTGTTTTTTTTTTTTTTTTAATTTTCGATAGTTCTTATAAAATCACCCATTAGTATTTGAAATTCTGTTTTGTGTTTGGAAGATTTTGCACAGTGTGTGTGCGTCAAACTTACATAAACATACACACACCCACACACACCTACACACAAATACTGCTGCACGCATACAGTTCATAATTTATTTGTTGTATTTGAAAGGCGTTGTGTAACTGCAGCTGCTGCATTTGACTGCAGGATGGTCTGAAAAAAATTGTGGTTGTATTAAAATTAAATTTTTTTCCAAATTGTTATATGAAAGCCACAAGATATACTATGCATGAAAACAAAAACTTCTTTTAATTAATATCTTCTTGAAATGTTTTAATAAAAATTCTTTCTTTGTTTTAGGAAAATCTGTTTAAGCCATCATAAACTTACAGGTAAGTTATTGCATAAGCTCAGCATAATATTTGTCAGATTTTTTTTTCCGGCCAACAGAGATAATAAATTTACAAGTTTTTTTATTTCTACAGGGTGGCGCAGAGCTACTTTTTTAGTTTGAATGCTTAATAACTTTTTTAGTTTATGTATATTTTTTATTTTTACTTCAGAACTATGTGAAAAACGCTTAAGGAATTTAACACGGAACTACACAACACGACAGCGATTAGGTTAGGTAGGCAGGCCGCTGGATTCTACGAAAAGTATCTGGATACTCCAGCTCACTTGGGTCCTGAAGGTCGTTCCCTTTGGGATTGCCTGAAAAAATTAGGATAAGATAGAAGAAAAATAAAAGTTATAGGGATATAGAAAGAGCGGATTGGTGTTGTATTTTAATTTTAAATGAAATATATTTACAAAGTAAATTGCTTTAAAAAAGCTAAAAATTAATTAAAACGTAATATTTATAGTAATAATTTCACCTAGAGTTTTATGTTAAAGTTTTTTTATACAGATTTCCGTAAATAGAAAAGTCAATATGGAACATTAGCATCGGTAATGAATGCAGGAACCCATTATATTTAAAAAACATCGGGCAAACACGAATTTGAGGCCAGCTTTTGCACAATTGCAGCAGTCATGGGGTTTACATTTTAAAAATATAATTGAACAAAATAAAAAAATTTTATAAAAAATAAAAAAAAAAATCATTTGTTTTTTGGATAAACTAAAAAATGTTGCACATTAGCTTAAAGCCAAAAATACATATTTCCTTACCAAACTTTAAAATACCAGGAAAGGAGAACTTATTTGAATCTCATAAATAAATGGGGTTTAAAAAACCGTGTTGAAATAATTTTAAGTTAATTTATGATTTTTAAGACATACGGGTAATCAATGAAAATTATTGAAGAACATTTATTTATATTTTTACATACATACTCGTATGTATATGAAGTGCAATTAACAATGTATATTAATTAGTATTTAAAATATAACCTACAAAGTCCTAGAATATTTTTGCACAGCGGCTTAACGCAAAAAAATATTTTTAGAAAAATTAAAAAAAAATCAGAAAAAATCGTATTTATTCACATCCTACTACCAAACGGACCCCAAAATCAAAGCTAAATACAAAAAAAAAAAAAAAAAAAAAAAAAAAAAAAAGTAGAAAACGAACAGTGAGAAAAATTGATTTAAAATAGTAAATCCCGAAAATCGCATCCAAGCCCACTGTACACAATTTTTTTCTATTATTAATTAGATAGTAGACAACTGTGAAAATGATTTACATCATTAAGAGCATCAGCCCTTAAACCAACTCACCCATCAATCATCGCCACTGGTTCCTTACAGTACACGTATCTGTTGTATAGGCAACAGATCCTCGGGAGATTGTTAGCCCTCGAAAAAAGCCATCACCAAACAATTATCAAGGATACTAACACTCCCTTCCTGCGTTTTAGGTTTCAACCACAGCCAGAACGTTTCAGCACCTCAACCATGATCAGCCCGGGTCGAACCGCAAGCAGAACTTCCCGGGGGCCATGCTGATCCCCGTTCTGCCAATTTATACCCTTGGTAAGGGTTTCGGAAGCCAACACAACATAAGTCATGTGGCTTCTTAGAGTTTTGTTTGCCGCACCAAACGAGGGACCCCTTCCCCTCTTTTCCCCGAAAAACAGAGCGCCTAAGTTAAGAATACGTCAAGGCAAAACCTGTTCCCCGGGGGGTAGATAGTAGACAGAAAAAGAAAAACAATGCAAAAAAATTATTCTGTTTTGACTGATATTAAAAAATTATTAAATATTTTATCATTTCTGTTCTTGCCGGTGTCTTGATAAATAATTATTTAATCATTGTAAAACAAGTATAGAATACAATAATTGGTTTCGAAAGGTCTTAAGTATCTTAAGTATAGTAAATAGAAGAAATATTTAAAAAAATATTTCTTTCATTTATTATACTTAAGATACTTAAAACCTAACACTGGATCCTAATGCTAGTATATAACAATTTTATACACCCTTTACATAGCTTTACTAGTCAATACAAATTATAGATATTACGACACTTTAAAATGTATTATAATAGCAAATTTTTTGATGACACTGCACTCTTAAATTTTGTGACACTTTAAGAGGTGACAAAATGTCAAAGAGCTTAATGACTCTTTTATGTCAGGCCCTTTTTTTCTGTGACATAAAATTTGTACGTTATGCCACTTTCCAGCGTATGAATTTCATGTACGACATATGGTCCATGAACGTTATGACAATTTCATATCAGAAATAATGTCCATGGATGTTATAACACTTGCACATGAGACTATCTTTATGGATGTTATGACACTTCCATTTGTACCGCAATATCAATTGTGATACAAAGAGGCTTTTATGCGTGACATAATAGAAGTTACAACCCTTTCATATGAGCCGTAATGTAAATATTGGCTACGTTATTTGTATGTGTGACAACGTTCACTAAAATTATAGGTTTGATATAATATCTATGGACATTATTACACTTTCATATGTGTCATAATGTCCATGGATGTTATGACGCTTCTAAGTATAATATAATGTCTGTGGACTCTATGACATTTCCATATGTGGCACAATGTTCATGAGCGCTGTATTATTAGCATGTGCTTATAGACGTTATGTCTGTGGTATAAGGTTTATAGATATTATGTCACTTTCATATTAGATATAATGTCCATGAATGTTATAACACTTGCCTATGAGACAACATTTATGGATGTTATGGCGCTTTTTTTTTGTACCATAATATCAATGGACCTTAAGACACTTTTATGTGTGATATAATGTCCGCTGAAGCTAAAACACTTTCATATGCGACATAATGTCCATAGAAGTCATGACACTTCCACGTGTGAAATAATGACCATGGATATTAACGTACGCCATCATTTCTATTAAACCTCATGAGTATTATGCCACTTTCATATTCAACATAATGTTTGTAGACATTATGGAACTTCTATATGCAAAACAGTACCAATTGACAGATATTTGCATTTGTAATATAAAATCCATGAATGTACAATATGGACCTGAATATTATGTCATGTTGGCAAATTAATGACTGTCGAAATTTTTCCTTTTGACATTAATGTAGTTATAACAATTACAGTTAAGACAATACACAGAGAAGCGAATTCTTCAAAACTTAACAAACTGAGAACAGGAAGTTTTACGTGTCGTTTAAAAAAACATGACTGAGCAATGTGCCTGAAGAATTTGGATGATAAACTATAACTTTTTGAATGCATTTCACAACAACAGAAATATATTAAACATGTCGTTCGTTCGTATTCTTTAAATTACGCAACATTAATGCTTAAAAGCCCGTAAGTTCTGTCTGGTTCCAGTTAGTCTATTGAGGTGCGTGACGGCAAAATATGTAACAGCGTCATTATCTATGCCCTTGCCCTAAGTCTTCTAAAACAAAAACAAAAGAGAAAAAAAAAATCCAGCAAAAAAATTAAACAAACTTCATAAAAACAATATGTAATTACTCTAAAAACTTGAGCTGTAAAATGCGAAATTATGAAACAACTCTTACAACACGAACACTACGCAACTATACAAATACTGAAAACGTGAATTACTTCCAGTACTCGTATAAGGAGTGCTTTTAATATGTTTGCATGAGTGCTTTTTCGTTTGTTTGTTCGTTTGCTTCGTTTGTTGTGTTTCCATACACAACTGTTTCTATTTTCAATGATAGTGCTCGTGTAAACACACACTACTACAAACAAAGTCATCGTATTAAAAACTCGTGTTGTACTCAAGCCAAACTATAAAAAACAAATAAGAATGTGCAGCACATTAAATTTTGCAGGTTGATGTGGTGCTTCTGTTATAATAAATAAAATAAACTTTCTTATACTCTTCAAAAAGAATATATTTAAGTTTGTGATTCCATTTGTAGTTTCTACGAATACAAAAAATGAAAATTTCCGATATCGGTTCATATATACCCAAGATATAGTCTCAACAGATTTTTTTTTTGCTTAAAAGCGATTCTGGTTATAAAAGAAGGTCACTTAAATACAGAAAATGAAAAATTCTGTTATCGGTCCATATATACCTGAGATATAGTTTAAACCGATTTTTTTATGAAATGTCGCGTAAGCGAATTTAAACCGTTTTTTTTTTTGCTTAAAACCAGTTCTGGTAATATAAGGAGGTTACCAAATAGATAAAATTTTAAGTTTCCGATTTCAATCCATATATGTATACCAGAGATATAGCCTAAACATATTTTTCATTAAAAAAATTTTGTTTGTTTAAATCCAGTTCTGGTTATAAAAAGAGCTTACTAAAATACACAAAATGAAAATTTCCGATATCGGTCCATATATACCCGAGATATAGTCTAAACCGATTTTACAATGACATTTTTTTTTTTTTTGCTTAAAAGCAGTTTTGATTATAAAAGAAGGTTACTTAAATACAGAAAATGAAAAATTTTGATATCGGTCCATATATGCCTGAGATATAGTCTAAAACGATTTTTTCATGAAATGTCGCGTAAGCGAATTTAAACCGTTTTTTTTTTTGCTTAAAACCGGTTCTGGTAATATAAAGAGGTTACCAAATTTCCGATTCCGATCCATATATACCGGATATATATCCTAAACATATTTTTCATTAAAAAAATTTTGTTTGCTTAAACGCAGTTCTGGTTATAAAAAACTTACTAAAACACACAAAATGAAAATTTCCGATATCGGTCCATATATACCCGAGATATAGTCTAAACCGATTTTTCAATGAAAAAAATTTATTTTGCTTAAAAGCAGTTTTGATTATAAAAGGAAGTTAGTAAAATACAGAAAATGAAAATTTTCGATTTCGGTCCATATACTCGTATAAACGAGATATAATACTGAACTGATTTTTCCACGAATTTTTTTTTCCTTAAAATCAGCTCTGATTATAAAACGAGGTTATTTTAATTCAGATAATGAAAATTTTTGATATCAACCCATATGTACCCGAGATATGATGTAACCGATTTTTCAATGAAAAAAATATATACCCGAGATATAATCTAAACCAATTTTTCAATGAAAATTTTTTTTGCTTAAAAGCAGTTCTGATTATAAAAGGAAGTTAATAAAATACAGAAAATGAAAATTTTCAATATCGGTCCATATACTCGTATACCAGACATATAGCCTAAACCGATTTTTCCATGAAAATGTCCATGAAAGATATCGTTTTTGGATTACAAGGCAAAAATATTTTTGCCCCGATATCGGTTCATATACATATATCCGAGCATATTTAGTTCAAATTTGTAATATATACTATACATATGCGTGAATATCGTGAAGGGTATTTTAGATTCGGCCTAGCCGAATATACCACATTCTTACTTGTTTTTATTTAAGTTAAATTTTAACACGTGACTATTAGCATATGTGTGTGTGCGTGTGTTTTTGTCTCCTGTTGCGAGAATGTGACATTTTCCGCATGCTGGCTGTGGCTCTGTGAGCGCTGAAATTTTTTATGAACAATTTGATTTAATTCTAACTAATTTTGGTTCTTAAAAATTATAAGCACAAATTAAAGTTATAAATATAAATCCTAAATATAAATCATTAAAAATAATAAATATTTTAATATCATCTCGAAGGATATATATAATTATATTCGGCCGCTGTTAATCATTTTTACTTAAAATATTTTGAAGAGCATGTGAATGGTTTTATATATAACTTTTTGTCAAGAGTTAAGGGTGGTCCAACCATAATGCACGATGTTAATTGTGTGACCCTTCTTAACGACGGATTTTGTTTTTGTCCAACTTAATTTGAATTATATTTTTACAGAGTTTGACAAATTCCACCATGCAAAGGTACACAATTGATTGTTGAAGGAATTGCCGTTTCTTTTTTTTATCTTGGTTATCAGGGGATGACCCCTACATATGCAGCGCATTGTACTGGAACTAGGAAAATAAGTTATGATGAGGAGGACAGAGGGAGTAGTGTTTGTGGACGTTTAACTTTAACAAGAACAACACAAAAGACTAAAACAAACTCTATTGCAGCATTTAAAATGTTAGAATTAAATTCGTTAAAACTGATCAGTGCCCAGCGTACACGATATTGATCAGATTAGCGAAATTTAGTCCACAGTACAAGGTAATGAAATGTTTTTACGTAAATTAGAATATAGGGGTGATTTTTAAAGATCAAAGATTGGCTGCTTGGAGCGGTTTGTGTGCCGGTCAGCAAATAGTTCATCGAAAATGAGGTGTTCACTATCACGAGATGATAATGGACCAAAAATTGAAAATATAGACCTAGACGATATGTGATTCCAACACGATGGTGACTCATAGGTAGCGAAACAATAATTTTTTTTTTTTCGTAAGAAATTCAATTTTCGTAGTCCTCCGTGATCATGAGATGTGATTTAAGGATATTTAAAAGAAAAAGTAAAATAAAGTAAGAACTATAAAAGAGCTCAAGGCGCATTTACGGTATTGAGCCTCCATTATGTCTCAGTCACTGAAAATATGGACCATCGCTTACCGGCATTCCACCGAAGCTATGGCATATGTGTACCTTAAGAAATTCCTAAATTTTCGAATTATGCGGCAAGGTATTTGATCCTCTCGCACATCATCCTTAAGTTCTCAATTGGGAAGGCTTCATCCTTTACCTCTTGAAAATGTCTTTGGCTTATTGACACCCATTTTTTCTTTTAAATATGGCCAAAGAAAAAGTTCACCAAGGTATATGCGCTTGATTGTTGTAGCCAACTGACATCGTAACGACCTGAAATAACACGGTCATTGAATTGTTTCGCTAACTGTGTAGTAAGTGGCACCACTCTGCAAGAACCACATATCGTCCTGATCTATATCTATAGTTCCTGCTCACAAGATATGCTTTACCATCTCGCGGTAACTAACACGATTCAACTGCTTAGCCATCCTCAGTTTTGAATATATACAGCCCAATGACGCAGCCAGCCCCGACGCTGCAACAGACAATCACTCATAGATTCCATTTCTTTAAATGTAACAATTCTGCTTCGGAGGTGAAAGTGTGCATCATTGCTAAAAATGGTTTTCTTTGTAAATCGACATTCACTTTTTTGCTCAGAATCTCCCTGCGGAGCAGTTTTCGCGTTGTTGTACGTCTAACTAAGGCGAAATTCTTTCTAGGGTACAGAGGGGTTCTTCATTTATTGCAGCAAATAAACTTTAGGAAGCCGTATGACTTATGTTGTGTTATACTTTGGAAAGTCTTACCTACGGAAGCACCAGAATCTGCGAAGTTACCAGGAGATTCTGGTTCCGGCTTACACTTGCTGAAATGTTCTCGCTTAAATTTAAAACCAGTAGTGATAGTTAGGCAGATGAGTTAGTTAAGGGCTGATGCTCTTAATGGAATTCGGTCTACTATTACATTAAACCTTGTCTTGCTTTGACTAGCTGGGAAATTGCATACACGAAAGATTAGAAGGCCTAAGCTTTTTAGCAAGGGGTTTATGCATATGGCTACAAACTTAAGGTAAACGATGCATCTTACTTCATCCTTGCAAGTCATATGAATAATTAACCCCGTGGAGTTGGTCCATCATCAGAAAAGGCCGTCAAGGCAGACACTATTCTAAATCAATCATAGTTTTTCGGTTCAATCAACCAATCGGCGTATTGACGATCATTAGGCTTCAGCTCCAGAGTTAATTGGAATTTGTTAGCGTGTAAATTAAAATTTTTTATTCAAAGTTTGCATCAGAGATGTTCGTGGGATATTCAATTGTTAAGCGAGACAACTAGTCGAAGTTGACCGTTTTTTTTGCCACACAATCACCAACAACAACAATGTTTCCGGAAAACAAAGTAAGCGAGCATGCGCAGATATTTACACATTTTCTACAGACCCGATTGGCTAATATTTGTGCACAATTTCCCCGATTATGAACACATTTGGTTGATTAGGCTGACCAAAAAAATCAAGAAGCGCACGAAATGCCTTTTGATTTGTAAACCTATTTTCGTAAAATGCTCAAACAATTTTAGTGCACAGCTGATTAGTCTTCTCCATAAATGAATTTGTTAAACGCTAAAACAAAGAAATACAATAAAAAAAATTTATGCTAGGAACACAACTGCGACGCGAACGTGCAAAGAAAAAAAAATGAATATAAGTACTAAGGTGACCATATTAAATTTTTGAACAAATTATCTCAGGTACTTTAAATTTTGATAACATCTTCATTAAGTTTTTACTACATGGATTAAAATAAATTATAAAAAGTATTATGTCGTGAAAAATACTTTTTTTATGTAAGAAACCTGGTCACCTGATACTGCTTTGTTCGTCGTTCGCTGACGAAACAATTAGAAGAAAATTTATTTCAACTCTCGCTGATTATGGCGAATTTCGAACAATACCACGAATGTGTACATTTTCATATACACCAATATGTTTTATTTGTGGCGACGAATATTCGCGACCAAAAATTCGTCGTTCGTCGCAGTTGTGTTCCTAGCATAAGGTGTGACTCACAGCTAATATCATGCACTAAAGTTGGGTCACCCTTTAGTTTTTGCAAAAATATGAAATAAAACATAACTTGTTTTCTTTTTTGAATAAAGCTTGGTATATTTATAATTAGTTCTTTTTGAAGAAAATACAATAAATAATTAAAATGTGAAAAAAAACTTTTAATATTAGTAAGGATAAATACAATCTTAAAAGAAATCTTTCTTTGTACGTAACTGAGATTTACTGAGCTAAACGGACATTTACTACCCACTAACTCAAAGTCAGATAATCACTCACTCACTCAATCAAGCGGGTTGGTTAAACCATTCACGTTAAAAAGGATTTGTGGGAGGATTTGTTAAGTGTTGCATCAGACATTCTAGAATTAAACTTTGATGTAAAGTAAAATAAAAATCCCCCTGTTACTTTGAACAACAAAACGAAATGGTTTGTAAAATGCCAAAATCAAGAATCTCAAGTTAAATTTTTCTTCTCTAACAAATGTATTAAATTTTTGTGCAGGAGTGTCCTTTAACTGCGTGCTGGTGAGTCAGTACATGAATAAATGAATAAACTTTGATGTAAAAGTGTATGAATAAATGAACAACTGAACATTTTATGTTCCTTGCCGTTTAATGATAAAAACCATCTGCTGACGTCAAATATTAAACTAATGTCTCTAACGAAGGCAACAACAAAACATTAAACAGTACAAAACAGCAAAAAAGTAATAAAGCAAAATACACAAAAAAGTGATATAAAGTTTTAAGCAAAGAAAACTGAAAAAAGCAACAAAAATTGTTTAAAAACTTTATTAAATAAATGGCAGGCCTGTCTGAGGCAAAATTGGGCAAAAAAAAAACTTGTTCCTTTAA
This sequence comes from Thecocarcelia acutangulata, assembly GCA_914767995.1. NCBI lineage: Eukaryota > Metazoa > Arthropoda > Insecta > Diptera > Tachinidae > Thecocarcelia > Thecocarcelia acutangulata. Next base: position 83,911,171 of record OU612095.1, on the reverse strand, counting down.
GTTTTTCTTTAGAAAAAAATTCACATTGAAAGTTTCAACAAAAGGCATGCAAGGAAGAGTGAAGAAAAAAATAAACAAAATATACTAGCATTATACACAACTGCGCCGTATGACGAGTTTTGCCCATTGCGACAAATCCGCCGGAAAATATTCGTTCTATAATTTCGTCGTGTGAAGCACAATATCGACGAACTTTTGTGTAGATAACAAATGAAAAAAATGAATATAAATACTAAAGGCCCATTTAGCCGACCGTAGAAATTGTAACTGTAAATGTAGTCGTAACACCTGATCGTTTTTGTTATACGAGCAACAATGAAAACGCTTATCTGACTGTAATGAAATATAACCGTAACGTCTCAACCTGTAGAAAATAGAATTTCATTAAGTGTTTACGTGACAAATGTAGTCAGTGATGGTATATATTATTGTGAATGGCAGGATGGCCCAAAAACATTGTTTTCGTACTTTTTGTTTATTTGATAATTGCAATCTTTAAATAGTTATATTTGTATACACACATAATATGTTTTAATAAATTTAAGATTTTTCTGTAAAATACGCAAAATGGATATACATGGTAGCATAATTTATACACAACGCACAAATTTTGCAACTGTCACATTATATGTAACCACAACATTTATTCGCCCGATTTCTAAAAATATATTCCTCAAGCACAATCTTCTAACGATAAAATGAATTTTAAAAATTAGTTTATAATATAGAGTTATGCTGATATAAAAAATACAATACAGTATTAAATTTAACTCTGTGATGAAATGAAAATCTAATAATAAAAATGTATGTTTTTAAAGTATAATAAACTAATAATTATGTATAACTAGTATTTTAGTATTGTTATGTATTAATATTGTAATAAGCAATTGGGGCTTATTCGTAGTAACCAAGGCGAATTCGCCTTCTTCGCTACGATTTGTTTCTTTTGGAAGTATCCAAAAGCAAAGAACAAAAATTCAAACAATTTAGTTTTATTCGCTTTATTAGCCTTCAACATTGGTACCAATTATAAATAGCTTGTTTTTTATGTTTCCCAGCTGCAACTCATATGAAATGTCGACATATAGACAGAAAAAGAAATATTAGAAATTTTAGGTACCATTTAAACAATTTTCGTACTTTTTGTATATGTACTGAATATTATGAACTCTCATCACTGCTATGAACAGCTGTATTGTTTTTATTTTATTTTGTAATTTATTTGACATAAATATATAGACGATGAAAAATTAATTATTTTCTTTAACACATAATAACAGGTGTGTTCATTTACTTTACTACTAAAAATTAGCAACGAGAAAATAACCAGAAAATTTTCAAAATTACTCTCAAAAATGTGAAAAAGTAAATAAACAATTTACTAGCATAAATATATATAAGTACTTAATAACTACCCTTATATCTTTTGGACAAATTATTCATATATGTATATTATTATAAAAATAATTGTCTTGACTGGTGTTTTTTGAGTACGGCTTGTAATAGAATAATGAAAAGTTTTACAATTTTATTTAATCTAGTACTGGGCATAGTCGAAATACCATAAGCACTACAAGTATAAGCGTGATTAGCTACTTTTATCTATTTTTGATTAGCACCCCATACACGTTTCAATTCAATTCGTAACTGAGTCAGTTGTTGTGCAAATCAACCTGTATGGCTTTGTGAATTGATTAGTTTGCAGTTGCCGAGTTGGTTGAAGCAAAATCAAAAGATTTTGATTTTTCAAGTTGGTTAGTAAGTCTCTCAATTCCATTGTACTGTGTGTGTTCGACTCTCCTGACCAGCGAACAAAATTTATATATGTAGGTTTTTTGTATTTAATTTCATTGAACCTAGTAGTTGAATGAAAATCTTCCAATTCAGTTTATGAAGTGTGTGGCCAAGAATCAATTCAATTGAAAGACTCAATTAACAATTGAATTGAAACGTGTATGAGCCGCTTTATCCGTTATAACAGCCTGCATACACATAGCATTTTTATTTCAAATTGTAAAGTACCGAATAGCTAGGTACTCAAAATATTTACAATACTAAAAATAACAGCAGTCTGTTAAAATTAAAGAAACAAAAAACAAAAACATTTCAGAGGTTAAAACTAGAAAAATATTAATATAATTAAAAATGGAAGGATCTAAGTGCCAGTTTAATTGCTCCCCTAAAAGTTTTAAACACATTCAAGCAAGTAAATTTGCCGGAACATCCTTTGCCATTGAAGCAGCCAGATACTGTGTTGCTTAGCTCATTTCCACTAGACGTCTTATTTCACCTCTGTTGCTCGTAAGTTACACAAAAATAAATTGGTTACCTCTTTAATACTTTTTATCGTTTTAGAAGTTTACATACACTTACAGTTTCTTATATTTTCCAAAATATTTCTATTTTTAACTTAGTTTAGAAATATTGTTTTGAAAACATAAACGCAAAACAGCTGTTTGAATAATTAGTGCAAGTAAAAACTTTACTTGCAAGAATTTTTCAGTCTCCCAATTTTTTACGCTCTTTTGACGTTCTCTCGTTGCAAATTTTTTGGGTTAATGAACGCTTTCTAGTAACAGTTGTTACAAATTTGTGAAAAATTTTATAATATAAAAATACACTTTTGTTTTTTGTTTATGTCAAAAATACATGATACGGTTTTACGTGTTCTATAAGTGCTACTACATTTACATTTACGTTACAGTTACGATTTCTACGGTCGGCTAAATGGGCCTTAAAGTAAATGTAAATTTAACGTAAATGTAGTAGCGCTTATAGAACACTTAAAACCATATCATGTGTTTTTGACATAAACAAAAAACAAATGTGCATGTGACGAAAAGGTGTTCTATTTTTCATTTTTATATTATTGTGTGTTAAAGAAAATTAATAATTTTTCACTGTCCATATCCTTAATTTTATGCTAATATTATTTGATCTTCTTTTATGTTAAATTATTAAAATTTTTGCAGCTCAAGATCTTTTGTTGTTTTTTTTTATAAAAAAGTAACGTATTTTTTATTTGTTTCGATATTTCGCTAACAGTTTGTTAGCATCGTCAGGAAAATTAAAATGTTATAAAAATTTTTGTTTGAAAAATTGTTGTCAAAAAATATCCTTATATCAAATAAATTACAAAAATAAATTAAAAGCCAAGACGAATTCATAGCAGCTGATAACTTTTGTTGTTTTAGTCTGTTTCAGATGCCAATGGCATGACCCTTACATATGCAGCGCATTGTACTGGAACTAGGAAAACAGGTTATGATGAGAAGGAAAGAGAAGGTTTAACTTTAACAATAACAACACGAAAGACTAAAACAAAATCTATTGCAGCATTTAAAATGAGTTAAAACTGATCAGTGCCTTCGACACTGCCCAGATAGCAAAATTTAGTCCAACACCTTCCACACTAGAAGGTAAACATTTATTTTGAAACAAGATTGCCGTTGGTTCTAATTCTCAGCAGCAAATGTATATGCTAATAAACACAACCGTCGTATTTGAAGTAATTCCAATTCCCAAGTAAACATTGGAAGCGAAAACATTGCGTTATGAAAAGTTTAATTTCGGTTATCAAATCTTCATTAATTGGATACAAATTTTGCGTAGCATCACTTTATTATTTTTTTCAACTTCAATAATGTTCGTGATACGAAAGACGTTTGCATGAAAATATAAAAATTTCGTTATAGCTACTAAACAGTGTAGAAAATATAATGCAATTATTTTATTCTACACTGAAAGAATTATGCGTCATATATTTAATGAAACTGTTTCATTAAATATTTTTTATTAATCCAATGAAAATTTTTCACAATATGCATGAAACTTCATATATATTATGAAATAGTTCCATCAGAATGGTTTCATTAAGTTTCATAGTTTCATTAAAAAAATCATTGGATTAATGACTACAACAAAATTTAACTTTTTTTAAAATTCTTTCAATTTTGGTAAGATATATTAATGGGCATTTATTAATCTTAAGCTACAGTTTAAAAAATGGCAAGTTTTTTTTATTAAAATGTAAGTTTTATGAGTTTCATAATTCCAATGAAATAGAATTCATTAGATCAATGACAATTAAATTTCTGGCTACAGAACTTGGATATCTATTTACATATGTGTATATACTCAAATCAGCATAATAATAATTTAAAAAATTTAAATACCAGTGTATTGAAGTCATTTAAATTAATATAATTTGTTTTATTTGATGAATACTTGTTCAACATTTTCTTTTATCATAATTAGGTACAATTTCATAAAAGCAAGGAATAGTATTGTTTGTGTAATGAAATAAAGTATCAATGAATAAATGAAATAATTCCATTGATCTTATTACGTACATTTGTGAACATATTTTATTAATGTGTGTTATGATATTATTTCATTAAACAAATTTAACTATTTCATTGATTTAATGCAAATTTTTCAGGTGCTCAATAAATAATAAAATTAGATAAATGAAACAACTTCATTGACCTTATGAAGGAGTTTCATATTTTTAATGAATGTATTACATTAGTACAAAGAAGTTAATTCATTAAATAAATGTTACTTTATCATTAATTTAATGTACAGTTTTCATGTGCTTTATGAAATAGATTCTTTGATCTAGAGGAATTATTTCACTAGTCATATGATTTGTCTTTTATACTTTTGATGAAAATAAGTCATGTTTCTTATGAAAATGTTTCATTACTTTTATGAAGGTTTTCATTAAAATAATCTAATGAAATTTGTTTCATTATTTCTATAAAAAGTTACAATGGTTGAAAAATAATGAACAAATTCATAAAAGTAATGTCAAAATTCAGAGAATTTCTGAACAAAATTTTTTCAGTGTGTTAATGTAAGACCTTCGTAACAGATACCAAACAATGTGGCGTAAATAAGGGCCATATTTCATTTGATTGTAATGGGTGGTTAAATTTTAAGGGCCGAATTTAAATGTGAACCCCAGCTAAAGGTCAAGTTTTTTTCTGCATTTCAGTTGACATTTCTCAATTTCAGACTATAGGTCTCATTAGATTATAAAATATTATGATTGGACTAAGACTAGCAGCACAGCGAACAAAATACTAAAAGGATGGTATATGTAAGCGTGAAAAACAAAATAAAATAAAATGACCGCCCTGATTTCGGTGGCATACCTGTATTCGATGGACCAAATTTTCGATGAAGCTGAAGCATAATTGAGATTCTAACACATTGTCTAAAAAATACCGGGCCTAACAAAGAAAACACACTCTTTTTTGGTTCAAAATTAGCTTTATTCATCAACTTAATCCCCATCAAGAGCAACAGAATCATTCCACAGCAGCTCTAGCATTTCAATACCACTTTTGTAGAACGATTTATATTTTGTTTCAATATAGGCCTCAGTTTCTGCGATAACCTCTTAATTCGTGAGAAATTTCTAACCGGCAAACATTCTTTCAGGTTTGCGAACAGCCAGTAGTCGCTGAGAGCCAAATCGAGCGAATACGGTGGATGTGGGAGCAATTTGAAGTTCAATTCAGGTAGTCCTGCCTTTGTTTTGATTGACTTGTGAGACGGTGCGTTGTCTTGTGAAATAAAATTGTTTTCTTTGCCACATGCGGTCGTTTCTTTGCAATTTCGGCCTTCAAACGTTCCAACAACGGTATAGGTGTAATATTCTTTGTTAATGGTATTTTTTTTTCTCAAGATAGTCAATAGTTTACGTGTGATATATCAGTATCAATTGGTTTTTCTTGTATATTATTTACGATTTAATAACATAATAAACTATATATTTGATTTCAAAATACTATTTTTACAATTTTTTATTGAAGAAGATGTAGTCACATCTTTTGTGGGGATATGCCGGAATTACACAGTATATAATTGAAAAGGAGCCCCCCTAATGTTTATGTATGCGTCCCTACAGATAAACTCAACAGCACACAATATCCATTTAACCCCTTTTTGTACTTGTAATTGTAGTTATCAACAAAAACAATTGATTTCCATAAAGAAAAAAATAAAACACTCGTATTTATGATAAAGAAAAACCAAAAGAGATGCATGAATTTCATTTTGTAAAAGAAACACACACCCACACATATATACGCACACTCACACCCAATTACTGCCTGTAGTAGTACTTAAGTTTAGATTTTGAATCTTTTATAAACAAACCGGTCCGTGTTTGTGAGAGCATGTATGTATGCATGTGTGTGTTCCTTATGATGTGTGGCTTTGTGGACAAATACATTCATATGTATGTAAATTTGTATGTAAATAGAATAAAAAAATTTTAATACTTTTGTTAATATGTCTTTATTGTCGTTTTCGAAGCACAATGTGATGTGTCTGTTTGCTCTATAAACTTAAATTTCATGCATAAAGCAAAATACAGCACAAACATTGTGATGAGCTGTGTGGTGGCATACAAAAGGATTGCTTGAACGAGGACTTAAAGTAATTTTTGTCTTGCTGTTGTTTTCAAAATAGCCAGCAATTAAAAAAATTTATTTCTTAAATTGCACAGTGTTCCAGAGTGAATATTTTAATGTCACATTTTGGTGTAGTGTTTTACAATTTATGTTAAATTTTGTTATGGCAAACAATACGATACTACTTAAGTAGATAACACACGATATGTTTTTAACAATGTAAATGTAATTTTTCGCAATATAAAATGCCTACATGTCGTCTGTTACCTCAAAAACATTGCGTCTGTAAAAAACATGAGCAAAATCGTCTGACAAAATTTCAAATAGAGTATGTTCTATTTTGTTATGTTTAAACATCTGACATTAGAACTCTATGCCTTGCAAACAATTCAGCGGCCGTTTTTAGGCGGCATAAGTAGTCGGCTTGAGGAAATTTTAATGCAATAATATTTTAATATGTTTTAAATAATTATTTTTTATAATAATAAAAAGCATAGACAATGTCAGACGTAAATGCACGAGTACATGTACGTTTGTGAGCAAATTTTAAAAACCGTCTGTAAACATGAAAAATTTTGACAGACATGAGAAAATACCTGAAGAATTACATTTCAAAAAACTGACGTAAAAACATATCGTCTGTGGGTGCCTTTAGAAAAAACATCTTAGAGCTGGTTTACTTGCAACGGAAAAAACTATTTTAAGTAATGTGAAGATAACAATATTGCTTTTCGAAAAATTTGAAATCTTGATCCTATTTGCTTTGACCTTTATTTAATTCAATATTTGCAATAAATTCCTTCAGCTCTAGTTCCTTTTTGTTTTTTTTTAATGTTTAATGTATGTTTCAATATTCCGTCTTCCTTTGGAATACTTCTTTAGGAAAATTTATCACACAAAAAACCAAACTTTCCTGAAGAAGTCTTCCAAAGGAAGACGGAATATTCAAATATATATTAAACATTTTTTTTTAACAAAAAGGACCTTGAGCTGAATGAATTTATTACAAATAATATTATTTTTCTCACAACACATAGTTTTGTTTATGAATATAATAATTTTCTATTATTTTTTTTTTGTTACCGCTTTTTAAATATTGATTTGGATACAATATTTTTACGAGGGCTGTTTGAAAACCCAGGGATTATTTTAATAAAAAAAAAGTTGGCAAATAAGTGTGTTATTTTTCGAGCTAATTCGTAGACCAGCATTATTAAAATTTGTTTATTCCTTCCAAATAATAGTTTTACTTAAAGCCTTCAAAATAGACCTAAAATTGCTTCAAAAATAAAGAAATTCTTCGTGCATTATCTTGATGGAACAGCAATTTTGTTTTTGCTAAATGTTTGTCTAAATCAGTATCGAATGTGCCCAAAAGCTCTAAATAACATCGCTGGTGAACAATTTTGGTACCGACTAATGAAATTGTGTGGCATATAAAAAAGTAATTATTGTAAGGTATCCATTGGGTTGTCGATTATATACAGGGTGTCTAGTGACAAAATTATATTTTTAAATACGATTCGGTGCAGTTGTAAAAATGATTTAAATTAGCAGCTGCCTTGCGGCTTCATCTGATGATGGACCAGTTCCACGGAGTGATTTATTCACGATTCACCAACTCCCCCGTGTGGCTGTCTAGGCTCATACAGGCAGCAATGTTTGCCATATGCTTGTAGCCATATGAGCAACTTCTTGTTGAGGAGTTTAGGCCTTCTAATCCCTCCTGTATGTAATTTCTCAGCAATCAATGGAAGACAAGGCTTAATAAGTTGGTGGGCCAAAGCCCACTAGCATCATCAGCCCTTAAACCAACTAACCCGTCAACCATCACCACTAGTTTCTCACAGTACAAAGACACGCCCTTCCTGCTGATCCCCGTTCTGCCAATTTAAACCCTTGGTAAGGGTTTCGGAAGCCCACACAACATAACTCATGCGGCTTCCTAGAGTTTTATTTGCTACAACAAACGAGGGACTCCTTCCCCTCTATACCCGAAGGTAACTGTTTGTTTAAACTGTATTTTCTGTATTCTGATATTTTGTTTTGATTTTTTTATGGAAAAGAATTCAAATACCGTCACGCAGTGTTGCGAGGGTGTTTCCGAACTATGAAGTGTTTGTTTTGTCTCTAAATATTGTACAACTTGGTTGTTTTGTTTTAAAGATTGATCTAAAATTCATTGCCTGAAACTACTGCATGTTAGTTAGCTATGTTCTTTAGATAATTTGGCGCAGTATTTTAATTTGTATCCTTAAACATGTATTGCCTTTTGTCGTGCAAAAATGTATTGAGCGTTACATTATTAAAACTTTAATCTATAGTTTAAAAAAAAAGTTAACACACAATTTTCCACGTGAAATTTTGTTCTAATAGGACAACTTTGATAGATCAGATTTCCCCGGGGGGAAAGTAACGATGCAGGCGGATGGTGGCACTGTTTGTCAGTTACGATATCGCATTGGTTGATAACGTTCGCTGAGGAGACATTTTTTAAGTGGCTCCTCGAAAATTTTGTTCAAAGTTCATCATTCGGCGAATACGTGATGGACCGAGTTTGAGTTTAATTCATTCGTGGGTGCAGATATTCAGCGCAAAAGCTTCGTCTATGAATGTCTTATGGCCAGGATACAGCCAATATTCACGGACTGCCGAGAACATTGAACTGGGGGAAAGCAGTTTACGTGAAAATCCGGGGCTTTCAATAGGAAAAAGAGCAGCCTATCTGGGACTTCCAACAGCAATAGTTCATGAAATTTTAAAAAGGATTAAAAGTGCCATCCTTTTACAAAACAAATTGTTCAAGAACTGAAAAAAGTGACTTTGATTTACGCAAAAATTTTTGTGAAACGAGGTTGCAGCGTTTTCACACTGTAAATCACCTTTTTGAGGGCGATGAGGCACATTTTCATTTAAACCACCGCGTCAACGAGCAAAACTGACATTACTGGTATTCGAGAACCCGTAACTATCGATTGTAATATCAAAAGCCATTGCATTGCCCCAGGGTAAGTGTTTGTTTAAACTGTATTTTCTGTATTCTGATATTTTGTTTTGACTTTGTTATGGAAAAGAGTTTAAATACAGTCACGCAGTGTTGCGAGGGTGTTTCCAAACTGTGAAGTGTTTGTTTTGTTTCTACATATTGTACAACTTGTTTCTTTTGTTTTAAAGTTTGATCTAAAATTTATTGCCTGAAACTACTGCATGTTAGTGAGCTATGTTCTTTAGATAATTTGACGCAGTATTTTAAATTGTATCCTTAAAAATGTATTGAGCGTTACATTATTAAAATTTTAATCTGCAGTTTTAAGAAAAAAGTTAACACAAAATTTTCCATATGAAATTTTATTCTAATAGGACAGTCAACTTTGATAGATCAGATTTACCAGTATTTCTAAATATTTACTGTAGTTTTAAATTATCTCAAGTGACAATTATGTAATTCAGGTTTTGGTACCAAACTTATTTGAAATTACCAAAAACTTTTAATCGCTTAGTTGTGCATGTTAGTGAGCTGTGTTCTTTAGATAAACTTGAAAAATTGAATACAAATTTTTTAATTTGTATCCTTAAACATGTACTGCTTGCTGTCGTGCAAAAATGTATTGAGCGTTACATTATTAAAACTTTAATCCGTAGTTTTTAAGAAAAAAGTTTACAGAAAATTTTCCATGTGAAATTTTATTCTAATAGAACTTTAATAGATCAGATTTACTAATATTTCTTAATGTTTACTGCAGTTTTGAATTATCTCAAGGGAGTATTATGTAATTCAGGTTTTGGTATCAAAATTATATGAAATTACCAAAAACTTTTAATCGCTCACTTTTATGGTCTTCTTTAATCAAAAGTTATTGACCACAGTAATTGGTATTGTAATAAAGAATCCATTTTAAGGTAATACCGGATTAACTTGAACTAATAATTCGATTAGTATTTTAAGCAAAACTTAATTTTAAGATTCTGTTTCTCATGGAAAACATTACACGTTGTTGTTTATTTTTTTCGATTTTGATTATCTGAAAAATATCTTTTGACTAAAGCACATTTTAAAAAGCCTTCTAGATTTTCCGTTCTACAGCTGGATGTACAGACATGTTTGCATAAAGGAATGCTGTGTGATGGCTTCAAAGATAACCTTCAAGTTGCCATGTGAGCTCATTATGCCTTTGTGATAGAACCTTAAGAGACAACAACAGTAATAATACAGAGCGAGCATCATTACTGCAAGCACAATAACAACAGCAAACACTTATACCTATTATATCGCTTCTTTATTGCAACATAGTCATAAATCAAAAAAGCATATTTCGAGAAAAATATATTTCAAATTTTTAGCTTCCATACAAGTCTTTTTTATTTTTAGAAAATATCTTCCAAAGGAAACAGTTTAATAGTAATTTGAATTAATTTTTGGCACAATATAAAAGGTGGTAGTGTTAACAATTCTGCATTGTTAACTCGAAAAGCTAATTTTTTGAGATGTGACTATGTTGCAATAAAGGAGCGATGTAGCTGTATAGCAAATATTTACAAAATCACAAGCAGTTGATTTGGGGGAAAGGAACTACAGTCAAAATTCTTTTTGTTTTGTTATCATAATTGTATAATCAAAGGAACCTTTAAAATATTTTCTTATTTATACAGTCTTACAATAACATGAGTTCAACCACTTCTTTCTTGAGTACATACACACACACACACACTCGCACATACATAAAAACTGCTGCAAAATTTGTTTCTCTGCGTAAAAATTTAATTTTTTCGTTATAAAAATGTATTTCAACTGGAAAATTGTTTAAGTTACAAATATTGACAGATTGTTGTTTTAACTTTTTGTTGTTTTTATATTTGAAAATAAAGATTTTTTATATTTTTAATAACTCAAGTTTTTCTATAATAACAAATTATTTCACTTTTGTTTTTATTTTCTATTAAAAGTACCGTTGAGGGATGTTTTCGTGCCATAAACTTTTTTCCTAGAGAAAAGTTGTTTCTTGCGTATTTTGTTGGTAAATCACCCTTCCAACGCTCTGATGGTTGCAAGGGTGTCCATCCTTCTCAGTCGAGTGTGGACGCCAAAGTTAAGGATGCTACGTGGGAGAGGATTTGGGTGAGACTCCAGTCTGTTAATGTACCTTATCGCGTATTTTGAAAATTCATCTTTCACTAAGGGTACACCTAGCGCTTTGTGAATTCGAGAGTTTTTAACATACCATGGAGCTGCAGTAATTATACGGAGAATTTTATTCTGGCGCTTTTGAATTTTACCAATGTAAGATGCAGAGGCGGTACCCCACAATTGAATTCCATAGCTCCATGTTGGGTTTAGGATTGCGTTATACAACAAAAGTTTGCAATCTAGCTTCAAGATAGAATTTCTGCCGATGAACCAATTTAGTTGCACCGCTTTTAATTTCATCTGGGTGACTTTAGCGTCAATGTGAGACTTCCACGTGAGCCTACGGTCGAGATGAATACCAAGGTATTTGAGATTAGAGAAAAATCTTGATACTGTTACAACCAGCCGTGATTGAGAAAAGTGAAACAATGAAAGTTATAAACTGTTTCGAAAACTAAAATGTTAATTTTTGAAGTTTGAGTATTTCATTTTATCATTCGAAGTGAATCTCGAAAAATTCCCTATCTTAAGACTTAAGTTAACATTTGCCAATGTTTTATCTGTTGTTTATGGGTCTCTGCTGAGTGATGCGTGTAGAAAATTTGTATAGAATATACTCAACATTTTGAGTGTATTCGATACAAATTTTCTAGACGTTTTACCCTTTTGCTTCCCACAAACAACACTTTAATTAAAACATAATTTACTTGAAGTCAGCTACTAAAAACATCACTAAAGCCACCCAGTGGCGACAAGTTTTTACATCTGGTTTTTATAATATATTTATTCCTGCAATTCTTCGTGTCTGGGCAAATAGTTACTTTTAGAGAAGGTTTATAAAATTTTCTCACAAACGTATATTTACATTTACGTCTGACATTGCGTCACTTTATTGGCAAAGATAATAAGCCTGCATTAAACATTTATAGGCGATAAAAGGAGTTGTTATTGAATATATTTATTATTATAAACAAGTAAGAGTGTGGTATATTTAGCTGGGCCGAATCTAAAATACCATTCACGATAGTCACGTATATGTATAGTATATATTACAAATTAGAACTAAGTATGCTCGAATATATATGGACCGATATCGGGAACAATTATTTTTGCCTTGTAATCACTATTCCAAAAAAGAAATCTCTCATGGACATTTTCATGGAAAAGTTTGTTTAAGCCATATCTCGGTTATATATGAACCGATATCGGAATTTTCCATTTTGTGTATTTTAGCTATTCGAGTTAACAATGCGGTTTCAGCACGCGCGTTTCGCGGAACATGACTGGTGATCTTTAATTGTTTCGGTACTTTATATGATTTATTGTTATTTTAACAGAACTTTTTCACTGTAAAGATAAGCTTGATCTTTTTTCATTTGATTCCTTTTTTAAATTAATTTCTTGTTCAGGTTTCTTAAAAATATAAGTCACTATTTAGTGAAAGGATAGTTTTTCAAGAGAACGCATAATTAAAACATTTTCAGTTCTGCTATTTAAATACAGTCATTTTAATATCTAATTTAGCTTTGATGCAAAAATGGTCAAAAAAGCGATCTAGAATATCCCCGGTCCCGGGAAGACCCATTTTGTCCCGGATATTACCCAAATGTAATACTTTTATTGGTACTCAAAAACGGCATTAATGATTTTAGTGAAAATCGGTAACTAGGGCAAAAAAGTGATCTAGAGTGCCCCGGGTCCAAGAAAACCCATTTCGTCCCAGTTCTTAAAAATTTATAATACTTTTACTGGTTCTCGAAAACGGCTCTAACGATTTTAATGAAAATCAGCATGTAGGGGTTTTTAAGGTCAAAAAAGTAATCTAGATAGTTCCCGGTCCAGAGAAACCCCATTTTGTCCCAGTTTTGCCCATATGTAATACTTTTATTGGTTCTCGCAAACGGCTCTAACGTTTTTAATGAAAATCAGTATCTAGGAGTTTTTAAGGTCAAAAAGCGATCTAGAGTATTACCGGTCCAAGAAAGACCCATTTTGTTGCGGTTTTTACCCAATTGTTGGTTCTCGAAAACGGCTCTAACGATTTGAACGAAAATTTGTTTTTTAATAAAGTCGGCATTTTGATAAAAATCGGCATCGGAAAAGCGAGTAGGTCTCGAAAACGACTAAACTGAGTATGATTATTTTAGCGATCAAGATATCATCACAATTTTTTACGGGTTTTACTAACATTCGACGTTCACATGCCATGAAATGTTTTCGAAACCCGTTTCAAAGAGTCAGTATCTGGAAGTTTTTGGAAACAAAAATCTATATCCGTTAGTCGCGTTTCTAAAATTTATTTTTTGCGCGGCTTTCACATACATATATGGTGAAATTTTGATATTGAGAGGTTGAGTTTTTTGATGAGGTTTTTTTGGTGAGAAACGGAATAATATATAAGCGAATTGCTATACGGCCCTCGCTCTACAAATTATTTAAGAAAAAAAAGGTAGTCAAAGCATTAAGTTTTACTAAAGTAAATATATTTCAGTATGTATACAATTTGAAAGCTCCGAGTAACGCTCGGTGCCCCAGGTACTATTCCATATAACCGAGTAAAATGAAACTAATTTGCAATAATCTAAATTATTTACATACAAAGATTATGTACTTCACAGAAGAAAAAATTTAATACCTATATTGCCGTATTTAAAAAGAAGGGTCACCACCCCCTTGTATTTCTGTCAAAACGCAAACTAGCACGAATTTCAAAAAAAAGCTGGTACCCGTATTTAGTTAAATCAACTAAATACTAAAATATCTTAATTTGGCCTTTTTATTACCAACAACGCCGAACCAAAAATTCAAAAACCGTCAATTTTTACATTTCCTTATAAAAAGGACATTTATGATCGTCCTTGAACAAATTGCATATACAGTAGGACATGACTTATAAAACCTTTCTTATGATACCCATATCGGATATGTTGGCAATAAAACTGATTCTCAAATTAACAGAACATGCAAATGTCTCCAGCACAGGAGAGGTTGAAGTTAGTGCCGCAATATGTTAGATGTCATCATAAAAATACTAATGTTCATTTTGAGCGGGGGTACCCCTTGCACGAACTTCGCTTCCATATAACTTGAGTTGCTCTACTGTACATATGTATGTGTAATAAAATAAAAGTAACAATAATTAGGCACATCTTACCATTCATCAAATTTGGCTCAGACGGAACTCATCTGATACACTTTTTTCTAATAATTTCCATACAATTATGTGTCTGGTCACGTTTCACTTACAAATGTGCGTTCAATATGCCAGAAGAGCAGAACACCATTTATTTTTTTCATAACTAAATGTAACTTTTCTGATAAATAATAAATAAACAAGCATAAAGAGTACATGTGTTTCAATTTGCCGGACAATTTGCATGATGCATGAACACGAAAACAAAAAATTTAATTGTTGGCTAAAGAAGAAACATAGAAAAGTCATTTTAGGCCCATGGCTTCTTACAAATTTTACAACAAAACACGTTGTTGTTGTCTAATATTTTCCATGTACTTAAAAAAGTTGTACGTTTTTCTTATGCAAACAAATGTTTTGCCTTTACTACTCGTACACTCTTGTATGTTTGTCCAGCTGAAGAAATTAAAAGAGAAAATGAATGAAAACACGTGCCACAAAGCTTTTGTTTGAAGAAAAAAGAAATTGTAACAATAAATGCTTTTCCTACAGAAATAATTAAGACTTCCGTTGAGCAGAAAAAAACCTTAATAGAGTATACAAATACATAAATTATTTAGCATTAAGCCCAAGCAGCGGCAAAACTATGAAGGCGCTTTGTTGAAATGCTACACAGCCTTTTTTTTTAAGTGCCTTCACACCGGCTATTTAATCTTATAAAAGACCGCAAACATCTTTCTGCTTTACTATAATACATAATTGAAGGACTCTTCAATTACGTGGATACTCACTTTCATAAGATTCTTATTTGACAGGAAATTTTTCCGCCATCACTTTTCGGTAGCGAAATGTAGTTTTCAAATCAGCTTTAATTTAAGAAATTAAAGAAAATTTTACACAATTGGTTCGCTCGACTAAGCAGAGTTTGTGCGAGCTTAATCAGGTCTTATGCAAGGCCGTCTTTCGTCCTATTTTTCTTTACAGTTGGCCAACTTTGAAACAGATTGTGCATGCAAAGTGCACATGCGAAGAAATGAGCAGTATTAAGGAATATACGTATATGTGTGTATGTAATTTAACAATAGTGGACTTTAATTGTGTAAAGGAGAATAAAACTTTTAATTAACAAAAGAAATTACTTTTTGTTGCAAAATAGTATATTGATGTCTTTTATTCATCGCTGGCTTAATAAAAAAGGGCGTAACTGATATTTTTTTTAATTATTATTTGATATTTATTATTTTGATATTTTTTTTCAAAATAGCGGGGTTTTTCATTAAGATAAACAAATATCAGATATCTTTTGCCATAAAGTTTCAGGGGAATATAACAGAAAATAACAGATTTATAATGACTTCAATTCAAGTCAAAGAATTTTTGAAAGAAATAGCATTAGATAAGGTTAGGTTGTATAGGCCGCCGGTTTAATGAAACCAGCTCACTTGGGCCCTTTTTTGGTTCCGTTGTGTTGACTCAGGAAGGATTGCAGCCTATGAGACTTATACTTCCCTTGACGGTTCAGATCCAAATCCCCCCTAAAAGCCGGATAAAGGAATCCAGTCCATTCACTCGGCATTCCGATATATCCCAAGCAGCGTTGCTCCGCCTAGAAACAGCGCTCTTATAGAACAGAGAGCCTGGTACCGACAGAGAAAGTGCTCAACACTCTCCTCCTCGTCCTGATCCCTACAACTTCTACAGAAATCATTAAGAGCCATTATTATTACAACTGACGAATAGTTAACATTAGGATTTTATCTTACAGATAATTTTTTATTGCAAGTTAACATTAACCTGAAAAGTTACTGATAACTTAACAGCAGGTTTATGCTCATGGTAAATTTCAAAGTGAATTTTACGTTTTTGAAGTTGCGATATTCTTTTGAAAATATGGTAACTTCAGTTGCAAAATTGGGAAAAACTTAATTTTGACTTTATTGTTCACGTTAACTAATGTTAAGGTTAACTATCAAGAACTTTATCGTTAGGTTGTAATAATAGCCCTAAATGGAAGATTTAACCTCCTAGCATGCGTCCTTATGTGACAATTTCCTGTCAGAATTACCATCAAGGTACACAACCTTTGACGGGAAAGAGCCTTTAGGACCGTAGTTCTTTTACGATCATACGCAGGCCCTCTTAGCCTTGCTACTCGGCAGGTAACCTCTCCAGACCATCTGTGCTATGCAGTCCTTACAAGCTGACGCTGCACTTGGTTCTTACAGCTGTTAAGCGGGACTCCTATCACAGCATCAATATCCCCTCGCTGTAGGCGAGCCCCGGCTATTGCCAGCTCATCCGCCACAATATTTCCGGACACTCCACTGTGCCGCGGTAGCCAGAAAAGCTCCAGGCTTTAATGTCTCGCTATCTCATTAAGAGATATGCTGCATTCCTGAACCAACCTGGACGTCGTATAGACACCCACAAGCGCATTTACCGCAGGCTTACTATCAGTACAAATTCAGATATTCACCCGGTATATACTATAGTACCTCAACAAGTTCGCTGCTCTCAAAACAGCTGTAATTTCAGCCTGCATTACGCTACATTTATCATATAGCTTAAAACTAATCCTCCTCTGATACTGGGGCATAAAGATGCCGCAGAAAAAATAGCCCTAACTTGTTATAAATAATTTGTGTGTTCCGATCAGCTCACTTCACCTTCATTGCATTTCTTTTTATCTGAAAAGACTGCGTATTTCCACTGAACAGACAATGTCACGAGTGTTTGGGCAAAATCTCAGCGTCTTTCTTTTTTTAGCGTATTTTAATTTTAGGGTCAGGGACTAGTACCAAGTACAAAACACCCTTAATTCGTTCAATTGCGTTGTTTTGTTTAAGTTAATGTTATGTTGAGGTAGAAAGCGTGGTTTTCGTTTAATATACGGTCTGCAATATTTCCCTCTTGAAAAGATTGCTTTTGTCAAAGCAAAATTTTTAATATAGTTTTTCATTCAATACAAGTTTTGTAAATTATTTAAAGATACTTTTTAAAGCCGTAAACTATATGCTTTTTAAGAAGACTGTTTTAAAAGTACTTTTGTACAAAATGATTGTCTTAAAAAGCACACAAAATTCACCTCTTGAACAAGATTATTTTTAAAAAATATATTTTTTTAAATATATCTTTTTCAGTAGCACTTTTCTAAAAGTCGTCTTTTAGTATTTACTTTTTTAGTATCCAAATTTAAGGTCTCTTCTGTTTAATTATGTTATTCAACTCAATTATAAATAAAAATTCCGTAGGAATTTTAGCACTTTTCCCTTTGCTCCAATTATGAACAAAAATTAAGCATGAGTTTCTTTTATTCTTTCTTCTCTCCATTCGTTGAAAACACTAAACGGAGATCAACTCTTCAATTCTTACGGACAAAAATTGTGCTTTTTTCTTTAATTTGGATTGAAAAAAGTACTTTATATGAGAAATAAATTATGTGAGTAATAAATTCCAAGAGAAATAAATTCCGTGAGAATATTCATAATTAGGCTGATTATATTTCCTGTAGAAAACTTCTTTTATTTATTTATTTACTATTTCATCTACAGAATTATATTCTTACAGATTACTGAACACTTTAATTAAAATATTTAAATAACATAAATTTAAACGAACTAAAACTAACATTAAAATTTAACAAAGGAAACAAGTTGTTACATAAATGTAAGCATCTTGCAATTGGCACATTATTCGCATAATTAGTCCTTAGACAGCTCTCCTCAAACATACGATTATTTCTTAAATCCCTGGGAGGACAATATAAGGTAAAATCATTTTTTAATTCTAGGCAATCAATATTGTTAGATCAAATATTATAGGCCAGCAATAGCAAGGAACAAGTTCTGCGATCATTTAATGATTGCAAGCCTAATAACTTTTTCCTGATGTCATAAGAAGGCAGTTCATAAGGCTATATTAACTTTAAAGCGATCTTAGTAAAAATTTTCTGAATACGTTCAATACGATTAGATGTACCTACATGATAGTGACCAAAGAAATGTATAAAGATTTCAGGGCATATGCATCCTTAAAATCTTTAGAATTTCTTCGTATGAAACCAAGCATACAATAGGCTTTAGAAACAACATAATCAATATGCATAAAAAAACTTAATTTACTATCAAAAAATACGCCTAAATCCTTTACTTTAGCTACACGTTTAATAGAGAGGCCATTAATAGAATAATCGAACTTAAATGGGCTTAAGATCGAGGAACATTTTGATATATTAATATGTATCTCATTTTCAAAACACCAGTCAGATAATTTATCAAGATCAGCTTGTAATTTATAGCAGTCTCCCAGACTGGAGATACAAGAGTACAATTTTAAATCATCAGCGAATAACAAACATCTAGAAAACTTAAAAGTTGATGGTAAATCATTGATAAAAAGTATACAAAGTAATGGCCCAATAGAGCAACCATTCGGAAAATCTGTCTTAATACTAGCAATAGCGGGTCCAGAATGACGTCATCAAATGATCCGGAACATGCAAAATTAGGGTGATTGAATGGTTGTTATTCGACCGGGTTTTCTAGTTTTACTAAAACCGGGTTTTTTTAAAATGTGTGTTAATCTGTCTTAATACTAGCAATAACGGGGCCAGAATGACATCATCAAATAATGAGGAACATGCAAAATTAGGGTGATTGAATGGTTGTTATTCGACCGGGTTTTCTAGTTTTACTAAAACCGGGTTTTTTTTTAAATGTGTGTTTTGTGGTGGTTTATACAGTTAATCGGGAATAAAACATAATACATAAATGTTATATTTTATATCTATTTTAATTCCAAATATGCTCGTAGCTGAATTATTTTTACGAGAGTATAGATTGAGAATTTAGTTCCCAGTTTTAAATGTAAAGAATGGAAGAGGAAGCTTTAAATGAAAGGAACACATTCACAAAGACCAGTAGTGCGATTCTGTAACTTATATAACGATAATCGAATCATTAAAATAATTATAACGATATTTTATCGTATTTGCTATTCTGTAACATTTTCTTAACGATATTCGTAGTCGATCAAAACCAGCTGTTAATTTTACTGCCGATTGTCGATTTTTTAAAGACAAAAATTTTCTTGCTGTTTATTGAATCGTTAAAGTGTATTTTTTTTTTTTTAAATTGTGCATCCATGAAATAAAGTGCTTACAATCAGATTTTTAAGACATAAAAATGTGTATTATATATTAAATACATAAAATATTTATTAAATACATTTTCAAAAACAAAAATTTCAGTATAATTTTTTAACCGGTAAAGTGTATTTCAACTCAAAGGAATTGTCCTTTGAGTTGACAATTTTTGAATTTAAAAAGTTATATTGATTATCACCAGTCTTAGTTGTGGTCATTCTGAACACATAGAAATTAGTACATATAAACAAATAAATGAAACATATGGACACATATTTTATTTTACTTACCTTACAACAAATTAAATAATATTTATTGTCACTTAAAAACTAAAATCACAACAAATAAAAATCAATATGTTGTTATGGGAAGTTATTGTTTTTTCTTTTCTTCTTTGTGGTTTTCGCTTTTTTTTTGGTAGAGATGCCACGTAATGTTTATATGAATGACCAGAAAAATACAGCTGTTTACCATCGTTAGAATTAAGTTACAGAATCACTCAATCGTTAGTGCAAGCGATGAAATTTGATGACAAAAGTTGCGATTATCGAATCGTTAAAAGTTAGAGAATCGCACTACAGGGGTCTAATCACCGCATACGATATCGAATTAACTATCGTATCGAATAACATTACGATACATCTAGGTTATGGCAAACGATGTATATCGGATCGTAATTTAAACATAATGTAATAGTACGAATACAAAAAAATAAATCCTTTAACTTTTTTATATTATTGCAACACAATTTATTCGATGGCATACGATCATGATACCAAAATGAAAAATTTCGATAATTTTGCTCGATATCGTATGCGGTGATTTGGCGCTAGTTTTATTTTCAAATTGCTTTGAAAAACTCGATATTTTCTATTAAGTAAATTTAAAATTTTATTATTTTTTAAACAAAAATTACATTTGAAATAAAAACCCTTAATCAGCTTTCCAAAATTCGTTTAACTAATTAAAACTCTTTTTGTTTCTCTTTAACTACAGCTGTTAGAATTGTTCTGTAACTTGAAGAAACTTAAGCCTGAACTAAAATAATACCACGAAACCTCCCTGACAGCAGCAAAGCAACCAGTTTTTTTATTTGTTTAAGTGGAATTTAGTGTTTTCCTATTTTCTGGGTAATGACACATAATGGCTGGTAGCCTTCCAAGGCCACCCTCTCAACTCAATTCCACATACAAGAAATGCAGCACATCTAAATATAAATCAATAATCAAATTGCAAAAGCAGCGTTTACTGCGAACAAAAGGGAACCACCAAAAGACCGGCAAAAATCGCAGCAGCCACAGAAACCGACAGCAATTACATCAACAACTGCTGAAACAGCTAAAATATTGTCAAAGTTTATCTTTCAGCAATTTGCTGTTGCTGTTACCATCGTCACTGTTCGTGCAGTCTAATGACAGTTGCCGGACAACTGCGAGTGAAAACAAAAAAGTTAATAACAGAAATTTAATCAAACCAGCAATAAAATATGCACAACAACAGACACAGCAGCAACAACAACAACAACAGCCACAACAAAACAAACTACACCATCAACTGTTACAACAACAGGAACAAAAAATTTTCAAAAAAGTTTTCAAAGCAACAAAGTTTTGTAAAAATTTTCTAAATCGCAAAAAATTACAAGAAGTGCAATTAAAAGAAATAAATCTCAATAAGAGGAATTACTTTCAAGAAAATTGCTTTTGACTTATAACACTTTAGTAATAATAGTAATAAGTTCTTGAAAACCAGAAGAAGTCTTTTGTGAAGTTGTTTGCTGCTGTCTTATGTTGCGAGGGCTTTCGGGGAGCGTATTCTCAGCTGCTTAAAATGAAATTGAAATTGTTTGAGGAAACAATAATGTGATCAAGTACAACGACTAAGGAAGATTTTGTAGGACGAAGAAAAATAAAATATTTGAAGAGGGCAGAAGGAGCAAACAAAATTAACAGTTTACTTTACGCGAGAAGATCAATTGCAATTAAAATTCTGTAAGAACTCACCGCACTGGAAAAATGAAACATTGTAAGTTTTAAATTTAGTTTATTCATATTTTAAGAAAATTTAGGGTCATTCACACTTTTAGGGCCATAATCACATGATTAAATATTAACATGCATTTCAATCGTCAGGTATATGGAATTGTATTTTACAATGTTTAATGAAATGTTAATCAACTGAAAACTTTTTGTTAAATTTAATTGAACAAATTCTTCCGGTTACGACACTAATTGCCAATTTATTGAGAGAAATGTACTCGTATGTAACTAAACATATGTTTTTGTAATATTAAAAGAAAATCGCAAAAAACAATTGCTGAACGTTGAAAAAATAATAAAGCAGAGACAATGTCAAACGTAGATATACATGTACGTTTGTGAGCAAACATTGTAAACTTTCTGTGAAAGTTAGAATTTTGACAGACCTTCATATCTGTTACATAAGGAAATACATGTCAAAAGACAGAAGCAAAAACATGTCGTCTGTTAATGCCTTTAGGTGTATCCGTGCATATGTTTAATGTAAAATTGCATATACAGCGTTGGCGCTTTGGCTCGAATATTGAAGTTGCCATATTGCTTCCGAGGAAATGGGGGGATTTTGGGGATTTCTGAAGCCGATTATGGCTACTCCCAAGAAAAAATCGGAACATGTTCACTAGCCGTTTCGGAGTTGGATTTTAATATTCGGTGCGCATTTTTACCTTGGAACGTGTATCTGAACTATTAGCGGGTATTTTGGGCCTGGTTATACGGATAATTATTCGATGGCTAATTGAAGACGTTTAATTTATATTTGTAGTACCACAAAAAATTATAACATCATAGAAGTTTTGCAATAAATCTATCCAGCATGTTCCAGAAAAGTAGTGGAATGAAAATAAAAAATGATTTGAAAAGTTAACTTTTCATTTTTGTTGCTCTGAAAAAGCAGTAGTTTATGTGTTACATTCTTTCTTTCGAACTGAACTTCGAAAATAAAACTTGGATAAATTGTGAAGTAACTAGTACGGCTACGAACCATGTTTTCAATTTTAATTGTTTTTTATACAAACCAGTACTGAAATGAACCATATTTTCAATTTCATTTTATTTTTTGCGATATGCCTTTTGTCCAAGAAACGACGTGGAACATTTTTTATCTAATGCTTGTTATTTTGTAAGAACAAAACTTAAGGCCATGTCAGATTACACTTTGCTGCTTTGCGCGATGTTTAAAAGTTTAACAGAAAAGCGCAAAGCAAAAAGTGTATGTCACAGTGAAAAGTTTGGCAATGCTCACGATTTGTTTGTTTATCTTAGATGTCAAAGCGAATTTTCAACGCATAGCGAAGCAAAAGCTTTATCTGACAAGGCGTTTAGTTAGGCTTACCAAATTTTCCGTTTGCAACGATGATCGTGATTTTTCAAGTGCCATATTATGAAAAAATTTGATATAGCGGGTGGCGGTAAACGAAAGACATGTAAATGATGACGATGATTTGGACGAGTTAGTCCGCCATGTTTCAGAAAAGTAGTAGAATGAAAATAAAAAATTATTTGAAAAGTTAACTTTTCATTTTTGTTGTTCTGAAAAAGTTGTAGTTTGGGTGTGGCATTCTTTCGTTCGAACTGAACTTCGAAAATGAAACTTGGATAAATGTTCAAATAACTAGTGCAGACACGAACCGCGTTTTAAGTTTTATTTGTGTTTTTATATAAACAAGTACTGAAATTAACCAATTTTAAATTTTATTTTATTTTTTGCCCAAAAAACGACTTGCAAAATTTTTAATCTAAGGCTTGTTATTTTATATTTAGTTAGGTTTATCAAATTCTACGTCAACAACGATGATCGTTATTTTTTTAATCGCCGTTTTATGCAAAAATTTTATATACCCGATGAAGGTAAATCCGAGACATGAAAGTGACGGCGATGATTCAGAGGAGTTAGTGATTCCGTAACCGCTGTAATAAGAGATGATATCGCCAATCGACTTTAGTTAATAAAATAACAATTATTAGTTTTTTATGTAATATTTTTTTCCTATAAATATATGCACAATTGTATCTCAAATAAATATTCCGTCATCTAACCCTCTTATATCAATGGGGTTGTAATTATACTAACAGACATGTTCTGAAAAACGCAAAACGCTCAAGTTTAGGGTTTTCGATTTGAAAACGCCAAATAGGTGTTCTGAGAAATGTATAACGCAAGAAGTATGGTTTTGCGATTTCAAATCGCCAAATAGGTGTCCTGGAAAACGCATATCGCTTAAAATTGGCGACTTCAACTCGCATGTGTATATTGAAGTGAACTGATTGAATTTGCTGAAACTGAACTTGCAAAACGCAATAAAATTGTTCACAAACTAAATTTAATATGCCTTCTTTTTATTTCAATAAAAAGTTTAAAGAATTTTACACATTTTCAATTAAAAAAACTAAATTAAAAATTTTGTCTACTTGTTGTCAAACGTTTTTTTTTATATAACTACCACATACATATATACGTATGCAAAACACATGTAATATTTTTTCGGAAAAAACTCCGAAACGCCAGTAAAACGTGCGTTCTGTAGAACCCCTAAAAATCAATTAAGCGTTTTTCAGAATGCTTTGCGGTTTCGGAACGCGCGTTTCTCGGAACATGGCTGAATACTACGATTTTTCTTTCGCATCGCAATAAAGAGTAACCCCCTTGAACTTGTTTTGTTAGCTTTTAAATTTAAGCGTTCCAGATTGCTACCCTGTATTGCGTTTTCGTATTTTCTTTTCGCATTTGATTTTCCATTACGCACATTTTATTGTATCATTCTTCACCATTGTTTATTTTCTGATACCACTGTTACTTCATTTTTAAACTATTTCGCGAAAAAGTTTGCGCAAACAGCACTGAGTATCAAATTATACTCTTATCGCATCTACTTTTCGTATCGAACTTACTTTCGCATCGCAATAGAGATTAACCCTCCTGATTATTATTATTCATATCGGACTGATAGTTTGTGAAAAGAAGGACAATCACATCTTGAAATATCGCCGTCTATTTAGCTCATCAGCAATTTACTCTCAAACAGTTTACAAAAATCATGTTTAGTTGACCGAATATCATGTCGTCAATTTGAATTTTCGGTTTCATAGTTAAAAGTCTCACGAATAGATGACGTAGAAGTTGGTGGCTCCCTTTACTTCCCAAGTTGCAGAACAGCCCAGTATTTTTATCTTTTCATACAGGCCTGTTCTAAAAACCACGTGATTTCAAAGCACATGCCGTTTCAAAAGCACAAATCTGGTTTGTGCCTGTTCTGCAAATCACAATTTTTTGTAATTTTCGACGTGATTTATACTCTTTGAAAGCACAAAAAAACAGTTGTCTTTTGCTTTGACTTACTGATAAATTTATTTTCAGGCGGAATTTTTTTAGTCGCGGAGTTATTTGCAAAATAAAGTTAATTTCTTTTAATAAATATAAGAGCTAAAGTACAAAAAAGTTTAGTAGTCCCACAGACCAAATCGAAAAGGAAATACAACAAAACAAAAGTATCTAGTTTTATTATAATACATTATTTCGTATAAAATATTTTTCTTTAGTAATGAATAGGAAACACAATAAGTTATTTAATAATGTAATAAATTGTAAAATTCATAATAAAGTACCTGCAAAAATTAGAATAGTGATTTGCAGAACAGACCTGATAGTTTCTACTTTTACTCTAGTAACTTTAATATTTTCGAATATTTTCAGCAAATATTTTTATACACAAAGACATGATGGAATTTGGTTAAAAAGCTTGATTGTCGGTGTGGCAATAAAATAATTGCAGCAAAGCGTAACAACTATAACATAATTTATTTAACACTAAACTACTTTCCTCGATTTACAATTAAAACTGAAACGAAAACTCCCAACCTTAAAAAACGTTATCTGCTTTCCTTAAAACTATAAAAAAATATATATATAATTTCAATTTGGAATACCCACTGTAAGAAACTGAGAACAAGTTGCTTCGGAAAGTGTGGAATAAGCAGAATTTCAAATAATTCTTGATATAAAAACTTGACAAAACGAGTGTCACGTTGGGTCACTCGGGGCGTCGAAAGCAACGGCGCTCATTGAAAAACGTGCTGGGGCAATGGAGCCGCCAGGCAACGAACCGCCAGATAGAGATCGTCAATTGGTTTCAAAACAGATGGTAACTTTTCATGACCGTTCGGAGGGTGATTTAACAACTACGACACAACCTAATCCGGCATTTGCTTCGACAGCAACTGCTTATTCGGCTACCACACAAGCGGCCACAGCATTTAGTGGCAGCTCCATTGGTCATGCCCTGGTCAAACATCAAAACCAGCAGCAGCAA
Source organism: Thecocarcelia acutangulata (assembly GCA_914767995.1). NCBI lineage: Eukaryota > Metazoa > Arthropoda > Insecta > Diptera > Tachinidae > Thecocarcelia > Thecocarcelia acutangulata. The sequence goes on along the minus strand of OU612095.1, from coordinate 83,884,999 downwards.
CAGCAGCAGCAACAACAAAAATCAAACTCTTCAAGTTTATCACCATCCCAATATGGCAGTACAAGCAGCAGTAGCGGCAACTCGACACCACTGCAGCCAGCAACAACAACTGGCAGTGCGTCTAGCCAACAACAAACGTTAGAGAAACTTTCCAGACCCATGGCATTTGATAAGGTATGTATGAAGAGCTTTTTGTAAATAAATTAATTTATTAAAAAAATATAGGAAAAATTTACACGAGAAAATATGAGAAAAAAAAAACTATTTTAATTTCTTCAAGTCATCCTCTTTGGCTTTCTTGATTAAACGACATGAACAGACTTGAATTACATCCGGTCTATCACCTTCAATCTGAGCACTTTTCTTAGCCTGATGTATGGGGCATCTGAATTCAATTTGCTGTGTACTTTTGTCGCCATCAATGTCTTCATTGTTGGCCAGCAGGGCGTCCAAAGCATTTTGCATTAAACTTGCCAGTTGTGTTGGTTCTTTTACTGATGCGGCAGATGGTTCATTGAAAATGGCATGAGTTTGCCAGTTGCTATCAATAATGGGGCTGTTCGATTGCTTAAATGTTTGACGATATAAGTTATGACCTCTGGGTGTGCCAAGGGAGTTGAAAAAATAATCCCAAGATGGTTCATTTAAGGTTTCATCTTCCATAAAACTGGGCGAATTTTGAGTCAGAAGCAATTTGGGATAAAATAAGCTGGAAGGCGAAGAATCTGAAAAAGGGATTTATTAATACAGAAAAGTATGTGGGAATTCCTAATAACTATGATAGTTAATTTGATATTTTATGCGGTTCTTAGAACCCAGTTCCGCACTCAATTTCACCTCTTATGAAATTATATAAAACGAAAAAATTTTGCAAATACAGAAATTTTTTAATTTGATATTAGTTTAACTTTAATTGTGAATAATATTTCTTTTTGCAAATTCAGTTTCACATGTGAGTTGAAGTCGCCAATTTTAACCGATATGTGTTTACCACAACACCTATCTGGCGATTTCAAATCGAAAACCCATACTTCCTACGTTATTTGGCGTTTTCAAATCGAAATTGATAAATTTTAGCGATTTGCATGTCTCGAGACAGGCCTGCATTGTGCACAATTTTATGTTTTCGTATAGGGACCGTAGTGTAAGAGTGAGTCTCTTTGCGATTTAGTATATGATGAATTTGCACTAAACCTTGAACAAAAAATAAAATGACATATAAAAAATATTTCATATTTGCGCCGAGGGGCGCAGGGGTTATGTTAATCGGCCTGGCTCTTGGGAATTCAGTCACCGCTCGTTGTGTGCGAGAGTTTTACAAAAATGGTGATTCGATGGCTGTAGCGCGTAGAAAATTCTGCAGTATTCGAGGTTTTCGCCACTTAAATGCTGCGCCAAGCATTCCTCTCATTCGACGTTGGGTTAAAAAATGTGAAGAGACTGGTACAACGCTGCATGAATTAAAATCCGTGCTGCCTCAAACATCAGGAAAATGCCAGTCAGAGGCTTAATTTCGTAAACCAGGTTATTGAGCGATTTTCAGCGATGAATCTCATTTTCATCTTAGATAAATAAGCAGAACTGCCACTATTGGAGTGCGATTAATCCGAAACATCAGTAATCGCTACATTCGCTTAAGGTGACCATATGGGATGCGATATCGGCGCCAGGTCCTTACTTTTTTGTAGACGAAATGGGATGTGCAGTTGAATTCAGTGCATTATGTGGAGATGTTAAGACAACTTCTTGGTACCTGCACTGCAAAGCTTTCGGGAAAACATGGTTCCAACAGTACGGAACAACCTCACACACGTCTAATATGTTTCTGCCACGTGTTCGGGAAATTTTCTCAGGCAAATTGATCTCCCAGAAATTGCTCTCCACGCAGTCCAGATTTAACCCCTATTGATTTTTTCCTATGGAGTCATTTTAAATCTAAAGCTTACGAGTGCATGCGCAAAACTATGTGACTGACGGGTATATTTGATTGTCTCCAGCGTGTCTATGCGATAAACTGAGACTGTCATCGACATTGTTATTGTTGACGTGCAAATAAATGACAAATTAAAGGGGATTTACTCGACATAGAATCACATGGCCACACAAATTGTTTCTTCAAACTAGGATTTTTTGATTGTATTAGTGAGAATAAATTCACACATATGGTTTGATACGATTTTGAAGAAAATCAAAATAATTTAGTCTTAAGCTTTAAACACATAGACCACAGCAGATTTCACAACTTTACGACAGCAAATGCTGCAATCAACAATTGTTGTTGTGAAGGCGACTACTGAAATATTTTGAACACGGCAGCAACACAAATTAATTTGAATAAAATAATTCTTATTTTTGCAGCTAAAGATCGTTTTATTTTGTATAAAAAAATTTAACAGCATTTATTTTCAATATTTCGATAACAATTTGTTATCATCGTCAGGAAAATTAACAGGGCTGTTCTGCAAATCACTTTTTGTCAAAGTGATTTCAAATCACGCAAAAGGTGTTCTGCACACAGAAAATATTCAAATCACGTGATTTTAAACCGGTTAGCCAAATGGTTGGCTTTTTGATATCACTTGCTTATTTTCTCTGTGTTTTTTTCAATACAAATTTAATAAAACTATTTTTATGTATTTAAAATGATGTGTTGTTTGTTGATTTTTGTAATAAAATTAAGTTTTAATCATACAGAAATATAAATATTAATAAAATTATTGACACTGCTTGTTTTTTGAGAAATTGTTTTGCTGTGTTTACCAATAGTAGTGATTTACATTTTTTTTTAACAGTCAGCTGGTTTATTTTTTTTACTTAATATTCACTTTTTATTTTGGTTAAGAATATAAAACTATAAATAAACAAAACAAAAATGTAAAAATAGCTGTTTTTTTCGTGCTTTCGACAAATTAAAAGCACGTCGAAAACCGTAAAATCACGTGATTTGCAGAACAGCTTCAAATTGTCTGCGTGCTTTCAAAACGGTTCGTGATTTGAAAACACGCAGTTTTCAGAACAGGCCTGTAATACGTTATTCAATAATAACATTATAAAGCATGAAATTATAAAATACCAAGCGCACGTACACGAAGTCGACAGTAAGCATTTTGACAGTGTCTACCCCGCTTAATACTTTGAGTTGGTTAGTGAGTCTTTCAAGGCAGCTTTAATAGGTAGTGGCAGAATTATAATAGCCAATAAACATCACATGTATTTTCTTGGTAGAAATGAACAAATTTGTCAACATATTGTTTTCCTTTTGTTGAAGAAGCAAGGAAGTTTATGTGAACATTTTCTTTCCAAAATAAATTTAAAATGAAATTTGCGGAAAAATATTTGATGTGTTGCTGTGCTAGGTCAAACAAAATTTTATTAACACATACTCAAATTCAAATAGCTTAAAATAATCACGCTACCGACAACAATTGAAAGTTTTTAAAAGGCTCGATTGCTTTGGAATTGAAATTCGCTTGCTAAGGATGTATAGCTTTTGTTAATTTACTGCCTGGCCCACGATATCATTCAACATTGCTCGCTCGCGTAAATAAGTTTGAAACAAAAACAAATTTTAAAATATGGTTTTGGTTTGCCTGTATTCATGCTAGCGAGCGATGTCGAGTAACATCGTGGGCCAGGCAGTTATAGTGTAAAAGTGAGGATTTGTTGATGTCTGCATGCGATGGCCACGATGACCATGATCATGACTCCCGTTGCATAGGAGATTATGTGCAAGTTCTTACCCATTCTAACTTTATACATTATCATGTTGTTTAGGTTCATAGAACCGAACGAGCCTAGGTCGTGTAGAGCTGGTTTAATCTGGTGTGAAGGCATAACAATTTTTGCCTCGAAAACACCTGTCGAATGCGGCAAATACTTATTTTTGTGGTGATTTAAGCGCTCTTCTACATTTTCTATAATGTTGCAGTGTTTGTCCGGCATCGTCTTGGATTTCTCTTCATTTTTGTTTAGGTCTCTCGATTTCATATCAGCTTTTGGGCCAGCACTTTTTCGACTTTCAATAGAATCATATTTTGCTGTACGTAGTACTTCCACCAGAGGTCTGCTTGCATTACATTTTTTCTCGGAATCGTTTAATATGTTGTTGGCATTATCAGGAGCTGCCGTTGTAAATGATTCATCAAATGCTAACAATTTAAATATACATGTAAATTAAAACAAAAACAAAAATATGGTGTATTTAAGCTCACGTTTTGGAATGTTCTCGTTAGGCAGCAAAATAAAATTTGGCTTCATTCTCTTGTCATGCGTCATTAAATTAAACTGCCGTTTAATGCGTTTCCGGGCATTGATCCTCAGAACTTGGAAGGTGGCTTAATTAAAATCAAATTGACAATGGAAGATTATTAAAATCACTTATTTTATAAAATACATACCAAGAATGACCAATATCATAATTATTTTAAAATTCATGACTTTTAAAAGAATATAAAAAAATATATATTTATGTAGTCGTAATACTTCTGTTTGTTTGGCTTCAGCGCTTGTTTCTGTTTATTTTATTTTAAAACTTTTTATTAAAATTTCAAAGGATACGTGTTAAAAGAAAATATTTTATAATATTTTTTTTAGAAGGGTATATTCAAGGCAGCTTTGGGTATGCTTTGAAAGAAGCTAATATTTAGTGAAGCACAGAGAACAACTGGGGCAGTGCAAATACCGCCTCGGGTTTGCTGCAGCAGTCTATACTTTTAAAGCATTTTTCGATCACTTTTTTACACTTTGTGTTCTTTGTGTTCTCATTTACTGAAAATTGGGTAAACTGGGTAATTGAATGATATTCTGAAAAATACAGTAAAATACAGTAAACATTTTTTGGCAAATGAATGAACATTTTTGTAATTGGCAAATCTAAAATTAAATTAAAAAACGTATTTTTTCTCTTTGTATACTTATACGTTCATATACTCGTATATAGTTATGATAAAGGTATTATAATTAATATTTTCCACTTCTAAAAATTTTTGATTATTACTTAAGTTATGAACGGATTTTATGATACCTCTCTGATAGACAATATCTCTCTAGTCCCCAAGACCACCTCTAGATGGGGTAAATTTATTGTTGGCTTATTTGGCGCCCAAATTCCCTTTGAATTTTTTTTTACTTCGTCTAATTTGGGGAAGTCCAAAAATTTATTTTATTGCATTTAGAACGCAAGTTGATGCTTTTTTTAGCTATCACCAACATTTGAAGTTGGAAAGTTGTGCAATACGGACGAAATAATTATTTTGCAAAAAGTGTGGATTTAAAAAATTTTTTAAAAATACTAAAAGTTTACAAAGTTAAAAAAAAATTATTGCTGTGTTGCTGGCTGTGTAAGGAAAGCAAAAAGAGAAGAAAAAAAGGGGGAAAAAGGCTTTGCAAGCTTTTTACTGATCTTGGAAGGTAGCCCGTCTGAAGGCGGTCTTAGGAAAACTCGGAAAAAAATATATTATGCAAGTTCGAAAGTTGAACCTTTCAGGAAATAAAAAATTATTTTTAATAGACATGGAACGTCGACAAGCTCAAAAACTGTCATCGCTTTCTGATGAAGAGATCGGGATATGATGAATTTCGAGAGCGACACTGACGCAGAAGATATTGACGATGGTTTGGATGTGGATACTTGCGATATAGAGTATCATACCAACATTAGGTTTGATGAGGCGATAAATAAAGCGTTGAATATGCCAGATTCAATGCTGGAATCGGAAATTTGTGTTACCTCAAGAGGAAGTCCAGCAACACTGGCAAAATTGTTATCTTCTACTACTTCGATTGCTTCAAATATTACACCATCACGGATACGCGTTAAGCCTGCTCAACACAATATCATTCAGCCTTATAATAGTATTATAAATGAAACAGGAGAGTTTATTGGATCCATTTCTTAAATAGATCCCAAATCTCACAGGCACCCCCACGTGACAAAAATCTTTTTTACCGCCTGCAGATATCCGTTACGATGGAGTCGGCCATTTTCCGCATTTTTTATCACGCGCTGGTAAAAAAAACTTGTAAGTCTGCAGGTTGCAAGTCCGAAACTCAAACTATATGTCGAAAGTGTAACATAAACCTATGTCTTTCTAACCTCAAGGACTGTTTTTACGACTTTCACCACAAATAACTTGAACAAACGCTGTTTTTCTCATGTATATTTTTTTCAAAACTTTTTTAATCAACTTAAAAAAAATTAAATTTAAAACTATTGCTTATTTTCTACATACTTTTGTTGTAAATTGTTTCTTTTTTTTAACAAAATATGTTTTCGCAATGTAAAAAAGAGAAATTGCTTTGAAATTTGTTGTCTTCATACCCCAAGACCGCCTAGAGGCGGTCAAGGTTTCCGGCGCTATAGCTCCTGATCTAACCAAAAAATAAATTTTTTTTTTATATTTTGTACTTTTAGAAAAAGCTAAAACGCAATATAATTTTTTTTATATAAAAAAAAAAAAATTGGGCACTAGAGGGTTATGTCACTTTCAAAAATGTCTTAACGTTTGTGGACCTTTTCACACCTTTAAGTGTGTCATAACGTCTATAGACTTTATGGCACTGGACATAGTGACATAGACAAACTCAAATTGATTCGAATGTGAGTGACTAGCCTAAATTTGCGCATACATTTTCATTCGATATCGCCGAACAGTCTGTAAGTTTGGTAATTATTTTGCCATTTGGTAACTTTTTGAAAATGTTTGGTTATAATAACTTTTTGGTCGTGGCAGCACTATTTATATCTAAATATGTATATTTTTGTTGCTGCTGTGTTTAAAATACTTCAGTAGTAGACTACACGCCTACAATTGCCGGTTGCAGCCAACGTTGTCAACTATTTATAGCCAAAAAGCGCCGTGAACTTACCCAAAAGGCGCTAGAAAACGCTAAACTGTACATATTCGCAAGAAAAGTTTGGCAAAAGTTCATTCCGACTTAGATGGTTCTCGGCTTGTTGCTTATTATATTACCTGCGTAAAAGCTTATATCGACGAAATTACAGTTTTTAATTTAATTTTAATAATATAGCTATTTATGGAATTTTGTATTCCAGTAAGTAACCTTCTAACTAACAAACAGTAAAAAAGTCAATAACAATCTTAAAACTAAAAATCTTTTTTACATTCTTATGTGCATATTCATAAAAAATTAAAATGCATTTGAAATGAATTTTTGTAAAATTTTGTATGGAGTTTTTGAACTAAAATACATTTTAAATTTATTTAAATTTTTTATGAATAAAGTTCAGGCACACAAAAGAGCCAAAATATGAAGTAGTTCCAGTTTAGCAATATTTTAGAATATGAGATATTCAAATATAATCAGACTAAAATTGTAAGTTTTCAAGCCATGCTCATCTTCTACTATAAAACTGTTTGAAAGTCTCGAATTCTTATACATAAGTATAAGAAAGTTTCGAATTCTTATACATTAAGTATTTTTACTATTAATATGTTGACTTATATCAGATGGAATACTGTAATTTTTACAGCAAGTGTATTTCATTCTATGCCATTATTTTGTACAAACTAATGAGTTCACGGTAGCAAGTGACATTCGGATTTTATTTTTGGTTTGAAAAGAATCATCATAAATAAAAATCTTTCATTTCCACATTCAAAAAAGGAAAACTTTATAAAATAATCAGCCATGTTCTGAGAAACGAGCGATCTGAAACCGTAATGTGCTATGAAAACGCTTAATTCACTGCTAGGTGTTCTAAGGAACGCGCGTTTTTTTTTTCGAAAAAATGATTCATGTGTTTTAGATACTTATACTTATAACGAGTGATTTTTTTGCTATTATCTTTTTGGCAACACTAGTTTTGACAGCTCACGCACGTTTTGTATCTTGTGTCACTGTCAAACATCTTCAGTTTGGTCTATAATTTAATCATGAATCGTCTTACAAACGAACAACGCTTGCAAAATATTGAATTTTATTACCAAAATGCGTGCTCTGTTAAGAAAGTTCATCGCGCTTCTTCCATTTTATGGTCAGTTTAATCGACCTACTGAGGCTTCTATTCGGGCTATTGTAAAAAAATTTCGCACCAAATTTACATTGTTGGACATTAAACCACCAACACGCTTACGTAGAGTGCAAACTAAAGAAAATATCGCAGCCGTATCGGCCAGTGTTGGTGATGACCGTGAATTATCGATTCGGCGCCGTTCGCAGCAATTGGGCCTCTGTTACTCCACTACGTGGAAAATTTTGCGGAAGGATTTGGGTGTGAAGCCTTATAAGATACAGCTGGTGCAAGAATTGAAGCCACACGACCTACCACAACGCCAAATTTTTGGTGAATGGGCTCTTGAAAAGTTAGATGAAGATCCACTTTTTTATCGAAGAATTGTGTTCAGCGACGAGGCTCATTTCTGGTTGAATGGATACGTGAACAAGCAAAACTGCCGTATTTGGAGTGAAGAGCAGCCAGAAGCATTGCAAGAGCTACCAATGCATCCACAAAAAACAACAGTTTGGTGCGGATTATGGGCTGGCGGCATCATTGGGCCGTATTTCTCCAAAGATGATGTGAATCACAACGTTACTGTGAATGGTGAGCGCTACCGTGCGATGATAACAAACTTTTTTTTGCCCAAAATGGAAGAGCTTGACTTGCATGACATGTGGTTTCAACAAGACGGTGCCACATGCCACACAGCACGCAAAACAATGGACCAATTGAGAGGCGAGTTCGGTGAACAGTTTATTTCACGCTTGGGACCAGTCGGTTGGCCGCCCAGATCGTGCGATTTAACGCCTCTAGACTATTTTTTGTGGGGCTATGTTAAGGCTAATGTCTATAGCGACAAGCCCGCTTCGATTGACGCACTGGAAGCCAACATTGCCAACACTATTCGTGAGATACCTACCGAAATGTTGGAAAGAGTATGCCAAAATTGGACTAAGCGGATGGACCATTTGAGGCGCAGCCGCGGCCAACATTTGCATGAAATATCTTCAAACATTAAATTATATCGACCCAACTATCGATCCAAATAAATGTTTCATGCATTTTTCTGAATTTTATGTGTGTTTTTTTTAAATTTCCGATAGTTCTTATAAAATCACCCATTATGTATGTGGTAGTTATGTAAAACTAAAAATTGACAACAAATAGAGACATTAAAATTGTGTGAAATTCTTCCAAATTTTTATTGAAATAAAAAGAAAACATATCAAAGTTTAATTGTGAATAATTTAATTTCCTTTGGCAAGTTCAGTTTTAGCAAATTCAATCAGTTCACTTCAATATACACATGCGAGTTAAAGTCACCAATTTTAAGCGATATGCGTTTTCCAGAACACCTATTTGGTGATTTCAAATCGCAAAACTATACTTCTTGCGTTATAAGTTTGTCAGAACAGCTATTTGGCGTTTTCAAATCGAAAACGCTAAACTTAAGCGATTTGCGTTTCTCCGAACATGCCTGAATGACTAAGGTCGATAATATTATTTTTCATTAAATAAATTTTTAGAAGTATGTATGTAGCTTAATCCAAATGATTCAGCTTTATTTCTATTTTGCATTAAGCAACAACAAAACCCATTTTAAAATCCTTCAATTTTGTTTTCAAAATCAATAAACTGTCTAATAAGCGTACGGATGCGCTTTGTTATCTCTTTTTTTAAATAAGGGCCTTTGTAAAAGCAACTAAATATTCTTTAATTAATTCTCTTGCAGAACTTTTGATTTTTCAGCAGACTTTTATAGATATAAAAATTCTAGATAACAATATCAATATCAAAATTTAGCACAGATTTCTTAAGAAATGCATAAAATGTATAAAAAAGCGTTGTTTTGGCGGATTTTCTTCAAAAAGTGGTGAAAAAATGCGGTTTTTAAGGTAATAAAAAGTTTTAAAGCTAGCGCGAAAGGCGCTAAATTGGCAACACTGGTTGCAGCATTTTGCTGTTGTGAAGTCTTTTGTGGTCTATGTTTTTAATGCTACAGTTAGATGTGTAGACAAGCTGTTTAAGTATCAGTCAAATTAAAATATGAAAATTCGGTTTGCAATCGCTTTTTTTATTTCAAAGTAGCCCTTGCGCCACATAAAAATATCAAACAAATTACTGCTGTTGCACTAAACCTATTATAGATTTTATTTGAGACCTTTTAAAAACTCATATTTAATGCCATGAAAAGAACTTGATTCACAGAAATGATTTGATTATTACAGCCGATATGTGACTGTATGCATTTGCTTGTAATCGACAACTTTCATATCCATTCCGGCCGGCCTTTTAGAGTTTTCGCTTGCGATTTTATTCATAATTTAATCATACCCTTTACCAGGCATCCATCCGTTGACCTACCAACCATTTAATGCGTTTCCAACAAGATCTTATTAATTATTGTTAATTACAAAGTTTTTCTTCTTCTGGCGTTTTTTTTTTTTGTTCTCTACCATATTCCATACTCATACTCGCACGTACTTACATTCATTTATAATGGGTGATTTTATAAGAACTATCGGAAATTAAAAAAAAAAACATATAAAATTCAGAAAAATGCATGAAATATTTATTTGGATCGATAGTTGGGTCGATATAATTTAATGTTTGAAGATTATTTCATGCAAATGTTGGCCGCGGCTGCGCCTCAAATGGTCCATCCGCTTAGTCCAATTTTGGCATACTCTTTCCAACATTTCGGCCGGTATCTCACGAATAATGTTGGCAATGTTGGCTTCCAGTGCGTCAATCGAAGCGGGCTTGTCGCTATAGACATTAGCCTTAACATAGCCCCACAAAAAATAGTCTAGAGGCGTCAAATCGCACGATCTGGGCGGCCAATTGACTGGTCCCAAGCGTGGAATAAACTGTTCACCGAACTTGCCTCTCAATTGGTCCATTGTTTCGCGTGCTGTGTGGCATGTGCCACCGTCTTGTTGAAACCACATGTCATGCAAGTTAAGCTCTTCCATTTTGGGCAAAAAAAAGTTTGTTATCATCGCACGGTTGTGCTCACCATTCACGGTAACGTTGTGATTCGCATCATCTTTGAAGAAATACGGCCCAATGATGCCGCCAGCCCATAATCTGCACCAAACGGTTGTTTTTTGTGGATGCATTGGTTGCTCTTGCAATGCTTCTGGCTGCTTTTCACTCCAAATACTGCAGTTTTGCTTGTTCACGTATCCATTCAACAAGAAATGAGCCTCGTCGCTGAACACAATTCTTCGATAAAAAGTGGATCTTCATCTAACTTTTCAAGAGCCCATTCACCAAAAATTTGGCGTTGTGGTAGGTCGTGTGGCTTCAATTCTTGCACCAGCTGTATCTTATAAGGCTTCACACCCAAATCCTTCCGCAAAATTTTCCACGTAGTGGAGAAACAGAGGCCCAATTGCTGCGAACGGCGCCGAATCGATAATTCACGGTCATCACCAACACTGGCCGATACGGCTGCGATATTTTCTTCAGTTCGCACTCTACGTAAGCGTGTTGGTGGTTTAATGTCCAACAATGTAAATTTGGTGCGAAATTTTTTTACAATAGCCCGAATAGAAGCCTCAGTAGGTCGATTAAACTGACCATAAAATGGAAGAAGCGCGCGATGAACTTTCTTAAGAGAGCACGCATTTTGGTAATAAAATTCAATAATTTGCAAGCATTGTTCGTTTGTAAGACGATTCATGATTAAATTATAGACCAAGCTGAAGATGTTTGACAGTGACACAAGATACAAAACGTGCGTGAGCTGTCAAAACTAGTGTTGCCAAAAAGATAATAGCAAAAAAATCACTCGTTATATATATTTTTTTTGCATCTTAACAAAAAGTTGAAGGTGAATTTAAAGCAGTGGCATAAATGTAAACGAATATTAATGGAGAAGAAATAATAAATTTTATCGATTGTCAATCACATGGCATGACAACGATGCTACTAGAAATGGGAACACGGCTGATGACGATGATGATGATATTGATAATAATGACGACGACGACGTTGTCAGAATAATTTGCAAGTAAATCCATTTTAAAGAGGGGAAGTAATAAAAGAAAGTAAAAATGCCTGCATGTTTTGTGCAGTGATATATTTCCTTGAAATTATTATTTAATTAATTCTCTCTTTTATGCAATAAATGTTCTATAAGAAATGCCGCATTATTCAGTAGATGAGAAACTTATTGGCAATTAAGTGGGACGCCAGGCATTAGTATGATATCAATTATTTTATGCAATTCATAAATTTCGCATAATGGAAAAATTTGCAAACAGAAACAGTTGAAATAATTATAAACTTTCTTTCTTTCTTTTTTTTTTAATTAAGTTTTGCCAAACATCTGCTTTCCTGAAGGATATGGCTATCTCTATGTTCACAAGCAATAATAGCCTAAGTTAAAAATAACGCTTATGAGAAAAGTCAAGTTTAATAGACAAAAATATTTTTGAAATATCTTAAGGACCGTTTAGAAAAATATGTGAACATCTGCCATCAGTTTTTGAAGATGACAACATCTTCCCATAAGAAATACATTTTACCAAAAGTCAACATTTTTCAACATCTTTATAAAATTTTCCTATCTCATTTTATTCCATTTGCGCGCTTTTGTTAAATATTTTGAAAATTGAAAAAATTATACTTTTTATTGATATTAGATGTTAGATGTGAGCGATGTAAACAGTGTTTCACATTTTCAACATCTTTCATGCGTTTCATGCAGATGTTGACCAGTGTAAAAAGCCTATAAAAGAGGAAGTTTCGTTGTAACGAGTGATTTTTTTGCTATTATCTTTTTGGCAACACTACTTTTGACAGCTCACGCACGTTTTGTATCTTGTGTCACTGTCAAACATCTTCAGTTTGGTCTATAATTTAATCATGAATCGTCTTACAAACGAACAACGCTTGCAAATTATTGAATTTTATTACCAAAATGCGTGCTCTGTTAAGAAAGTTCATCGCGCGCTTCTTCCATTTTATGGTCAGTTTAATCGACCTACTGAGGCTTCTATTCGGGCTATTGTAAAAAAATTTCGCACCAAATTTACATTGTTGCACATTAAACCAGCAACACGCTTACGTAGAGTGCGAACTGAAGAAAATATCGCAGCCGTATCGGCCAGTGTTGGTGATGACCGTGAATTATCGATTCGGCGCCGTTGGCAGCAATTGGGCCTCTGTTACTCCACTACGTGGAAAATTTTGCGGAAGGATTTGGGTGTGAAGCCTTATAAGATACAGCTGGTGCAAGAATTGAAGCCAAACGACCTACCACAACGCCAAATTTTTGGTGAATGGGCTCTTGAAAAGTTAGATGAAGATCCACTTTTTTATCGAAGAATTGTGTTCAGCGACGAGGCTCATTTCTTGTTGAATGGATACGTGAACAAGCAAAACTGCCGTATTTGGAGTGAAGAGCAGCCAGAAGCATTGCAAGAGCTACCAATGCATCTACAAAAAACAACCGTTTGGTGCGGATTATGGGCTGGCGGCATCATTGGGCCGTATTTCTTCAAAGATGATGCGAATCACAACGTTACTGTGAATAGTGAGCGCTACCGTGCGATGATAACAAACTTTTTTTTGCCCAAAATGGAAGAGCTTGACTTGCATGACATGTGGTTTCAACAAGACGGTGCCACATGCCACACAGCACGCGAAACAATGGACCAATTGAGAGGCGAGTTCGGTGAACAGTTTATTTCACGCTTGGGACCAGTCAATTGGCCGCCCAGATCGTGCGATTTAACGCCTCTAGACTATTTTTTGTGGGGCTATGTTAAGGCTAATGTCTATAGCGACAAGCCCGCTTCGATTGACGCACTGGAAGCCAACATTGCCAACATTATTCGTGAGATACCGGCCGAAATGTTGGAAAGAGTATGCCAAAATTGGACTAAGCGGATGGACCATTTGAGGTGCAGCCGCGGCCAACATTTGCATAAAATAATCTTCAAACATTAAATTATATCGACCCAACTATCGATCCAAATAAATATTTCATTCATTTTTCTGAATTTTATGTGTTTTTTTTTAAATTGCCAATAGTTCTTATAAAATCACCCATTATAAAGTATTCAAGATTCTGGAAAAACATCATCTTTTAGAGACATGCTCTATAAGGCCTTGAAATATATGAACTCTTCACTTTCTACCTGATCTGGCCTCTGAAAGTTAGCGGCAAATTTCCATTTTTCAAACTTGTTGTTGTGATTCTGTTGTGCATATTGAATATTTTACCAGCATTGGTGACGGATTACACAAAAAAAAGATGCTCTTGTAAAATGACTGCAGTAAATTAGAAAAATAGAATGATGTGCTGCTACGTTCAACATTGTTTAATTTACTCGTAAATGGCGTCACAGTTTTTATTTTGTTCATCAAACTTTTTCTATTGCCGTTATTGGTTTTGTCAAGCATTATGAAATCTATTGCTTTTTGTTTTTGTACTAAGCGTTTATTAAGTGCTTTTCAATTTTTCGTTTTGTGGAAAGTTCTGCAGCGATGAAATTGCAAAATGATTTCTTTTTTTAATTTAAGTACAGCTATCACTATCTGCTTTTATCACCAGCATCGCAACCACCACAGCTATGTCAAACAACCCCCACCACCATCCCTTTAAGGTGTGCACCCACGCAAAAGCAGTTTTATCATCTTTATAAAGCTGAAAGATAAAAGGTTGCACGTTGACGGTGTTCAAATGATTTAAATTCCTCTTTGATTTCATGTTAAAAGTGCAATAATATCTGCACATATTTGATTAGGAAAAAAACGAACTCAAGGTCAATGATATTTTATTAAATTTGTTTTCTGTATTTTCAGATGGAAGCCCTTGTACGTGAGATGCAAGACGCAAAACATGGGGTGCCAGTGAGACAACAAAAAATTTTTCTTACTTCTATACCTTCTGCTTTTATGGGTAAGTATTAGAACATTTTTTTTTATTTAATAACATAAACGCACTCTTCAAATTCTGCTCAGCGTCTTTTCTATCTAATAAATTTCTTTAGAAAAGTTATTTAATGATCATTAAAGAAAATCAATGGATGGTTTCTGTATTTCACATGAAACAAGAAAATTGAAAGAAAAATTGTTTGTTTCTTTTTGTGAAAAGTATTTGTCAGTTGAATTTTTAACGAAATTGTTTCGCAACATGGGAGTAAATGTCTGTAGAAAACATTTGTGATAAGTAGCCAAGACGAATTCATTTTACCGCGTGAAACTGGGATTACAATAAATAGAACAATGCAAAAACAATATGGGGATTTGTTGTTGCTTGAGCGATTCATGTGTGAAAAAATTTGTATAGAAAGTGTAAACATGCATACACACTTTACTTGCTGATATGTTTGTATGTGCGCAAACTACCCTGTCGGAAACTGAGTTAATTTTAAAGTAACTTTAAGTTAACTATCTCAACTAGTGCTGACTGACACTTGAATTACTTTTTAATCGAAGCAACTAACTATTTAAACATTGTTATGTCCTAGGAAGTAGTCAATTGTCCGACTTTACACTGCTTTTCAACTAACTTACAGTAAACTTGCTAAATTTTAACTTTAAGTTAACTTTTATTATCCTGCAGAGTGGAAGATCTCTATGATTACTATGATGCCCAAGCCAGGGAAGGATCCGACTAAAGTAGAGTCATATAGACCAATAAGTCTACTACCAACAACTTCAAAACTGTTCGAAAAATTGTTAATGGCGAAGTTGTCTCCAATACTTAATGATGTGGGATGTATCCCTGATCATCAATTTGGCTTTCGGGCTAAACATAACACCATAGAACAAACACATAGGCTAGTCAATGTCATAAGACAGACTTTGGAAGACAAAAAGTACTGTTCAGCTCTATTCATCGACATTTCCCAAGCTTTTGATAAAGTGTGGCACGACGGACTGATGCACAAAATAAAATTGAACTTGCCTGCAAATACTCACAAGCTTCTGGAAAGCTACTTATACGACCGGAAATTTGTTATCAACGAAGGTGACTTTACAAGTCTCTCACAGTCAATCGGAGCAGGAGTTCCCTAAGGTAGCATTCTAGGACCCACTCTATATTTGATTTACGCATTTGACATGCCAACGAGATCCGGAATCCATACTTCAACTTTTGCAGATGACACAGCTTTTTTCAGCGTTCATGAAAACCATCAAGAAGCTTCACGAAATTTGCAGCAGTATATTTCAGTTTTAGAGAAATGGTTGAAACTTTGGAAAATAAAAGTTAATGAACAAAAATGTACTCACGTTACATTCACGCTGCGTAAGCAAACATGTTCGGCTCTCCAAATTAACAATACACCTATTCCGCAGCATAATGAAGTTAAATACCTTGGTATTTACCTCGACCGTAGGCTACCGTGGAAGCCTCACATTGATGCGAAAGTCACTCAGTTGAAATTAAAAGCAGCACAACTAAATTGGCTTATGGGCAGAAATTCGACATTGAAGTTGGACTGCAAACTTTTGTTATATAACGCAATTTTAAAGCCTATATGGTGCTACGGAGTTCAATTATGGGAAACCGCCTCAACATCTAACATTGAAAAAATTCAAAGACGACAAAACCAAATTCTTCGTACGATTACTGCAGCTCCATGGTACGTAAGAAACTCACGAATTCACAAGGATCTGTGTGTTCCGCTGGTAACTGACGAGTTCTCTAAGTATGCCACAAGGTATATCAGTAAACTGGAACTTCACCCAAATCCTCTTGCACGCAACATACTTAATTTTGGCGGCCACTCTCGGTTGGGAAGGAGGGATACCCTGGCCACCATCAGAACGTTAAATAGGTGATTCTACCGATATTATTGTCTAGCAGTGGCTGGACTTAAATAACTTCTATATTTAGTATTAAGATTTGAATACTTATTGTTAGTTCATATTTTAAAGATTCAACAAATATGAAAAAAAAAAAAAACTTTTTGAAGTTAGCAATATTTGCACTACTCTATCGTTGGCTACCAGTTAGGTCTTTTTACGTCAACCATAAGTTAGTTTTAAATCAACGAAAATTTAATTGTTGACACTATAGGTGAAAAACAACTTTTTGTAACTAGCTGACACCTAACAATCATTCAATAATAATATTGTAATATTTTTTCGTCATGAAATAAATTAGTCAACATTTTGAACGTATTTATTTGCAATTTTTCAGAAATAATTTATTAAAAGTTCATTTTTATATTACTTATTACACCAAACAAAATATATTATATTGCATGTTGTAAAAAACTTAAAAATTTCAGAAATAATTTAAGTAAATAATATTGCATCAAATGTTTGTTTGTTGGCGGATACATTACATTCTTTTTGAAAAAGGCATCTTAAATGTCTTTTGCTAACGACTCTCATTCTTGCATTTTTATTTAAAATTAAAACAATATTAATGTCTTTATTATTTGACATATGTACTTACATAAAAAATTTTGTTTAAGAAAACTTCCACAAAATTGAAAAATTTATATGTAACTATATAAAGAGACCTGAATACCACGCAGTAGTATTAATAATAAAAACTGAAATCTATGGCGCCTACTAGGTGGCGACATTGGAAATATATTTTTGCTTTATATACATGATAGCTTCAAATTGGTTCATACATTACATTAATTAAAAGTTGGCTACTTTTGTAGTCCGACAGGGCAGAAACAGCTTTTGATACTTGATGTTTTATAGGGTGTTTTTTTAAGCCCGATAGAACTTGAAATTGTAAAAAATAACACAAAAAATTAAATTGTAATCAAAATTTTTTTTTATTCGAAGGATCAATACGTGACATTAACATTTGAAAATGATTTCGGGCATATGGGCACCGCGGCTGTTCTTGACGAAGCGCATTCTGGACGTCCAATTTTGGGCCACTTTTTCGAGCACTGCTGGCCGTATGTCACGAACAACACGAACAATGCTGGCCTCCAAGGCGTCAATTGTTGCTGGTTTATCAGCATAAACCAGTGACTTCACGTAGCCCCACAGGAAATAATCGAGAGGTGTCAAATCGCACGACCTTGGAGGCCAATTGACAGGTCCATTTCTCGAAATCAACTTATCGCCAAATTTTGATTTCAGTAAGTCGATGGTTGCGTTCGCCGTATGGCACGTAGCGCCATCCTGTTGAAACCACATCTCCTCCGGATCAATGTCATCCATATTTTCAAACAAAAAATCATTGATCATGGTGCGGTAACGATCTCCATTGACCGTAACGCGAGCTCCGGCCTCATTTTTGAAGAAATAAGGTCCGATGATGCCACCAGCATGAAAACCGCACCAAACAGTGCATTTTTCTGGATGTAATGGAGTCTGTAGGGTCTCTTGTGGATTGGTCTCACTCCATATGCGGCAATTTTGCTAATTAACAAACCCGTTAAGCCAAAAATGCGCCTCATCGCTGAACACAATTTTGCGATAAAACAACGCGCGAATCGACGACTGATTTTCAAAGTAAATTTGGATAATTTCGTAGCGTTGTTCAAGCGTGAGTCTATTAATGATGATTTGTCAGAGTATACTGAAACAAATAAAAAAAATGTTTCATCAAAATTTAATTTTTTGTGTTACTTTTTACAATTTAAAGTTCTATCTAGCTTAAAAAAACACCCTTTACAAATGGAAAAAAGTAGTAGTAGTAGTGAATTCGCCAAGGCGAATTTATACCAGGTAAGTGCAAGAGCCATAAACACAACACTACAAAAAATAAATCTTTTTCAAATGTCAAGAGAAAAATATAAACACAAAAAGGAATTAAAAAAAATATACATTAAAAAAATTTACAATAAAAGACAAACATTTAATTATTTGGTGAAACTTTTAGTTATTTCGTGAAAATTAAAGTCACAGATCATAGAGCTTGAAAAGGTGAAAATGGCCAGCAAGATTGGGGAGGATTCAGAATGATAGCTGGCGCTCAAGATGCAATAAAATATTAAAAAATTATATTATATATTATTTATATTATATATTTACTTTATTACTTTATTACTTATTTATATTATATATTTACATAAAAAAAATTTACAATAAAAGAAAAACTTAATTATAATGTGAAACTTTTAACTTTCTCGTGAAACTTAAAGTCTCAGATCATAGAACTGATCATTTACTGATTGGCCAACCAGATTGTGGAGGATTCTGGGTGATATCTGGCGCTCAAGATAGAATACATAATTTAAAAAATTGTTTTAAATTTTTTCCCCAATTTTCTTTTAATTATGCCATTGACATCTGAAAAGGATTAAAATTAAAAAAAGTTATCAGCTGCGCCATCAATTTCACCTGTTATGAATTTGCCTTGTATGTGTGTATATACATATATTTGTATGTATGCCAACTGCGCCTAGAATAGAATTGTCGTTTTTAGGTTTAAAAAATATTTGGTATGAAGAATGTAAACAAATACTAGGGTCGACTTTCTTAACGCAAGTTGCAATGCATAATTTGAAAAAAAGCGTATGCAATGCTAAACATGTCTTATGTACAATCTTGCATTGCAAAGAAATTTTTTGCATTTTAACGGCATTTAGTAACGTCGCTATGCAACTCATACATAAAATAAAAACAAACACATGTTATAAAATTGAATAATTTTTTTTTGGAAAAATGGAAGTAACACAGGAATTATCTCCGGCTAAACCATCAAAAAAAGAAAGAGAAGAAAAGTAATCAAAAATAAAAATATCAAACAAAAATAAAAATGTTTGCATAAAAAATAAAAATGATGCACGATTCTGACAACTGATACTCATTAAAATGAGTTGCCAAACGATTAGGAACATTGGACGTTGCCAGAAAGTTTACATATGCGATTACGAAGTGTATGCATTGTAAATATGCTTTGCAACTTGCATTTAGGAAGTCGGCCTACCTTTTTGCATGTCGGCAACAAAAAAATATCATATAAGTATGTTTGACATATACACGAAATTACGTAAGTTCGCGACACGATAAAATCACGGTTTACAAACCCAATTCTTTACATACTCGTCTATGAATTGGCTCGTCGCGAGTGAGTTACATGACATAATCAAGGAAGAAGGCTAGCTGCATAGTTAACAGGCCAATCTTAACGTTTTTGTAGACAAAAGCAGCCTGCAATAGAAGTAGTTTTTCGTAAGTATATATCCAAAATCGTGAAAGAAAGGTTCAACGGTTAAAATTTCCGGTTGATAGCGAGGCCAAAGCAAAGTGCCGACCTAATGCCGATTGAAAACTTGTGGTCAATCGTGAAATGAAGGTTGGTATTTTACTAATCATCACAAACTGCATTGGAGGAACTTTGGCAACGAATTTTTAACGATTAGACAATCCACAGGAAGTTATTTATAAATTGATAGGAAGTATCACAAAACGTATAAAAAATGTTTTACGCAACAAAGGATATTAGACTAAATACTAAAAGTACTACCATTCCGAAAAGTTTTCAAATGGAGCAAAATTGAGTACATGCGAGCTGTTTCGTTAAAGTTTATTTTTCTCTTAGAATTTAATACTTTTAACTTTAATTGTTATGCTATTTTTTAAGTACTAAAACATAAAATAAATTAAAAAAAGAAAAATTGGATTTAATTCACTATTTAAATTTTTATGGAATAAAAGGTGCACAATATACAAACATGTACTCCCTTTTGCACCCTACTGTATGTATGCGTGCATGTATCACGCATGTATGTATGCGTGCATGCATGTGTGCATCCATGTGTCTATGCATCCATGTAGGTATGTGTATGTATGCATTGTAAATGGATAAACCAGTAAAAACTACCGTATTTGACTGTTGTCCTTTACGGACTGGTGGAATCATTCGTCCGTACTTCTTTAACGACAATGCTTGTCAGAACGGTAGTCAATGGTAATCTATTATTCGACTTTTTTCTAAACCTGGTTCAGAGCCTAAACTGCCAAGAAGTTGGCCACACTAAAGCCTATTGTAAATTGCACGCAGTTTTCGTTGTGTGTAGAGAACTACACGGTACATCACTGTGCAAACATCTAAGACTGAAGCGAGCATTAAAACATTAATTAACTGTGGAGGTAACCATACAACTACAAATTACGGGCGTTGCATTATGTATACTCACTTTAAAAAGTCGATGAAAAATATGCTATCAATTTCAATTATGTAACCAAGCGGTTAAACACCATTTTTTAAAACAATTTTCGCCAGATAGCCCAAACAAGTTTCTTTATTTATCATGAGTTCAAGTCTCAAAATACTAATTCCATTAAATATTTTCGTGAAAAAAATGTTTATTTCCTCGATTTACTAGATTTTCTGTAACTGAAAATCAATATTCACATTTTATGAATATTGAATTCGCCTTGGAATTCGCCTCGATAAGTAGCTGTCAAAATATTCCTCAAATAGAAACAATTCGAAATGAATTTCAGAAAAAATTTATTATAAATTAAAAAAAATACGGAAAAGTTAAATTGTTTACATATTTTAATAATTGAAATATACTTCAACAGACATTTATAATTTACTACACTAATTTAAAAAGCACAGAATTGCAAAATTTGCAATTCCGTTTCATATTTTTTCATTTACAATTCCGTTTCATTTTCTTATATTTTCCGAGCACATCCTGAAATATCCGTTGTGCTTCCATTCTGTTCAGTCGAACAACTAAGTGGCGTAATCGTTGTCTAGTTGGCGCGACACGTTGAAAAAAATCGACACTGTTATTTCACGCTCTTGCAGAGTATAGCACTCCATTGTTTCTCTGTTTATATTCTACTTCTGTCTAGTTCACAAATATCAAATATAATTGGCATAAAAACACCATTTGCAAAAGCTATTACATCTTACGGTAGGGTGATCAATTTTGCGCCAACCAGTATTACCAAGAACTAATAATATTTATTCGAACACCTTTGATAAACATGGATTAGATTTTTTAACAATAGTTAAAATAATAAATGCACATATACGAGTATGATTACATATTTAACTTTAATTTAAACATGCTTTCTTTTAGGCTATGATCTCATTGAATGGCTGATGGATCGTTTGTTGATTGAAGAATCGGAGGCGCTGAACATTGCCAATCAACTGTGCTTACATGGCTACTTTTTTCCTGTTAACGATTCTAAAACCTTAACTGTTAAAGATGATTCTTCGCTCTATCGTTTTCAAACAGTCTACTTTTGGCCGTGGCAGCACAAGGCTCCTGACAATGTCGAATATGCCATCTATTTGGTAAAACGTTCTTTGCGCAATAAACAACGTCATGCTCTAGAGGACTATGAAGTGGAAGCTTTAGCTTCGCTGCACAAAAATCTTAAGGGTAAATGGGAGATTATATCGATGCAGGCCGAAGAACAGGTACGCCTGGCTAAAGAACGTAAGAAGGGTGATAAAATTGTAGGGGATTCCCAAGAAAGAGCTTATTGGCGTGTACACCGTCCACCACCGGGCCAGTTTACTCCTCTGGAACCATGCCCTGTACCCTCGAGGGATAGACAAGGTTCAAAGCCGAACAAAAAGAAGACAGTAGAAGATGTGCAGAGAGAGGTGGATTATTTAAAAAAGTCTTTGAATCGTACACGCATGAAGATGTCGCAGGCCTGCGAATCTTTAAGGCTGTATTCTGAAACGTTTTCAGAGTACGATTTCTTTTTGCAACCAGTATTACCCTCGAACCCCTGGGTAACCGAAGATGTTACCTTTTGGCAGTTGAACAACACTTTTGTAGACATACCCACAGAAAAAAGAGTTAAGCGTTGGGCAATTTCTATCGAGGAATTGGTATCTGATCCTACCGGTTTGCAGGAATTTACCACGTTTTTGGAAAAAGAATACTCTCATGAAAATATACGTTTCTGGATAGCCGTTAATCGCTTAAGGAGATCTGCTCATTCTCAAGTGTCCCGTAAAGTCCAGGAGATATACGAGTAAGTTTTTGCTACCGTAAAGAAATTTAAATCAATTTTCTTCCTTTTGAATTTCTTGCATTATTTTGTAAAGAGAATTTCTTAAGCCTGGCGCCCCATGTGAGATCAACATTGATGGCAAAACTATGGAAAGTGTTTTAAAGGGTCTCAAGAATCCCTCCCGTTTCACCTTTGATGCTGCCTCCGAGCATATTTACATGTTGCTTTTGAAAAAGGATTGCTATCCTCGTTTCGTACGTTCGGATCATTATAAACGTTTGTTGGAGACGGGCATTCAACCAGCCCACAAGAAGCGTTTCTTTAATTTTGGTGGTGTAAGTGGTGCCAAAAAGAAAATGACTGCCGCCTTGTCCAGCCAACCCAATCTGGGTGGTAATGAAAGCTCCAGCAAAATGGCCATGACATCGGGCAATACTTTTATGATGACAAACGCTCCTCCACCAGGAAGTTTGGCTAGGCGACGCGGCAGTGATCGCAGTCTCAGCGGTTCGGCTCATGAGCTGGCCGTTATGGGTGTCAATAAAGACAATTCTTCCAAGGTGCCTCATTCCCATTCTCAAAGCAATCTAAGCGAGATACCTTACAGGTAAACTTTATTCGTACTAAAGTATAATTTGTGCCGTTTTTATATAAAATTTTAAACGCTTTTTTCTAATAAAAACATATTGAATTGGTTCTTTTTTTTATAAAATAAATTACGAAATTTTTTCTTTTTTTATGATTTTTTGCCAATAATTTCTGTTCCATTTAAATCATCGCATTTTTGCCATTAACAAAATAAAAATTAAACAACACTTTAACAACAAATTGACAACAAAATTCAAAAATCAAAACCTTTTGTAACGATTTCAACAATCAGTAGTGAAAGTATATATCGCGGTGACATGCCGCCGCCACAAGAAACTCAAGAGCCCATTTGTTGTCTTGTGAATACACGTTTGAGTACACAAAAGGATTACGGAAATCTCAATTGTAGTTTTTCCTCATGCCAGTAAGACTTCCAAACAAAATTTTTACTCTTTTGTTCTCTTTATTCTTTTTGACATCCTACAAATTTAAATGAATGTTTGATTTTTTTAACGTTAAAAGAATCGCTAAATGTTGTAAAAATTACCCCGTCTAATCTTTACTGTTTTTCTGGTCTACAATTTGATCTAAAAAAACATTTTTTTTTATTTCTATTGTGTTTTGTAAATGTTTTGTCAATTTCACGTGAAACCTTGCTATCTACAAATCCACGAATACTCTTAAGTCTCACTATTTCCATTTCGAAAATCTCTTATTAAATCATTTTCGGTTTTTATTGTTACAAATATTCTTTGTTTTCTACAATTTTCATATTTTGCTAAAATTTATTCTGTCGCTGTGTAAGAAAAAGTGAATGCTGCTCAATTCGGCGCAGTCGAATTTTATGTGCTCCTCATTTGATTTGATCAAACTAACTCAGACATTGTACAACTTCTAAAGAACTCGTACGAGTTCGAGTTAGAAGATAATATATTTGAATATAAATTTAAATAAATGGTCGTTCGCATGTCTAAAGGCCCTAACTATCGTAATTGAAACTTAACTGGAGAGGGAAGAATCATAGCAGAAACTGTATATATCAACATGTAACTCTTATTGTACAACTACTTGTAAAGGCTGGTCCAATTAAAACGCCTGATGTTTATTGTAAATAAAACAAAAAGTTCAAACAATTAAGTTTTTTATTCGCTATTTTTAGCTTCTACCATTTATACCAATAAAAAATTATATATAGCTTGTTTTCTATGATTCCCAGCTTTCTATATGTCGACATTTCATAGGAACCACCCTAATCATCAGTAGACTTTGGATTTTTTTGAAAGATATTCTAATTATAATTATAATGTGTTTTACTATGATAGAACACTGTATGCTAGTTATGAGTGAAATAAAATTCGGCCAAATGCTTGTCACGTCTGGTTTCGGTGGCATATCTTAATCAAATAGTCCATTTCTTTATCTCCTCATTCAGCAGACCCTTATTGAAGCCAAAAGTTGGAGTGGGTCCAATAAAAGTCCCCTCGGCTCCTTTCTTGGCTTAGCTGTCAGCCATTTCATAGCCGTGGTACCCCTCATGTCCTGGCACCCAGAATAGGGTGACCTGGTTCTGGCTTGCCAGTTCGTTTAGCCTGTTGTGACATTCTAGTACTAACTTGGACATAAAGTGCTGTTAATATAGTTCCCGTCTTGGGGCTCCATCAACTGAGCTTACAATATCTGGCAATGCCGACGAAGAGTGTTCTCACGATTGTCAGATGCCTGACAACATTGTCGTCTTACAATTGATTGACAATGTTTTCTCTGACAACGTTGTAAGTTAAAAATTGGAAGTTCACACGATTGTAATACATTTTCAGACAATTTTACCGGCAATATTGTAACATCTGACAATCGTGTGTACATAGCTTAACAAGTAGTTCAACTTATATAGTCAGTTGAAAAAGTTATCGGATAATGTACGATGGATTTTATGGGACCCGACATTAACAATGTTGCGTTAATTTTGTTACATTTTGCTTTGAAGTTTGACACTTCTAGTCCTCGTCTACTTTGTCTACAGTCGAAACATTTGTACAAGTTCTGCTTTTAAAATGAGAAGCATAAAAAATAACTTTAATGAATGTTGATAATTAAAAAACCTACAAAAATCTGATTTGATTACATAAACCCAGCATTAACTTGATTTTAATTTTCGAAATATGTAAATGTTGTTATGAAAAATCGGTGTTGAAAAGATATTTTCTTACGTTTCTGATTAGTTACTAATTTAACTTGTTTTGATTCCGTCCAAAAAATAAAATAAAATTATAGAGAAACTCCGAAACCAAAAGCGGCACGCTTAGAGACAACCCAAGAAACCGGCGGAAGTAGTGCTGTTTGTCCCTGGGATATACCCGACGATGTGCCACCAGCAACAGAAGCACCCAAGCCAGCTCAAACTGCAACAACAACACCAGTTAAGTTATCAGTGTGTCCATGGGAACAGGAGACCGAACCAGTGCCAGCCATTAAAACCGGTACACAAAGATTAACAAGGTAAGTTATTGTTCTTCAGGCAAGACTTATAAGAAACAAGTAATGTTGTTTCTTTTTCAACAATGCCCACAGTACCTCATCGGATAACACAGAGGTGGCGGATCGTTTTCAACGCAATTTGGGTATACGTCATCAGAATACAGTGGATAGTGGTGAGGCTGGCATGAAACGTTTAATACCAAATTTCACAGAACAACGAAGAGCCTCAGTGTCTTTTACACCGGGGTAAGATTTATCACTTATTTACTTCTTTGTTAAGCAAATTAAAAAAAATTGTATTTCATTGCAGTCGCATCTCAGAGTTTCCTGCAGGACGACCGTCCACTTCTACCAAAACTTCAACTACACCATCGCCCACGGTGGGCGTAAAACAAGGCGCTTTTACAACATTATTTGCTCCCTTGCAAGGTGCCCAATATGCCACAGCTGCCGTTGCAAACTTGGGCAATGTGATGACAACTACTAATACTGTAACCAAAGATCCTCCTTCTTCCTCAGATGCTGAAGTAGAAGAGGAGCTACATAAACTTTCTCTATCAGAGTCTTCGACTTCAGAAATAACAGTACTGCCGACGCCAAATCCCACACCAACACCACCTCTAATAACTAAATTTACACCACCATTAGAAGAACAAACACTGGTGACTACCGAAACTCAAACACAGCCTCTCCATTTGGAAGAAGAGAGTAGCAGGGAAAGCATAGTCAGTGAGGCGTCGCCTGCCAATGAAAATGAGGAAGGCGAGAAGATCATTAAAGAGGGAGATTTTGAGGCTGAAATAGATTCTGAAATCCAAGAAGTACAAATTGAATTGATCGAAGCTACTGGTGGTTATGAAAAACTTTGTGAAAGTCAAGAAGAGGTGGAAGTTTCACCGCCCACCATACAAATTGAAGCAGAGGAAGAGGAACAAGAGCAGTACCGTGAACTGCCTGAAAAAATATCAACAGAGGAAGCCATAGAAATTGATGAAAGCAGTAAGGAAATTTTAACCAAGAGCACTTCTACAGAAATGCACTCTTCTGCCAAAGCCAGTCCTGAAACTGAAGTCGAAATTACTTTCGCCGAAAGACCCAGTTCTTTGTGTGAAGAAAGTGAATTTGTAGGTCGACAGCAAAACCAGGAAGAAGAGGAAGATAACGATGTTATATCTAGCTCATCCACAAAACCAGCTGATGCTTACAGTACTCATGAAGAACTGTCACCCACCACCGATGAATATCAAGAAGGTTTACAATTTGGTGATGATGGCAAAGACGATTACGATATTGTTGACTCCGATTCAAATGCTGGCTATATACCACCTGCTCCCACGCCAGCACCTTCTATGGCACCCTTGGCTGAAATGGACACCGATACGGTAGATGAAGAGTGCAGTGAAGAGTTTAAGCCAAAAGACAGTCCTCCCGAGGAAAACCTTATCAAATTGCCTGTTTCCAGTATTCCGAAAAGTACCACCGAAGAAGTTAAAAAGAAACGTAAGAAACGTCATCTAGAGTCCAAGAAATCCGCATCAGCTGATGAGAAGGATAAAGCTAGCACATCATCAGCTGTTATAAGTTCAATTGTAGCCACATCAGCTGCCAGTGTTGCTGGGGCCGAAGTTAAGGAGAGTAGTGCCAAAACTGAGACCGACATAACAACTGTTTGTCCATGGGAAGATGAGTAAGTAAAAAATCTAGTTTTTGATGTTAGTATAGTAATGTGCGTTTGCCTGTAAAGACACCCGTTATTGGGAATTTTAAGAGTTAGAAAAAGGGAATTCCATACAGATTTTGCATTTATTGTATGTAACAAACATGACCAGAAATTAGAGTTGTAGCGTTTCATCGTTAGAATCATAAGCTTCAAATGTATATTAAAATTCAAAAGATATGCAGTTATTAACAGAGCGTACTCATAAAGTGAATGTCGTATTGATTTCTCAATTGCCCATGCAGCTTTTCCAATAGAAATTTTGAGTTTTGATAGTTGATAAAGACCAAATTGTTAAAGCTACATCTAGTAATTGGTAGCCATTTATTCGGTCTGTCACAGTCGCCAAATTACCACTCATACATATGTGCAAAGCATACCGTCGAGCTAGAGTTGGCCTCACCGTAAATCCAAAAATCAAAACAAGTGAGAGAAGGTAGGAAAGTTTCGTAGACTTATCAGTCTTCGGAATATTTGGTCTTTATCTGTTATGTTTTTTGAGGTATAGTAGAGGCTTTTTATTGTATATAATGCGTTAATATTTAAAAAAAAAATCACGATATCAAATTAGATCAAATTAGTTTAGTACAATTAGTGGTTTGTTCAACTAAACTTTTTTTATTAATTTTGTTCCAAGTTCTTTTAACAAAATTAACGTTTGCGGTTAATCATTCAGAAAGGCGCTACAGTTTTCACCCCTGAATTATGTTCGAATCTGTAGTTTGCCATATTTTTCTTTATATTCGCTGTACTAAAATATGATCCATTCGGTATTTCCTCTTTGGCGTGCTCTCGGTTGGTCTCTGGACACTTTTTTTTATCCTGCGGCTCTTTAAGCATTTTGTATCCCTCTATCATACACAACAAAATTTTTAATTCATAATTTTACTTAAATAAATTATGTAAGTGAGTTTATATAATTAACGATTTATTGATTATAAATAGAACTCAATTTCCTACGGTGAGTAGATCATAGGAATCCCTCCTATATTAATATTATTGAAACTTCATCACTCAACTATTTAATATATTTATGCAAAATTAAACAAATTTATTGAATTTTTGTTGAACTTTATAATTTTTTTTTTTAATTAGATTTTTGGTTTGTACATTTGTACAAATGGTTATACGAGTAGTTCAAGTTTTTCCCTTTCTTAAGAAGGATTTTTTATGATTTGCTGTGATCATTAATTTTTGATTGAAGAAGACAAGAAAAATAAAAATCAAATCTTTAGCTGGGGGACAACTAGCTAATTCGTAAGCGCTACACTACTCATCAGCACCCATTGGGATTTGAACTCGGGTCATGACGTATCATGATCTGCTGCTTTAACCACTCAGCCATCGAGCATTTAATTATTCTCTGTCTATATTCTACTCATATTAACTCACATATGCATTTTTTTGTACAGCGTTTGCTGTCTCAGAGCTATCGGTATTTCTTTTTAGTTATTAACAAACATATTTTTATGCTCCTCTTGATCGGGAAATAAAAAGTTAATGCCAGTACGGCTTTGAAGACATAGGTTCGGTTGATACTTTAATTTCATATCAAAAAAGTTCATCAATTACGTTTCTCTCTAAACTCTACTAATATAAGGTCTCACTGCGCAGCTTTTCGATACTTTCAAAAAACAAATCGTAGCAAATAATTAACGGTTGTTCATTAGTTTGAAAGGTGTAAAGAAAAGTAAGAAGGTGTATAAATGAAAAAAGTTTTTTTTTTTTTGTGTTTTGACAGTTATTAATAAAACATTTTTCTTTTTAAATTCTCAATAATTTATTTACCTTGTTGGGATATAAAGTTGAGTGTTTGAGAATATCTTTAAAAAATTTCAAACTTCCAATCCTGTCCACTCTTTTGCAGATGACAGCAGCATTCGCTATTCATACTCTTTCAGTTATAGGCCCAGCCTATCAGAGATCGCTGCCAACAGGCTAAATATGAATGATTCACTGAATAGTGATCTTCTATTAATCTCCGAATGGGGTCGCAAAAACAGGGTCGACTTCAACGCTCGTAAGACCCAGTGCTGTTTATTAACGCACAAACAAACGACCACTAATGCTGCTTCATCTGTACTCATGGCTGGTATAAATATTGAGGAATCGGGTGCTGTTGATGTTCTTGGAATGAAAGTACAGTGTGATGTTCGCTGGAATGATCACATTTTTCATGTCTCTAAAGAAGCATTCAAGTGTCTCGGTTTTTTGAAACGGTGTAAGATGTACTTCACTCCATCCGATCTCCTTACTATTTATACCAACTATATTCGACCGAAAATAGAATATAACTCTCAAAGTCTATTTTGGGGTAACTCGACCGTGTGGAGGAGAGGGCGAAGAAGCTTATCGGTGAAGGTAGGGTATCCAACTCTATTGACTCACTGGAGCATCGACGCAGTGTGGGGTGCGTTACTCTCTGAAACTCGCACATTTCTACGTAATACGCGTTCATCGTACAGAGCTCATCCATTTGTGGTCGATTGTGCGGGGTATCGTACTACGCATTGCAGAGAGAATTCGTTTTTCAGCGGTACGCTTCGTCTATGGAATAAGTTGGCTGCAGACGTGTTTCCTGTCTGTTATAACGTTGGAAAGTTCAAGTCAAATGTTCACAAACACTACTCCCTCTTTCCCCCTCCGCATAACCTATTTTCCTAGTTGCGGTACAATGCACTGCATATGCAGTGGTCATCCCCTGAGTACTGGTCCAAGCCAAAAAAAAAAAAGTGTACTGATTATTAGGGTAGCTCCTACGAAATGTCGACATATAGACAGCTGGAAAACACAAAAAATAAATTCAAATACATACGAGGGCTGATAAAAAAAACTGTTATTTTAAATCTTTTCAAAAAGTATTGATTTATTCATTTATGTCCCCTTTAAAGTAATTCCCCTCAGATATAATACATTTATGCCAGCGTTTTTTCCAATTCTCGAAACACTTCTGGAACGCCCTTTTTGGTATCGCCAACAGCAACAGCTCCTCTTTCGATTTTTGTTTTATCTCCTCAATCACAGCAAAACGCTTTCCTTTCTTTCATAGCTATCTTCAGTTTCGGGAAGAAGAAAAAGTAGCTGGGGTCCAAGTCGGGTGAAAACGGTGGTTGAGATATGATAACGGTGTTGTTTTTGGCCAAAAACTCAAGCACAAGCAACGATGTGTGAGCTGGTGCGTTATCATGGTGCAAAACACGTGATTATTTTTCCACAATTCTATACATTTCTGACGAATTGCTTCGCGCAAACGGCTCATACCTTGTAGCAAGAATTCATGACGCAGAATGCCATTACAGTCGAAGACAACAGTGAACAAAACCTTCACATTTGACCGAACTTGACGTGGTTATTTCGGTTTTGGCACTTCTTGACGCTTCCATTGGGATGATTTAGCTTCTCGGCCTTCCTTAAACCAGTTATACCCCAATTAGACTTGTGTCCCGCTCGCCAAACGCCACAGTCAAGATTTCAAATGTCCTTGCGTATTTAACTTAATTTTTTACACAAAACTTACGTGCTGTTGATAGAACACAGACGAGCAACTCGTTTAGAAAATTTGTATGAAAGTTACTCAATTTTTTGAGTGGTTTCCATATAAAATTTTTTAGACGAAAGCTTGTCTGTGTTCTATGAACAGCACATTAATACCGTTTCTTTGAATCCTCGTGCATATGATAGAGTAAAATATAAACTTTTGCTGAAAAAAGTGTTTTTAGCCACGTTTCTGCGTTTTTCTCATAAAATTTTAGAAATTTATAGCGAAATTCTGTGCCTTAGATGAAAATTCTACTGACAGATCCAGCGTATACATTGCCCCGGTCTTATCAAGTGCCTAGAAATTATTCTTTGATTGTTTTCGGGTGAAAATGGGGTTCATATAAGTGATTCTTCTTATAAATTTTCTATACAAAGTGTAAAAAATTTCCGTTTTTATATTTTACTAATCGTACCTGCAGTGGCCTCCGCGGAGCAAGTTATGCCTTGGCCTACGCCAAACTAGGGAACACAGCTTCACAACTTTCGTCACCAGTTACACTCATAGAAAACTGGTCATAACTGTGATGTATTTTAACATCAATGCAATGACAAATATCATTGTTTTTGACCCCATGACACTTTTCATCGCTATGATGTCAACCATTACATCAGTTGCTCTAATTGTCATTAGCAGTAATTATGACAATTATTTCATCAATGTCATGTCAAACGGACATCATGGTGATGCTTTATTGGAATACGTTTGATGTGAGCATGTGATCAATACAGTGACACTCTAATATCAAAGAAATGACTAATGAAAAATATTATCAATAGAATATCACACTAAGGCCAACTAAAATTTGGTTTTATTATGATGTAAAAATCTCATTGATGTGATGGCTCATTAACATCAGAAAAATTACTAAGTGAAGTAAATTTTATGACAAAATGTCATCAGTTAACATGGCATGCTATCGCTAACTGAACTTAAGCTCTAGTTATATTTAATTTAATTCAAAAATATGTTCAAGCATATAAATTTATATTTCACTGCTTTCAAGAAACCAATGAGAATTAAAAATGTTCTAATACTTTTGATGACTTACTGTCATCAATATAATGTCTGTGTGTGGCCTCAGCATTTTACTCTCTATGCTCTCATTGTGTTCGTTATTTAACAAACGTCGCATGTTATGACAAAGTGTCACCAACATGATGTAGTATCATTCATTTATATATTCGCTTTAAAGTCATACTTTTTGCCTTAGCTTAAACAATACTTGCTGTGATTACAAATTTACATCTGTACGATGCTTTTTTTTCTACTTCTTAAAAATTCATTTAAGTTTAATAATAATGATTTTAATAACAAAATTCTTTTTCAACAATAAATTGAAAATATAATACTATTAACTTTTTTTAATTCAATTTTGAAAAATTAGATATATTATAATTATTAATCAAATGTATCATTGAATTGATGTCACCATAATTGTAGCATTGATGATACTCAATGTATGACAAAATTCTCTGATGAATTTTGTCATTGAGATTGATGTCTGTTTTCACATTACTGATGACTATCTACATAATATTGATGTCACTATTCTGATGTTCCACCGTCATCAATATGAAGACGGTTTTTCTATGAGTGTATGACCTTTTTGAGGAAATCTGGATTGCCGTTGACGATGTTCAACAGCTCCTGAGCGATGTCCCCACGACATTGTTTGTACTCAAAATTTAGTAAATTTCGTAAAAAAAAATCGAAGAGCATACCAAAACACGACTAACCTTTTTATCTGTCAAGAACAAGCTTTCAATCCGAATTGGCTGATATAGTCAAGATATACAACAGAGATGTGCACCAACAGAAAAAATGCGAAAATCGAACATACGTAACTCACAAAATTTTAAAATAATGGTTATTTTTTGATCAGACCATGTACCTTTTTTAATTGAAACAAGTTTTCAGTTCCAAAAAAAAAAACAATGTCTTTTAGACAGCGAAAATTTACTGTAATTCTTAAGCTTCTTTAAATCATACTTATTTCTTCCTACCTTAAAACTTGCCTTTTATTATATTTCTTTTCAGAAATGTTACCACCAGTGATGGAACTTTTACCAAAACCTATGCCACCCTGGGGTATTTATGAATAAAACCCAATCTATTTCGTTCCGTGGTCAATAAGCTATTAAAACGTAAAACTTACAAAAAATGACACAAACAATTTATCTACGCTAAGAACTTATTTAACAACTTTTAGATTTTAATTAACAAGCAAAATTATAAGAAACAAAATCAGTAGAACGGAGCAAAACGAGAGAGAGAAAAAAAATTAACTTGGTTATAAACTGTTAAGCAACACTTTAAGAAAATTAAAAATAAATATTCATAAATATAATCTAGACGCTAGAATAAAGTAAACTAAACAACTAAAACTGAAAGAGCAAACGGTGTATAGACTTTAGAAAAGAGAAATTTTCGGCAATAAAACAGAGCAAAGAGTCATTAAGATCATTACAAAAGGAATTTCGAAATAAAACTAGTTAAAAATGTTTTATGTTTTGAAAATATATTTTATATTAAGCTCAAGAGATTGAGCTATTTTTATTACTTTTTCTTGTTTTGCATTAAGGTCTTTTCGCAAAAGTTTTCTTAATTAAATAATTCTTAATTTAAAAAGTTCCTGTTGCTTGTATTTACTGCAATTTTACTTAAGGAATTCTGGATTTACTTA
Source organism: Thecocarcelia acutangulata (assembly GCA_914767995.1). Lineage (NCBI taxonomy): Eukaryota > Metazoa > Arthropoda > Insecta > Diptera > Tachinidae > Thecocarcelia > Thecocarcelia acutangulata. The sequence goes on along the minus strand of OU612095.1, from coordinate 83,851,152 downwards.
GTGTCAACGATAATTGTCACAATGCTGTATGCAATATAAATACAAAAGGTTCAAAAGCTACACTTGAACTATAAAAAAGAAATGAAAGGTAGCAGTCAATCGAAGAACAATCTAATGCTCGAGCAAAAGAGCCGCCAATAGGTAGTCTTGGGCACAAAAAATATAAAGAAACGAAAAACGCAGTACATTGTGTTATCCGGAGATGTAAAGTAATGCTGGCGATTACTCAATTAACAATTTATATTAAGAAAAAAACATTGCCTAATAAAAAGCAGATCTACAATCCGCTGTCTCTAAAGAGTTATCAATGAGTTGACTGAACAAGTCAACCATTGCCACCCACCCTGACTCCCTTCCCATACATGAGAAATAGTTATGCATAAGTACCAATTCGTTCACATATTGCGCCATATTCGTAACAGCCAGTTCGGCGATGTCGAAAGGATAAGTTCATTCGCACTCTAGGCGAAAGCAAATTGGTTTGGGTTTTTTCTAACTTTATTCTTCGCAAACGATGTGTCAAAATTCAATTAAAATACATAAGTTCAAGCGAACGAACAATAGTGACCTAGACAAACCCAAATTTATTCAAATGTGAGTAACTAGCTTTCTTTCGCATACATTTTCATGCGATATCGTCGAACAGGCTGTAAATGAATGTTATCGACAGTCTCTACCTATCCCTGAAGTCTAGAAAATATCCAAGGCCTATCAAAAATGGATAATTCCTGACAAAGGGAAATGTATAATCGAGCATTTTATTATGTTTTCTTAATGCGAAGACGACGACGCATCTGGGAATATGGGGGGTTCACTTTGGAGCGAAATGGAGCCTTCCTTATACTCTTAGCGATCTAAAGTTCATGGTATTATAAGCTGTTAAAAGAAACAACTTCTTCAATGTTCCCAACCATACTGCCGTGTCACTCTTTATTTAAAAGCTTGGTATGCCAAAATTCAAATACACAATCAGAGATTTAAATAAGTAAAAGAGAATATGAATGTATGCCGAACAGTACACAAGTTATTACAATTTGCAAAGCATCCGATTGTAAGCGGTTGTGTCAACAGAAAAATCCAAAATAATCATGTTAAGCTCAACAAACAACTAGCATCCGATGCAGATTAGTCTTTTTCTACTCATTTTGTTAAATTAAATGTACAGCAAAGCAAAGAAGAAAAGAAATGCTAATAATATAGTTTTGAACTTGTCCAATCTTCACTTACAATGTATACAGTGTTGGATGCATCTCACGGCCTAGATCATCACTGTGTAAATGTAAGTAGGAATTGTATACAGACTTCAGATGGGTCGCGCTTACATTATCTTGTCACATACATCTTAGATCGTAGATGTATGTGACAAATATTTCACTGGGTGTATAAAAATAACAATGTGCTCCTGTTCAATAGTATACACTTTATAAAATAAAACAATTTTAGTCCCAAAATTAAAAAAAGAAAACTAAAAAAGTTGACCGCAACTATTCGGGTATGTTCTTGATTCTACTTTGAAGAGAAAATAGTTTGAAATCACTTCAATTTGAAGCTTCGGTGCTCTACATTCTACTCGTTACTTTTCATTTGTGTTTTGATTTCGAACATTAATTTGTAGTGAATTGCCTGTTTCTTGAAACTACTTTTTCACAAAAAGTAGTAGTTTGAAAACACTTTTTAATTTCTTTGTGAAAATGAAAACTTTTACTGATAAACTGAGTATAATTATAATCCCATTGAAATAAAAGGATTATATGACGAAATATTTATTTGCGTATATTTATAGGAAAATATATTTGCATATATTTATAGGAAAAGTAAGCAAAATATTACATAAAAAACTAATATTTGTAATTTTGTTTTTTGTAATTAAAGTCGACTGGCGATATTACCTCTTATTACAGCGGTTACGGAATCACTAACTCATCAGAATCATCGTCATCACTAGGATTCACCGCCACCGGCTATATCAAATTTTTGCATAAAATGGCACTTAAAAAATTACGATTATCGTTGTTCACGGAGAATTAAATAAACCTAACTAAATTTGGCTCTTATACAATAACTAGCGATCGACTAAAAATTCTGCACGTGGTTTTTTAGGCAAAAGGCCTATCGCAAAAAATAAAATAAAATTGAAAATATGGCTCATTTCAGTACTGGTTTATATATGTAAAAAAAAATCAAATAAAATTGATAACATGGTTCGTGTCAGTACTAGTTATTCCAAAATTTATCCAGGTTTTATTTTCGAATGAAAGAATGATACACCCAAACTACTACTTTTTCAGAACAACTAAAATTAAAAGTTAACTTTTTAAATCATTTTTTATTTTCATTCCACTACTTTTCTGGAACATGCCGGATTATGTATTAAATGTACATATAAACAAAGTTAATGAGTAAATTTAACATTTTCAAAAAATTTTATATACAAATACCTACATTTATTTCTATATGGAATTATTGTAACTTCGTTGTAATTTACAGGCCATTCTCCAAAAAGACAACGTACAATGTTAATGATTAATGGCAGTTAATGAAATAGTACAATTCATGAAATAAAAATGTTATGTCAATAAATGTTAAACGTTAAAAACGGATTTAAAAAATTTTTTTTTCAAAATGTATCTTTTTGGGAAAAAATGTATTTCTTGGGAAACTAAAATATATCTTTCTCGAAATTTTACTGGCAACACTGATTACAACAGATTATAAGGAGAACGTTTTTTTTATCTTCAATCTATTATCCAAAACAGATTTAAAATTTTTTTCAAAATGTATCTTTTTGGGAAAAAATGTATCTTTTTGAAAACTAATATGTATCTTTCTCGAAATTTTACTGGCAACACTGAATACAAAGGATTATAAGGAGAACGTTTTTTTTCTTATCTTCAATCTATTATCCAAAACGGATTTAAATTTTTTTTCAAAATGTATCTTTTTGGGAAAAAATGTATCTTTTTGGAAACTAAAATGTATCTCGAAATTTTACTGGCAACACTGAATACAACAGATTATAAGGAGAACGTTTTTTTAAATCTCCAATCTATTATCAAAAAGGGATTTAAATTTTTTTTCCAAAATGTATCTTTTTGGGAAAAAATGTATCTTTTTGAAAACTAAAATATATCTTTCTTGAAATTTTACTGGCAACACTGAATACAACAGATTGTATGGAGAACTTTTTTTTAAATCTTCAATCTGTTATCAAAAACGGATTTAAATTTTTTTTTCAAAATGTATCTTTTTGGGAAAAAATTTAATTTTTTTTAAACTTGAATCTATTAGCAAACAGTTGGTGGAGTTTGTTGTTAATGCGCTGGCTTTTAGTGGGAAATAGAATGTATTTGATAATAGTTGGCCTACTGTAAACAGATACATCTTAAAAATAAATATGTTTCAAGAATTTGTAATGATCTTAAAACTTTTTTATACGGTCAAAAGTTTAATAACTAGATAAAGTTAAATGTGTGATGTTGACAAATTTAAGCTAAAAAAATATGTTAAATTATTATATAAACTTAAATGTACTATTAGCAAGTAAGTCTTTGAAGTTAAAGCTATAATATAATTATTTAAAACAAAAAGAATAATAATATAAAAAAAAACTGAGTGAGCTAAATGCAACACAAATAAAATCATAAAAAAATGACGGCTGAGTTTAGCGAGATAAAATTGACAAAAAACTAAAGTCAAAAAGTTAAAAAAAAAGAATAATAATGAATACGGAAAGACAAATCTTTATATTAAGAAGAGTTTTTAAGCACTTGATGCAGACAGAGCATTAAAACAGCAGGAAAATTATAGCGGTGGATATAAATCACATTTAAAATAATGACATTTTTGATACTCTGTTCTTCATTAACGAATATTGTTATTTAATATTTAAGTTTCGTTTAAATTTCCTTAAGAAACTTAAACATGAAACAGTTGTGCCTTAGATGATTAAATCTAACGTTTTAATTTTGAGTTTTATAAAAAAGCTCCTTCATCATGCAGCTGCCTACTTGCTGCTTGAGCATTTACTTCAAATATTAGAGCTTTGAAAAAATTTATGAGATTTAAGATCACTGTATGCTTAAGCACCGCTAAGTTTTCCACTATTGTTGTATGGTTTATAAATGTTATATGATTTATATTAAACAGTATATCGTTGATCTCATGCAGAAATGTCCTAACAAACATACTCGCAGTTCTATAGGAGAAGGAAAACCCATAATGTAAACTTTATACCTACACTGAAAAAATTTTGTTCAGAAATTCTCTGAATTTTGACATTACTTTTATGAATTTTTTCATTATTTTTCAACCATTGTAACTTTACATAGAAATAATGAAACAAGTTTCATTAGATTACTTTAATGAAAACCTACATAAAAGTAATGAAACATTTTAATAAGAAACCTGACTTATTTTCATTAAAAGTATGAAAGACAAATCATATGATTAGTGGAATAATTTCTCTAGATCAAAGAATCGATTTCATAAAGCACATGAAAACTGTACATTAAATTAATGAAAAATTAACGTTTATTTAATGAAATAACTTCTTTGTACTAATGTAATATATTCATTAAAAATATGAAACTCCTTCATAATGTCAATGAAGTTATTTCATTTATCTAATTTTATTGTTCATTGAGCACCTGACAAATTTACATTAAATCAATGAAATAGTTACATTTGTTTAATGAAATAATATTATACCACACACTAATAAAACATGTTCACAAATGTACGTAATAAGATCAATGGAATTATGTACATAGATACCCAAGTTCGGTAGCCAGAAATTTATTTGTAATTAATCTAATGAATTTTATTTCATTGGAATTATGAAACTCATAAAACTTACGTTTTAATGAAAAAAACTTGATATTTTTTAAACTGTAGTTTAAGATTAATAAATGCCCATTAATATATCTTACCAAAATTCAAAAAATTTAAAAAAAATTTAATTTTGTTGTAGTCATAAATCCAATGATTTTTTTTAATGAAACTTTGAAACTTAATGAAACCATTCTGATGGAACTATTTCATAATATATATGTTTCATGCATATTGTGAAAAGTTTTCATTGGATTAATGAAAAATATTTAATGAAACAGTTTCATTAAATATATGACGCATAATTCTTTCAGTGTAGGTTCATCTACAAGTAATTTTTTTTTGTTTAATTTCGTATAAAAGCGATATTTATGAAGCGATTTAATTAAATTTTTATGACGCTGTATATTTATGTGAAAAGTAGTAGAATCCCTAAAATGGTTCTATTCAGGGAAAATGCGAGTTAGGGCCTTTCTACATGAGACTGACGATATATAAAATTTGTTAAGCTACGTACACACGGTTGTCAGATCTTACAATATTGCCACTAAAATTGCATGAAAATGTATGTGTGAACTGACAAATTTTAACTTACAACGTTGTCAGAAAAACCATTGTCAATCAATTGTAAGACGACAATGTTGTCATACAGCTGACAATCGTGAGAACACTCTTCGTCGGCATTGCCAGATAATTGGCTGGTATTGTAAGCTCCAAGGTGCATTAACGTATACACGGTGGCAGCACTACGGCATATGACAGTTTTTTTTTACTGGCAATATAGTAAGCTATTTACGTCAAATGTATTGTTTACATTTTTGAAAGAGAATTTAGTGCTTTATTCTGAATTAAACATATACAAATTATTTTGTAAACATAAAAATAATTCAAATAAATATAATTTATAATTATGAAAAGGTACATTTATAGTTTATAATTGTGAAAATAGTTACAAATATTTTTGGCAAACATAGCTTACCACATGCCTGTTTCTGTTGTATTGTTGTAATTTTGCTCTCGTGCTGCCGCCGTGTATACGTTAATGCACCTTGGTAAGCTCAGTTTTAATTGTCAGATGTATAAAATTAATGCACCTGACAATGACATCATTGTCAGAAAAAAGTTTGATGGGCAACACTGCCAAACAGATCGTTGTTGATATACATAAGTCGTAATGTTTTACAACATGTCTGGTATTTTGTTTTCATCTCACAATCTAACAACTGTGTGAACTGACAATTTTTGTTGTCAGATGAATTATTTGTCAGACCATAGACTGACAATGAAACTGTAAGATTTTCTTACGATCGTCTGAACACACAATTTACTTCTGCGGGACAATTTTTTATTGTCTCTACATTGTCAGCATGTTGCCAGATCTTACAATATTGTAACATCTGACAAACGTGTGTACATAGCTTTAGACATTCTGAGAGTGCCGCACAGATTTAAACGCTTTATAGCTGCTGCCAGATTTATTGTATGGGCGCATGGAAACGTATGACAGTAAACTGTTATATGCATAAAAACTGGTATAATATTAAATATAAAAATCATAGGATAGCTGTTACGTATTTCAACTCTGTTAAAAATTTATACAAGCAAAATTATTATAATATTTTTACTGTTATACATCTAGAATACTTTTGGAATATTAATGTTTCAGAAATTATCGCCCATCAAACATAAACGCTGGCCCGTATTTTGTGGATCAGAATGCTGAGTTGCAGATTATTTATGAACTTTCTCTAGACAAATTAGAAATGATAGCAAAAATATAACACTGTTCAACAGCGTACGTATCCTTTGCATAGAAGTGAACTATAATTCGATTCGCTATTCAGTTTTTCTTTATCATTTAAGGAATTCGTTTACAGGTCTAGGTAACTCATAAATTACTCATTCTCGTTTTTATTTTTTTCAAAAAGTTTTTAAACAGGAATAGAAAAATAGAAATAACCAACTTTCTTTACAGCTATAACAATTTTTGATTTGATCCAAAATTGAACTAAATAGCTGAACTAAATGGTATGTGTGAATTTAAGTAGCAAACACATGAAAGCAGATGCGCTATTCTTTCTAATAAAATATTGAATAACTTGTTTGCTAATAGGGCATTTATATCTACCTAAAATTGATTAGATTTGCAAGAAAATCTTGAAACAACTCTTAAGCGTTTATACTGTTGTTTTTTGCTAGATTGAATTTTTATAAAAATTATTTTTCCAAAGAGTTTGGCAATAATTACTGTATCACAATGAATTCATCTTTTAAAAGTACAGTTTTTTTTCATTGCAGCATAGTATTTTTAAGTACTGCTGTGAACAAAATCACAGTTGTGTAATAGAGTATTTATAAAAATCTACTTGATTTCGTCAAAATTTGGTCGCCATGTAGATTTCAATTTTAATGGGAAATTTCGTCAAATTCAACTAGATTTGACTCGAAATCCAGTAAGTACTAGATTTGCGTTTAGGTGTAACTGGCCTATAACTTTTTCTCCTGCTTGAATTCTTTAATTTTACAGACGCTGGTCCAATACTTTTTCTTATCTAACATTACTAGATCTCCTGCTTCCTAATGAATAAATTTTGGATATCTAAATTGTGATGCGAAGTGAATGAGTGCTGACTTTTAAGAAAAGTCAGTGCGAGGAGTAAATGTGAATAGTTAAGTTAGTTTGAACAGGCTGCCCACTTGACTTCAAACTGCTCCCGTTTTATTGCCTGAGATTGTTATGCATCTTAGCAATGTGCAGATACCTAAAGATTGAAATATGAACCAGTCAGAGACTCGGGGAACGAGTGGAATTCAATAATTTTTCCACTGAATAATCGGTCTACCTAAAGACAACATCTTTAAAGCTGGTTAACAATAGAAAAAGTATTCAACACTTTCCTCACAACGGCTGCATTAATCATTATACGGAAACTTTAAGCTCCTTGCGTACAACCTCATGTGGCAGTGTCCAGTGAGAGCAGCCACTATAGTATGCAATCTTCTATGGCGTAGACCCTCAAAATAATAGTCCTCTTTTCATCATAGCTGTGCCAAATTAAACTCGATATTTCACAGGTAGTCTTACTGAAACAATTGCCTTATTTAGTACCTAAAAGCTGATACTCCATATAGATTTTACAGATTTGATGTGCGATTCCTACACGGAAAAGCTCCTCGTATGAGCAAGTACCGCTGTTGAGCTTAAAGACAGAAATCCTTATTCTATATTTCGTTTAAATTTTATTTAATGACTATTATATTTTTCTGATGATTTTTTACCTATTACAATTTTGATTCAAGTATTATGAGTTTTTAAGCCGATAGCAACAGTAGTGGAAAGATTTACATCAGCACCTGCCTTTGCGGCCTTATCTGATTATTGAGTGATTCACGATTCACCTGGGGACGCTGGTGGCTTACTAGGCCCACAAAGATAGCAAGTTTTGTCATACGAGCAACTTCTTGTTTAGGAATTCGGGCCTTCTAATCCCTCTTGGAATCATTGGAAGACAAGGCTTAATGAGTTGGTAGGCAGCATCAGCCCTTAAACCAACTCATCCGTCAATCATCACCACTGGTTCCGTACAGTACATCTTATCTGTTTTAAAGGCAACATACCCTTGGGGAGTTGTTAGTCCCCGAAAAAAGCCACGCACCTGTGTTTTAGATTTAAGCCACAGCCAGAACGTTCCAGCTAAGGTAGGCACCTCAACCAAGATCAGCCCGGGTTGAACTGCAAGCAGAACTGCCCCGGGGCATGCTGCTCACGTTTAGCCAATTTATATCCTTGGTAAGGGTTTCGGAAGCCAACACAATATAAGACATGCGGCTTCATAGAGTTTTATTTTCTATAACAAACAGGTGCCCTGTTCCCCTCTTTAGCCGAATCGCACAAAGCCCTGGTTTGGCATACGCCAAGGCAGAACCTGTTCCCCGGGAGGACTGCTAGGAAAATTAGGATTATAGAATAATATAATGTGTATTGATGTCTTTCTAAAGATGGCTCTATAGTAAACAATTAGATGATGTAAAACTCAAGCGAGTTTATTCAAGAATTGATGCTCTTTATGGACCTTGGGCCTTCAGCTGAGATGCTTTAACTTCTTTGATAGGAACCACTAGATAGGAACCGGTTTTGGTTCCTTGGCGACGGACAAGTAAAACTCTTTCTAACTTTCAATTCCAGTTCAATTCATTTATTTATTATTAAGTTTTACAAATTGCGTTATGTTTAAGTTTTATAAATTTATATTAATTTCACAAGTTTATTTTTTAGGAATTCAATTATAATTCAGTTATATGCACAAGTTTCACTAACTCAACAATTTAGTTCATAACTTATATTTATAAAAGGTAAGGTTTGACGACCGCTTTTCGTCCGCCGCTGTACACGTCTTAACACCAACTTTGATAGGAGGAACTAGAAAACCTGATTTCTCGAGCCAGGGATTTGTGATATGGCTATATCACAAGAAACTGCTTTGTGTGCCTAGTAACCAACATGGAAATGATGATGAGCCTTTGATATCATATTTCGCCATAAGTGGCAGGTGGTGATGTAAATCAAATCCACATCTGTGCCGAATTTTCGTGAAAGTATTTATAATATAATATAGATCTAGTTCAAGAGGTATGTATTATCGTCATCATGACAAGAAGACGTCCCAAAATTTTTGCCATTTATTTACTTGTTGCCAAAAACAGTTGAATGTCGTTCACAGCCTCTATCTGTCGCCTTGCTCTAAGAAATAACGAAGTTCTATCAGAAAATATATAATTGCTGTTGATGACGGACCTAGTATAACCGACTGTTTTTTATGCCATCTTGATATGACGAACAGAATATGGGAAATTCATTTTTTACTTACTTTTAATTTTATATATGATATCTTTGATCTGACTTATGTCCTGCAATTCTCGTTTTCAATTTGTTTTTTGTAGTTCCGACGTAAACTTTACTACAATTTTCTTGTTCATTACCCTGACAAGGAATTCTATAAACCGAATTTGAAATGTTATAGAATTCCTATTATTATGCTGGTTGGAGTACATACACATATGTACATAGATACCCAAGTTCGGTAGCCAGAAATTTATTTGTCATTGATCTAATGAATTCTATTTCATTGGAATTATGAAACTCATAAAACTTATATTTTAATAAAAAAACTTGACATTTTTTAAACTGTAGCTTAAGATTAATAAATGTCCATTAATATATCTTACCAAAATTCAAAGAATTTAAAAAAAATTTAAATTTGTTGTAGTCATAAATACAATGATTTTTTTTAATGAAACTATGAAACTTAATGAAACCATTCTGATGGAACTATTTCATAATATATATGAAGTTTCATGCTTATTGTGAAAAGTTTTCATTGGACTAATGAAAAATATTTAATGAAACAGTTTCATTAAATATATGATGCATAATTCTTTCAGTGCAGTGTACATACCTTCGACACTGCTCAGACTAACAAAAATTAATTCAACAACGCACACACCGTAGGATAATAAAATACATTGGAAGAACATAAAAAAGAAATAAATAATATCAAATAGAGAAAAAATAAACGGCAGTAAAAAAGTAATATAAAAAACAAAAAAAAAAAAAAAAAACGGGGAACTCATGATGCAAAACAAAACTCTAGCTATTCCGGTATAATGACGTTTTTTTTACAAATTAATAATAAAAATATGTATAGGCATAGAAAACACGGACGACAATCATAAGCTTGTCACAAAAATAATACGGAATGGTTTGGATTATCGTCTAACAACACATAAAAATTATACAGTAAAAAAAAATTATAAATAGCTTGTTTTCTTTGTTTCCCAGCTATCTATAAGTCGACATTTCATAGGAACTACCCTAATCATCAGTAGACTTTGGAAATTTTTGAAAGATATTCTCAAACATTCAACTTTATATCCCAACAATCTAAATAAATTGTTGAGAATTTAAAAAGAAAAATGCTCTAATAATATCTGTCAAAACACAAAAAAAAGCTTTTTCATTTATACACGTCTCTAACATTTCTTCACACCTTTCAAACAAATGAACAACCGTTGGTTGCTACGATTTGCTTTTTGAAAGTATCGAAAAGCAGAGAACAAAAATTCAAACAAAAAAATTATAAATAGCTTGTTTTCTATGTTTCATTTGTTTGAAAGGTGTAAAGAAATGTTAGAGACGTTTATAAATAGAAAAGCTTGTTTTTTGTGTTTTGACGGATATTATTAGAGCATTTTTCTTTTTAAATTCTCAGCAATTTATTTGGATTGTTGGGATATAAAGTTGAATGTTTGAGAATATCTTTCAAAAATTTCCAAAGTCTACTGATGATTAATGTAGTTCCTATGAAATGTCGACATATAGATAGCTGGGAAACATAGAAAACAAGCTATTTATAATTTTTTTTACTGTATAAATGTTAGAAGCTTAAATAGCGAATAAAAACTTAATTGTTTGAACACATAAAAACTTTAGACAATTAATATGCATTTTTTCCTTAACAAACATATAAATATATTTTCCTTTGCAGTATAATAAAAATATATATTTTCACTTTATAGCCAAATAGTATTATAACCACAAAATAATGCAACAAAAGTTAATGCAAAATTAGTTTCAAATTGTCACTGTTTACGATTGGAATTCCTTATCTAAATTATCTGCTGCTAGGGAGACATGAAGAAAGAAAAAAAGTACTCTTTTAAAATTAAATCGCCCATAAGTTCGATTAATTCATATGATTTAATATCGTTCATTTGAAAATATGTTGATAAAAAATATAACTACTAAAAAGAGCACTGCGCAATCAGACAATTTATTGTATGCTCTGGAGCTGGCAACTGGGTTCAAGAAATGCCCAACACTTTGTGGGGTCTTATAATTTAAGGCCTAACCATAATGTGCATAGACTGGCTCAAGCCACCTTAAGTAACTGTACGAATGCATGTAATCAAATGTGTATAGCTATAATGTACTTAATGAAACTTTTCGTTAACCTACCGTTTAGGCAGGAAAGTAATGTCATGAAAGTGGCAATACACTCACACTTTCCACAGTTGCGTCTAATGTCAGTTGCTTAAGCAAAGTACGCATCTTCTGTACGGAATCATTAAAATAAAGAATAATTGAAACAAATAAATCTATTTGTATATAATTTAATAGAAATGTGTTTTAGCTTTTTTCAGTTTTTAATTACACAAATTACTACAAAATTGTTTTTACTTTTTGTTTATAAATTATTCCATACAAATACTTTGTTGTCATTTTTAGTACTTTTTTATGTAATCTACTTGGAATAGGCACAAGTATTACGAAGTTGTGCAACAATGGGTTTAAAATCATTAAGTTCATATAAGTACATTAAGTGCTGTCCACACCTGACATGAGAACACTAACAGGAACAGCAAAATACTGTTACTGCCAGGTGTAGACTGCAAATTTTACTGTTTCTTGCCGTCCTGACACGGCTGTTAAGACGTCTGTTTTAAAAGCTGTGTCTCAACAGAAAATGAGATTTTAATAAGAGAAAAGTAAAAATTGTTTTAAATTAAGAGAATTTATCAAAGAAAAGTTAAAATTTTTAATTTAGATTGCAATTTTTGCAATACAAATAAATTTTTTTCCTTAAACTATAAAGAAGGGCATATCAAGTGATGATGTGTTTTTGTTGACGGAGTTAAAATGATGGAAAATCAAGACATACGTGTACTCCACCATGCAGCAATTGGGTCATTAAAGGTTTGTTTTAACAGTATGTGTTAACAGCTTTTCATGTCTAATGAAGACGGGCAATTATGGCCAACTAAAAGACGTTTTTTATTCACATATGCATTTGACAGGCTTTTCGTTTAATTTTGGCAAAAGCTTAAGCCAATCTATGCACATTATGGTTAGGCCTTTAGTCTGGTATTAAAGAAATTTTTGTTGACTTCGTTCCTAAGTACAGTGAAACTTCTGCACGAATAAACTTTGTTGAGCCGAACGCTTTTATAGCCGGACACTAACCGCCTTATTCATAAAAAATTTCATGTTTACAGCCCGTCTACATTAAACATGAAACACTGTTAGGACATACTGTTAAAACATACCTTTGACGGCTCGATTGCTATATGGTGGAGTACCCGTATGTCTTGATTTTTCATTATTTCAACTCCGTCAACAAAAGCACACCATCACTTTTTATGCCCTTTTCTATAGTTTGTGGAAAAAATATGTTTTTATTAAAAAATTTATAATCTAAAATAAGAATTTGAACTTTTTTTTGGCAATTTCTCTTAATTTGAAACTATTTTACTTTTTCCGTATTAAAATGTCATTTTCTGTTAAGACAGAGCTTTTAAAACAGACGTCTTAACAGCCGTGTCAAGACGGCAAGAAAACATTAACATTTGCAGTCTACAACTGACAGTAACAGTATTTTGCTGTTCCTGTTAGTGTTCTCGTGTCAGGTGTGGACAGCACTTTATTGAGCGTTCATTTGACAAGATTTGTATAAAAATTTTTCAAATAGGAATTTAATAAACCAAAAAAGCCATTTTCTATGAATAAGGCAAATTTAAAAAATAAGCGGATGGAACGCGTAAAACACAAGACGAATTAACTCACTTTGGTTGAAACTCACCAACAAAACGAGAATTATATAATTTTGTAAAACTATTTCTTCAGCCAAATGGCTTTGACCGATCAAAGTATCTACGTTGTAAATTTGTATATTAAAACAATAAATTTAAAATCTGTTGTGGAAATAAAATTTTATGAGGGATAAGAGAGAGGTGGTACATAAATTTTTATATAAACACTAAAACATATTTCCCTAAAACATAATGCTAGAGGCAAATTTGTCGTATCGAAAATATTAAAAGTCATTTTGAAACTCAACAGTTCAAGTTGAACAGATCTTTGTGAAAGCAGTCTAATTTGCATAAATTTTGTAACCAAGCTTGGTTTTCATCAAATATAGCATTATATAATAAAATACTTTAAAATATTTATTTTTTATAATATATTTCTTATAAACGCGAAATCTTTCATAATTGGATTAAAATTTCGCTTCCGTTAGAGTCCGCTTGTAAGAGGTTTCACTGTATTTATGTAGGAGAAAATTAGCTAAAATTGAAATATTCTTCTCTCCAAATTAGAGAGAAAAATTTGCAATTTTGGTTAAAAACTACTAAAACTGCAGCTCGTACATTTTACGGCTTTACCATTTTCTTGCCGGCATTACCAATTTACGAGATAGTATTACCTTTATTATCAACTAAACTAATATTTGGTTGCCAACCACTTTAAATATAGTTTTTTTTAATTAGAATTGACTCCAGCCAAAGTCATGCATATATAGTCTGATTTCAATTCTGATTGAAAACGGAGTTCAATTCATATTTTGCTCTCAAGAAAATTGATAAACTAAAAAATGTTTTCCATTGAATGTTTCACGAATGAAAATAATATTTTCTGTTAATAATAATAATGAACTATTTCCGTTTTTAGATTTAAAAAACGGAAATAGTTCGATGCCTGAATATGTAATTTTTTTTTTTTTTTTGATTTTCTAAAATATAATAATTTGATACTGATTCTAATTATTTGACCTTTTAAACAACATTTCAATTTAATTTATAATAATTTGATTTTCTAAAATATAATAAGATAATAAAAATGAAAATAAATTTGAAATGAGTTTTAGTTTGAAAAATCCATACAAAATTTTACTAATATTCATTTCAAATATATTTTAACTTTTTATGTATGCGGCCAATAATGTTTTTTTTTTTTGAATGATATAAGGTTTTTAAATATCGATTAACCTGTTGTTAAAGTACTGCCGTCGTTTGATTTCCAATAAACATGTAATTTATTTAAAATTTCAGGAATACATATAATATTTTTTATTCTTTTCATTTGAAAAAGTATTAAATAAAATGTGTATATCTTATTTTAATATGAAACCATGTTAAATTAACATGAAACTAGCAAAATTATAGCAATAGTATTGTTCTTATTTCATTTGCATTTGATGTTAATTGAACATGATTTGCTATTATCGTGAATCTAAACAGAAAACACTACAGCATATTTATCTCCAATAGGAAAATGAATATAATTTTTATTAAGACTCCGAAAGTCTTTTGTGCAAAAAATGCGTTAACTTTGTGCAAAAAAAGCTAAACTAAAGTTTATAGAAAAGGCAAAAATAGTATTTAAATAATTTTTTAACAACTTAAAAAAAAAAAAAAAAAAATTGATGTTAAAAAGAAAAATTTTTAACATTTTTTATCTGTTCAACTAAAGACTTTGTTTAAGGCGCTTTAAAAACTATTAAAATGTTAAAGAAAATATATAAAATAATATTTAAATTACAAACATAAATAAATTAAAAACATAAATAACATTTAAATTAATTGTAAAATGGAAATTTCATTGAAATGCTTAAAGAAAAATCTCATAAATAACATCCTTATGTCGTACATGCTTTACAACAGAGCCCCAAAAGTATGCTACGGATTCTTTCTTTTTCTCTTAAAAGCGATCAATACAAAAGTTTTCATTTTACGATCTTAATTTATAACCACACAGACAATTAAAATTAACACAAATTTATTCTTAAAATAACATATATTAAATATAGAACAGAATCATTAAAAAGTAGAAAAATATCATACGCAAGACAAAAATTAAGCAAATGTATTTTTGGAAAATAATATTCAAACAGATTAAAATTTATTGTCGGTGTCTATTTAACTATTTAATAAAAATAAATAAATAATAATTATTCAATTTCCATATACAGTTATAAAACAAATTAGATGAAAAATATAGTTCTAAATGTTGGTTACTTACTTATAAAAAAATTAAACAAACTCGTAAAAGCAAATTTAAAGAAAAAAAAAAAAAAATTATATGTGAAAAATAAAAAAATAAAAATGCAAAAAAAAAATATAAGTGTTGTGAATTCGTTAACTTAAAAATTATTATTCCTTATAACAAATAAACTTTATTCATATATGATTAATAACATTTAAAAAAATATAATATATATGTGTATGTGTATGTGTAACCAAATACCTATTTAACTAATTAGAAAATAACATTCAAATATTACGATTTTTAGAATTTCATGTTTCTAACTGTTTTTAAAAGCGCCTTCAACTTGGTAAAATATAAGAAAAACACTTTTTAGTTTAAGAATCATACAATTTTATTTTAACATGATTAATTTTATGAGTGTATACAACAAATGCCAATTGTGGTTCATTTAAAATTTATTTATTTATTTAACTATACAGCTGCAAAGTAAATTTGCAAAGTATAATATGCACAGCATGGGCGAGGTGATGGAGACCATATGCTGGTATTACCACTATACCTGTTGCAATGCTGTGACTAGCTATCACCAACACACAGAAAGTTGAAGCTGAAGAAAAACTGTAAACGATTACAGTTAGTTAAGGCAAATTGTTAACCGAACAACAAAAACAAAAAGCCTGATCGTAATTAAGAAATTACTACACTGAAACGTAAACTGTTCTTCAGTCTAGAGCTGCTTTACGACTTTTGTTTTATTAGTTTTTGGAAAATCAATACGACGGTGGACTTATCAGTGTTAACTATTTTCCATTTGCAATTCCATCTACTAATATGCTGACATTAACAAATAGGTTAATTGAAAATTATAAAATCCATGGAAATCAAACCTTAAGTTACTGCTTAATTCTAGCTTAATGCAAGCAAAAATAGCTAAGCTCAAAGAAAAGTTAAAATTAAAAAATAAATTATCTAAATATTTCTTAGTTTTGCAGCAAAAGATCCTTTTATGTTATATAAAAAAAATTTAACAATATTTATTTTCAATATTTCGATAACAATTTGTTATCATCGTCAGGAAAATTAATTCCTGACGATGATAACAAATTGTTATCGAAATATTGAAAATAAATATTGTTAAATTTTTTTTATATAACATAAAAGGATCTTTTGCTGCAAAAATAAGAAATATTTATCAAAACAAGATCAAATAATTAAATATTAAAAATAAATTATCTAGAAAAAAGCTGGCAGTCATACAAATTTTCTTGCTAACAATTTATAAACGTCTTGATAATAATACTTAGTTTATACACTCTGAAAAAAAATTTCATTTGACATGGAAATTGTCTTATTATTGCTCAAAATTTTATTTTTAAAGTTCGGCATTATCGTTTTCAAAAATTATAATGCTATGGTTAAGGTTACCATACTGTTGTTAACATTTATATTAATAAAAAATATGTACATATATATATATATATATATATATATATATATATATATATATATATATATATATATATATATATATATATATATATATATATATATATATATATATATATATATATATATATATATATATATATATATATATATATATATATATATATATATATATATATATATATATATATATATATATTATATTTATATATATATATTATTATATATATTTATATCTATATATAATGTCTACTTACCCGCCCCGATTAAAGATAATAAAAAGCAATTCCAAATTTAAAAAATTGTTTTTCAGTGCCTAATTTTGTGTTGCCATTTTTAATTCGATACCAACATTATGCCTTAAATTTCTTCGGCCCAGTTTTTGACTTCCTATTGAAATAAAAAATTAGTTGACTTTTATTTAAATTTAAGTTATATTTAAATGCAAGTTCAGCTTATCAATCTTAAATAATTATTCTTTTTTTAAATACGATGAAAGTGTGGCAGCTCTACTTAAATTCCAAATATTGTGGAAAGTATTCCGTAGAACAGCTGCTTGTTAGCGGAAGAATAGAAAAATTCTTAAAGAAAAATATTAAATTTATTAGCAGCATAAACAAACTTAATTGTATTTCATGTGATGTTATTTTTAATTAAATATCATATTGTGCCGCTGTTTAGGGCAAATTTAGCTCGTATATATGTTTTGTTTACATTTTTTGCACTAATACAATAACAAGTACACAAAAACCATATGGTATATGAGATAAACTTAAATGCAACTTAAAAGACGAAAGTTGGACATTTAAGTTTAGTTCAAATTTATAGTTAAAAATTGGCTTTTGTGTTTAAATGGAACTTTAAGCTAAAAGACATTCAAATACGGACTCAAAAACTGGGCTTTAATATAATCGTTTTTTATCACTACAACAAATTCCAGTACTTATTTTGAAAAACTCGGTTCGTGCTAACGCTAATGCTAAATATTTTTGATCGGAATTAAAGCCGTATTATTTTTATAAAAGTTTTGCTTTGAAACTATTAATTTTATCCATAAAATAGTTATAGATGTTAAAAGTTACTTAAAGTTGTCTGAGATATGGTAAAACTTTAGGCATATTTATAATATTATAATTGATTAATAAATTAGTGATTAAATTGGTTTTATTTAAAGTTATCAATAACCTATATTATTGATTAACTTAACCTAACCAGCACAATGGGACCAAATTGGCCCCAATTACGCTGGCTTTTCAATGGCTGTTAGCCTATTGAACTTATATTACTGATGATTATTATGAACATTGTCAGAGTTTAAAATATCGTAAAAATACGGCATCCCGAAAAGAGAGGTAGTTAAAATATACGCACGGCGTATCTACATAACGTTTAGTATATGATACAATGTGCATTAACGTGTACACGGTGGCAGCACTACGGCATGTGACAATTTTTTGCTAGTGGCAATATAGTAAGCTATTTACGTCAAATGTATTGTTTACATTTTTGAAAAAGAATTTAGTATTTTATTCTGAATTAAACATATACAAATTATTTTGTGAACATAAAAACAATTCAAATAAATATAATTTATAATTATGAAAAGGTACATTCATAGTTTATAATTGTGAAAATAGTTACAAATATTTTTGGCAAACATAGCTTACCACATGCCTGTTTTTGGTGTATTGTTGTAATTTGCCCTAGTGATGCCACCGTGTATACGTTAATGTACCTTGATATGATAGAAAATTTTATAAAAAATAGTGTTTTGTCTTCGGTTTTGTTTTCGCTGTCATTCGTGTTTTATTTTTTTTATATAAGTATGTATGTTTATTGGGTCTGATTACTGCTTGCAGAAAACACTTTTTGTGCGGAAGAAAAATTTGATATTATTTATTTCGTTGGTGCGATATCAACTCTGCCGTGACGGTATTGATATATTGTTTGTTCCGCAGTATAGATATATCTGTCCATTTTGATGATGCACAAATTTAATAACAAACAAAATTAAAAAATTAAAATTTGCAATACTAAAATTTATTTTAATCGTTTTATTTTTGAAAAATATTTTTGTAGGAATAATAGTGAAAGACCAATGTAAGCGGCATGTGGCAACGGGTGGCAACCAACTGTTGTATTTGCCGCTTGAATTTGTTTGATATAGGCAAATGGACGCAGCTAATTGAGGTAAAAGTGTATATGCGGAAATATAAATAAAAAAATATTCTGACATTTTTAACGCAGAAATAAATAAATAAATATAATTCTTAAAAATTTTAAAACAGAAAAACGTGGTATAATAATAAATATATTATTGTACTATGCAGAAAATAAAGAAAATCAATTTTTTTCTTCTATTTGTTATACGTTTTTTCCCTTTCCTTTTTCGTTTGGCAAATTGAAGCGATAGAAGAAAAAGTTAAATTGAATTCAGCATTGCCGCTCGGCCGCTTTCAACAGCATTGCCAAATGAAATTAAATTCAATATGTTGAAAATTGTGTATAAATATTTTTATAAAAAAGCTAATTATATGTAAGTGGGTCACATTGTTGCCCCCCGCTACCGCTTACATTGCCCTTTCACTATAAGAAAGTAATACACATGCGAATTGAAGCCATAGAAATACGAAATGAAAAAAGTCAAGAGATTGCGTGTGGTTTTAGTCTCCAGCAGAAAGGAAAAATTTTTGTTTGGGAAGACTTGACACTTACATTGAATGGTTCCGCGAACCGCCCTTAAAAGATGCTAGCAGTTGGAGAAATATAACGAATTCTCACAAGAAAATGTCGAAGCAGCTTTTAACTGGTAAAGAAGAAGGTTCATAGAGAGAAGTTCCACCAACTGAAATTGAAGAAGAGTTTTGTACTCGTATGTTTATTTTATTTATTTATTTGATAAACTAACAAGATATAACATCTTGTAAATGACAGTGTTAGTAATAAGGACTAACAATAATAATGATAATATACATATGTATGTATATTAAGTGAAAATTAAAAATGATATATTATTAAATCTTAGTACTGCGGCTTACGGTGTATCGAATGGGAACAATTTCAGTGTTTCCATAAATACTTCGATGCAAACAGGCTTCAGTGTCTGACTGTTTAGAAATAGATTTACTTACGCAGAAAACAAATTTTTTCGTGTTCAATAACAAAATTCGTTAAATCAATTAAAAAATTGTTTGAATGCGGACCTGTAAAGGAATTCGTGGATTCAAACAAAATTTTAGTAAACATAATTATTGATCGAAAACAACTATTTTTTTTAAACAACAACAAATTACGATATCCAAGGTTATATATCTGAAAATTTTGTACATGCGTGCAAATAATTTTTTTCAGATAATAATTTTGTTGATTTTAGTTTTACTATAATTTTTTCTGTGTACAGTGTGGGAGATGTTGGACTAATTTTTATTCATCTGAGTAGTGTCGAAGGTATATACACTGGGCAAGGATCTGTTGTAGCGACTTGAATTGCAACACTCTAAATGCCGTGATAATGTTTGTTTTGGTCTTTCTGTGTTGTTACTGATAAGTGCAAGTCTAACGTCCACAAATACTACTAGCTCTATCCTCTTCTTCATAACCTATTTTCGTAGTTCCGATACAATGTACTGCATATGTAGGCATCCTCCCCTGATTACTGCTCGATATATGTAAATGTCTACGGCCATATTAATAAAAAATATTTTAGATTTATGAAATCATTAGTTGACAAATTTTTTATAGAAATTTTGTTAAATTCATATCAATTAAATTCGATAGCAGTCATCTCTTACTAATAGCATGTTCACACGAAGCCTTATTTTCGAGGTTCGCGCTCTCACTCATGGTTCGCGGCCCAATCTTGATTGAACCAACATGGTTCGCCATACAAAATTTTGAGAGCGAACCTACTTGGTTCATTTTGAATCTTGTTGCGAACCAAGCAAAAACTACTATCATCTCCAAATTTGATAATAAATTATCGCTAGTTTATCTGAACTACCTGCAAAATAATCTAAACAAAGAAAAAAAAAAAAAAGATAATATGGTGTGTAAAATCAAAATAAACGCATTGAAAATGTAAAAATTTGATACTTACATAAAGATTTAAAATAAAAATTGAAAAAAGAATTAGTGAAACGTTTGTACAAAATACATAAACATCAGTGTGAGGCAAAAAACAACCGTTTGAATACCTAGTTTCGTAATAGTGGTTTAGAGAGCGAACCAAGTGTTTCATATTACCGTCTGAAAATGGTATACCTCATCTGAATCATCGTCATCACTTTCATGTCTTGGGATTACACCTACCGGCTATATCAAAATTTTGCATAAAATGACGCTTGAAAATTACGATAATCGTTGTTCATAGAGAATTTGATAAATCTAGCTAAATATTAAAAACTTTGCACGTCTGTTTTTGGGCAAAAGCCATATCACTGGTTTTCCACAAAAAATAAAATAAAATTGAAAATATGGTTCATTTCAGTACTGGGGTCTAATCACCGCATACGATATCGAATTAACTATCGTATCGAATAACATTAGGATACATCTAGATTAAGGCAAACGATGCATATCGGATCGTAATTTAAACAAAATTTAATAGATTCTAGACCATGTCTTTGCTAAAAGTACGAATGCAAAAAGTAAATTGTTTAACTTTTTTATATTATTGCAAAACAAACCATTCGATATCGTATGCCATGATGCCAAAATGAAAAATGTCGATAATATTGCTCGATATCGTATGCGGTGATTTGGCCCCTGGTTTATATAAGAGAAATAAAATTGAAAATGCGGTTCATGTCAGTAATCGTTCGGGGTTGTCATGGGATTCAATTTCATTGGAATTAGATTTAAAGTCGAATAAAAAATCGCGTTGGTGTTATGAAATTCAAGTTATCGTTTTTGTGTTCGAACTTCAACTTTTATCGGTTTTAGGTGTCATAGAATCCACTGTTATCGGGGTTTTTATTGGAAATAAAACAAGAAGCTAACAGCTGACGGAATTAATTGGCGGCTATTGTTTTTGTTTATTTTATATAAATAATTTGTAAAAATCTAAGTAAATAGAAAAGTTATTATAAAATATATATTTTTTTTAAGTTTAATAAATAACATTCGAGTATTAATTTTACTTTAAATTTATCTTTAATAAATTGGAACAAAATTATGACTTACTTATATAATACCAAATTACTGGGCTTAACTATGTTGACATGGGTAACACCGATTTAGCCAATTGTTGATGGAATCTTGTATTTGCTATAAAAATAGTTTCTCTACTGCGGGCAAATGTAACGCTCGATAGCCACAAGCACATCGTGCAACACTATTGATACAGTGCTTCTACCAAAATTTGTCCTGGAGTCCTTGCCAACAGGCTTTTGATAAGATCCTTCAGCTAAAAAGCGTAACGTGGCTGCTAACTGCAACAAAAGTGGTATTTTTGAACGTTGCAAGTGTCCTTCTACAGTATTAAGTACTTCTCGAAATGCCTCTTTGTTAAAAACGATAAGAGGCTAAGAACCTGCACCACATTTTTATATATATATATGTGTGAACATATTAATATCTAGTCACTCAGCATCGTAATATACTAACGGTGTCTCCGGGAATTATTAAAATAGTTTCTTGATCTGCATTTCTCATTTGAGTCCATTTCAATTTTTACCTACTGCGGGCAAATGTAACGCTCGATAGCCACAAGCACATCGTGCACTATTGATACAATGCTTCTACCAAAATTTATCCTTGCCAACAGGCTTTTGATAAGATCCTTCAGCTAAAAAGCGTAACGTGGCTACTAACTGCAACACGGGTGGTATTTTTGAACATTGCAAGTGTCCTTCTACAGTATTAAGTATGTCACGAAATGCCTCTTTGTTTAAACGATAAGAAGCTAAGAACCTTCACCACATTTTTATGTATATGTATGAACATATTAAGATCTAGTCACTCAGCATCGTAATATATTAACGGTGTCTCCGGGAATTTAAATGGATTGCTGCAGTCCCTCAAAATTTTTCTTGTCCCCTTTTCGGAGTGTTCTTCTTCCAATAACAAAAATGCTGCATGCCATTTTATTTATTTATGAAATATTGTCACTTGTTTTCTTTGTTTTTATTTAAAAAAAAAAAACACAACTTTTAACAATATTTTAGTACAATTTGCAAAAAATTTTGTAAAAGAATACACTTAAAATTGTAAACAAAATAGCAAAAACAGAAAACAGCTGATTCGAATATTGTTTTTATTACCATGGTTGCCATATTTGCCGATTTATCGTCATTTTGACGATTTGGGTGCTGAAAATAGCACTTTGACGAGTTGACGATTTAAGGTCTGTTCTTGACGATTTTTGTAGATCACATTTTTACTGTCATGCAACTACATACATATTACCTTTTTTTTAAGTTAATTTATGTAGGAAATGAAAGTAATATTTATGGTACGTAAATATATAAGTATAAATGTAATACTGAAATATTATGTTATTTTAGAGATGTATTTAAAAGATCATAGATGTATTTAAAAGATCATATGTAAATAGCGCTTAAAAAAATTATAAGCTAAAAATTGTACAAAAAGACTAAATTTGAAGATAAATTTAAAACTTTAACTTCTATAAATCCTTACAATACTATAAAAGAAGAAAGTTTATTTTTTCTGACATAATGAAAGAGTTTTGTTATTTCATCGTAGAATTCGAAAGACGAGAAATTTAATACGAATTAAAGCAATGAAGCTTATTAAACTTTGAAAATTTCTTATACGTTATAAATATAAAAATGCTGGAAATATCCTTCTATGACTAAGTTTACAGCAAAAGTATTAGTCTTATCGTCATCTACGTGGAACTTAATAAAACCAAAGTTAGGAATTAGTTGAATAGACGATTTTCGGAAAAAATGTTGTATACTAAAGACTATCGCAAACTTTGCAACTGTGGTTGTTATGAGTTAGATATGCCCGATTTAACAGACGTGTTAAGTATTATAATAATATATTTAAATAATAGAAATCTTATGGTAAAAAAAACTATGTCACAAACATTTACGACTTATGAAATTAACTTGATATTTGTAGGAGTATATATTTGTTGTTATAGTTTTAAATACTGTAGTTTTTTATTAAAGGCAACCACGTATTGTTTTTCTATACATAACGCCGTTGAAATACATTTTTTATTCAAAAATAATTAATTTTACTGGCTGACGATTTCCCATGATCATATTGACGATTTTGACGATTTTTTTTGTCGAATTTGACGATTTTAAACCAGATATACCTGGCAATCGAAAGTTATTACGAATCGAAAATAACAAAACCGACATGTTTTTATGACACCAAATGAATCCAATATCGGATTTCAAAACCGATAATTATCAAGTCCGACTTGCATTCCATGACAATCCCGATTATTCAAAAATTTAGCTAAGTTTTATTTTCGAAGTTAATTTTGAATAAAACATTAAAAAAAGTTAACTTTTCAAAAGATTTTGTGTTTTCACTGTACTCTATTTCTGGAACATGCCCGATTATTTCAAAATTAATATATTCGATTACTGTGTTATCGGCCATGTCACAGAATTCACTTCCGTTTGGAAATGGAATTGAATCGGTTTTTTTGATCCTTCAAAAAACGAAAACTTAAAACTTTTTCGGAATGAAATCAATTCTATAAGATAATTTTATTTTCGCAATTAGAAACGATTTCATTCCGAAAAATTTTTTAGTTTTTCGTTTTTTGAAGAAGTAAAAAATGAATTTCGTTCGGAAACGGAATTGAGCTCTGTGACATGGCTGTATGTAATGTGTTAATATTTTTGTTTAATAAACATAAAGGCAGAACTAGTTTGTACGTTCTCTTCCGTTCTGAATCAGCTGACATGTTTCTGTTCAATGTAAACTATATGTACATGGTTTGTTTTTACTTTTACGTTCTGATCTGTTGCGGACTAATCTGTTGAAAATAGAATTCAACGTTAAGTGACAGCCAGATATGTGTATGTTTTACTTTTTTCTGGTATGGAAAGACTAATTTTTTAGTCATATGAATACAAATTTTTTTTATCGAAAGCTAAAATAATTTGTTTTAATTAAAAATTTTTCATATTTAACATATATTAATCAATTTAGCTACTATGAATGATCAAAATAATATAATTTTAGCGAATAAACGTTATATTTTGTATAAGAAATGTCGTAAATTCTGCAGATCATGAGAGAAAAGTTGGCTGTTTTGTCACCATTTCTAAGTACTTAAATTGTTTCTTTTTTTGTTTTTTCAAATAAAACAATTTTTGCGAAAAATCTTAATTCCAATATTTGTCTTTCTTGCTTTACTGTAGAAAACAGTTGAACTTTTTCACAGAAAAATTAATTGTAAAATATTTGCTACAGAAAAGAACGTCACAGAATGGCAACTGAAAGTAAAAATTAATGAGGCCTTTAGAATATCGAAAAATCAATTAAGCGTTTTTCAGAACGCTTTGCGGTTTCAGAACGCGCTTTCCTCGGAACATGGCTGTTTGTTCTAAGCTGAGTTTTTCCAGCGTAACATTTTCGAAAAAATTAAAAATTTATTTGTGCGCCGCTCAATTCATAAGTTCATTCGCATTCAGGGCGAAAGAAAATTGATTTCGGTTTTTTTCCAACTTTCTTCTATTCGAACGATGTGTCAAAATTCAATTAAAATACATAAGTTCATGCGAACGAACAATAGTGACATAGACAAACCCAAATTGATTCGAATGTGAGTGACTAGCTTCCTTTCGCATACATTTTCATTCGATATCGTCGAACAGGCTGTAAGTACATAAATATAAAGAAGATTATAGCTTCCTTTCATTTAAAGTATTTGTCATATTATATTTGCATTCATTTAACAATAAATTTAATTGAATGTGCAACAATCCAGCAGACAACCATTTAAGAAACACACATTTCTATGCGAGCATTTCAATATTTAAAATAATATGCAATTAAGCTTCTTTAATCTCATTTTACTTCATTTGTCATTCTTCGGACACTCATGAACAATAATCATTTAATGAATGATTGTTGCACATACAAACTCTCACACTTATATGCACTCACATATCCTTTCAGTTGAAAATTCTTATGACATGGAAATACATAAATGCAAGTGTTTAAAGATTAAAAAAGAGAATAATTGTTAAAATACATGAAAGTGATTTTGAATAAAGAATTAAGACAAACAATTATGCAGTGAAATACAAACCCAAACTCACAGAACAAAATCGCCTTAAAAATAAAGAATATTGAATCATGTATCTCCCATATTTGAACTGAAATACAAGTTAAATGATGATACAAAAAACTATATGAAGGTAGCTTATTTTCGATGCTCTAAAGCAGTCACACCTTAATGCATTCTCTTCCTCTAAGTTTCATTCATCAGTCATAAAGACTACAAGGGATTATACAAACATTTGCTGAGATCACATTGCTAGCAAGTAGTTGGCATGTGAAGGCGATCAATATGGAAGTTAGAGGAAGTGAAAGTATTTATTGGGCACTATGGCAAAACTTTTCTGGAACCTATTTAGTATCTAGAGGGGCTTGCCCCGACGGAGGTTGCGTTCTGCTGTGGTGGTCCTGACGGGACATTGCCTCATAGGGACGCAGGCAAGGAGGTTAAATCTTCCATTTAATGACTTCTGTAGAAGTTGCAGAGACGAGGAGGAAGAAGAGAGCGTTGAGCACTTCCTCTGTCAGTGTCCAGCTCTTTCTTATACAAGGGCATTGTATCTAGGCAGACCGGACAGGCAGTTACTGTGAATAGTGTTCACCATCGTGAGATGATAACGAATTTTTACGGCTCGAATTGGATGATAGAAGGTGTGAACAATTTTTTCAAAATGTATTTATTTATTCATCAATAACTATTTTGTCTGTTTTTGGCTGTTTTGTCACCATTTCTAAGTACTTAAATTGTTTCTTTTTTTGTTTTTTCAAATAAAACAATTTTTGCGAAAAATCTTAATTCCAATATTTGTCTTTCTTGCTTTACTGTAGAAAACAGTTGAACTTTTTCACAGAAAAATTAATTGTAAAATATTTGCTACAGAAAAGAACGTTACAGAACGGCTACTGAAAGTAAAAACTAATGAGGCCTTAAATCATTGCTGCTATTAACAATTTTTTAAAAAATTATGATTTTCAACAGAACTTGAAATCAATGAATCAAACAACGTCATTTTAACATACATCTAAATTTGAAATATTTAAAGTAAATATTAGCTTTCCAAACGAACAATCGTTTTTGCCCGTAACGTAAGGAAATTTTTCTTACCAAGCTTTGTTAATTTTCTTTTGCATACGGCCTTAAGTGTTTAAAAACGCTTTGTAATATATAGTGATGTCTGAAGGAAGCTAATGGGCTGTTCACAGAGCACAGACGGCCGACTCGTCTAGAATATTTGTATAAAAACCACTCTATTTTATGAGTGTTGTTAATAAAAATTTTGGAAACCAGTTTGGCTGTCCATGTCCTATAAACGGCACATAGTAACTTGTTTTAAAAAGGAACTTGTTGACGAAAGGTTTATGAAATGAATTTTATAATGAGATTTTTTTTAAAAACCTTTTATAAGCAAATTAACGCGCTGTTTATAGAACACAGACGAGCAACTCGTCTAGAAAATTTGTATGAAAGTTACTCAATTTTTTGAGTGATTTCCATATAAGATTTTTGTCGCTCGTCTGTGCTCTATGAACAGCACATAAAACTCAACTATTTGTTTTGATTAAAAGCCACATTTCAAACCTAAAAAAGTTCTAGAAAAAGCCTACAAAAGAAAACAATTTGAATTCAATAATTAAATACCACTGGTTGTTAAGGACAATTAAAACAAAACTACATAAAATATCTTACTTAACTAATTATTTATGCATTAAAAAAAAAAAAATGAAACTATAGTGATAATGAAACAAAACAACTAAGAGAAATTGAATAACAAAATTTAACTAACAGCCCTTAAGTATTAGAAAATCAACAGCCTAAAATCAAAAACAAATGTTTAAAGCTTGAAAGGAAAACACATAAAGAAAAATTATTCTATATTAAAAAAGAAAAAAGATACTTATCAAAACAAAAGGAAAAGTAGCTCATAAAATAAAAATATTATTAAACCTAAATATCTTATTGAAATAATAACGAATATAAAAAAAATATAGAAAAAAAAATACAAATTGAAACCACCGTTAAAAAAGAATAATTATTTTACAGCAACCTTTAAGAAAACAAACTGAACAAACCTGAACTCGAACATGAATAATAAATATTTTTTTGTTTCCATTTTATTTTATACACAATACTAAATACTCGTAACTTAAAAATATATTTTAAACAGAAAATTTATTTAACTCAAACAGCCAACATCATCACTTAGAGAGAAAATGTTAGGAAAAGCAAATAAACGTTATATAAAAAATATTAATTAAAACAAAGAAGAAGAACATCAAAAGCTCAGTCAGAAATGATTTTATTATAAAAAATTATAATAGTAATACAATAATTATTATAATTGTTAATAATTAAGCATCAAAATTATTAAGTGAAATATTTGGAATTAAAAACTTTA
This sequence comes from Thecocarcelia acutangulata, assembly GCA_914767995.1. Classification (NCBI taxonomy): domain Eukaryota; kingdom Metazoa; phylum Arthropoda; class Insecta; order Diptera; family Tachinidae; genus Thecocarcelia; species Thecocarcelia acutangulata. Next base: position 83,822,445 of record OU612095.1, on the reverse strand, counting down.
GCCTTTTGATGCTGATCGCACAGAAAACGCACAGAAAAATAACTAGACATCTTGTTGAATTTACAGTTTTCAACATTTTTTTATGGATTTGAATATTTTTTATTAAGTTGTTAATATATTTTTTTTAAATTATAAAACGAAGTTTTGTTTTATATTTGAAGCAATACTGTTACCACTTTTCAAAAAATGTGATTCTAATTGTCCATTTAATTATCGTGGGTTATCGCTGATTAACACTCTATGCAAAATATTTAACACCATCGTACTAAATCGTTTAGAGGATTGGATTGAACATAATAAGATTTTAAATGAGTTTCAAGCCGGATTTAGAAAGAATTACTCAACTGTTGACAACATTTTTAGCCTCGTTAACATTGTGTATCTCAATAAAGTCAACAACAAGAACACGTATGCTTTCTTTGTTGGTTTTTCGTGCGCTTTTGACACAATTCCTCGTAATAGCTTGTTTTACAAGCTTTCTTGTCTTGGTCTGTCAACTAAAATAATAAGATTGCTGCAACTTATGTATCAAAATAATGAAAGTTGTATCTGGGATGGAAATTTGTATTCCGATTCCTTCGCTGTCGATATAGGTGTAAAGCAGGGTTGTATATTAAGCCCTATATTATTTTCCTTATACATTAATGATTTAGTTGACGTGCTACCTGGGGGTGTTAATGTTGCTGATTGCAATGTAAAAGTACTACTTTACAAGAATTTCTGCACATTTAAACTGGAACTATGATGGCGTTAACATTGAAATAGTTAATAGTTATAAGTATCTTGGAGTCGTTATTACTTACAATCTCTCTTTTAAAAAACATTTGACTAATAAGTTATCAACCTCAAAATTAGCGATTAACTCTACTTGGTTGAATTATATAGGCAATCCGCAGATATCGCAAAACAACAAACTAAAAATATTCCAGACTGCCTCCAGGTCCATTATGTTTTATGCGGCTCAAGTATGCGGCTTTGAAAAGTTCGATGAGGTTGAAAAACTTTTCAGATTTTTCTATAAAAATGATGCTGTGTTTGCCTAGCGCAACGCCTAATTATATGCTGTATATTGAAACAAATCTTGACTCGCTTTATGTATCGACCTTAAAGCTTCATCTCTGTTACATTAATAACGTAATAGATATGAAGCCACATAGATTACTACGTATTTTAGCATTAAAAATAATAGAACAAAACATATATTGGGCTAAAGAATGGGAAAAGATTTGTCAAAATATACAGTTTTTTCCCGGTAACACTATGCTATGTAGAAAATGGAAACTTTTATTATATTAAATTTTTTATATTAAATCTTCTAAAAACTCAAGAACGAAATACTTGTGTGCAAAATGCTAAAAGTTCGCAATTTCACGATCTATATGGTAAATTAGATTACAATATTTCATCACTTTACTCTTCAAACTTTTCACCTCGTGTAGTCAGTTTAATAATAAAAGCTAGAGGTGGCTTATTAAACCTTAATGCAAAATCCTTCAGCAACAATACTGTTAGTATTTGTACTTTATGTAATTTAGATGCTTCTGAAAATACGGCTCACTTCATAGGTGTTTGTCCAGCATACAAAGAATTCAGAGTGCAATATTTTAGTAAATCCATACTAAATGAAAATGAAGTTATATGTATACTAAATGGCTTAAATTTTGTTTCTCTTTATAAATACATTGAAGTCTGCTTAAAGTATAGAAAACTTATTTAAAATGAATTTGTACCTTAAACTTTTCTGTGATAAAATAAAATATCTTGTCTTCTTTTCTTTTTCTATCCAAGTATTTAAAATAATTTTGTTAAAAATTGCGCCAATCTGGCTTACAACTAATAAGTTATGCCATTTATAGATTTAGTTGCTAATCACATTGCAAATGAATTATAAAATATGTAGATACTTTCTAAATCTATTAATAAATAATAATAATAATAATATTTGAAGCATGGACAAATTTGCAAATAAAACAAAATCATTGGCATTTAACATGTTTTTAACTTTAGATTCTTAAGAAAATTTTTAGGGTGAAATACATTTAAACTAATAGCGTTTTCTTCTCCTAAAAATAAAACAAAAATTTTTAATGTTACATATTTTACGTTTACAAAATAACACCTAATCACCGTTATTGTGTTTGGCGTTTTATGGCGCAAATCGGAAGTTTTTTTTGGATTTTGTTAGAGACACCTAGCTGCATATTTTGTAGAAAAGAAATCACTAATTGTGTTAATGCATAAAAAACTATTTTCTCTTCAATAGTTCAATAGCAAATAAATACCTAGTTTTTTGACTGTTTGATTGTACTGATGATATTTAAACCCAAGCGCTTTATACTTGTTATAAAATCTCATACACACACAAAACAGAACAATCCAATTAGCATAAACACCTTGAATTTGGAAAATCTAAATTTCGTAACGCTTGAGAGAGTAAATCTTACTGTTTAGTTAGTCAAATTGAGTTATTATTATTTGGATGGGTTGTGACCCTTTACGGCCACGTGCACTGCGACTACTGTTGATCTATTGTGCTTTTCTTTGCCCTATTACGGGTTGAGTACGTCAAGAAACCGAACTAGCTCCTTCATTGGGAGTGATGACAAGTCCTGTTTATTTAACATATGCGCTTGTATCAGCCTATATCTCCCATATCTCTTATGCCCCAAAGCCACACACTGGATGATCAACTGATCCATTGACTTCTCTTCCTCACTGCTGAATCTGCAAATGTCTGTATTGGAAATGCCTATCATGTCAGATGATTAAGGTAATCACCTATAAGTGCACCAGTCAGTGTTCTGGAGCTTTTTACATCCAGTTTTATAGCATATTCGGCCCTCTTTTCGTCAAAGTCTAGAAATTTCTTACAATGTTCAACACCAGTTGTCTCGTTCCCATGCTGTTCCACAATGAACTCCATTCATTTCTTCATCTCCTCACTAAAGAGACACTTGTTGAAGCCAAATATTGGAGTGTGGCCAATAAGAGTCGCTTCTGCTACCTTTTTGATTTTGAGCCTTTTGAGATGGCTGCCTCAAGTCCTGTCACCCAGATCAGTGTAACCTGGTTCTGGCTTGCAAGTTCAAATCATGCCAAGTATACTGTTACATTTATGCCTCTAAAAAGGCTTTTGCGCATTCTTCAACTGCAAATAAGAAATTAACTCACACACTTATGCGTTACTCAGTACAAAAATATCAAAAAGTTGGCGTATTAAAACACTAGACTTACTTACTGTTGTGATTTATGACTGTCTTTCACAAAGTTTAAAATTAAACTCATTCGATGCCGCAGATTTGCCACCTACTTACGCTTCTTTATCATCTTCTACAACCATCATGAAGTTTCTATGTTTTGTTGGAACGTAGAAAAAACATAAAACAGTTTACGAAAAACTATAGATATATAAAAACAGTCAACTATAACGTACATAAACTTATAGTAGAATATATTCTACCTGGATAAATTATTTATACAAATTATTTAATACAAAAATTATTCAATCCAGATTTTTAACCAAGGTCTCTAATTTTATCAGAGCAAACAGCTTTTGTGAGATAATCTGCAACCTTATTTCCAGTGTTCACATATTTCAAAACGACCTCTTTATTTTCTAATTTCTCTCTTACAAATTTCACCTTGAGATCGACATGCTTAGTTCTATTTGAAAACGAATTATTTTGCACAACAAAAATTTAACTCTTGTTGTCGCAATACAGTGTTATTGGCTCTTGCCGGCCTTGAACAGTTCTCGCTGTAAACGCTGCAACCAAATACACTCCTGTATAGCAGACGCCATTGCCATGTATTCCGCATCTGTTGAAGAGAGAGAGAGAGAGAGAGAGAGAGAGAGAGAGAGAGAGAGAGAGCGAATGCTCGTTCACACCTTGTACACCATAAAATTGCACCACCTTGTAACATAAAAAGGTAACCTGTGGTTGATCGTCTATCATCTATGTTACCTGCCCAGTCCGCATCACAAAAACCAACTAGGCCATTTGGTTTACATTCATACGTTAACCCAGCATCAACTGTATTCTTAAGAAACCTCATAACCCTTTTAACAGCAGCCCAATGACATTTACCAGGGTTAGCATTAAATCGGCTCAACATATTAACAGCATAGCTTCTGTCAGGACGTGTTATTTGGGATACGAAAAGAAGACAACCAACAGCCTGCATGTAAGGTACTTTTTCCATTTCGTTCTTCTCGCTGTCAGTAGTAGGACACATTTCTGATGTTAGTTTTATGCCAACATCCATTGGAGTCGATACTGATTTGCATCCCGACATTGAAAAATTATCCAAGATATCGTTAATATATTTGGACTGATCAATCGTTATTGCGCCACTTTCACAGTCACGCGAAATTCTGACGCCCAGAACTGAAAATGCTTAACCACAATCCTTCATTTTAAAGTTGGAACTCAAATCAGTTTTAAGTTGATTGATTAAATTCATATCGTTGCAGATAATCAAAACATCGTCTCCGTAAATGGCTACATTATTGCATTCTTAATACAATAGTAGACACATTGGTCGACTTCGTTACACCGTAGACCAAATTTTAACAATACTTCATGGAGTTTTTTTTTCCAAACTCGACAATATTGCTTCAACCCATAAAAAGATTTTCGTAAATTGCAGACACGACCACTGCCATCGTCAAAACCTTCGGGCTGTGCCATATATATCTGTTCTTCAAGGTCGCCATTAAGGAAAGCTGTAACAGCGTCCATTTGATGGATCATTAATTTGTGTCTTCCTGCTAAGGCCAAAATGTAACGCAATGATGAATAGCGCACTACAGGTGCAAAGGTTTCTTCGTAATCGATACCTCTCCGCTGACTTATTACATATTTCATTACCGTTTGCATTAACTTTTGTTTTAAAAACCCATTTGCACTTTAATGATTTCCTTCCTTGTGGCAAATCAGTCAGGATCCAAGTACTGTTTGTTTCCAGCGATTGCATTTCAGCAATCATAGCTGCCTTCTACAAGTGTGATTTCGAAGAAGCGATGGCTCCTTTAAATGTTTCAGGATCAACTTGGTTACAACTGACACTATTTTGTGTTACACATTAGTTATATTTTTGTTAAGGTCTACTTGTTACTCTATCAGAATGACGGATATGAATATTTTCATTAACGCATTGCATATTATCATTATCCTGCCGATTGCGTCATGAAATTTGTCACTCTCAAATCCTATAAAATCTCAAACAGGCAATTCACTAGTTTCATTATTCATACATTCACAATAGTCTAGCCATTCATAATGCTACATTCAGATATACAACTATACACACTTACTTTTTTTGCTGAGCAATACAAATGCAACAACAACAAGAAATAAGAAACGAAATACAAAGAAAGCAAGAATGGCAATAATATCATTTGTAGTTGATTTTCTTGCAATTTTGCGATCTTTAATTTATGTATGTTTGTTTGTATATTATTTAATCTTGGTTGTGTGAAAGTGCTGTACATTTATAACAAGCCGACCAATGGCTGCACACTAGGTTAGTTGTGCTACAAATTCATAACAATACTTACAACATTTAACGAGGGATGTTTTTATTTTTTTATTTTTATTTATTTCTTTTTATTGAGCTATATAGTTGCAAAGCAAAGTACAGGACGCACAGCTTGGACGGAGTAACGAAGACCAGCCTATTTTAAACTTCATGTGAAGGGTGGTTAAATCTCAAGGGCCGATGTTGATTTTGAATAAAACACAAACTATTTAGGAAATTATTGTAATTTTATTTTATTATGATATATTGGTATTATTCAATTATGTATGGAACAAAATATCGACCAAATGGGCGCCGCGACCACGTCGGCACACCTCCATCCGATGGTCCAAATTTTCGATGACCCTGAGGCATAATGGAGGTTCTATGCCGTTAATGTGCCGAATTATCTCATCCTTTAGTTGTTGAATTGTTGCTGGCTTATCGAGGTACACCTTTGCTTTCAAATAACCCCAAAGAAAAAAGTCCAACGGTGTCAAATCACATGATCTTGGCGGCCAATTGACATCGCCATTACGTGAGATAACACGGCCATTGAATTTGTTGCGCAAAAGAGCAATTGTTTCGTTAGCTGTGTGGCAAGTGGCACCATCCTGCTGAAACCACATATCGTCTACATCCATATCTTCCAATTCGGGCCATAAAAAGTTCGTTATCATCTCACGATAGCGAACACCATTTACAGTAACTGCCTGACCGGCCTCATTTTGGAAAAAATACGGCCCGATGATGCCGCCAGCACATAAACCGCACCAAACAGTCACTCTTTGTGGGTGCATTGGTTTTTCGACAGTCACTCTTGGATTCTCATTCGCCCAAATGCGGCAATTCTGTTTATTGACGAATCCACTGAGGTGAAAATGTGCCTCATCACTGAAGATGATTTTCTTCGAAAATTGATCATCTACTGTTGCCATTTCTTGCCACCATTCTGCCCATTCACGACGTTTGGAATGGTCAAGACGCTTTAGTTCTTGAGCCAATTGCACCTTGTAAGCGTGTAAATGCAAGTCTTTATGCATAATGTTCATCAACGACGAGCGTGAGAGATGCAATTGTTGGGCACGACGACGAGTTGAGGTGGACGGCTCTTCAGCCACACTATCGCGAACAGCAGCAATATTTTCTGCAGCACGAGCTGTACGAGCATGCACTGGTGTTCTCACATCTTCTACAGACCCGTTTTGCTCGAATTTTTCCACGGTTTTTCCGATTGTACGCACATTTGGACGATCAAATTGACCAAAAAAATTACGAAGTGCACGATATACATTTTGATTTGAACGCCCATTTTCATAATAAGTCTGGATAACTTTAACACGTTGTTGGATTGTGTATTTCTCCATGGTTCAAATTGAGTAAGTCTGAAATAGAGAAATGTCAAATAAAATTCGGAAAAAAACTTGGCGTTTAGGTGTGGTTCACATTCAACATCGGCCCTTGAAATTTAACAACCCGATATTATGCTAAGTACATTTTAGCTCATAAATTTTGATTTCGTGGACATATTGCTATCAAAATTTTACAGAATCCAAATAGCGACCATACAAGAAATAGATGACCGAAAGTAATGTTATTTTCCAACACATTCACAAAAATTTTATACGTATGTAATATTTTTGCCAATGTGGCAGAAGAAACATCACACGTACACGAAACATCCGGTAATTTTCTTCATATTGCCCTTAATACTTGATAGAAAGTTGTGACCTATGTTTCGGTCAACAATGACCGGTCATATGACCGACATTTGACCGTCACTGTTCTTATAGGGGAGCGACAAAAAAAAATTCAGAAATTCTATTACAAAAAACATGCATTGTGGAATTAATATGTTTTGGAATGCGTCCGCCGATATAAATAATTTTTTTTTTTTGAATAACGAAAACAAAAATTTGAAAAATGAAATTTTCTAAAAAAAATGTCAAACCAATATTGATTACTGAAATTTTTCTTTTTCTGTGTGATTTTGTGTTAACAAAAACAAAGGTAAAAACAAATACAATATATTTAAGCCTTAATGTTAAGCTAAGTATAAAGTAATAATATAAAAAAAATTAAATTGTTGTTATTCTTGCATAGTTTATAAATGAATATTATATAAGTTTTCTCATTAAAAAATATTAAAATTTAATATTATTGAAAAAAAAAAAAGAAAAACGTTTCCATAAACAAAAACCACATTTGAAAGCCAAATCAAAGTCTAATAGAAATTTCCTTAAACAAATTTTTCTTAATTAAATTCAATTTCCTATAAATTTTATACAAATTAAAGCCACAGTTTAAAAATCCTCTGTCTTTTTATTTTTTTAAAACTTATAAATTTTTTTATAACTTTTTTCTACATACCGAAAATTCTCAGTAAACCTCGTTCTTCTTAAACTAAAACAAAGTCTAGTTAAAAATAAAATCTAATATTGAAAAAAAAAAAAAAATTAAATAAAAAAAAAACAAAAAAAAAAAAAAAAAAAAAACAAAACAAATAAAAAAATATAAAAAAATAAATTTATTAAAATATATACTTAGTGTAAAGCATAGTAGACTGTATTAAAAAATAAAAATATATCTTAAAAAAAAAATTAATTAAAAAAAAAAATAAATAAAATAAAAAATAAATAAAATGCTTTAGTAAAGCTGTTATTATGGATATAAAATTGCAATTATATGATGATTAGAAATCTATTAACACATATACATTCAAATAAATGAATTAACAAAAATATATATACATACATATAAATCCACAACTAAGATTACATACATACATACTTATATAATATGAATCAGAAACTTTATTTAAAAATAATAAAAATATTAAAAACAAATACAATGTGAAAATTATTATAAAAAAAAGTACAATAAACATAAAAAGAATTGCGTAAAAGAACACTGTTGTTTTATTTTTCTGGCTGGTGAATAGCCACAGTTCGAATGCCAGAGTACTCGTATAAAGAATAAGCATCTTGGTAAGCTGATGTTTGAAAAAGCGCTATTTATTAAGCGGCCCATACACGTTTCAATTTAATTGTGAATTGAGTCTTTCAACTGAATTGATTATTGCCCACACACTTCATAAACTGAATTGAAAGATTTTCATTCGACTATTAAATTCAATGAAATTAAAGACAATTTTAAAAATATATAAAGCTCTCTTTGCAAAAACACTATAAATTAAAATTTTGAGACCAGATCAAGAGACTCGAACACACACAACACAATCGAATTGGAAGACTTGCTAGTCAAATTGAAAAAAATCAAAACGTTTTGATTTTTCTTCAACCAACTCGACAACTGCCAAGCTAATCAGCTCACAAAGCCATACACGCTTTGATTTGGACAACAACCAACTGAGTTGAAACGTGTATAGGGTGCTTTAAAAAATGTGCTTTTTGAGACTTGATTTTGAAGACCTATCAATTGGTATCAGCAACACAAACTAGTTAAGTGTTAAAATGCAGAGTGAAAGGTGTCTATGATCCCCAAAAAGGATGAAGCTAATAACCCCGAAAATTACCGCCCCATTGCAATTTGCTCTGCGCTTTCCAAAGTGATGGAAAGTATGGTCAACTATCACCTTATGAAATATCTAGAGTCACATAAATTACTTTGTGACCATCAAAAGGGATTTCGCAAGGGTCGTTCTACTGGCGATCTTATGGCATATCTGTCAGATGATGGCTCTGGATATTTCCAAAGCGTTTGACAGAGTGTAGCATGGTGCGCTACTGGCAAAACTCACTGCTTTTGGTGTCGGTGATGTCTTCTCTCGGTTTATATCGAGCTTTCGCAGAGACCGCACTATACGAGTTGTTATAGATGGGGTCTCATCAAACGAGTTCAAGATTAATTCAGGGGTACCGCAAGGCTCAGTTCTTTCTCCTACTCTATTTCTTATTTCCTCAACTACCTTCTCTATCAAACTTCCAACCCTATCCACTCTTTCGCGGATGACAGCAGCATTTGTCACTCGTACTCTTTTAGTTATAGGCTCAGCCTATCAGAAATCGCTGCCAAGAGGCTAAATATGAATGATTCACTGAATAGTGATCTTCTATTAATCTCCGAATAGGGTCGTAAAAACAGGGTCACCTTTAACGCTCGTAAGACTCAATGTTGCTTACTAACGCACAAACAAACGACCGCAAATGCTGCTTCATCTGTACTCATTGATGGTATAAATATTGAGGAATCGGATGCTCTTGATGTTCTTGGAATGAAGAAACAGTGTGATGTTCGCTGGACTGATCATACTTTTCATGTCTCTAAAGAAGCATTCAAGTGCCTAAATTTTCTAAAACGGTGTAAGATGTACTTCACTCCATCCGAACTCCTTACTATTTATACCACCTATATCCGACCGAAAATGGAATACAACTCTCATGTTTGGGCCGGTGCCTCAAAGTCTATTTTGGGGTTACTCGACCGTGTGCAGGAGAGGGCGAAGAAGCTCATCAGTGACAGTAGGGTATCCAACTCTATTGACTCACTGGAGCATCGACGCAGTCTGGGGTGCATTACTCTGTTCTATCGTTACTACAATTGATTTTGCTCTGACGAGATTAGGGATCTTGTTCCCGAAACTCCCACATTTTTACGTAGCACGCGCTCATCGTCTAGAGCTCATCCATTTGTGGTCGATTGCCCGGAGAATCGCACTACGCATTACAGAGAGAATTCGTTTTTCAGCCGCACGCTTCGTCTGTGGAATAAGTTGCCTGTAGACGTGTTTCCTGTCTGTTATAACGTAGGAAAGTTCAAGTCAAATGTTCATAAACACTACTCCCTCTTTCCCCCTCCTCACAACCTATTTTCCTAGTTCTGGTACAATGCGCTACCTATGTAGGGGTCATCCCCTGAGTACTGGTCCAATATAAAAAAAAGAGAAACATCCCACTAAAGTACTCGTAGTATCATAAAGAACATAGGTCTACTACTATCAACAATTTCAACATTGTTCAAAAATTTATCGATGGCAAAATTGACTCCAGTATTAAACGATCATCAATTCGGCTTTCGGGCTAAACGCAGCACCATAGAAAAACACGCAGACTAGTAAATGGCATAAGAAAGACTTTTGAGGACATAAGGTATTGTTCACTTGTATTCTTTGATGTAAGCCAAGCTTGTGATTTATCACAAGCTTGGCTTACATCACACTTTAGTGTGGCACGGCGGTTTGGTAAACAAAATAAATTTAATTTATTGAATTTTTGTTGAACTTTATAATTTTTAAATTAAATTTTTGGTTTGTTCAGATGACTCGGTGGCTGAGTGGTTAAAGCAGCAGATCATGATACGTCATGACCCGAGTTCAAATCCCGGTGGGTGCTAATGAGTAGTGTAGCGACTACGAAACAGCTAGTTCTCCCCCATCTAAAGATTTGATTTTTTTTCTTCTCTTCTTCAATCAAAAATTATTGATCACAGCAAATTTGTATTGTAAAAAATCCTTCTTAAGAAAAAACTTCAAATGGAAAAACTTGAACTAAAACCCGATGTACATATGTACAAACCAAAAATTTAATTTCAAAATAACACATAGTTGGCGCTAGTTTTGTTGCAGTCACTTAATACTAACTTTCAAAAGACAGCTATTAAAATGATCATGATTTTCAATTCATTAGTTTGTGAGCTATTGTGCTCAGAGTGATGCTACGAGTACTTTTGTTATTTTCAAAACAATGGATCAAAAAAAATTTGGTGTTTTAATTTTAGACTACTTTTTGATGGGGAAAAATACCGTTCAAGCGATGCACTGGTCTTAAAAGTGTTATGGCGACTACGCTCAAAAAAAAAAAAAAAAAAAAAAAAAAAAACAATTAAACATTGGCTGGCTGCCTTCAAACGTGGTCGTAGGAACAGCGATGATGTAGAACGCAGCGGACGTCCAAATGAGGCGGTAAGATATTTCGCACGAAAAGGTTATCGCTGAAATTGAGGCCTATTTTGAGACAAAAGTTAAATCGTTCTACAAAAGTGGTATTGAAATGTTAGAGCGGCGCTGGAATGATGGCGTTGCTCTTGATGGAGATAACGTTTATAAATAATTTTGAACCAAAAAAAAAAAAACTGTGTTTTCTTTGTTAGGCCCGGGACTTTTCAGCCCATGTGTTAAGTGTAACTGTATATCACCTGCGTACACATGAAGACTGCAGTACGATTAATGCTTCGACAAATCGTTAGCATATATTGAATATAATTTTACTCCCAAAATTAAACCTTGCGACTGACCGCAAGCTTATCATCTCTCTTGAGTAAAGCCTTGGAACGGATAATTGATCTACATCTTAGGATGCCAATGTATCGGGATATTTATCAATCTTTTAACATTCCTATACCAAAGGTAAGTCTGTAGAGATTTTGTTTTTTTTTATCTGAGACCAGTACTCTAGAGATGACCCCTAAATATAGGAAAATAGGCTATAACGAGGAAGAAAGAGGGAGACTAAAATAAACTCTATTGCAGCATTTAAAATATTGGAATTAAATTAGTTAAAACTGATTAGTGCCCAGTGTATATACCTACGACACTGCTCAGATTAGCAAACACCTTCCACATTACAAGGCAATGAAATGCATTGAAAATAATATTAATATTGAACATATAAAGAAAACATGGACAACGGTGAAAAAAGACAAAAAAATACGTGTACATATACTGCTACCTATTACGGTGCACTTTGATTTCATACGAAATTAATAATGAATATACATATATAGAAAATATGGACAATGGTAAAAAAAAAGAAAAAAACAAAAATAAACACTTCTACACAACTTGCTACCTATTACTGTGCACTTTGATTTCATACGAAATTAGTAATGAACATACACATATAAAAAATGCGGACAGCAGTAATAAAAGACGTGTGCACATGGTGAGAGACAAAATATATACTACTGATTGCATTGTATTCGCTTGTAGAGTATACGTACAAAACTCTGCAGCATGGTGAGTATGTAATAGTGACCTACCTAGGTATTCAGGGAGGATTTAACAATTTGGTAACAAAGGCCATAATATTGATTTTGAAGAGCCTGAACGTTCATTATTAGATTCTGGGTTTCGCAGGGAATTTACTGACAAATACGGTCATTACTTCCGAACTGGATGCTAAGTTGTTTAGGAATTCGGCATATGCTGATAATATTGCGGTGGCAGTGTCGGGTAGGTATCCTGATACTATCGCAGAACTGAGCTCTGCACTAAATTTTATTTATGCCCTGGATTTGAATCCATCGAAAATTGAACTTGCCCTCTTCGCTTGCCGATACAAAACTCTGTCGGTTAGTCTGTTATAAGACGGATTGATCTAAAACTATCAGTGCGAAATATCTGGAAATCAAGGCTATCACCTTATTTTTATGTAGAAAGGCCATTGGGGAGGCATGAGGAATAATCTCTTGAAATTCCTGCTGTCTATGCGGCGTAGTTGTTAAGTCTACTTTACGCTTCCTGAACCACGACATTGAAAACAATTTTCACAATTCTGAACTAACTGCCGGCAGAACTAATAGTGAAGGAATAAACATGCGTTTAGGCTAAGGGCAAGTGGAGCATAGAAGAATGCGACACGTGTTCTTTCCGCAATTGTGGAAAGAATAGTGGACCTTATATATAGGATATTGATTACTGTTCAGAAGCTCTACTGATCGAGAGATGTTTGATGATGGAGATGATCGGAAAAATCTTTACTGATGGATCCAAGTTAGATGCGGGAGTTGGTAGAGGTATCTTTATCCCCTTGTGTGATAAGAGTATTAGCTTTTGGCTTCAAAATTACTGTAATATAAAGCAAGTGGGAATCAAGGTTCTAATGAAGGCACGTTGAGGTACTGCAGGATATAAGGGGAGCATATCCGAATATGTGCTGAGGGTAAGACTACGTTGAATACACTAGCAGATATCCGTGCGACGTTCAGGTTTGTTCGTGAATACCGGATATCACTAAACGCGATTCCATCGCATTCAAACCCAGAGTCTTTTTGGACACGGGAGCACATTAAAGTGCCCGGATATATTGTAGTGGATGAAGAGGCAAAGCCCAGGATCTGGTTGCTGTAAAGGGGTAAAGATACGACAGTTGGGATGTCCCAACCACAACCAGAACGGTTTAGCCTCGGTATATGTACTTCGACTAAACGACAAGTGCTAGATATAATTTTGGGACTTATGCTGTTCCCCGTTCTAACTATCCCTTAGTAAGAATTTCCGCAGTCTCCCCATAAGTTAAGTCATACGGCGAGTACCTAGAGTTTTATTTGCTATAAAAAATTAAGGATTCCTTCATTTTTACGTCTCAGAAAGCAGAGTAGCCAAGACAAAATCTGCTTTACGGGGGTGTATAACAAAAACAAAATCGTTCAGTGGGAGAAAAGATGTAAGTTCGTCTTTTCATTTGAATATTTCTAATATTATATAATGATGGGTTGGTATCATTCGTCTAGCTCGAGTTCAATCCTGGCTAAAGCCAAGAAATATTTTTATTTATAATTATAACAATAATTGCTGCGATCAATAACTCTTGCTCAAAGAAGACAGGAAAAAATAATTGAATACACTAAAGCTGGGGGACAACTAGCTGTTTCACAGTCGCTACACTGTTCATCAGTACCTCATTTCATTTGTTTAAAAAGGTGCAATTTTTCTGTACTCTGATACTGAAGCCGCACGTGCAGCAACTGCTCGACGCTCTAATGTCTATTTTTCTAACATATCTTCCACATTTTAAATATTTGCTTCTAATTTAATAAATCTTAATGCAAGTTTTGCTTAAGGCTTTCCAGTTTGGGAGGCTTTTGTTTTCGTTACCTGTTTTGAGAACCCTTATTTTGAAAAGCTTTTGCATTTTTATAGTCCTATTATTATAGTAACCAGCTTTATTCTTTTACAAATACATTACAGCAATTTTCTGCTGAATTAGTTACTATAAATATACTAAAGTTTGAGAACGACTGCTGTTTCTTATATGTCCTGTTGAGCAGCTGTTATTAAAAATGTTATAATTATAGCAGGGTTTGTGAATTGAATGTCTCTTGACAGACTAAATTAGTTCCCCTATTGGCTTTCGAAGCTTGTTAAGTTTATGTTGTTAAGAACACAATATGGCTTTAAGGGGAAAATAACATAAGTTCCATAAAAAAGTTGCTGCTGTGTTACCAGCTTTAGAGATTATTAATTAAATTTTATAAATTACTCATCGCATTTGTATGAAAGATATTTATGTGATTACTTTCTCTTAGTTTTGCATTTTAAGTTGTAATAAACTCTCACTTTTTCTGAAAAAATTTATAGGATTCAAAGCAAAATTGTTTGCACAGTTAATGCAGTGGTACATAAAAAAAACGAATAAAATCATAAGGATATATATGTACATTACGTGTAGGATGAGTTTTCAAAGTACACAACAAGATACATTTCCTAAATTTGGAGGTCATGCTCGGTTGAGAAGGCGGAATACTCTTTTTTTATCTTGGACCAGTATTCAGGGGCAACCCCTACATATACAGTGCATTCTGCTGGAACTAGGAACATAATTTTTTTTGTGGATGTTTGATTTGAACCGTTTAATTGCAAATGAGAGCACAGCATTTAAAGTGTTTTAATTAGATTAGTTAAAACTGATCAGTGCCCAGTGGATATATCTGCAACACTGTTCAGAATTACAAAATTTAGCCAAAGAGCTCACACACTGCAAGGTAATGAATTATAATTATAAATAATTATAGTTCATTAAAAGGACGACAATGAAAGAAAAACATGTGAACAGGATCGCAGACAAAACATTTCGGAGCGTTAAATAGGTAATTTTAGCGATAGAAAACTCACAGAAAGCCAAGATAACTCCTTCCCCCTCCTTAAAACCTATTTGCCTAGTTTTGGTACAATGCACTGCATATGTAGGGGTCATCCCCTGAGTAATGGTCCAAGATAAAAAAAAAAAATTTGTCTAGCTTAGCTGAACATAAGTAAGAACAAATTATGCATTAGTTAAGGTTTTAATTAGAATTAAAATTTGCATGCAGAGAACGTGTGCGAAACGGAAGCAAAGTACTATGGCGAAACATAATATGTCTGCGGTAAAAAAAATTTCATGTTCTGCTGCATGGTGCAATTATTACGTGGCAGCATTAGAGTTGCTGTACTAGACACATAATATTTTATTTCTGTAAAAATTCCACCATACTGTCAAAAACATGTTTACAAAACGGAGGAAAATGAAGAAAAAAAAATCTATATAAAGAAAATTAATTGTGTGTTATTATTTGCACAAATTGTTTTTAACGCATTTTAAGCAATTAAGTTATTCTTGAGTCGATGAAAGTCGATAAGCAGTAGAATTTTTCTTTTTATATAGTAGAATTTTTCTTTTTTACATAGCAAACAACAACGCATTTAAGGGATTAAAATATTTTTTAAATCTTTTTTATTGTTTCTTTTCCACTTTTGCAAAATATATAAAATATTATTATTTTTTCACTTCTTTTTGTATAAAAATAA
The DNA here is from genome assembly GCA_914767995.1 of Thecocarcelia acutangulata. Classification (NCBI taxonomy): domain Eukaryota; kingdom Metazoa; phylum Arthropoda; class Insecta; order Diptera; family Tachinidae; genus Thecocarcelia; species Thecocarcelia acutangulata. Next base: position 83,806,403 of record OU612095.1, on the reverse strand, counting down.
ACAGATTTTGCGCAATTCAATTATTTTTGAAAACTTTTTTATTGCTTTTTATTTGCACTTTTTATTTCCTTTTTTGCACGATTAAAATATTATTTTTTCAATTTGTGTCATGTTAAATAAAAAATTGTCACCTGCGCTAGTGATGCCACTTGGTTAATACACCTTGTTCTGCTGTATGAAAAAATACTATATTTGACAAAATAAAATTTTGAAAAAAAAGAAACGTTTTTTCCAACGAAACTAATAAACAAATAAATAGAAATGAATAAGTTAAGAAATAGTTATCTTTACACTTAGATATAAAATTTTCAATTATAAGATGTTTCAATAAAATTACTACATATCAATTATTTCCGTCCCATTGTCAAAATTTATAACAGCTCTGAAAGCTAGTGATATTTTATTCACCTCAGAAATATCAATATTTTAATTACGACAGTATGTTGCTACCGTTTCGCATATGTTAGAGACACCTTCCAGAAAAACTGGCTGTTTGGTGTACTTTATGCTCTGTTAGAATCACTTGCCTTATCTCTTTTCTAACTGAACTACCATAATCTGCAGGAGCTGTGGTTTCAACAATTGATTTATTGAATGAAACGTTTTATAACTGCATAGTTTCATATTTCGGACTAATGACTTGGCCTCCAAATTCCTGGGATTTAACATTGCTAGACTATTTTCTGTGGCTAGCAACTGTGTGTCAGTTGCTAGTCTACATAATTATAATGCATCAAAGCTTTGCCACCGAAAGTGTGAACCAATTTGAAAATGGGAACGGCTTTTATTGATTCACATTATCACTTAAATATACGGTTATTTTCATATTTAACTTCTTTTTTAATTATGGACATTCTTAAAAATGACATTATGTCCTTTTGCAAAGTGTCACTATGCCCATCGATACTATGACATTTTCAATAGTGTAATACTGTCCATGGATTTTATGACACGTTTATGTGTCCATGGACATCATGACACTGGACATTGTGACATGCCACCCTGGGTGGCATTGAAATTAATAATAAAAATGTAAAGAAAATACAAACGAAAAAACACATGTTCAAAGGATTGAAAGTAAGATACTACTATTCCTGCTCGCTACTTATTACGGTGCAAAAAATTGAGAATAAACGTATATAAAAATACAGAATATAGTTAAAAACATGTGTGCATGGAGTGGAGGAGGACAAAACACTATGTATTTTGATTGCCAATTATTTTTGTTTTATGCAAATTTTTTTTGAACAAAAAAATTCCAGTTTTTTTACATTTCTATCGAGTTGCATTTATTTAGATATACTTTGTGTCTTACCTATAAAATATAAAAAAAATAATAATAATTTTCAAGACAAAAGTCGTCAAATCGACATTTTGCTAAATTTGAGCATGGCAATCGTCAAAAATGACGATTTATCGTCAAATCTGGCAGCTATGCTTGTATTATGTCTTCGCTAAATTTCTACACATAACTGTAAAACAGTGTGTTTCCTACTCTCAATTCAATTACGCTTCGCTGTTTACACTTTTGCTTTGCAGATTTGTGAATTAAAACTGTTAAAATAAATGGAATGTGAATAGAGGCACACGTAAATACATATTTAGATACACAGATGTGCCTATGCTTATGTATAAGTTTGTATATATGTATGTGGCTTATGTAAAAATGTTATATTAGATGCATTTTCAAGTTCACAATTCCTATCTCTATAGTGCGTTTTGAGCTGTTTTTTTTAATGTTGACACGTTAAAGTTACATCATACTTAACCAGCAGTAAATCATCAGCAGCTGTCTGGGAGATTATGTAAATTAATCAAGGTCATGTCGAGCAATAAGTATTTAAAAGTAGCGTAAGAAAAAGTGATTATTTAATTATACCCATTCAAATGTATTTGAAAGAGCTTAAATTTAATTACATCTTTAGTTAAACATCTTTAGTTAAACAAATTAAAAAAAACAGCAAATAAAATTCACTCTCAACACTCAAGATATAACATGTTTTCTCTAAAATAAACAAAACAAGAAACACCTTTTTTCGTATTTTCAAAATATATGACCGTACGATAATAAAACACGTGGTTTACAGATTTCCCAAAAAAAGCTATTTATTTATTGTTGTTTTTATTACATTGTATGTTCTTTATAGCTGTTTTAAAGCCCAGTGCGAATTTGCTCTGCATATACGACCAATGAACATACAAACGAACATCAATAGCAGTCGTAATTCATTTGACAAAAATGTATAAAAACATGAAACAGTTTCAAAACAAATTAAAGGACTTAAAACAGCAATTGTAACAACAACAAACACCTACAGAGCACCACTATAAAGTGTACTTTTTCAACAAGAGTAAACAAATCTAAACAGTTGTAGAGAGATAGAGACGGAGAGAGAAGGAGAGCTAGAAAAAAATATAAAACAGAGAACAGCCAACTTTTACAGACTTTGAGATAATAGAGGAATGTGAAGCCTTGTGTTGGTTGTAATAAATGCCCAATATTATTTAAGTTAACCTACACAAAGCAAAACCAAAAAGAAAATAAAAATATTAAGAAAATATCAGTGATGCCAAATCTGCAGCGGTTATTTGCCGACTTTTATCTTAACATATCATGACGAGAGTAAACAAGAATAATTTAAATTTTAATCAAAAACAACAAAAGGATAATAATGAAATATTAGAATAAAACCTTTTATTGCAGTTTTCACCTGATTTCACCTGATTGAAGATTTTCGTACAGCATTTAATGAAAAATAATTTATAACTTTAAATAAAATTTATATTCAGAGTTAAGGAAACTCGATGTTTAAAAAATTTGAATGGTAATACTCATAAAAACTTAAGTTAATTTGAAAATAGTTTTAATTCAAATATTTTATTGATTTTTTGTAAATGAAAATTATTTTATGAATTAATAGCGTAGAGACGGCGTCATTAATTTGCGTTACAATCGCTACAATGTGCAATAAAATATTAGTCCATCACACAGCAGTTTTTGCCTGTAGTAAAGTTTATATAATTATAAGCTGCCAGTTTCATGATATCAGTCCTTTATTGATGTGTTGTCTGAAGGAGATATGCAACCCTTGAGACCTAGACTTCCCCACTTATTCAAGTTCAAAGTAACCCAAAAACCGAATAACAGAATCCAGACTGTTCACCCCGCATTCTGATATGTCTGCTAACCTGTGCAATATTGGGCCGCCAAGATACAACGGTCTCATAGAAGATAGATCACTGACAGAGGAAGTTCTTAAAGTGGCTTTTTCTTCTTCATCCGTATAACACCTACAGCAAAGGCTTTAGTTTTCTTAAAAAACCACCGCCACAGTAAGAACCTTAGCAGGGCAAGACCTCTCAGGATCATATTCCGTCCTCCTACACTTATACACAGTCCATGTTAGCTTCACTCAACAACAAGTAACCTTACCAGTTCATCTGCTTTATGCAGTCTTTACAAGCTGACGCTGCATACGGTTTTTATAGCTTTTGAGCGGTATTTATACCATCCACTCTGACTTCAGAAGTATAGAGAAGTAGGATTTCCAGAGAAAGTCTTCTCTGATATATATCAGGCATGCCGGTTTTCGGGGAGCTAATTACTCCCCGAGGTGCAACAAACACCTGTTATAAGGAACCAATAGTGCTGGTTAGACGGCTAAGGGCTGATGCACTTAATGGACTTCGTACTACCAACTCATAAGCCTTGTCTTCCATTGACAATTTTGGGAATTTTATACAAAGAGGATTATAATGCCTGATCTTACCATAAAGGAATTTCTTCAAATGGCTACAATCTTATAGTAAAAGTTGAAAACTGTGTGAGTATTACAAGCCACACAGGCGATGGTGAACTACGAACAGTTCTCTCTGTTGAGTGATACTTCGTCAGATAAGACCGTAAACCGATGACACATTCTATCTTATTAAGAGATACCCGCCATTCATGAACTCATCTGGTCGTTGACCAGACAGCGTACTCAAAATTTTTTAACACATTTTGTAGTTGTTAAAATTGGCAAAGCGATTCTCGAGTAATGACGAAATTAATATTCGTATAGTGCACATGATATTCAAAGGCCAGGAAAAAATGTTTTGTTTATGGAACAGTGTAATTAAGGAAGCAAAAAGACCTGCCATGTGGGTCATTGTTGGTAAAAGTAACGTGATGCAAAAGAAGCTTGGTATGGAAAAGTTCGCCATCTATATCTTACAAGCTCGCTTCTTTGTAGACTGAAATTTTTGCCTGATATAATTTTAAGAAATTGATTAAAGATCAGACCAACTATGTTAAGTTCAAGCTCAATAGATATCCAAACTGTAATAATAAAAATAGTCCATGTTGATGTTATTTGTAAGCTAATTATTTGCCAGTATAGTCTTGTATTTTTTCCCCTCTCTTTTTTCTGCCCTCTTTTATCACAGCAACTATGTTTATAATAAAATGAAGTCCTTCTTGGACTTGCCAAATAATATTGTGCAATTAAAAACAGTCCATGTTGATTTTAGATGCTACTTATGAACATTTTTATTTTCTGATAATAACCACTCATTTAGCCTTGTTAAAAGATAAATAAAAAAGTATAGTATCAGCGCTTAAAAATAAATAATGTAAAGTTAAGAATAAACTCGCTAAATAGGTATCAATATTTTTACTTCAGCTCAATCACGTGACTTGAGGCTGTTTACATTTTTATACACCCATTAAACGACCGGTTTGTTTACAAACTTTACAGCCATAGAGGCAACACTACAACAACGTGCACTATCGAAAGAGTACAAGCTGCAGAAAAAGAGCAACAGAGAGATATTAAACAACAAATAAACGTCCTTAAAAACCCTAAACAGCATCCTTGTTAAGAACAGTTGCAAAGTTGTGTTAAATGTGTTTGTTTGTGCGTCTTTCGTCTGACCAATTCGTTCGGTACTTGAATGTTAATTCTGCCTGTTCGTAGATTCGTTCAAGCGGCTGTGAACGTGTAAGTTCGTGTGTGTTTGCTGCATGACTTAAAGTTGCTTTTGGCACAGATGGGATGTCAGTGATGATGTTAATGTATTGTGCTGTTTAGTAGTGGTTGGCATCGTACGGTTATAAGTAACGGGAAAAAGACTTAAAACATGAAACTTTAGTTTAGAACGTGGGCTTGAACGAGATGGTTCGCTTTTTAGTCTTATAAAATATTCAATCAAATCAAACGTTTCATATAGAAAAGTTTTTTCTTAAAAATATATGCTTAATATGTCTGTGCAAAAAAAGAAATAAAAATTTAAATCTTTGAAAATCACGTTTAATCTGTGCAAAATACAGCATTTCTAATAAAATTATTTAAAATAGCCAAAATATTAATACACACAAATATATGTAGGCACATATATACAAAGTAATATATTTTCTGGCAACTATAAAATGAAAAATTTCTTGTAAAAAAACACTTTTTTTTATCTCTTATTGCTTTCAAAAGCCAGCCAGGGTAAAGAAAGAAAAAAAAAAGAATAGATTAGTTGGCAAAATAAGTAAAGAAAGAAATGAAAATTTGTTATAGAAAAAATGCAGTGAAGTGTAAAGTGAATTTATTTTGAAAATAAATAATCCTTCAATATCAAGTTTCTACCAAACAAAACAAAAAATCATAAAAGGGAAAAGGAAACTTTCAGCAACAAGATAACATCACTTCAACAAAAACAAACAAGTATGATATATTTTATCTTTAATATAAAATCATTAAGTCTAAAAATTGCTTAAGGTAAAAATATTATTCTGCTTTAAGACACAAAGCGTTTTTAGCTAATTCATATTTGAAAAGGGTTTTAACTATTTGCTGTTTTTTTTTTGTGAACTAATTCAGTTCTCTTTCTTTGTTGAATACTCCAGCAAATGCATATCAAATGTAGTACATACTACTTATTGCATTTAACCTTAATATTTGTTTTTTAGAACAACAGAAACTACTGACTTCATTTCTTCCTTTTCTTCCAACTCTATTTATACTGCTGTTTTGGCATTACAATTTTTTCTTTATATGGAAAATTAAGTAGTTTTTTTATGTTCTATAAATTTCAAGCACTTGCTTTATTTAACAAAAAAATAAAAAAAGTTTCTTAATTTCTGTTGAGTAAATAAATGATGCAGAACCAAACGGACTGGCATACAAATTATCATTGTATGAGAGTTTATTTGTTATAATAATTTATAGTCTACTTTTGGGCAAAATTGCTTTAAATGCAAACAAAAAGGAGAAAAATACATGTGTGTTTGCACGAGTATGCTTGATTGTACATATTCCACTGAAATAATAATTTTATTGGGAGTAACAAAATATTACTCATACGTCCTCGTTATAAAAAGGAGTTCAAGAATTTTGGAAGAAAATTAATAATAAAAAAAATATGATTTAAATGAGGCTATAAAAATATCATGACCGTATTTTTTAATGCAATTCGAACAGCTGAAAATAACAGACTTGAGACGGAAGAGAACAAAGTTAATTTAATATACTTTCCCCACTTTTTAACTTAAAAGTAACTTAATTAAAACCACAAAAAAAAAGAAAAAAACGTTGAGTTGTTTTTCAGTTCCTTATGATAAGTATTTTTTTTATTAGAAAAAGTCCTGTAGGTATTGGGGGGAGTTTTTAAATTTTTTCTGTTTAAGTTTTAAAAGAAATTCATATATTGTAGCTTGATGATTAAAAACTTTCAGGCTCATAGGCTTATAGGTCATATTGACCAAATATTTCCTGTTTTTGAAAAGATTTTGTAAATGATTTTTAATGGATTGTATGAAATATGTTAACAATAAAATTCTGAGATATCTTAAACACAAAATGAAATTCGCTGAATCAGTTAATATTAATTTTGGGAAAGCAACCTGTAAAAGAATTCGTGAAAGCAAACAAATAGTTTTTTTTTCATTCATTTATTTATTGAATCTTCACAAAGTGAACTAACAATTCAAATCTTAATACTAAATATATAAAATTAATTAAGTCCAGCTCATACTAGTCAAAAATGTTTCATTTTGCACGGTCAATATCGGTAAAATCACCTATTTAACGTTCTGATGGTGGCAAGGGTATCCCTCCTTCTCAACCGAGAGTGGCCTTCAAAATTAAGTATATTGCGTGCAAGACGATTTGGATGAAGTTCCAATTTACTGATATACCTTGTTGGTACTTTGAAAATTCGTCTTTTACAAGAGGAACACAGAGATCCTTATGAATTCATGAGTTTTTTTACGTACCATGGAGCTGCAGTAATTGTTCGAAGAATTTTGTTTTGTCGTCTTTGAATTTTTTCAATGTTTGAACATTGTACTGTGAAGAAAAACCATTGATGTGAAGAAAAACCTTTTTTTTTAAAGTCGAAAACAGTGCTCCACTCTAACCCGATATTTGCTATGCCGTAAGTTAAAACTTATCTGAGCATTTTTATCAAGTTATCGCGTTGCTTTTGTAGGGTGTAATCAATCTACCTGACAAAGAGTATGCCGAGGGGACTCGGCATACTCTTTGTCTCTACTACTCTACTATCCATTGATGTGAAGAAAAATATTGTTCCTTTTGTTGAAATAGTGAGCTATTTCTATATATTCGAGCATCATGCCAGCTTCCAGGCTGAGCAACTACTACGTGTCAAATTTTACGATTCAAACCGCAAACTATTTTAGCTTTTATTGAATATACATGATTCCTAGAAAAATGCGATGCATGATCCTCGATTGGTGATTCTGCTAATTCTATCTCAGTTCCATCAATACATTCTATGCAAAACGGTAGTTCGTCAAATGTATCCGATACGATTTGAGAACGTTCGGTTTCGTTTGGCCAGTAAATATATTCCGACTGGAGACGTAAGAGTATTTCAAAAAACCCCCGTGTAATTTCTGATATTGTTCGGCCATCTCCCACTCCAAAAATAGTAGCAATTTTCCTTAATGACGCGCTTTCTCCTGATGAACCCGGACGAAAAAGTGCAAATATTTATCAAAGGACATGTCAAGAACAAAAAAGAAATATGTCCCATATAAGTTTTTTTGCATGCATACTTATGTATTTGTAAGCATAAAATAGGCTACATAAAATAATATCATGGGAGTTTTATAAAAGTCCAGAAAACCTGTAACGTGATAATATTGCAAAAGAAAATGTTTGTCAAATCAGCAAAAATATTTATAGAAAAAACAATAATATTTTTTTTGGACAAACTTTTTATTGCCTACTCAACAAACACGATATCAAACATTTGATATAAAATAATTTTATCATTTGACATTAAGCATAATCTTCAAACCTTTTTGAACGGTTTGATTTTACCATTTGAATTCAAATTAAGAATCATTTCAATATAAACATTTGATATTCAATGTTTTAGCAATTTGATTTTGACTGTTAAGCATTGAAGCCAGCAAACAACCAACGTCAATATGTCAAATATAAAATACACGTATTTAAATGGGAACGTTTGTTTTGACAACAGCAAGACGGCACGACTGCAGGTTGTTGTCCATGCTGATTTTTTTTGCTGCATTCGAATTAAACTAATTTCTATTTTTCTTGGCTACAAAATATTTATAATATAAAATATTTATAACAATTTAACTCTTGGAGTTATTTTATTTTCTAATGTAACATAAAAAGACAACCAAATTTAAATGCTGTTTTAAATATATTAATAAATTTATTTGTTCTATTGTTAAATATTTGCATACATACTTATACTCAAAGCAAGAAATCTTAATTTTATAAAATAGAAATATATCAGTTGATTTTATTTCACCTACGAGTAGTTTTATATGCAATTCATAGAGCACTCGTCTAAAAAAATTTATATGGAAATCACTCAGAAAATTGAGTAACTTTCATGCAAATTTTCGAGACGAGTTGCTCGTCTATGTTTAATGAACAGCACGTTGTATATCCTCGACAAAGAAATTTTAAAAAGACGGGTATAAGTTTTTGTTTCTCGAGTCGAATTGTTGATGGTCTACTTTTTGAAAAATTCGATCATTGTCGCAAACTCTCAATTCTTTAATACTATTCTCACTATAGATCAGAAGATATATCAGATGATATTTTCAACTTTGCAATCCCGCCGAACCTGCATTAAGCTCAGCAAACAAAAGGTTAAATAAAAAGACTTTTTTTTAAGAGAAGTACTTTTTTCATAAAAATTTTATACAAACAGCGCTTGTTCTGTATAGCAGCGGAATTTTGTAAACCTAGAAACTCTAAAGTGGTCACACTTAAGTATACTTTTGTGTAAATGAAATTATGTTGCTGCCGTGCTCAAAATAATTCAGTAGTTGACTACAGGACTAAAATTGTCGTTTGCGGCATTTGCTGTAGTGAAGTCGTGAAGTCTGCTGTGTGTCTATGTGTTTAATGCTTAACAATCAATCATAAAATAAATGTTGCAGCAATTACTGAGAAAAATATAAAAACTTTAAATTCATTTACAAAAAATATTTTAAGAATTCGGGAAAAGATAAAGAAAAGTGATTTGTTTATGAAAAAATACGCAAAAACGCATGAAAAAAACATAATAAAGTGCAATAATAAGAAACAATGAGATTTTGTGATATCAGCGCGATTTAGAGAATTTCAAGACTAGGAAAAATAATAATGATAAAAAATTGAAATTAGCAATCGCAAATAAATCAAAAGAAATATGAAATTGTTAAGCATAAATAAGTTTTTATTTCTATTCCATACCACAATCCACACTTGAGAATTATATTTAAAACCAAGTTGAGAATAAATGAATTTCTCGGCTTGAAAACAATTTCCCCTTTTTATTGCGAATACTCTTATTTTATCAGCAATTTAAAGGCGTAACTTTTGCTGATGAGTAGCTAGCGGCTATGAAAAAGCAAGTTGTCCCCCAGCAAAAACATTAGATTATTTTTCTTGTCTTCTTCAATCAAAAATTATTGAAATTTATATTGTAAAAATAATAATGTTGTAAAAATAATACGAACTTGATAAGCCACAGGCGGGCGCTGGTGAATCGTGAATAGTTCACTTCGTGGAACTGGTCCTTCATCAGATCAGGCCGTAAGGCAGGTGCTGATGTAAATCTTATTCACAACTGTAAAAATAATCCTTTTTAAGAGAACTTAAAACAAAAACCCAAAGTGCAAATGTACAAAAATCAATCATCTTATTTAAAAATCATAAAGTTCAATAAAACATCAATAAATTAATATTTAAATAGTTTTCAGATTAAGTGACTTTTTATGAGAAATTTCAATGAAAATCTATATATAAGAACAAATAAAAATAAACCAAATTACAAAAAAATTTTGTGAATAATACAAAAAATACAAAAATTGTTTAAATTTGAGTTATGTTGTTATGACAAAACACCAGAGATATAAATAATGGAATAATATACTTACCGCGGCCATGACAAAATATTACGAACGTGCAAAAAAAAGACTAAACACTTAAACAGCTCTCAATCAACTGACTACATTTTTCACTTAACTTTAAAACTGACGGGAATTGTCATTACACCTAAGCGGAAAAGCGGTTAAAAGCTTTTTTTCTTAATAAACTAATTGGGCCACGGGGAATGGCGAAAAAATTTAAATTTAAATTAACTTGGTTCATTCTTCTTGAATATTTCGACATACTTCATTTATAAAATATATTTTGAGATATTAATGAAAATCTGTGTTTTTGAACACAAAACACACGCCATTGTAACGGCGATTTGCACCGTGCGACCAAATTTTTCCATAAAAATGTGTATAATATTTTGCTTTGTTTTCCGCCGCACCTCCTTAAAAGACATTTTGTTTCATTAATTCTTGTTCTTAGAATTTAAATTTTACAATATTTTTAATATTAAATCCATCGGGCCACTGAATGTAGTCATTTCGCGATATCTATCCAAATATGTACATATTTTCAATAAACCATGTTGACCCAAATATGTACATATTTTCAATATATTTCTCTAGCTTAAGGTCCTTTCTGGTTTCCTATACATTCCCATACAAATATCAAAAATTTTTCATATGATTTTTTATTGTCACTTGCCAAACCATGTATCGCAATTCCTTATCTATATAGCCTTTGGACTCCTGAGCTGAATCTTTTCAGGCGTTGTTTTCATCGTCATTTTATTTCTACGCTTACCCTTCGATTTTTTACTTGCTATATACGATTATTGTATTCAAAATTCAAAGGACATCGCAAGCTGAACGATTATCTCGAACCCAATTGCAATGCGATACACGATGTCAAACTAAATAGAAGTCCAAGATATCGAATAGAAGTCCAAGAAATCGTACATCGTGGCGATTAACACGACTTCCACGTCGTGTTGTACAAGACGTGGAATATGCTGCTTTTAATTATGTGTGCGACATTGATAGCAGTCTACATGGATGTAACGGTAGAATGACGTTGAGATGTCCACATTTCCAGATGGAACCACCTGTGTTATAAACTTAAATTGATACAATTTTAATCTCCATCCGATCCACTCCAATCATTGGTTTTTGGAACGTCACCAAGTTTCAAACATTTTTGGATCATATTCAACAAAACAATTTGACGTTTCAAATGACTTCCTTCGGTGTGATAACAATGATGAGAGATAAATATAAGCCGACGAATATTTTTATGTAACTTTCATGGGTCTTAAATCGTGTTCCTGTCTTTCAACGTTTGTCTGGTGGATACTTGCGAATTTTTCGTAGGAAAGAAAAATTAAAGTATCATGTAAAATTTATTTTCTGTAAACGCGAGTCCATAATATACAATACGAACAATGGATGCATTCATTTCATATGTACTGAAGCTAACAAAAAAGTAAGTACATGTTATTTTATTCATATCGGACTGATGGTTTGTGAAAATAAGGACAATCACATCTTGAAATATCGCCATCTATTCCACCAATACGCTGGCAATATTCGATTACCAGTCCCTTTCTGTTATTTTACCGAATCAAAATCTGAGCTCATCAGGAATGTACTCTCAAACCTTTTACAAAAATCATGTTTAGTTGACGGAACGTGATGTCGTCGATTTGAATTTTCGGATTCAAAGTTAAACTGCTTGCGAATAGATGATGTAGAAGATGGTGGCTCTCTTTACTTCCCAAGTTAAGGTCGCCAACTCTACAACCCAGTTTTTCAACTCGCTAGAATTAGTTGAAGTCAGGTCGGTTACCATAATATTATAAAGTATAAATCAACTATGTCTTTGTAATGTCATTTGGCTTCCGGTAAAAAATTTGATGATCAACGTTTAAAAAAAAGAGTACTTAAAGGAAAGTTTAAAGCTAAGGATGTTTTGATACCATGAGTCCAAATAGTTGCGAAATGCATAACATTCCATTTTAAGCATTTGCAGTTGTCAATGGCAATGAGAATTTGAAAATTTAAAGTCATTCATATCATGTAAATAAAATTTGAAGGCAAAACAACGTTTGCCTGGTCAGCTAGTATATACATATGTATATAAAAATTTTTTCTTTTATTTTTCGATATTTCGTTCTTTGGAAGACTTCTTTAGGAAAATCTGTTTGTCTATTATAAATTCAATAAAATGTTTGATTGAATTTATGACACACAAACAAATTTTTCTGAAGAAGCCTTCCGAAGAAGGACGAAATATCGAAAAATAAAAGAAAAATAAAATATTAATTTAAATAAAAGTCAAAGAAACTAGCATCAAGATTAACTAGATAAAATTTTGTTAAATCAGCAAACATTTAGCTAAAACAGCAGTAGTGTATCGTACACAGAAAAAATTATGGGAAAAATAAAATTAACAAAATTTTTATCTGAAAAAATAATTTGTGTGCATATACATAAATATCAAAAATATAACCTTGGATACTATATTTTTTTTTTATCTTGGACCAGTGCAGTGTATTGTACTGGAACTAGGAAAATAGATTGTGAGAAGGAGGAAAGGGGAGTAATGTTTGTTAAATTAACACACCGAACTAAACAAACATTATCACAGCATTTAAAATATTGAAATAAAATTAGTTAAAGCTGATCAGTGCCCAGTGTACATACCTTCGCCACTGCTCAGACTAACAAAAATTAATTCAACACGGCGCACACCGTAGAATAATTAAAAACATTGGAGGAACATAAACAAGAAATTAATAATAACAAATAGAGAAAAAACAAACGGCAGTAAAAACATAAAATAATAAAAAAAACATGTGAAACATGATGCAAAATAAAACTCTACCTATTACGGTATAAATTCGATTTTTAGAAATTAATAATAAACATGAGTATAAGTATAGAAAACACGGACGACAATGAAAAACACGTGTGTACGGAACGAAAGACAAACCACTACTCTACACTATTTTGTTGTTGCTAAAAAAATAATAGTTTTCGGTCAATAATTATTTTTACTAAACTCTTGTTTGAATCCACGAATTCCTTTACAGGTCCGTATTCAAAAAATTTTTTAATTGATTTAACGAATTTCGTTATTGAACACGAAAAAATTTGTTTTCTGCGTAAGAAAATGAATTGAATTCAAAAGAGCATGTAAAGAAAACAAAAACGAATTAAGAAAAAAAACATGTGCACATGAGGAAGGCAGAACACTAAAAAATAAAAGAACATTCAAAAAAAGGTGGTATTAATGGTACCGCACGGAATGCTAATTACGGAATGCGGTATGCGATTTCTGTGAAATGTATTTAACAGCCCTGTTTCTAATAAAGCTAAAAAAGCTGTAGCTAAAAAAACCTTTAAGACGTATTTATTAACCAAATTGCTAACTAAAAGTTCAGTTTCTAGTGAATCTATTTCTAAACAGTCAGACACTGAAGCCTATTTGCATCGATGTATTTATGGAAACACTGAAATTATTCCCATTCGATACACCGTAAGCCGCAGTACTAAGATTTAATAGTATATCATTTTTAATTTTCACTTTTGACTTAATATACATACATAGGTATATTATCATTATTATTGTTAGTCCTGATTACCATTCAAACCATTTAGTAATTGATTCGACGAATTTCGTTATTGAACACAAAAATTCTTTGTGTATAGAGAATAAAACATTCGTTTGTTATCATAAATTTAGTTAATAAAATTCACCTAGTAGATAAATTTTTCTGATTTTTCTCATGATGGTTACCAACAATCTTGTCACCTTGTTTCGGCTTGAGTTGAGTTCTGGAACACTCTGTATTCAAAACGTAAAGGCAAAATAAACATATTGTTGATATGAAAGCATTTTTATTATAAAATATAAAAATTTCTTTTCAAAACACGAATGGCCTTTCAAACTGTTCCAGCAACTGTTTCTTAGAAAAGCTTTTTTAATTTCCACAAAAAAATTACTTTCAGTTTTAAAAAGTTAATACGCTTAACAGACAAACTTTTGTTAAAAGGCAAAACTAATTTACTAAATATTATGCTATTTAAATACATTAGAATAGTAAAATTTGTTAACTGCTATTTTGATTGCAAAATACTCTTATACGAGTATCTATTACACATTTCTCAAACAAATTATTAACTCCGAAAAAAAAGAAAAAAATTATGAAATTCTAATTTAAATATATTCAAATACTCGTATTTTAAACAATGCACTCAAAAAATATTTTCACTATAAATGTAAATTTACTATATAAGTACATATGTATATACTTAAGAGGTGGTTTCTATAGAGGTGTTGAACTTTGAAATACAATAAAACCAAGATTAGCATTTTAAATTGAAAAAAAATTTTCTAGCCTTTTAACTCAAGGTCTGATCTGGAGGGCCAATTTTCAGCATTTGTGGCTGAAAATTGTAATGTGGCGGTGATAATGCGATGAATGTTACCGTCCAGTGGTTAATTCTTTCGGGCTTATTAGTGTAGACTAGCACCGTTGATTAGCTCCCCAGTAAACAATTCAGCTGCGTTAACTCACAGAGTCTTCGAAAGCAATTCACTTGATGCGATCAAGCAAGATTTTTTTTGTGTCACGAGCTGTGTGACAAGCTGGGCTACCACAAAAAGTTAATAATTATAGGTCTATAGCGGTCACAGTGGGCTTCAACTTTCTGACCCGCATAGTTTTTAAGGAAGTACGGATCAATGACCCCACTGGCCCATAAAGCATATCAAACAGTCAGATTTTATGGATGTAAGGGTAACTTAAGCTGATAGCCATTGATGGTACTGCTTTTAGCTTTAAGATATATTGTAGTTTTAATTATAATAAATAATTAAATAAAGAAATAAATAAAATCCATATACACTTAAGGAATATTATCACTCCAAATACGGAAGTTCTGTTTATTGGCGTATCCAGTCAGAAAAAAGTAAGCGTCAATGCTTACTAAATTAAGTTTGTGAGAATCGGGATCAACGATTACCTTGTTTTGGGTCCATTCACCGTATTTACGCTTGGCAAGGTGATTGAGTGACTTCAATTGGTGCATGCGGAAATCCACCACTGTCAGTATGTAAGCCAAGATAATTTTGTAAAATCTTCCATAAAGTGGATGGACACATATTCAATTCCTGTGCACGTTGGCGAATAGAATAATTCGGGGTTTCCCCTACAATATACTCTACAGCAACAATGACATCTTCTGCAGGCACTATATAACATCTCTATGGATGCGTATTATCATTTAGAGCAGAAGTGCCCAGCCTGAAGCGATTGATGCGCAATTGTTTTTGTTAAAACGCTTAGCTATAGGGCTGTGCTCTTTAATACACGCATACTGCCCTCAGTACTAGCAATGAAAAATACGCAAACAACTTTGTCTTATATATATATTTTTGTCGTTCTTGACTGCGCACACACACACACAAGTAAATAATAACACTTTCACATAATTTGCTGGTAAACATTGACGACAGCGACTGTCAGTGTAAACTTTGTTTTTGTAAATATGTTTTACTTTTTACAACAAAAAATATTAAAAAAAGTAGTTTTTCCTTAAATGTATTGGTGTTTGCTCTTCCATAAAAAACTTTTTGGCACCCCTGACTTAGAGTAAACGTTTGCAGCAACAACGACATCTTCTGTACGCACTATACGACATCTCTATGAATGCGTATTATCATTTAGAGTAAGCGTTTAGTTAGTGAAAGAAATTTTTTGAGGGACGATTGCATTGACGGTAAAGCGGACGTATTGCTCCAAACGTGCGGGGTGAAGCAGAACTGCCTTTATGGCTTGGATGTTCAATAATTTTTTTAGTTTATCTATATTTTCTATTTTTATTTCTGAAATTTGTGCAGAAGATTTAGGGAATTTAACATCGAATCCCACACAACGGAAGTGTCCATGGGTGGACCATACTCTTTCCCATCTATTGGGCAGCGTACGACTCCCGCGTTGTAAAACCTGGTTATCTTTTGAAGCGACCGAAAAATCGATACAATTTTTTACTTCTTCATAAAACTGGCAGTACTGGTCAACCAGGCTGTGTGCCACAGATTAAAATAAGTAATAGTCCGAAAGTGCAGAATGAAGAATGTCGTGGGTGAACTAACACTTTCCATTTCAATGTTTCCATGTATGTAAAGACACTTTATCATGTCTTTCACTGTATTGCAACCTTTTGTCTTTCACTGATCGGTTCAAATGAATTAACTGCATTCGATAACGATCGCCTGTGATTGTTTCAGTAATTTTTAGCAACTCATAACACACTCTGCCAAGCTGGTTTCACCACATACTGAACATGACCTTATAACCAAGATAATTTGGCTTGGCCGTCCACGTGGAAGTATGACCGGAATTTTTTGCGCTTGGAATTATTGTATTAAAGCCATTTTACGTTCCCAGTTATAATGTGATGATTAAATCTCTTCTGTATTTGCCTTGAAAGCAGCTCTTCACAAGCAAACATACGCTATTTAACACTCCATGGCTTCAACTTGCACGGAACCAAATTTCCTTATTTCTGAATCATTTCTAGGCTTTCAGGCATTTTAAAATAGTTTGTTGCGTAAATCTCAATGATTCTGCCACTTCTTGTTGCGTATGTCACGAGTCTTGCTGCTCTTCGACAACGGAATCACCTTTGCTAAAGCCTTGAAACCACTCTCGGCAAATTCTTTCGCTAATAACGTCCTCACCAAGGTATTCGATGAGCCTCAGCTGCAGATTACTTTTCTTTAACACAGAAAATTAGAACCTCGCGCAAGCTCACATGTTTAATCAAGAATAGCTTTCTGATGCAGACACAAATCGGTTAGTATTTTGATTAAGTTTACAAATACATAAGCTTATTATATGACATCCACGATCTATTTATTTCGTCTACCACTTACTGCTACAGTCATCTTTTGCAAAAGGGTGGAAGTAAAGTTTTACGCTAATCATTTTGCACAGCTTTGAAGCGTGGGTTTCTTCATGTAGAAGAGTCAAAGCAACTAAACATTAATCACTTAATATACGTTTTGCCAACGTATAGTTTTATGCCTATATAAAAACACCCTTTATATATGTATATTTATTTCATTAATAAAACCACAATTTATATCATAACTCAGAATGCTGAAGGCTTTTGGGAGAATACGTTTGAATGGATGTGTCTGCTGATGTTTGTAAATGTTTATGCTGAACACTTTTCATAACTTTAAAATGAGTGTTTGTGTCTGTGCGAGACATTAAAGTAAGTAAATTTAAATTGCATGTCAGGGTCAGTCAATGTAATAAATATGCGTGTAGATATAAACTTTTTTGTATATTAATGTACAAAAATGCTTTGATGAGCTTAAAGATCTCATTATTAATTTTTTTATGTAATGAATAATAATTTTTGAATTCACAAGCTCAGTCGTATCGTGTATCGATGTATTTTGGAGAGACAATTTCAAACTTACAAAAAAAATATTTGAAAATTGTTTTTGCTTTAAAGTTTTGTGTTTGAAATTTTCTCTTCAAATACATCGATACACGATACGGCTGAGCTTGTGAATTCAGCAAATGTTATAAAACATAGGTACACAGAAAACAATTTTCTTTTTTCAACAACGAAATTCGTAGAATCACTTAAGAAAATATTTACTACGGACTGGTACAGGAATTCACAGATTCAAACAAAACTTTAGTAAGAAATAGTTGTTGAACAAAAATGGCTATTTTGTTTAATTATATTCGAGTACATATAGTACATAAATGTACTTAGGCGGTTCGGAAACTTCTTAACGTAGCACAAAAAGCGCGGCATAAACAGAAAAAAGTTAAGTGTTTTGGAAATCTCCATCTCTGTTATGAACTCATGTTAAATTTTGTTTCGATCTGGTAACGCCTTCATATAGAAACAGGTGTTCACAAAAGACGCATCCTCGATTTTTTTACAATGGAAAAATTAGAAATGCGTGGTGTATGTGGTAGTAATCATGATATGAAAAATACAAGATAGTTTTATTCTCTCAATTTTCCTTAACAATCACCATCTGACAAGTATAAGGATTGTGACATTTTCCATAAAATTGTGCTACCGTATTAGTTTCTACATTTCCTTCCCTACAAGAAATTTTTATAAAAACTGATGTAAACTAATACATAAACAATTATTTTACAGACACATGCATAACATGGCAACGTTGCCATTATAGTTTTTACTTTTTGTTTATTGATTTTGTGAATGAAATTTGGGATTATGTTTATACATATATGTATCGTAAACTGATTTGTGCATTTTTTTCTTTAAAAATATGGTGCTGTAGCAGCTATTCCATTATTATACAGTTTTATTTTCCTTATTTGATCTTATTTTTAATAATTTATGATAGATTTTCAATTAAATTTTAAGAAGAGATTTTCGGGTTCTTTCCGGATGAAAAATTTTTTAACACAAGGTGCTGATAATGGCAACGCTGAATTATATAAGCAAAAAATGCATATGCAAAACAAAGAAAACCATATATTAAAAAGTATGGCACTATAATTTAAAATTTTTTAAACGTCATTCAAACTTTGTGATTTCCCGACCAAGAATAATTTCGACACAATCTAAATCAACGAAGAAATCTACAAAATCAAGAATCGAAGCAAAGAAATTAGAAATTGCTACTTTGTGTTAGAAATAAACAGTAAGGGCAGTAATTTATGTAAAAATTTTTTGTGGTAAAAAGGCAACCGGCATTCTGTCCAATTGAGCTGCTACGGCACAATTGAATTCACGCAAGCAGGAACTCGTACAATTAAGTTTGGTTGCTACACCAACCACATACTTCATCGTTAATGGTTGGCTCAGGAAATATGTTTGAGACACCGATCAAGAGCATGGAATGTCAGGAGTTTTGGCGGGAAGGGATGAGCTTAATGCTAATTCACGGGTAAGATCGTTAAAAAATACATTTACGAAAAATTAATTTAAACATATGTATTTATCTATAATCCAGAGTTGTCACAAAAGTTATGCTGCCCTAGAGCCAAGATCTATTAAAATGATTTGGGAGCAACATGATCAAAGTGCTGAGGAACTATCAAGAGATGTTTGTTGTTTTTAGTCCTTTAATGGGAAACTGCTGCTACCGTGTTATACTCAACAAAATCGTACATATTATAGCTTTCAAACAGTGTCTTAAAATATGTTAACGTTGCTGGCGTTTGCTTAAAACTTTAGCATCTAATTCACAATGCCGTGATGTGGATTGCCGCGAAGAGTACTTTCATTTGGCTGAAATTGTTGCTTGCCAACTTCTAGCACCCTATGAAAGTATTAAAGTTCAAACAATACCCACAAATTCGAGATAGATACGGATGAAAAGAAAAATAACTGAATGCAGCACGACAAATAGCAGTACTGGTGTTAACTACCAAGTATCGCAGTATTTTGTATCTCCAGTTGATGTAAAACTGGTAGATGACTTATGGGTACTTGCAAAACTAATGTGTATTTCATATATGTATGTTAATGAATAAAAATTTGGCTTTAAAATTTTTAAAAACTCATTTTTTTCTTATTATCAGTAAGTTTTGTTTATGTGTACATCAGTATTGTTAGGATGTTCATGATGCGTTTATTTATCAGGCTTAATTTGTCAGTTCTGATTATACATTCATCAGAAATGATTAATCAGTTGTAACCTGACATTACATCAGAAGTGATGCATCAGAACTGATAATACATGCATCACTCCTGGGTACTAAAAAAACTGTAGAGTGAGCAGTTCAGCTATGTGTATTACAAATACATATAGTACTTAAGTTTAAAAGAGAAAAGAAATTACACGTACACGAAATTTCACATCAGTTTTTTCATATTGCCCTTAATAAAATGATGCAAACTCTGATGTAACTTCACATCAGCCATGCCCATCAGATGATGCATCATATGACCGTCATTGTTCTTGCTGGGTTGTTTTCAGTTTTGTTTGAAGTTTTGTTTGAAAATATTAATAAAATTGTGACTTCCGACAAAAATAAATAAAAAATTTTTTAAATAAAATACATAAATCTAAAATATATAAAAATGGCCTGAAAAACATCCCCAGACTAAAATGCTAACGACACCATGTTTCAATGTACCTTTAGTATAACCTGGATTAAGACGTTGGCTTTTCGATCATCTAATCAGCCTTAACCTATCGGAACCTTGTAAATTAAATTTGTACTCATCGGAGAATAGTATGGAATTCCTTTGTGTGGTGGTCAAATTAATGTGTTCCCTTGCAAATGCCAACCTGGTCAGTATATTTTTCCGTGATATAAAGATCTTTTTTACACTTTTGTATGGCAGGCTTTTATTGCGCCTTCTGCAGCCTGCCTTTGAATCCTTCTGGGGGTAACATTTAATGACAATAGTGTGGCAATGGTTCTTGACGACATGAATTGGTCTTTTTTTATCGAACGTATTATTGCCTGGCCATCTCGTTTACTGGTTTTTCGGGAACGTCCACCTTTATGTTCTGTAACCAAATTACCCGAACAACGAAAACGGCTTATAATTCTTGGTGAATATCAAATTTTTTTTGCAATTGTGGTCACTGATTGGCCGTTATTAAAATCAGCTATTATACACTGAATAATTATATCGCGCCATTTGTTAGAGAAGTGACAAGTCACGTCCAGAACAAGTTTGGAGGCACGGGAATGACGGAAAACTAGATGCAAATTTTCGCTATAAATGCCTACTTTGACATTTAAACAAATAATGACATCTTTTGGAAGTAGGTTTTTCTTATTGTAAGTAATGAAGAATATTCAAGGTTAGTTTTGTCGCTGCATCCTGGGTCATTCTAGTAGATATAATTATTTATATATTTTTAAACCACAAGCATCAAACTTTTCCCTTTGTTTTTTAATATCTAAAGAGTATTTTCTTTTAAATGTAATAATATTTTCTTCAAAATAGGCGTTCGTTTGAATGCTATCATAAAGTTTACTGGTAAGCAGAAGTCCGTGCTTTTAGTTTTTGGGACCAGATTGGACCCAAGTGGGCTGGCTTTACAATAGCTGGCAGCCTGTTAAACCTAACCTAACATGGGTTTCAAAACGACCACAGATACCTACTTACATCAGCTTATTATTTCTAGCCTTTTCTAATATGAACAATGCACTATACATTTCAGAAAAAAATCCATTCTAGGAGTAAATTCCCTTATTCAACTGTGGGGCAACGCCTTTTTATATTTCTCTCTAAAAATAAACTTCAAAAATCCTTATTACAAATAATAAAAAGAGAATGTAACTACCTTGTATTATTTATATCATGGTAGTAATAGTTATAAAACGAAAAAAAAAAAAATTGACAACAAATAAAAAAATTTTCAATTTAGTATTCAACTGTGTGGCAACGCCTTTTTATATTTCTCTCTAAAAATAAACTTCAAAAATCCTTATTACAAATAATAAAAAGAAAATGAAACTACCTTGTATTATTTATATCATGGTAGTAATATAAAATGAAAAAAAAAATTGACAACAAATAAAAAAAAATTTTCTATTTAGTTTTCTTAATGAAAATGTGTAAAATTCTTTCATTTTTTATTGAAATAAAAAGAAAACATTAAATTTTAATAGTTAATAATTTTATTGGCTTTTAGAAGTTCAGTTTTTGCAAATTCAATCAGTTTACTTCAATCTATACATGCGAGTTGAAGTCGCCAATTTTAAGCGATATGCGTTTTCCAGAATTTCAAATCGCAAAACCATATTTCTTGCGTTATACGTTTCTCAGAACACCTATTTGGCGTTTTCAAATCGAAAACGCTAAATTTAAGCGATTTGCGTTTCTCAGAACAGGCATGATATTAACAATATACTCGTACAAATACTAATCGGAGTCTGATATAGTGTTTTATGTTACATCCATAACTAAAGATACTCGTCTGTAATAAGCCAACGATACTAATTCTAGTATATTTGTAAAGGGAATGTAAATAAGTACCATTTAATATATTAATAACTTCATCTACAGTTAGATTTTTCAAAGGTATTGTTTCCTAATAGCTTTGTATATGGGGCACACGCCAATGTATTTTCGATTTGGTTTTGGTTGCATATTGTGCATGAGAGTGTTGTGCTGTTACTAAAAGCCCTGCCATTCAATTTTAGTAAACCACCCCTCCCTTTAATAAGCAAAGAAGTAGTACGTGACGAAATATTTGATGCAAAAGCTGACATAACATCATAATTAAGCACAGGGTACAAATCGTGATGTTCAGATTCTAAAGCCTTAAATATATTTTCATCGTGTTCCTTTTGCTTCAATAAGTTAATTACTGTTTTCCACTCATTGCAAATAATCTCATTAGGTGGATGTTACATTAAATAAAGTTCCTAGTTGATTTATATCGAATATTGCATTGAACGTTACTAATAAGATACTAATAAAACAAGAATGCCAACTTCATTATAAACCTAACGTAGTTTCTGCTTCCCAGCGTGAGCAAACCAAACATGGCCAATCTTGCAGCAGAGGATGGAGGACTTACACCAGGATTTCAAGTTGTATTTTTTAGACAAAATAACAAAAATTGTTTTTAAATGGATTCAATACAGATCCTCTGATACCACGTATACGAATTCTAAATAACCGATCCATACTCGATTATAAATCTGACTAAAGATACGTAAAATATGGTTCTGTAAACTCTTTAGTTCAAGGCTTTAAGTTTGCAGACACAACGCGAGCCTCGTTTACCATCATTATAATATGACTATTAAAAGTTAATTAGCTCTTAAAAGGAACGCCTAAGTCCGGCATCTATGATGACACTTACTCCAAACGATGCCCACCCAATACAAATAGAGCATTCATATGCACACTGCAAAAATCTTTGTGTACACTATAAATGTTTTCCAGATAACCATGAAGGCATACATTCGGCTGACTGGCTCTTTAAACGTAACTGAAGTAAAAGCTCACTGCATTGCTGCAAAAAAAAAAAACCTTATTTTTTCTGCTACTAATTATGAATGTATGTATCTGGCCACTACTGATGTAAACAATATCAATAAGTTTTTTTGTTTGTCACTGCCCATAAGTTGTAAATTAAAGCTGTTTATAAATTTAATTTTTTTACTTCACTTTTGTTAGAGCACAAATACAGTGAAAATATCGTTTTCTTGTATCTTCTGTTCTTCAGCAATCTAAAATTATATTGTTTACATTTTATAAAACTAAATTTAAAATGAAATATACAAATTTTTTAACAGCAGACAGTTCTTACATATTTTTATGGATTTACAATTAAACTCTTGTCAAATAATTTACTTGCAACTTAAGCAGCAGTATTAAACTTTATAAATCTTCAAAAAATCGTTCAGACAGCTTTGACAAGGCAACAAGAAAGAAAGCAAACAAAAATGAGTGCAACTATGAAAAAGAAGGAATAGTTATTTTAATTGGAATTATAAAATACCAAAGTAAAACAGAAAAAAAACTAAAGAAGTTTCTAAGTAAAGTTTTAAATTTTTTTGTTTTTTTTTCAGACACAAATGCAGATAGAAATTTGTTGCAAAAGCATTAAAAGTGAAATTATGTTTTAAAGTTTTCTAGTGTTATTATTTAGTTTTATATAAGAAAAGTTAAACGAAGGAGAAACTAAACGGTATAAAATTTAATTTTTTGTACTTACATTAAAAAAGTTTGGTTTATAAAAAAAAAAAAATAACTATTGTGGTCAAATCTCACTCGCAGTATACTTTTTCTTCCTTGTTTATAACCGGTTGAATAGCAATTATTTTAATTACTTTATTTTTAACTGAATGCCATTTTTTTTATTTTTCCATACGTTTCTTGTAAGATCCATTGCAAATGCCCGTTTCCTGACCATTTTCGGGACATGTGGTCGAGCATTGTACTGTAAAATCTTCCGTTGTATTGCGGATGTTTGTTTTTCAGTGCCTGGCTCAAACGCATTAATTGTGTTTAATGGCGATCATTTGTGATTGCTCCAGTTAGTTTTAACAACTCATAATACACTATACCGGACTAGTCCGACCAAATACTAAGCATGACCTTAGGTTAAGTTAGATAGGCAGGCCGCTAGATACTCCGAAATATCCTAGGCTTTCTAGCTCACTTGGGTCCTGAAGTCCTTCCCTTTCTGATTGCCTCAAAAGTGGGATAGTGAAGTGAAGAAAGAAATTAGGGGCATATAGTGTGAGTGTAGGTTCCTATATAAAGTGAAGATGCATGGGAGCGGATGGAAAAGAAAAGAAAGGAAAGGCGGGAACTTAGTGTAGCGTTACATGCAGCAGTACTAGTCACTCGCTGATACTCCAATGCCGAACATGTACCAAAGAGATGAAGGATCGTCTCCTCTTCTTCCTCGTCTTGGCGACTTCTGCAGAAGTCATTATAGGGTAGGCCTAGTCTCCTGGCATGGTTCCTAAACGGGCAATGTCCAATGATGACTGCTACAGTCACACTCAGATGAGTTCTGGGCAGCTTTAATAACTCTCACGTTCTCTTAGAGTTAATATGCGGCCACAGGTTCTTTGATATAAGGCATGTGGGCTCTGTGAGTCATTTTACTTGGGCATTTTTTAGCGCAGGGAGTTTTATTCTTTTCCAACACGCTGATAAAGGTTGTCCGCAAAAGGGATCTATATCCATATCCTCTAGGGCTGTCCCTTTTTTGATCAAGTCACCAGCGATGTTAAATTGCCTTTGTTGGATCCATATCCAAGCATGACCTTTGAACCTTGAATATTAATTTTAAACGACGACATGGAAGCATGGCCGCAATAATGCGATAATATTCTAAGCTTGGAAATATCGTAATGAGCCCATTTTTTGTGTCCAATCCGAATACGATGCAGAAATCCCTTCTGTATTTTTGCCTTGTCAGCAGCTGTTTACAAGCAAATATACAATGTTCAACATCTTCGGGCTTCAAATCGTACGATACCAAATTTTATTGTTTCTGAACCATCCTCAACACTTTGAGGCATTTTAAAATGGTTTGTTGTGTTGTCCCCCTAAGATACACTACACATATGCCAGCGTTTTTTCCAATCCTCGAATCCTTCTGAAACGCACTTTTTGGTAACGCCAACAGCTGCTGTTTCGGTTTTTCTTTTACCTCCTCAATCATAGCAAAACGCTTTCCTTTGTGAAGAGTAAAATGTCAGCGGGGGTCAAGTCCGGAGAATACAGTAGTTGAGTCATGATAACGGTTTTGTTTTTAGCCAAAAACTCGCGCACAAGCATCGATGTGGGAGCTGGTGCGTTATCATATCGCAAAATCCATAATTGTTTTTACCACAATTCTATGCGTTTTTGACGAATTGCTTCGCGCCAACGGCGCATAACTTCCAGCTAGTATTGCTTATTCATTCGGAGTCTAGCTTCGGACGTGTACTAATCTAATGACCCGGTGGCAAGAACTCATGATACACCACGCCATTGAAGTCGAAGAAAACAGTGATCAAAACCTTCACATTTGACCGAACTTGACGTGCTTTTTTCGGTCTTGGTCCTTCTGGACGCTTCCATTGTAATGATTGTGCTTTGGTTTCAATATAATAGCCATACACCCATGATTCGTCACCAGTTATGACCTTTTTGAGGAAATCTGGATCGTCGTTGACGATGTTCAACAGCTTCTGAGCGATGTCCATGCGACGATGTTTTTGCTTCAAATTTAGTAAACTTAGTAAAAAATCAAAGAACAGACCAAAACACGATTAGCCTTTTTATCTAGCAAAAGCAAATTGACAATCCAAAATGGCTTATATTGTCAACATACATATATAATAGACATGTGTACCAACATATTAGAAAAAAATGCGAAAATCGAACATATGTAACTCACGCAATTTGAAAATAATGGTTATTTTTTGATCAGATCATAATTGTTCTACAAATAATGAAATATTTTAAAAAAATTTACACATATAAGAAATTTTTCTGAAGAAATGTTAAATTGCTGAGCAGACTCTAATTTATTCCCTATGTAGGGTTAAATCAAGGTCGCTTAGAACAGATGACATTCCTATTAAGTTTATCAAAACTGTTTATCCCTTTGTTGCAGAATATATTTTATTTTTAGTTAACACAATTTTGATTTCTTCTGAATTTCCCGGCTTTTGGAAAACAGCTAGGGTGATTCCAATTCCCAAGACAAAGGTAATTCAAGGTCCGGAGGATCTTCGACCCATTTCTTTACTTCCTGCCGTATCGAGCAGTTGTTGAGCACATTATTAAAAACCAGATTCTGGAATGTGCACCTAATGCTATTTACGATAAGCAATATGTATATCGCAAAGGATTTATTTAATACTACGTCACTACTTCTCAATATGACTGACTGTATTAGGCGGAACGTTAACGACAACTATTTTAGGGTTGTAGTTTCTCTCGACCATTCCAAAGCTTTTAACTCAATTGATCATAAGTTACTTATAGACAAGCTCAGCAATGAGTTTTAGTTTTCCCGATCGGCTTGTAAGCCCATTTATTCCTATTTGACAAATAGTTCTCAATTTTCTGTGCTTAATGGTGTTAGCTCTGGGTTGCGGACTCCTTTATCCGGTATTCCCTAGTGTTCAGTACTGGATCTCCTTTTATTTACTATTTACATTAACATGTCTACCTGGATTTGTGAACTCCACAATCTGTGAGACCTTTTTGTTTGCTGATGATGTGTTTTTGTTCAAGAGTCCTCTAGATTTTCCGGATGTTCTACAGGCAAATATTAACTTTTGTCTAGGACGGGTGCTCGAATGGATGTCTAACAATTCCTTGAACATAAATCCTGCTAAAACTATGGCAATTAATTTTGGATACAGTCATCGATTCTATACTGATCTAGACATATTCTTGAATGGGGTGCGCATTTCTTTTGTTGATTAGCTTAAATTTTTAGGTATAATACTTGACTCAAAACTTTCCTTTTCAAACCATATCGATATGGTAAGTTATAAACTTTTCGGTATTCTACGTAGAATATACTCTGTGAATCTTTCCCATCGCTTCGTATCAGATCACAACTTTCATGGGCATTGCTAATGTCGCACATTATTTATGGTTTTGATGTTTCTTCGGGTACATCCTTCATATATCTGCATAGAACTAACCGTCTCATTAACATTATTGTACGTTTTGTCTATAATGTTCGCCGACGTGAACATATCTCGCCTTTCTTTGAACGATTTTTTGGTTGTAGTTTTACTAAATTCTAAATCTAATGATTCCTAATTTGGTCCTGTTTCACAAGATTATGAAGACTTCCACACCCGTTTCTGCGCTCTTCTAGCAATCCTCAGCTACTTATACCGAAGATTTCTTGCTCTTTTTTTGATAAATCTTTTGTGGTTAGGATTGCTAGATGGTGGAATTTATTACCTTTTTCTCTGCGCATATTGTCTCATTCTAATAACCTGTTTCGTTTGAAACTTTTAATGTTTCCATCTATGCTTTGAAATACTTTGCTCTTCGCCTACATATTCTCTCTTTGGTTATCCCACTGATTTGGACGTGTTCATTCTGGGCTAATGTTTTCTTTCTTTGTTTTTCAGCTGGGGAGCTGGTATTATTGATTTAGCTGTTTTAGTTTTCTTAATTATATAATATATTAGTTATTTTTTATTTTTGTTTTAAACATTTTTGTACACTCAGGCTATGCTGCTGTGTTGTAATATAATTATATTGCCCCTTGAGACTTTGTATTGAATATTTTTGTAAATAAATGAAATGAAATGAAATATTGAGCCCAATTATGAATAAAAATTCCGTAGGAATTTGTTCACTTTTACTTTCCTCCAATCATGAACAAAAATTAAATATGAGGTTTTTTATTTTTTTCTTCATGCAATTCGTTGAAAACACTAGAGAGAGATCAACTCTTACGGCCCAGTTCACAAAAATCGTGTTTTTCTCTTTAATATGCATTGAAAAAAGTATGTTATGTGGGAAATAAATTTTATGAGGAATAAATTCCGAGAGAAATAAATTCCGTGAGAATATTCATAATTGGGCTGATTGAATAATAAATCACTTAAAAACGTTTTCTTATAAAACAACATTACATACCTCAAGCTCAAAAACATTTCAATTCAACACTATATTTACTACAATCCTGAAGTTATATACAGTTATTCATTGTCATAGTCTGCATAAAACGCCACCAATACTGCTGGCGTACTTTAGTGCTTTATTTTTATATAAAATGTTAACTGCCGTATTCATAAAAAATATTGTATGTTTATTGAATACTTTCTTTAATTTCTATAGTTTGTCAAATAATAGTTTAATAAATATACAATATTTTTTATGAGTATAGCTATAAGACATTCAAAGAAATAAGATGCTAAAATAAAAACAAGTAAGAGTGTAGTATATTCGGCTGGGCCGAATCTAAAATACCCTTCACGATAGTCACGAATATGTATAGTATATTAAAAATGTGACCTAAATATGCTCGGTTATATATGAACCGATATGGGAATTTTCTGTGTTTTAGTAACCTTCTTTTATAACGAGAATTGCTTTTCAGCAAAAAAAAAAAATTTTTTTTAATGGAAAAATCGGTTCAGGCTATATCTCGGGTATATATGGCACGATATCGAAAATTTTAATTTTCCATATTTATATAACCTTATATCATTACCAGAACTGCTTTTGAGCACAACAAATTGTTTAAGTTCGCTTACGCGATATTTTCATGAAAAACCCGATTTAGGCTATATCTCGGGTATATATGGACCGATATCAGAAATTTTAATTTTCTCTATTTTCGTAACCTTCTTTTATAACAAGAACTGCTTTTCAGTAAAAAAAAAATGTTATTGGAAAAATCGGTTCAGGCTATATCTAGAGTATATATGGACCGATATCGGATTTTTTCTTTTTCCATATTTATATAATCTTATTTCATTACCAGAACTGCTTTTGAGCGCAAAAAAGTTGTTTACTCGGCATTTTCATCAAAAAACCTGTTAAGCTATATATCGGGTATATATGAACCGATATCGGAAATTTTAATTTTCCATATTTATATAACCTTATTTTATTACCAGAACTGCTTCAAGGTGAAAAAAGTTGTTTAAGTTCCCTTACGCGGCATTTTCGTGAAAACCACGGTTTAGGCTATATCTCTGGTATATATGGACCGATATCGGAAATTTTCATTTTCCATATTTATATAACCTCATCTTATTACCAGAACTGTTTTAAGCAAAAAAAAGTTGTTTAAGTTCGCTTACGCGACATTTTCATGAAAAACCCGGTTTGCGCTATATCTCGGGTATATATGGACCGATATCGGAAATTTTCATTTTTCATACCTACATAACCTTATTTCATTACCAGAACTGCTTTAAGGTGAAAAAAGTTGTTTAAGTTCGCTTACGCGATATTTCCATGAAAAACCCGGTTTGCGCTATATCTCGGGTATATATGGACCGATATCGGAAATTTTCATTTTTCATACCTATATAACCTTATTTCATTACCAGAACTGCTTTAAGGTGAAAAAAGTTGTTTAAGTTCGCTTACGCGACATTTTCATGAAAAACCCGGTTTGGGCTATATCTCGGGTATATATAGACCGATATCGAAAATTTTCATTTTCCATACTTATACAACCTTATTTTATTACCAGAACTACTCTTAAGCAAAAAAAGTTGTTTAAGTTCGCTTACGCGGCAATTTCATGAAAACCCCGTTCCAGGCTATATCTGCGGTATATATGAACCGATATTGGAAATTTTCATTTTTCATATTTATATAACCTTATTTTGTTACCAGAACCGCTTTTAAGCAAAAAAAGTTGTTTAATTTCGCTGACGCGGCATTTTCATGAAAAACCCGTTCTAGGCTATATCTCGGGTATATATGGACCGATATCGAAAATTTTCATTTTTCATATATATGTAACCTAATTTCATTACCAGAACTGCTTTTGAGCACAAAAAAGTTGTTTAAGTTCGCTTACGCGGCATTTTCATGAAAAACCTGGTTCGGGCTATATCTCGGGTATATATGGACCGATATCGAAAATTTTCATTTTTCATATTTATATGACCCTATTTCATTACCAGAACTGCTTTTGAGCACAAAAAAGTTGTTTAAGTTCGCTTACGCGACATTTTCATGAAAAATCCGGTCTAGGCTATATCTCGGGTATATATGGACCGATATCGGAAATTTTCATTTTCCATATTTATGTAACCTAATTTCATTACCAGAACTGCTTTTGAGCACAAAAAAATTGTTTAAGTTCGCTTACGCGGCATTTTCATGAAAACCCCGGTCTAGGCTATATCTCGGGTATATATGGACCGATATCGAAAATGTTCATTTTTTATATTTATATGACCCTATTTTATTACCAGAACTGCTTTTGAGCACAAAAAAGTTGTTTAAGTTCGCTTACGCGACATTTTCATGAAAAACCCGGATTGGGCTATATCTCGGGTATATATGGACCGATATCGGAAATTTTCATTTTCCATATTTATGTAACCTAATTTTATTACCAGAACTGCTTTTGAGCAAAAAAAAGTTATTTAGCTTCGCCTATGCGACATTTTCATTAAAAACCGATTTGGGCTATCTCTGGGGTATATATGGACTGATATCTGGCAAAAAAATTTTTTGCCTTGTAGTCACCATGCTTAATAAGTGTGTGAAGTTTGAAGCAAAACGAACAACTTTTGTTTTCAAAAATTTTCATACAAAACTGCAAAAAAAATGGCTTTTTTCGGAATTTTGAATATATCTCAGCTATACGTGGACCGATATTACTGAATTTCAATAGCAAACCCATGAATCGATGGGGTAAAAGAATGGTGAAAGAAAAAAGTTTCTAAGTCTAATGGTTTTCTCAGAAACGGTATTCAACAGCGGACAGACGGACAGACGGACAGACGGACATCGCTTAATCGACTTTTCCATTAATTCTGATTCAGAATATTCTCGTATATACTTTATAGGGTCGCAAAAAAAAACTGTAGAAATTACAAACGGAATCACAAACTTATATATACCCTTAACATTTTTGTGAAGGGTATAATAAAATAAAAGTATTTTAAACAAATAAACAAACTTTTTTATCTACTTTACAAATATATAAGAAAGTAATTTAGCTTCGACTCATTTCTGCTTTTTTTTAGTTCATTTTACTGTTAAACTGTTTAAAATTTTGAGTAAATTTTCTCCGCTGATGTCATGCATAATAAAAGCAATTTATCATGGCTAAACTTATAAGTAAAACGTTATACATATTTATATACGTTGCTTTTTAACAATCAGGCGTATGAGCGATATTTTAATGAATACAAATATTACGTATCGTGGTAATTATTGAGGTTACAAATAATATAAAATTTATCGCAAATATAATTTAAAATCCTTTACATATATGTACATATATTATGCATGTATGTGCACATATGTTAAATTATTTTTTAATATCACAGTTATTTACGAGTTGTTATTTAATAATTTATTCATACAACTCATTAAAATGAAATTTGTTTGTAATAAACAGAAGTTGTGTTAAGCAACACACATACACTAATGCTCTTTTTTTACAGGAATTTTTAAAGACGTGGTTCACAAGGTTATTAAAGATCTGCATACATCACACAAATAAAAGTAAATTGAATATATTTTTTTATTTTTCAATTAAGACACCCTTTAACTAAACTTAAATTTTACTGCTTGCTTGTGTTTTAGTAAAGGGTGTAGTTTCACTTTTTTGTTTTGTCGTTTAAGAGATAATTTTCAAAATGAAATTATCGCCGTTATGCAGTTTTTGCCACTGGCACTATAATTTATGATAGAGTCACAATTTAATAGTATTTCTGTTTTTAATGTTTATTATGAAACAGCAACGGATAGTTGCAAACAGCAACGGCAGTCAAAACAACAGCAATAATTCTATAGAAATTTATCTGCATAAGTTTTTTTTGTTATTAAAAATAATTAATTTACGTTAAGAACGGCATAAGAATAATACTCAGAAAAATTCAAACAATTGCTTTTATTCATTTTATTAGCTTTTAATATTGATCCAAATCAAAAACTTATAAACAGTTCGTTTTTATGGTTGCTGGCTGTCTACATATCAGCGTTTCATAGCAGCGCCCCTAATTTTTTTTCTTTAGTCGGTTTTTATTTATTGAATCTTCAAAATGAGCTAACAATAAGTGTTCAAATCTTAATAACGAGTGATTTTTTTGCTATTATCTTTTTGGCAACACTAGTTTTGACAGCTCACGCACGTTTTGTATCTTGTGTCACTGTCAAACATCTTCAGTTTGGTCTATAATTTAATCATGAATCGTCTTACAAACGAACAAGGCTTGCAAATGATTGAATTTTATTACCAAAATGCGTGCTCTGTTAAGAAAGTTCATCGAGCGATTCTTCCATTTTATGGTCAGTTTAATTGACCAACTGAGGCTTCTGTTCGGGCTATTGTAAAAAAATTTCGCACCAAATTTACATTGTTGGACATTAAACCACCAACACGCTTACGTAGAGTGCGAGCTGCAGAAAATATCGCAGCCGTATCGGCCAGAGTTGGTGATAACCGTGAATTATCGATTTGGCGCCGTTCGCAGCAATTGGGCCTCTGTTACTCCACTACGTGGAAAATTTTGCGGAAGGATTTGGGTGTGAAGCCTTATAAGATACAGCTGGTGCAAGAATTGAAGCCAAACGACCTACCACAACGCCACATTTTTGGTGAATGGTCTCTTGAAAAGTTAGATGAAGATCCACTTTTTTATCGAAGAATTGTGTTCAGCGACGAGGCTCATTTCTGGTTGAATGGATATGTGAACAAGCAAAACTGCCGTATTTGGAGTGAAGAGCAGCCAGAAGCATTGCAAGAGCTACCAATGCATCCACAAAAAACAACCGTTTGGTGCGGATTATGGGCTGGCGGCATCATTGGGCCGTATTTCTTCAAAGATCATGCGAATCACAACGTTACTGTGAATGGTGAGCGCTACCGTGCGATGATAACAAACTTTTTTTTGCCCAAAATGGAGGAGCTTGACTTGCATGACATGTGGTTTCAACAAGATGGTGCCACATGCCACACAACACGCGAAACACTGGACCAATTGAGAGGCGAGTTCGGTGAACAGTTTATTTCACGCTTGGGACCAGTCAATTGGCCGCCCAGATCGTGCGATTTAACGCTTCTAGGATATTTTTTGTGGGGCTATGTTAAGGTTAATGTCTATAGCTACAAGCCCGCTTCGATTGACGCACTGGAAGCCAACATTGCCAACATTATTCGTGAGATACCGGCCGAAATGTTGGAAAGAGTATGCCAAAATTGGACTAAGCGGATGGACCATTTGAGGTGCACCCGCGGCCAACATTTGCATGAAATAATCTTTAAACATTAAATTATATCGACCCAACTATCGATCCAAAGAAATATTTCATGCATTTTTCTGAATTTTATGTGTTTTTTTCTTAAATTTCCGATAGTTCTTATAAAATCACCCATTACTACATATAAAAATAAAAGAATTAATAAAAATAAAAAATGTGTTTTTTACTTACGTCCAGCCAATGCTAGACAAACTACCTTGGAAACCTTTGAAAGATTCCCACATACTCAATTTTGTATCCCAATATTCTAAATAAGTTTTAGCTCAGTTTTTGGAAAGGATGGTAGGCTAGAGTGAAAGGAAGAAGAAAGTTTTTGTCTAAGCCGTTGTGCTGAAATGGAGGGATATTCTTTAGCTCGCTTAAAGGACCGATAGAAAGAAAACAAAATAAAACCAAGTGAATTAGTGGTTTTTTTGAAACATGGAGTGTTTATTTGGAGTAACTGTGTGGAAATTCGGATATTTACCTGCTTAGGTTAGGTTAGGTAGGCTTGGTTCTCCAAAGAGTACCCGGATACTCCACCTCACTTGGGTCCTGAAGGTCGTTCCCTTTCTGATTGCCTGAAAATTAAGGGTATAATAGAAGGAAAAATAAAAGCTGTAAGGATATAGAAGGAGTGCGGAAGAGGGAAAGGAAAAGTGGGAAACTGCTTAATGTGGCATTACTTGCTGATTTACTAGCCATCTGCTACTTCTTATGAGAGAAGCTATAGCAGTAGGTCTGACCAAGGCCAGACATGATAGTTCGACCGACTTTTTCAGTTTGAAGTCTGTTGATTGCGGAGTCCAGTGATTTCCACCATACTGATACTCCATAGAAAATTATTTGTTTTATAACAATTTCATAAAGCCATACAACTCCTTTTGGTTGTATGCCCCATGTTGTGCTTATTGCTTTCTTACATAGATAGGTGGCTGTTGTAGCCTTAGTTACTCTAGCCTGTATGTTCTCTTTCCATCATAGTTTGCTGTCTAAAATGACGCCTAAATATTTCGCTTTATCCAATAGGATGGCAGCACATCCATTTTTGGAGGTGTGAAGAGTGGGATTTTATACTTTTTACTAAAAAGAACGATCTCCGTTTTCGCTGGATTTGTTCTTAGTCCGCATTGTATACTCCATTGACTTACCATCTTTAGAGCGTTTTCTAACTGCTCAGTTATGGTGTCTAAATGGGTCCCAGAAACTGCAATCGCTACGTCATCGGCATAGGCTACAGTCTTTAACTTCCTATGCTCTAGGTCTTGGAGCAGATTATTCACTACAGCATTCCACAAGAGGGGAGATAATACCCCTCCCTGGGGAGTACCCTTGCACACCTTTCTGGTAATTCTTGAGTTCTCCATTGTTCGTAATGAGCATAATTGTATGTCGATCAACCTTCAGGCAGTCAAGTGCATCTATGACTGCCTGCGTCTCGACATTATTGAAAGCAACCTCAATGTCCATGAAGGCTAAAAAAATTGTTATAGTTAGAATTTTCAAAACAATTAGTTAATCAAAACAAATAGAAATTTCAACTTCAGTTCACTTCGATTATTTCACAACTTTAAATACACATTTTATTTTAAATAAATTCAATTCGCTCTTGACAACTTTACTCTTGTCTGTTCGACTGATTCTGTACCACTGTCCTTTCTCGTTCCCTTATTATTCTCTTTCTTAACTATTTCTTTCTGCTTCTATACCGTTGCGGCTGTGTGGTATGTTTAGTAAACCTCATTAACCCTTTAATGCCTTTACATATATATGCACACATATTTTACCGTTTGAGAAAACATTATGAGGCCCATATATACCAGCCCATATTCAGGCCATATTTTTCATCAAACTACCCCTGTGTGCATTTGAGTTTATTTTTCAGCAACTGTTTATCACCAGCTTGAATTTGACAGCTTTATTTGTTTGTCATAAAAATCTCGTATTAATGGTTCTTCTTTAATGGGATTTTATTTAAAAGCATATACATTTTATATTTATTGAATTTTTGATGAACTTTTATAATTTATTAAATTAAATTTTTGGTTTGTACATTTGTACAACGGGTTATAGTTCAGGTTTTTTCTTTCTTAAGTTTTTTTCTTTAGAAAGATTTTTTACAATACAAATCTGCTGTGATCAATAATTTTGATTGAAGAAGACAAGAAAAATAATAATCAAATCTTTAGCTGGGGGACAACTAGCTGTTTCGTAGTCGCTACACTAGTCATCAGCACCCACTGGGATTCGAACTCGGGACATGACGTATCATGATCTACTGCTTTAACCACTAAGCCACCGAGCATTTAATTATTTTCTATCTATATTCATCTCATATTGAATCACATTGAATCCCAGTGGGTGCTGATGAGTAGTGTAGCGACTACGAAACAGCTAGTTGTCCCCCAGCTAAAGATTTGATTATTATTTTTCTTGTCTTCTTCAATCAAAATTATTGATCACAGCAGATTTGTATTGTAAAAAATCTTTCTAAAGAAAAAAACTTAAGAAAGAAAAAACCTGAACTATAACCCGTTGTACAAATGTACAAACCAAAAATTTAACATATACATTTTAATTGATTCCTCAAAACCAATTTCAATTAAATAACAAACGTTTGCACATGATATTGCCATTAGCCAGGACTCATATTTTAAACTAAATAATTGAAAATGACTTGCTATCAAAATTTAATTATATTTGGAAATTTTTTGCGCGAAACGGAAAAAGCAGAATCAGTACTTTCATATTATATTTTATTTTAAAATTTACCAAACAATAAGAAAACAAAACTAGTTTAATGTATCAAATTAAACGCTATTGAATAAGTGACTGCGATTGTTTTTGTTGCAATTAAAATAGTAAAGAATGATATAAGCATATGTGTGTGTGTATATAATTTTGTAAAACTCAGTCAGCATTTTGAAAATTCTCTAACTTCCATGGCAACTATTAACATATACTATCTGGTAAAACCAATGTACTACTAAATTAATTAATCTATTGTGAATGTGATTTTTTGTGTTTTTCACACATTAATATTCTCTTCTTTTTCTAGCTCATAAGAAATTGATTTAATTTATCGTTTAGCAAACTGTTGTTACAAACGTAGTTGCTAATATACTGCCACTACTGTTGGAGAGTGAAAGAACTTTGGAACAGTTTTTATGCTAATGAAGAAATATTTTCACACAATTTGATTTTTAAAAGTTTGCCAAAAGATTAAGTTAGGCTAGGTTAGAATTAATAAGCTGCCAGCTTTAAAAAAAGCTAGCCGAGTTGGATTCAATTAGGTCCTGTTGTGTTGTGCAGTTCATTACCTAACCAACCAGCCATTCAGATTAAATCACACTCCGATACGTCTACTAAATCATGTCAGTTTGGTAAATTTACCGGGAGGTTAAATTTTAAGGGCTGATCTTGAATATAAACCAAGTTTTTTTCTGTATGTCATTTGACATTTCTCAATTTCAGACTAATTAAATTTGAATTATAGAAAGATGTACAATCGAACAACGCATTGAAGAAAATGGGTCAAATCACAACGCATAACGTGAACTTCGTGATTTTTCAGTCAATTTAATCGTCCAAATGTGTGTACAATAGGTAAAATATTGCAAAAGTTTAAGCCTACCGGATCTGTAGGAGATGTTAAAACACCAGTGCATGTTCGTACAGCTCGCTCTGCAGAAAGTATTGCTACTGTTCATGATAGTGAACATAGACGACTGAAGTGCCGTCTACCTCAGTTCGTCGTCGAGCCAAACAATTGTACCTCCCACGCTCATCGTTGATGAACATTATGCATAAACTCTTGCATTTACACGCTTACAAGGTGAAATTGACTCAAGAACTAAAGCCTCTTGTCCATTCCAAGTATCGGCAATGGTAAGAATGGTGACAAAAAATGACAACAGTGGATGATCAATTTTCGAAGAAAATTATCTATGATTTCAACAGGACGGTGCCACTTGCCACACAGCTAACGAAATAATGGATGTATTGCACATAAATTCAATGTCCCCAAGATCATGTAATTTGACTGCGTTAGATTTCGTTTATTAGAGTTATTTGAATGGACAGACATACGTCAATAAGCCAGCAACAATTCAAGAGCTAAAATCTCAAGTATACCCCAGCGTCATCGAAAACTTGGACCATCGGTTGGTGGTGTGCCGCCAAGATCGTAACGGTCATTTGGCCAATAGTTTGCACCATGCATAATTGAACCATACCAATATTATTAAAGTAAAAATAGATAACAATAATTCTTAAATAGTTTTGTTTTCTTTCAAAATCAGCATCGGCCCTTAAAATTTAACGACCTTTTAGAAACAAAAGAGTTGGAAAAAAGTGCTCAAAATTGTCTTTCTGTATAATTAAATCGAAAATTTATTCTTTTAGCATACGTTCTTATATGCCAATGTCCTGCCAGAAGCACCAGCTAGAAGGAAACCTCCGCAGCTATTTTCACAGCTGGGTCTCAGTATTCTACCGGTAGCCTCACCTGATCATCTGTTCTGTGAAATCCCTAAAAGTTGGCGTTGCACCAGATTTTTATAGCACTTAAAATGGATCCCTGTTATCCCACTTATATTCTCTTCTTTCAACCCCGGCTTGTTCTGAGGAAATTTGCTCTGCCCATGTGCCCAGAAAAGTTTGGGCTCGAAAATCACACTATCTCATCTAAGTAACCAGAACACTCTGGTTTCTGGATAGGAGTTTCTAATTTGTTGTAGCAAATAGAACTCTAAAAAGTCGCATAAATTATGTTGTACTGTACTTACGAAATCGTAACTAAGAGTTAATTGGCAGGGATTGGCGTAGCCGCTGGGAGATTCTGCTTGCAAACGATCTCGGTGCTGATCATGGTTGGGGTGTCCACATCCTAGCTAAAACATTCCGATTATGATTTAAACATAAAATCACAGGAAGTGGATTTAGTCTTCCCTAATAACTATGCTGTGTGACCGTTTTTGAGGGTGCTGTTGTCTTGCAACAGTTGCATGTAGTGTAAGGAACCAGTAGTGATGGTAACGGGGGTGATTTGGTTAACGGGGTTGCGGTTTACCAGCTCATTAATTCCCTTTAATTTCGTGGAAAGTTGCATTCAAGAGGGATTAGAAGATCCGGCTTCCTTAGCAACATATGTCAGAAGCTGTGACCCGTGTTAACATTGCAATCCACATGGAGAGAGAGAGAGAGAGAGAGAGAGAGAAGGGAACGCTGGGGAAATGTGAATAATTCTCCCCGTGGACTTGGTCCATTATCAGATAAAGCCGTCAAGGCAGGTGCTGATGTAAATCAATGAATTCATTCATGAAGCAACTTAGGCGTTGTATAGACCCTCATTAGTGAATTTCTGATAGATTAAGTTATTATTCTCCCATACAAATATGTTTATTTTGTATCGAAATCGGTCCTCAGTCTCTGTCAAGTGCACAACATTTTACTTATTTTATTTTCTCCCAAAAACAGTCTTAGAAGCGTCGCTTGGCTGATTTTAGCTAAATTTATCTTCGCCACGCAGGCAGGGCAATACTTTGCACATGACCAAGTGCTGTTTGTGACAGTTAACGAAATTTGTTACACTAACGAACTGATTGTTTTCAGTTAAACCTTTAAGAAATTTAATGATAATGATCACAATGACATCATGTTTATAATGTTCTGTTGTATTATTTTGTAAAACACTAGTAGATATTTGTGTGCACTGCATCTGTGTGCGTTTTGTTATTACTGCTCGTCTTGTGTAATGTTTTGTGTTTATTGTTGTTTTACAAGAGATGAAAACTAAATATTTAATGAACTGTGTTAACATTTCCTGTAAACGAAAGTGTTTTAACATGTTTCTTGCTGCCAGAATCCTTCAACATGTTTTATTTTCTTTATTGTTTTTTTTTTTGTATTGCTGCCCTATTAAAGTTTTTGCTGTTCTTGTCACTAACTTGACAAAATTTTGACGATATTGTTATAAAACAATTTAATTCCAGAATTATATAACAGCTACAAAATTATTTGTGCCAGCACTAAAGCAGCAACAAATTAAAGAAATAATTTAAAAAAAAAAGGTTTTATGACAGGAGTAGTTGTTATAAAAACTTTATTTTAAATAGGTATTTTAATTATGAATCTTCCTTCAAAATTATAAATTATTATTTAACTGTAATACTAAACTTATTCATTAGAAATTGTTAATATTTAGGATATAAGGCAAAGCAATTTCTGTGCTATATTTGTTTCCTTAAGTGTAAAAAATTGTAAAACTTACTATTAAATAAATTAAAATTAAAATTAATCATTGTGAATCAGATATTTACACTTTTATATAGAAACTTGATGAAGACTTGAAATATTTGTACTAGATGTTTGCAGCTCAGGATCTTCTGTAATTGTAGTTTTTATAAAAGATTTATTAAATTTACAAACTTTCAAAGTTAGATATTATAATTAAAAGAATATCAAACAAATATATAAATTTATTTACACCATCACAAAAAACTATTAATATTTTGTCGACTCAGAGTCTGAACACAATGTGACGATAATTTATTGCGGTGCGGTTTTTCAAACGATTTTGAAGTAAAAAATCGCAGTGCAGAGCGGCAAAAAATTGCATTTTTTTTGTTTTCATTGCGGACTTTTTTATTCTATAAATTTTTGACTCTCTTTCTCTTTCCGGTGTTGCCATAGTTTTTGAATAATTGGCGATTTTCACAACATTATTATAAACACAAAACTTGATTTTGAAATTTATAAATATAAGCTTGAAAACTATATTAACGGAAGAAGCAAAAATGGATAATAACCAAAGAATTAACGAAAAAGTTAGGAAGTATGACTGTTTTTATAATTTACCGTCGTGAAGTTACAAAAGCTTCCAGTATAAAGAAGATTTGATTTGATTCGCCTAGGTGCCTTACTAGGATATAGAGCGGTAGGAACTCCTCGTTTGTTATAGCAAATAACACCTTAGGAAGTCGCATAATTTATGTTGCGTTGGGCCACTGAAACACATATCAAGTTAATTGGCAGAAAGGGGTGTTTTGCTAGTAGGCTCTCATGCCGCTGATCATATTTGAGGCGCATATCTTGGCTAAAATGATGTGTCTGTGGTTCAGACCTAAAATCGCAGGAAAGAAAATTAGTATTTTCCGATAATTACCGTTCATGCCGGTTTTCAGGGGGCCAATCGCTACAGAGGTGCTGTTGTCTTGCAACAGATACGTGTAATGTAAGAAGCGAGTGGCGATGCTTAGGCGGGTGAATTTGTTAAGACTTAATGCTCTTAATGGGTTTCGGCCTACCAAATCATACTTTCCCTGGCGCATGCCAGTTTTCGAGCTATTGTCTTCCGTGGAGCTATTGTCTTGCAACGGATACTTTTAATGTAAAAAATCAGGTGTGACGGTTAGACGAGTGAGTTGTTTAATGGCTGACGCTCCTAATGGCCTTGGCCTACCAATGCGTTAAGCCCTATCCGCCTTTGGCTGCTGGGAACTTGCAAACAGATGGCATTACAAGGCCTCAGGTTTTTATGAAGAGGTTTGTTCATATGGTGAATCGTGAATAATTCACCCCATGTTGGGTGAGTTGGTCCTTCATCTGATAAGGCTGGCTAATGTAAATGAAAGTACTGATGTAACTGGAATGCCACAACAGGCTAAATGAACTGAGGAGCCAGAACTAGATTTCTCTGGTCTAGACATGAGCGGCATTGCAAATAATGGAGCAGAGGGCATTTTTATTAGGCCCACTTCAATATTTTACTTCAACAATGGTTTCCTTAACAGGGAAATGGAAAAATTTACTGAAACAATCGTGGAGAAATATTGGTATGAGGCAAATAGTATTCGAAAAAGTTGCTAAGCTTCGATGCAAAAAGTGCTTAGCTGCTCTAAGATTGTATAGTAAAAGCCTAAATTCAGTGATAGTTGCACTTACAGGCCACTATATCTGTCTTACGCATGTGCACAGAAATAGTATTGCCAATAAAAATATATGTAGACTTTGCATTGAGGCAGAGGAGCATTTGATCACCTACTAAGGAGCGTTTGGAGCACTGGAGATACTGGCAGGTACAGGATGGTATAAGCTTATACGTTGGGTGAACAGAAATTACGTCAATTGTGTGAATTAACCGGATTTCTTGACGTACTTAACCCGTGAGCTTAACAGTGAATGTATTGCAAGGGGCCGTTTTAGATCACCCCCCAGTTAAATTATTGTAATAGTAGTTCAGTATAGAACATCTTTTTTCTGTGTTCATACACTTTTATGTTTAACAAACTTGTATTTTATTTATTTACACATGGTTAGCTTTTTAAGAAATTTTGTTCCCACTCATTTTCTTTAAAGAAATAAATTTCATTTATTTGAATGAATGTGAGTTAGTTTGTTCATGTAAATCTGCTTTTATGTGCCCGTGTCTAGCAGCTATTTGCAAATCACTTAACTAATAAGGGAAACAAAAAAAAAGCAGAAAAAATAATAATCTGAATTTAATAGAAACATGCAGACCCAGACTTGAGGCTGTTTGACATTTAAGGGAATAGAAAAAAAAAAGAAAAGAAAAATAAAAGTAAACAAATTCACTTACACTCAGCATGATACAAGATAGAAAAAAATCCTTCAAAATTATGAATAGAGTATAAAACATGTGTTTAGTGTGTGAATAGAAATATAAAATAAAAGAAAAATAAATTTATATGCAAAGAAACAAATGTAGCTGGTTTGAAAACATTCAATTTATTATTTAGGCAAACACATATTAAAGATTTAAGCAAAATAGTTAAATACGGTGATACCTTGTTAAAACGAACTTCACTATAACAAAAATTAAACACAACAAATGAGTTTTAAAGTTTCTAATAAAAGACATATTATAGTTACAACAAGTTTCTGAGCCATAAAATCTCCATAGAGTGAAGTAACCTTTTGAAATCTTCGATATAACGAAATCAGAAAAAATAAGCAAAACATTATGAAGCCTTGTTTTCAAAATTACGAATCCCAATTGTGTTTGCTAGTATGCGAGATGTAAAGGGTGGTTAAATTTCAAGGGCCGATGTTGATTTTGATTAAAACACAAACTATTTAGGAAATTATTGTAATTTTATTTTATTATGATATATTGGTATTACTCAATTATGCATGGAACAAAATATCGGCCAAATAGGCGCCGCGACCACGGCGGCACACCTCTATCCGATGGTCCAAATTTTCGATGACCCTAAGGCATAATGGAGGTTCTATGCCGTTAATGTGCCGAATTATCTCATCCTTTAGCTGTTGAATTATTACTGGCTTATCGACGTACACCTTTTCTTTCAAATAACCCCAAAGAAAAAAGTCCAACGGTGTCAAATCGCATGATCTTGGCGGCCAATTGACATCGCCATTACGTGAGATAACACGGCCATTGAATTTGTTGCGCAAAAGAGCAATTGTTTCGTTAGCTGTGTAGCAAGTGACACCGTCCTGCTGAAACCACATATCGTCTACATCCATATCTTCCAATTCGGGCCATAAAAAGTTCGTTATCATCTCACGATAGCGAACACCATTCACAGTAACTGCCTGACCGGCCTCATTTTGGAAAAAATACGGCCCGATGATGCCACCAGCACATAAACCGCACCAAACAGTCACTCTTTGTGAGTGCATTGGTTTTTCGACAGTCACTCTTGGATTCGCATTCGCCCAAATGCGGCAATTCTGTTTATCATCACTGAAGATGATTTTCTTCGAAAATTGATCATCATTTTCATAATAAGTCTGGATAACTTTAACACATTGTTAGATTGTATATCTCTCCATGGTTCAAATTGAGTAAGTCTGAAA
This sequence comes from Thecocarcelia acutangulata, assembly GCA_914767995.1. Taxonomy (NCBI): domain Eukaryota; kingdom Metazoa; phylum Arthropoda; class Insecta; order Diptera; family Tachinidae; genus Thecocarcelia; species Thecocarcelia acutangulata. Next base: position 83,762,806 of record OU612095.1, on the reverse strand, counting down.
TAGAGAAATAAAGTCAAATAAAATTCGAAAAAAAAAACTTGGCGTTTAGGCGTGGTTCACGTTCAACATCGGCCCTTGAAATTTAACCACCCGATACTACCTGAGGAGTTCGAAATAAATTCAAGCGTGTCAAAAGACTCCGGTCCCACTGTATTTCTTATTTTTATAATGATCTTCCTGTCTCTGACGACCAGTTGGACACTGGACACTATTCATCTTGTTTACAGATAACGGCAAAACTTATCATTCTTTTTAACTCGACTATAGGCCTAATCAATCGGAGATTGGTAGCATGAAACAAATTATGAATAATATTCCGACAACATCCGAGTACACGTAAATAAAAAGTTATTTGGAATATTATTGTGGCAACATTAGTATGTAGCCTGCAATAATTTTTACTGCTGACACAAACAGTGTATTTTCGATCTTAAAAATAGTTTAATCAAATACAAATATATTAGTGTTAAAGTGTCAATTTTTTATTGTTATATTTCTATAATTGTAAAACCTTGTTGGATGCAACAATGATGTTTTAAATATATGTTTGAATATAACGATGTCCTTTGTAATATACAATAATAAAATGTTTGTTTTAAGCATAAGTATATTGGAATTGTAAAATTGTAATGTTGTTGTTTTCATTTATGCCATTGATATATAATTTTCTTCGTAATTTATTTTTTCTTTTGAAACATTCTAGTTGTTACTTGGGAATTTATTTGGATTTTATAAATTTTGGTTATGTAAGACATCAACAAAATATTGTAAAAATATTTGCATGAATAATTGTACATATGAAAAGAAGAAGGTTTGTATTGGTAATTTTATGTATGCACAGTTGTGAAAAAGATTTACATCAGCACCTACCTTGCGGCCTAATCTGATGGTGGACCAATTCCACGGAGTGAACTATTCACGATTCACTAGCGCCCCCGTGTGGCTTACCAGGCTCACACAGGTAGCAATTCTTGCCATATGATTGCGGTCATATGAGCAACTTCTTGTTGAGGAATTCGGGCCTTCTAATCCCTCCTGTATGCAATTTCCCAGCAATCGAAGGAGGACAAGGCTTAATGAGTTGGTAGGCCGAATCCCACTAAGAGCATCAGCCCTTAAACCAGCTCACCCGTCAACCATAACCACTGGTTTTTTACAATATAGGTATCTGTTGTATAGGCAACAGATCCTCGGGAGATTGTTAGCCCCCGAAAAAAGCCACACACCAAACAATTATCAAGGATACTAACACTCCCTTCCTGCGTTTTAGGTTTCAACTACAGCTAGAACGTTTCAGCCAAGGTAGGCACCTCAACCATGATCAGCCCGGGTCGAACCGCAAGTAGAACCACCCGGGGGCCATGCTGATCCACGTTCTGCCAATTCATACCCTTGGTAAGGGTTTCGGAAGCCAACACAACAAACGTCATGTGGCTTCCTAGAGTTTTGTTTGCCGCACCAAACGAGGGACTCCTTCCCCTCTTTTCCGCGAAAAACAGAGCGCCCAAGTGAGAGATACGCCAAGGCAAAACCTGTTTCCTGGGGGGAACATATGTGCACACGTAGAAGAAAAAATATGGTAGATATGACAATATTTTAAGGGCAAAATATTATTGTTGTAACTTTTTGTTACAAAATTAAGTACAGTCAAGAACCAAAATTATACCATATAACCATATATTTGGTAAAAGTAGTAATATTTGTTTCATGACGAATACTGTTATTGTAAAAATTCATAATTAACTGTCATATCCAACCATATAATATTATCATTCCCACCCATATTATTGAAAAGTTTTTAATTCTATTGTCCCCATCAATCGTATTGGTGTTAAACGTCAAAATATCGTATGATTACATAATAGATACACAGACATATGAACTTAATTGTAGGCTATTGAGTCCAGGGCTATAGTAAGATATGCTGCTTAAGCTTTAGGCCATCCTTGTAAAGCATCAATAATTTCTTGTAATTTAATAATTTGTACAATATAGGATATAGTTTTTTTTATCTATATTGCTTGCTTAATCCATTACCTATTGGCTTTTTATGTCTGCAAAGACATTTTCATATCTGAAAAAAAAAACATTCAAGTGCCATGGTGTTCTGAAACGGCACAAGACAAACCCCACTCAAGGCAATAGCTGTTGCCTATGTCCTACTACTTGTACCACTTATTCCCGATTGCAAATAGAATACAACAATTATGTTTGGGCCAATGCCTTTAAGTCTCTAAACCTCATTGAAACATATACGCGCAGCAATTTAATGGCCATAATGAATTATTTTCGCATTCTTTTCCGATTTATTTTATCGGTGTTTAGCTTTACATTCAAATTTGTTTCTATGTGTAACATGCCATCAGAAATTTATATTAATCTTAAGTCTATAAACACCTGGCAGAAACTGAAAAAGTAATCTATATATATACGCCTCCAACGCAAATGTAGGTGTGAGACACTGTTGTTTAATGTTATTGAAACTTTTCACTCACGCACACTTTTGCAGTGTGGGTTGGGGAAGAGAAAATGGGACAACACTGTAAATAAATTTCCGCCTTAAATGAAAATTGCTGCTGTAGATGTTTAATATTAAATTGCCAATATTTATGTGTGCGGTATGTCTGTATGTATGTAAAGTAAGTATATATATGTATGTGTTTATTTAAGGCGATAGAAGAAATTAACTTACGTATTTTTGCTCTATCTTGTCTTTTTAATTTATCTTTTGGGAAATTCCAAAGAATCATGAATTTTATTTTTGTTGTTTAAAAAAATGAAATTAAATATTATGAAATAAGGTCTAATGGTTATATGAACACCTTTTTTTAGCTTAGCACTATATTGTTGAATGGTATTTTACTACGAAGACTTAAATGTTCGTGTGCTAAAAATAAATACAAAAATTTTTTATTGAAAAGTGTTTATTTTAAGACAAAATGGTCAAAAAATATATAACAAAAAAATTTGTATTGTTTTTTTCTTGTTTTCTTCTGTTCGTTTTTCCTTTCCTAAGAACACATACAGAGTGGCGCAAAGCTATATTTATGGTAGGATAATTAAAAGCGGTTTGTAGCAGGGTTTAAATATTGCTCGAATAAAATTCGTTCGCGAACGAATTTAGTACGAACGAATTTAATTTTTCATATTTCAAAGAATTTTTAGTTCGCGAATTTTATCCATAAAATTCGTGAGCGAATTAAAAAAGCAAAGAAGCGAATTTAAAAATAGAGTTCGGGAGAGAATTGTTTAATTCGTGAGAGAATTAAATAATTAAATTCGCGAATTATTTCCGAAGAAATAACAAATTTAAGAAACTTTATCGCAATAAGTTTGCTTTTCAACAACATATTAATTTTTGATGAAATAAAATTCATAGTTCATATAAATTAAAAATTATGAATTAAGAAAATATTATTGATTCACATGTTGGTTCAAAAATCAGCAAAAATGTGTTAAAATTAAAATTTTGGCAACCTTCAATACAAAAACAACTGTCATCATGCTCAGTTAAATGTTTTAAATAATTTATCTTTCTTTGTTCTTTTTGTTTGTAAAGTTGTGCTGACGATTTTTTTTAAATTCCCGAACTTTATGTTTCAATTCGTGAGCACAATTTTATTTAAAATTCCGGAATTTTTTCATTCTGCTCGCAAACGAATTTAATAAGTTTATTTTTTTCGTTCGCGAAAATAATGCAAAAATTCGCCAATTAAAACTAAATTCTTTTCGCGAACTTTATTTTTAAATTCGGGAATACAAATTTAAAAACGAGCGAATTAAATAAAAGCACTAACTTTTCCTACCCTGGTTTGTAGTCTATTGGGCTTTCGCAATAATCTCAGTGGTACCAAAAGTCTGCTTTTTTATGTTTCTGGATTATCCGCAACACGTTAGATATTTTCGCTTGTGTGTAATATTTGTATTCTTCCGCTTCATGCAAAGTATCTTACTATGTCATGTTGTCGAAAATTTGCAATTAGGTGGTTTATTGTTGGCACAGCAAGGTCCATACTCATATCAAAAAACGATGATAGACACGTTGCGTCAAAACATATCGCGACTTCAACTCGCATGTGTATGTTGAAGTAAACTGATTGAATTTCCTAAAACTGAACTTGCGAATAAAATTATTCACAATTAAAATTTAATATGTTTTCTTTTTATTTCAATAAAAAGTTCAAAGAAATTTACACATTTTCATTAAGAACACTAAATTGAAAAATATTTCTATTTGTTGTCAATTTTTTTTCGTTTTATATAAAATCCATTAAGCGGTTTCAGAACGCGCGTTTCTCGGAACATGGCTGCATGCTTCTTACGTTATACGTTTCTCAGAACATCTATTTGGCGTTTTCAAATAGAAAACGCTAAATTTAAGCGATTTGCTTAATAAAGCGTTTGCTAACGGACAGAGTATTAACATTATTTACACCAATTTCAGCAAGGCGTTTGCCAAACTTAGCCATGCGCTATTATTAGATGTAATGGGTTTCAACTGTAATTTCTTGTGATGGATTAAGTCTTCTTTGTTTTGAACAACTCATTCTGCAAAATGTAACGCTGCTGTTGCAAATAAAATTAACGTTACATCTGGGGTCCCGCAGAGTAGCCACTTTGATCTGACTCTGTTCCTTCTGTCTATTAATGGCTTGCTTGAAGCAATTAAACATTCATGCATGTTCTGAGAAACGCAAATCGCTTAAATTTAGCGTTTTCGATTTGAAAATGCCAAATAGGTGTTCTGAGAAACGTATAGTTTTGCGATTTGAAATCGCCAAATAGGTGTTCCGGAAAACGCATATCGCTTAAAATTGGCGACTTCAACTCGCATGTCTATATTGAAGTGAACTGATTGAATTTGCTAAAACTGAACTTGCAAAATGAAATAAAATTATTCACAATTAATACTTAATATGTTTTCTTTTTATTTCAATAAAAAGTTTAAAGAATTTTACATTAAATTTTTTTTACTAAATTGAGAAATATTTCTATTTCTTGTCAAATTTTTTTTCGTGTTATATTACTACCACATACATATAAACGTATGTCAAACACATGTTGTATTTTTTTTCGGAAAAAACTCCTAAACGCCAGTAAAACGCGCGTTTCTCAGAACACCTAAAAATCAATTAAGCGTTTTTCAAAACGCATTGCGGTTTCAGAACGCGCGTTTTCGCAACATGGCTGATTGTAGATGCCACAGACTGCCGGCTATTAAAAAGCTAGCATACTTGAGTCCAATTTGGTCCCATTGTGTTGGACATAATGTACACTACGTAATAAAATTACGACGGGGTCAGCCGGCGGTGTCATTTTCCAACTGTAACCTTATCGACAAGTCTTTCAACAGAATAAACTTTTTTAGTAATTTCTCATACACATTTTGCTTCATTTAAATTTAAATATAGACAGCTTTAAATGAAAGTCTATTTAATTACTCGTCTTCTGATTTTTATGTAATATTAAATTTATTGCTTCTGAATGACTTGAAACTTCTTTTAGTTTTTTTTTTCTTTCAACATATTATATCCCTATTTAGCTTAATAAATTAGTAGTCACTTTCTAGCTTTTCTTTAAATATTTTTTGTTTTGTATTTATTTTTTGGGTACCAAATTTTTATTCACAAATTCATCTTTACGTTTTCTTTTCTTCCTATTTGCAGCTGCTTTGAAAAAGTTAACCAAAAAGAATATAAAAATGATTTGTTTAAAAGTTTGGCAACACTTTATATTTTATTTACTTTTATTTATTTTTAATTTAACATTAACCACTTAATTCTATTTACACTAAAGCATACCCTAAAAACCCAAAACATTAGAATGCAAACAAACATGCTCACAAAGAGGAAGAGAATATTCGTACACACATACTCGGACTGTTTGGAGAGTACGTGTGTGCATTGACCTTTTGAGAAATTAAACCAAAATTTGTTCGCATTGCGAATATTGAAGATTCTGTTTGAGTTTGAGCGTGTGTGTGCGAGTGTGTGTGTGTGTGTTTAGCTGGTCCTTAGAGTTGGCTACAATTTCATACTTAACTTTTTCCAACTTTTTCCTTTTTTTTTGGCTTCTAACCCAACAACAATAAATAAAACTTAAAAAAAAAAATAATTTAAATAAAACAGAAAGAGTGAAATGGAATAAAATGATACAAAAATTATAAAGAAACACATAAAAAAACTGTAGCCTTAAATCCTTAAGGGCCTGTAGAAAAATAAATAAAAGCTGAAATGTACACTCACACACAAACACATTTACACACACTTCTTATAGAGCATTGGCGCAAACAAACATCAACAAAAAACAAAGTCGCCGCAGTGTATTTTGACTTTACAGTTGTTGCTGTTTTGTGTTAAGTGCATTTTTTTGTTTTATAGATCTTTGTTTTGTAGGGCAGCAAATTCACACAGAATTGGAATTTTTAGAATTTATTTTCAAGCAGCAGATTTTTTCCTTTTCGTTTTTTTTTTGCATTTATTTTAAAACCTTTTGCTTTTTGCCATTTTCACACATCCATTGCGAAAGGAACGTGTGTGTTGTGTTTTTGTGTGAGTAGAAAACGGGGTTTAAAACAAATATATCCACTTTTGTGACAATAATTCAACACGAAAATTAGGTTAACAATGACAAAAACAACAACAACAACAATAGCAATAAAAATAAAAATAATAGCAATAACATACAACGACTCAGGGCTACACGTAGTCAAAATCACATACTCAATATTTTGAATTTTATCGTGCATGTGTGCAAACATGTGAGTTTATGCGAATTTGTGTAAAATAATGCAAACTAAAAGCCTAAAAGTAGGCTTCTAGTTTACTTTAAACACATTTAAAAGGAATATTTAAACATTTAATCGTATGGGAAAAATAAAAGATCACTGCACAATGGCAGGCATACAAATGAGGGAACATATATACACATTTCGAAATGCACTCATTATTCATTTACAATGATCTGCCTCAACACCTTTCACAAAAATGAAATACTTGAACATGATGATAAAAAATTTGCTGCTGGTGATAGTCATAGCATTGTAGAACCTAGTGAAATATGTTTGATCATGTTAAATAATCATACAACTTACATAGACAAATAACTGTCTTTCTTACGACTATAACGTCATACTGCCAGATAATTTTGACACCTCAAGTGCTCAAATCTCTGCTAAACAAGCTGAAAAACATAACTTCGTCTGATTTGGCATATATTACATTCTGAATATATCTACTACTTTGTTTTGCCGCCATTTTGGTAAATATTAGTTTTGACTGTGAAGTATACATGTGGCAAATTAATTATGGAGAAACATACAACAATCCAACGTGTTTTAATCGTTAACACACTTTTTCAAAATCAATAATCGATTACTGTTTTTTTTTGTACACATTAACTTTTAATGAACAAAAGTGTACTCACGTTACATTCACACTGCGTAGACAAACATTTTCAGCTATCCAAATTAACAATTTACCTGTTCCGCAGCAAAATGAAGTCAAGTACCTTGGTATTCATCTCGACCGTAGGTTAACGTGGAAGTCTCATATTGACGCGAAAGTCACTCAGTCGAAATTAAAAGCAGCGCAATTAAATTGGCTTACGGGCAGAAATTCTACATTGAAATTAGATTGCAAACTTTTGTTATACAACGCAATACTAAAGCCTATATGGCACTACGGAATTCAATTATGGGGCTCCGCTTCAGCGTCAAACATTGAAAAAATTTAAAGGCAACAAAACAAAATTCTTCGAACAATTACTGCAGCACCATAGTACGTAAAAAACCTTCCGAATTCACAAGGATCTGTGTGTTCCACTGGTAAAGGATGAGTTTTCAAAGCATGCGACAAGGTATATCAGCAAGTTGGAACTTTACCTACTTAATTTTAGTGGTCACACTCGGTTGAGAAGAAGGGATACCGTTGCCACCATCAGAGCGTTAAGTAGGTGATTTTACCGATATAATATGCGCATAATAAAACTTTTTGTCTAGCATTGGCTGGACTTAGTTAATTTATTGTATTTATAGATTTGAATACTAATTGTTAGTTCACGTTGAGAAGATTCAATAAATAAATAAAAGCTAAAAAAAAAATTACTTATTTAATCATCAAAATATGACTTAACAATAAGTATTCAAATTTTAATAATAAACATAAAACTTAAATAATGAAAACGCCAGAAAAAAAATTTTATTTTGCGCGAACAATATTGGTAAAGTAACCTATTTAACGTTCTGATGGTGGCAAGGGTATTGCTTCTTCTCAATCGGGAGTGGCCGTGCAAGAGAATTTGGGTAAAGTTCCCGCTTAAGGCCCAATCAGACTATTATACAAGTATAAATACTTTCATTAGATTTTGTGAGATATAAGTCTAAACACATATCTTGCGACTGTCAAAAAGTCTAACGTAAATTAGATTTTGCATTCACACCATCACACTTGATATAAACCAACATAGATGTGCCATCATAAAACTTTTCACGGCGGCAGGTGCGCTATTCGTCGTAGGCGATAGACGTGCCGGCGCGTGAAATTCTTCAACAGTCAAAATAATAATTATGTATAACACATCCAAATTCAATAGCACAAACATATTTTATGTTCTAAATATAGCACGAGCAAAATACATTTATAAATGACAGCTAAATTCCAAATTTTGAGCTTTTTTATAACGACAAAAAATACTATCAGTGACGGCACCCCATCGGCTACGAAATAGCCGACTACTTAATTTTTAATTAGCTGGTTTGCTAAAAAACACAACCCTAAACCATTGTAAAGTATTATCGTTTTGAAAAGTTTCAAAAAACAACAAAGTCGTATGGGATGTCAAATTTTTATCGTATTATTTTTCGTTTGTATGACGGATTACATTCAGACTATCAGACTTGCACATATTATTTGAATTTTTGACAAGTATTAATACAAAGTATAATAGTCTGAACTGGTCTTTACTGATATACCTTGTTGCATACTCAGAGAATTCGTCTTTTACCCTGATCCTTGTGAATTCGCGAGCTTCTCACGTACCATGGAGCTGCTGTATTCGTTACAAGAATTCGGTTTTGTCGTCTTTGAATATTTTCAATGTTAGATAATGAGGCGTTGCCCCATAATTTAATTCCCAAGCACCATGTAGGCTTTACAATTGCGTTATATAACAAAAGTTTGCAATTAAGCTTCAGTGTGGAGTTTCTGCCCATAAGCCAACCCGATTACTGTGACGATGAGACGGTTATGTAAAATTTCTGGGAGAAACAAAACGTACTATTTGTCATGTAGTGAATAATTTCGAAGAAAGAGGGTCTGTAGATGATAGGCACAAGCATGTGCCACAAAGTACTGTAAGATCCAGTGAAAATGTTACTGTTGCTTTGGCGCCCTGCTCAGGAGGCTGGCCTTCCAAGAACAACTTGTATCTGTATTAAATATGTTTGCAAGATTTTTGGCTGTACTAGGTTGTGAAGGTAAATTTGGTATTTATACTATATTATGTGGTTGTATTCAACCATATAATTTAACAATAGTATTTTGCCTCGAAAATATAGTCTTATCAACCATATTTTTTTTCTACGTGTATATTAAACAAATATTGGTTTTTGAAAAATACTTTAGGGAATTTTGGCTTAATAACGATAACTTATATGAAAGGCTGTTTGTTTTTTTAGTCCACAGCTTTAAACCCATATACGGCAGCAGACAGCAAGCAGCAATCTGTCAAAAATGAAACTTAAACTGATTTCTATTTTCGTAAGTGCTCGTTTACACTATACAAGAAAATAAGATTGCAATTTTTCATTTTTTTCTTTCAACTTTCTTTGCCGTTTCCACTGTACAAGTCTTATAGCTTAAACTGAGCTGATTTTAGCTTGAATAGTATACATACGAATATGAAAGCAAAACGAATTGCAAGTACATGCAAGTATGAACTCGTTTACTAGATGGGGTAAAATACCTCACCCCATTCCCTAAAAGTTAATCAGTTCAGCAATAAGACTTGCATAGTGGAAACTGGGAATAAGCAACAAAAATGAAGCGCTGCCACTATAAATATAAATTGGCAGTAATAAGAACTAAAATTTGTTTTATATAACGAGTGATTTTTTTGCTATTATCTTTTTGGCAACACTAGTTTTGACAGCTCACGCACATTTTGTATCTTGTGTCACTGTCAAGCATCTTCAGTTTGGTCTATAATTTAATCATGAATCGTCTTACAAACGAAGAACGCTTGCAAATTATTGAATTTTATTACCAAAATGCGTGCTCTGTTAAGAAAATTCATCGCGCGCTTCTTCCATTTTATGGTCAGTTTAATCGACCTACTGAGGCTTCTATTCGGGCTATTGTAAAAAAATTTCGCACCAAATTTACATTGTTGGACATTAAACCACCAACACGCTTACGTAGAGTGCGAACTGAAGAAAATATCGCAGCCGTATCGGCCAGTGTTGGTGATGACCGTGAATTATCGATTCGGCGCCGTTCTTGAAAAGTTAGATGAAGATCCACTTTTTTATCGAAGAATTGTGTTCAGCGACGAGGCTCATTTCTGGTTGAATGGATACGTGAACAAGCAAAACTGCCGTATTTGGAGTGAAGAGCAGCCAAAAGCATTGCAAAAGCTACCAATGCATCCACAAAAAACAACCGTTTGGTGCGGATTATGGGCTGGCGGCATCATTGGGCCGTATTTCTTCAAAGATGCTGCGAATCACAACGTTACTGTGAATGGTGAGCGCTACCGTGCGATGATAACAAACTTTTTTTTGCCCAAAATGGAAGAGCTTGACTTGCATGACATGTGGTTTCAACAAGACGGTGCCACATGCCACACAGCACGCGAAACAACTAAGGCTAATGTCTATAGCGACAAGCCCGTTTCGATCGACGCACTGGAAGCCAACATTGCCAACATTATTAGTGAGATACCGGCCGAAATATTGGAAAGAGTATGCCAAAATTGGACTAAGCGGATGGACCATTTGAGGCGCAGCCGCGGCCAACATTTGCATGAAATAATCTTCAAACATTAAATTATATCGACCCAACTATCGATCCAAATAAATATTTCATGCATTTTTCTGAATTTTATGTGTTTTTTTTTTTTTTAATTTCCGATAGTTCTTATAAAATCAGCCATTATAATGAAAAAAAAAAACATCACAAAATTAAAATAAATTAAAGTGGTTTTACAGTTTTATGTGATATTATTACGTTTTCAGGCAATAATTTTAATTCTGTTCATAAAAAATAATCTATGGCACCTCTGAAATTTGTGTTGTTAAAATACACTTAGTAATGCTGCTGTCTTTAAAATAATTATGTTGCTGATTAGACGGCAGCATCTGGAGTTATCTTCATTTATAATCGCGAAGTTATGAAGTCTGCTGTCGCCCAAGTGTTTAAAGCTTAAAGCGGCCTAAATTAATGGTCGTGCTGCCAATAAATAACTTTTTCTATACGATTATATTGTACCATACATTTATATTCCTCGCCTTCTCCTACCACCATTTGACTGCAGCAACTGTTTATAAAGGATCAATTTCGCTAATCCTTAAAAGTTTGAGTTATAGTGTATTGGATTTTTGCTTAAATTCTTAATTTGTTAACTTTACTTTTGTTATTAGTTTTTGTATTTTAAAGCCAAATCTATTTGTGTTTCTCATAAACTTGTATTGATATTTCAGTTGAATTTTCAGAATTTGTGCTTTTTGTTGTAAGCTTTTGTTGTTGTAACATTACATATTTGTACAATAATATTTTGCTATTTTGGAATTTTCTCATTGTGCAAATTGGTAGCATTTCATCGAACAACTCTGTCGACATACAAACACAAATTCATTGTACAGCTGCTCGAATTTGTATAGAAAGAAACGCATACGCAAAAAACAATAACAAAAAAATCTGAAAAACTCGCAAACACGTATAAATAAGAACAAGTTTACACATTATTCGAACACACGCACGCACTCACACCCTTACACACGCTTACATTCACAGGCACAGCGTGATACTTAACAAGAAATGTAAATAGAGAAAACAAATACAGTTCTGTTCAACTCATTCGTATGAAAACATGCGTTGGTACTAATGTTCCTCTAGTTATAAGCGTATGTGTTTGCTAAATGAAAGCAAAAAAAAAAAGAGAGAAAAGAATGTCAAGGACATTTCCATTTACTTGAGTTTTAACAAAAATAATACTTACATTAAGCCTATAAGTTAAAAAAAAAATTACTGAACATTGTTTGGCAAATGACTTAAAAATCAATTTGTTTTCTGTTTTAACTTTAAAGAAAAGATCATTGTGTTTTTTAACAAAAACTATAAATGAAATTTAGAAGATTATATAAAGCTTAGAAGACCGCTGATATAAGAGAAAGTGCATAAGTTTATTTAGGGCTATAATTAACAATCCATATTAATCGACAATGCTTTGAAGTTAATTAAATGCAAATGCGTCGATTTTTCATGTTTTGCTTCAAGGAATTGTTTTTCTATTCAATAATAATTACGGTTAACTTCAATATATCGAATCTAAGAGCATACAAATATATAAGGACTGCTTCCAAACGACTTCCTTTGGAAAAAGAAATATAATTTTAAACAATTTCATGCCAACAAGATGTTAAATCCTAATAATAGCAATTGTAAATTTATATTATAGCATCGTTGTCTTATTTGCAAACGCTCATACTAAAAAAATCTAGTTCAATGAATTTTTACTAATACCACTTGATTGTTAATTAAAATAAAGACAATAACATATTGAAATATCAAACACACAATTAAATACAAAACAAAGTTGAAAAAATTTTTTTTTTAAATTTTTTAAATATTGTATTGTTTCAGAAACCTCCGCAATCTGGCTGGCCATTTTCACCTTTACCAGCTCTATGATCTGAGTGAGACTTTAAGTTTCACGAAATAATTAAGAGTTTTACGAAATTATTAAGTTTTTATTTTATTGGAAATTTTTTTTAAAAGAAATTTGGAAAACAATATATTTAAAAAACTTTTTTAAATTTTGTACTGTATCTTGAGCGCCATATATCATCTAATGGGTGATTTTATAAGAACTATCGGAAATTTAAAAAAAAAACACATAAAATTCAGTAAAATGCATGAAATATTTATTTGGATCGATAGTTGGGTCGATATAATTTAATGTTTGAAGATTATTTCATGCAAATGTTGGCTGCGGCTGCGCCTCAAATGGTCCATCCGCTTAGTCCAATTTGGGCATACTCTTTCCAACATTTCGGCCGGTATCTCACGAATAATGTTGGCAATGTTGGCTTCCAGTGCGTCAATCGAAGCGAGCTTGTCGCTATAGACATTAGCCTTAACATAGCCCCACAAAAAATAGTCTAGAGGCGTTAAATCGCACGATCTGGGCGGCCAATTGACTGGTCCCAAGCGTGAAATAAACTGTTCACCGAACTCGCCTCTCAATTGGTCCATTTTTTCGCGTGCTGTGTGGCATGTGGCACCGTCTTGTTGAAACCATATGTCATGCAAGTCAAGCTCTTCCATTTTGGGCAAAAAAAAGTTTGTTATCATCGCACGGTAGCGCTCACCATTCACAGTAACGTTGTGATTCGCATCATCTTTGAAGAAATACGGCCCAATGATGCCGCCAGCCCATAATCCGCACCAAACGGTTGTTTTTTCTGGATGCATTGGTAGCTCTTGCAATGCTTCTGGCTGCTCTTCACTCCAAATACGGCAGTTTTGCTTGTTCACGTATCCATTCAACCAGAAATGAGCCTGGTCGCTGAACACAATTCTTCGATAAAAAAGTGGATCTTCATCTAACTTTTCAAGAGCCCATTCACCAAAAATTTGGCGTTGTGGTAGGTCGTTTGGCTTCAATTCCTGCACCAGCTGTATCTTATAAGGCTTCACACCGAAATCCTTTCGCAAAATTTTCCACGTAGTGGAGTAACAGAGGTCCAATTGCTGCGAACGGCGCCGAATCGATAATTCACGGTCATCACGAACACTGGCCGATACGGCTGCGATATTTTCTTCAGTTCGCACTCTACGTAAGCGTGTTGGTGGTTTAATGTCCAACAATGTAAATTTGGTGCGAAATTTCTTTACAATAGCCCGAATAGAAGCCTCAGTAGGTCGATTAAACTGACCATAAAATGGAAGAAGCGCGCGATGAACTTTCTTAACAGAGCACGCATTTTGGTAATAAAATTCAATAATTTGCAAGCGTTGTTCGTTTGTAAGACGATTCATGATTAAATTATAGACCAAACTGAAGATGTTTGACAGTGACACAAGATACAAAACGTGCGTGAGCTGTCAAAACTAGTGTTGCCAAAAATATAATAGCAAAAAAATCACTCGTTAGAATCCTCCCCAATCTGGCTGGCCAAGGTCTATGATCTGAGACTTTAATTTTCACGAAACACTTAAAAGTATCACAAAATAATTAAAAGTTTTTCCTTTCTTGTAAATTTTTTATTTAATTTTTTTAAATTTCTTTTTGTGTTTGTATTTTTCCCTTGACATTTGAAAAATATTTATTTTGGGTAGTGTTGTATCCAAGGCGAATTCATAACATAAATTTTTTGTTTGTTTCAGATGTCAATGGCATACTTAAAACAAAATTAGGGGAAAAAAATTTAAAACAATTTTTTAAATTATGTATTCTATCTTGAGCGCCAGATATCATCCAGAATCCTCCGCAATCTGGCTGGCCATTTTCATCTTTTCAAGCTCTATGATCTGAGAGTTCAAGTTTCACGAGAAAATTAAAAGTTTCACATTATAATTAAGTTTTCCTTTTATTGTAAGTTTTTTTGAATAGAAATTTGAATAAAAAATTTCAAAACAATTTTTTAATTTATGTATTGCATCTTGAGCGCCAGGTATTATTCTAAATCCTCCCCAATCTTGCTGGCCATTTTCATCTTCCCAAGCTCTACGATGTGTCACTTTAATTCTCACGAAATAACCAAAGTTTCACCAAATAATTAAATGTTTGTCTTTTATTGTAAATTTTTTTAATGTATATTTTTTTTTAATTCCTTTTTGTGTTCATATTTTTCTCTTGACATTTATTTTTTGTAGAGTTGTATTTATTTCTCTTGCATTTACCTGGTATGAATTCGCCTTGGTTGTATCCAAGATGCATTAGCCAGGTGGCATCACTAGCGCAGGTGACAATTTTTTATTTAAAGCGACCGGTCAAGGCGAATTTATACAGGTGAATGCAACCGGAGAGGCGAATTCAGTACTATGTATTTTGTTATTGTAAAACATATCGTGAATGTCAAAATCTCAATTCGCTTAAGATTGTTCAGCTGGGAAAAAATTTTATATAAACGTTAAATATAAACTTTTATAATTGTTTGTAATTAAAATCACAGATTATATTAGTTTTTCACTTTTAAATTCACACAAATTTCTTGAAATTGCACTAAATCATACAAAAAAATCCTTAGATTAAAATGGCTCGAAAAAGTTTGTAAACAAGAGAAAAAAATTTGACAGTCTCATTGGAAAAAACGCGAGAAGCAAAAAATAATCACCTGTGCTGTTAAGTTCACCTTGTAATGAAGTCGCCTTGCGACCCGTAGAGTCTAAAATTGTTTATGTTTACACCAAGGTGAATTCATTACTAGGTGAACTTAACAGCACACGCGTTTTTTCCAATGAGACTGTCAAATTTTTCTTTTCTTTTGTTTACAAACTTTTTCGTGCTATTTTAATCTGAAGATTTTTTTGTATGATTTAGTGCAATTTGTGTAAATTTAAAAGTCAAAAACTAATATAATCTGCGATTTTAATCACAAACATTTATAAAAGTTTATATTTAACGTTTATATAAAAGTTTTCCCAGCTGTATAATCCTAGGCGAATTTAGATTTTGACATTCACGATATGTTTTACAATAACAAAATACATAGTACTGAATTCGCCTTTCCGCTTGCATTCACCTGTATAAATTCGCATTGGTTTACACAGAGTGAAGTGAAAAAAATAATAACATTTTAATCGTGCAAAAAAAGAAAGGAAAAGTGAAAAAGTGAAAAAAAAAAACAATAAAGTTTTCAAAAATATTTTAATTGCGTAGAAGCTATTTATGTTTATACAAAGTGAAGTGAAAACATAATATTTTAAACAGTTTGAAAATGTGCAAAAGAAACAATAAAAAAGATTTCAAAAATATTTTAATTCCTTAAAATGCTTTGCTGTCTGCTATGTAAAAAGAAAAATTCTACTGCTTATCGACTTTTCTCGCTTCAAAAATAATTTAATTGCTTAAAATGCGTTAAAAACAATTTATGAAAATAATAATACACAATTAATTTTCTTTATATACACTTTTTTCTTCATTCTCCTCTGGTTTGTAAAAATATTTTTGACATTATTGTGGAATTTTTAAACAAACAAAATATTATGTATCTAGTACAGCAACTCTAATGCTGCCACCAAGGCGACTTTATACAGGTGAGTGCAAGCGGAAAGGCGAATTCAGTACTATGTATTTTGTTATTGTAAAACATATCGTGAATGTCATAATCTAAATTCGCCTAAGATTGCTCAGCAGAGAAAAAATTTTATATAAACGTGAAATATAAGCTTTTATAATTGTTTGTAATTAAAATCACAGATTATATTAGTTTTTCACTTTTAAATTCACACAAATTTCTTGAAATTGCACTAAATCATGCAAAAAAACCTTCAAACCAATCAAAATTTGACAGTCTCATTGGAAAAAAACGCGAGAAGCAAAAAATAATCACCTGTGCTGTTAAGTTCACCTGGTAATGAATTCGCCTTGGCTGCCACCTAATAATTGCACCATGGTTGTATCCATAGCTCTTGCATATACCCCGTATGAATTCGCCTTCACTGAAGCAAAAATTAATATTCAAACATTTATTTGCTAACAGAATTGTCGACAGTTCACTGTTATTATTATTATTAAAAAAAAGAGATTTTAAATTTTAATAGAAATAGATAAAAATAGATAGAATACGATAGTAATTTTTTGTTTAAAAACAATCTTTTCTACACCAATCTACATAATTTTTTTTCCGAGTAGAAATAAATGTATATTTCCAAACGTGAATTTCCGTAAGAACGTAAGGAATGAACTTTGTGTTTTTCAGAACGCTTTAAGGTTTCAAATCACACGTTTCTCCGAACATGGCTGAATGTTTACCTTATTTTTTATCGTAAAAAAAAACAGAAAAATAGTTATTATGCATAAATTGTAAAAACTTTTAACCAAGTGGAGAAGCCGCAAGAATAATAAACAATTTTCCCCCTTGGAATTACTTTAAATACAGCGTTTTTATAAAAAGAATACGAATTAGAGTTCCATTCAACGCACAACACGCATACATTTTAAGCCAACAAGTACACACGCACACACACACACACATATTTATTTCGCAAATGTGACAACAAAGGAGACGAGTTACAACTTGATCTTAGTTTAAACATATTTTGTTTAAAAATAGAATACCAAAATGTCATGTTATGTAAAAAATAGACTCTCTAGGGAAATTTACAGAGACGAGCATGAGGTAGTGTGTTGTAGCAAGAGAAAAACCGAAATCAAAAACCCCAAGAAAAGGAAAGAAAATTGTATTTTAACGCAGCAACACGCAACTCACACTGATACACAAGAACAAGCATTTATGACAATGAAATCCAAAGTTTTCTTGTTTTTAACATGAACATTATGACACCAGAAAACAAACACAACCACATGACTTACACTCGGTTACATGGAAATTCTTCATACGAATACGAGTAAAAGCAAATAACCCAACAGAACTTACAAATACAATAATGCTTAATTTAGCTCTTGTACGTGAGTTTGTGCATTGGTGTGTGTTTGGGCGTGAGTTGCTAACTAATTTATATTTCAGAAAAATACATGAAAAACAGACCCTTAAGTGCAGAAAAACATACAACAATAATCAGTTAAATAAATTATGTTTAATGTTTAGTCTTCTAGTTAAAATATTAAGGCAGAGGTAGAGAATACTTTAATATTCAACTATGTTATGCATAGATACTTCACATCCCAGAGGAAAATTAAAAATTTTGGGTTGATTAAAAATAGTAAACAAAAAATTCATCGCCAATTGATCTAGTCTCTCGGCAATTTGAAATCATTGTTGATAGAAGGACAGAATTTAAAAAAAAACTGTGTTAAGAGGACAAGTCAATTCAAACTGCCTTTAACTCTTTAGTGGATGTAATGGCACTAGTAGTCGCCACCTGTGTCTGTCCTAGTCCGCCTGAATCTTATATGAAAATCAATATAATATTGTTACGTCTTTGCCGTTAAAAACACTCTTCATTTGTTGCACACTACTTATAACGAGTGCTTTTTTTTTAATCATGAATCGTCTTACAAACGAACAACGCTTGCAAATTATTGAATTTTATTACCAAAATGCGTGCTCTGTTAAGAAAGTTCATCGCGCTCTTCTTCCATTTTATGGTCAGTTTAATCGACCTACTGAGGCTTCTATTCGGGCTATTGTAAAAAAATTTCGCACCAAATTTACATTGTTGGACATTAAACCAGCAACACGCTTACGTAGAGTGCGAACTGAAGAAAATATCGCAGCCGTATCGGCCAGTGTTGGTGATGACCGTGAATTATCGATTCGGCGCCGTTCGCAGCAATTGGGCCTCTGTTACTCCACTACGTGGAAAATTTTGCGGAAGGATTTGGGTGTGAAGCTTTACAAGATACAGCTGGTGCAAGAATTGAAGCCAAACGACCTACCACAACGCTAAATTTTTGGTGAATGGGCTCTTGAAAAGTTAGATGAAGATCCACTTTTTTATCGAAGAATTGTGTTCAGCGACGAGGCTCATTTCTGGTTGAATGGATACGTGAACCAGCAAAACTGCCGTATTTGGAGTGAAGAGCAGCCAGAAGCATTGCAAGAGCTACCAATGCATCCAGAAAAAACAACCGTTTGGTGCGGATTATGGGCTGGCGGCATCATTGGGCCGTATTTCTTCAAAGATGATGCGAATCACAATGTTACTGTGAATGGTGAGCGCTACCGTGCGATGATAACAAACTTTTTTTTTACCCAAAATGGAAGAGCTTGACTTGCATGACATGTGGTTTCAACAAGACGGTGCCACATGCCACACAGCACGCAAAACAATGGACCAATTGAGAGGCGAGTTCGGTGAACAGTTTATTTCACGCTTGGGACCTGTCAATTGGCCTCCAAGGTCGTGCGATTTGACACCTCTCGATTATTTCCTGTGGGGCTACGTGAAGTCACTGGTTTATGCTGATAAACCAGCAACAATTGACGCCTTGGAGGCCAGCATTGTTCGTGTTGTTCGTGACATACGGCCAGCAGTGCTCGAAAAAGTGGCCCAAAATTGGACGTCCAGAATGCGGTTCGTCAAGAACAGCCGCGGTGCCCATAGGCCCGAAATCATTTTCAAATGTTAATGTCACGTAGTGATCTTTCGAATAAAAAAAAATTTTGATTACAATTTAATTTTTTGTGTTATTTTTTACAATTTCAAGTTCTATCGGGCTTAAAAAAACACCCTTTATAAATACTTTCATAAGATTTTGTGAGATAAAAGTCTAAACACATTTCTTGCGACTGTCAACAAGTCTAACGTAAATTAGATTTTGCATTCACACCATCACACGTGATATAAACCAACATAGATGTGCCATCATAAAACTTTTCACGGCGGCAGGTGCGTTATTCGTCGTAGGCCGAATAGCGCGTGCCGGCGCGTGAAATTCTTCAACAGTTAAAATAATAATTATGTATAACACATCCAAATTCAATAGAACAAACATATTTTATGTTCTAAATACAGCATGAGCAAAATACATTTATAAATGCACAGCTAAATTCCAAATTTCGAGCTTTTTTATAACGACAAAAAATACTATCAGTGACGGCACGCCATCGGCTAATAAATAGTTGGCTACCAAATCTTTAAACAGCTGGTTTGCTAAAAAACACAACCCTGATCCAATGTAAAGTATTATCATTTTGAAAAGTTTCAAAAGACAACTAAGTCGTATATGATATCAAATTTTTATCGTATTATTTTTCGTATGTATGACGGATTACATTCGGACTATCAGACTTGCACGTAGTATTTGAATTTTTGACAAGTATTAATACAAAGTATAATAGTCTGAACTGGGCTTAAATAATATAACGAACGTGAGACTACTTTATTTGTTTGCGAATTATATAGCAAATTTATGAATTCGTTTCGATAGCCATAAATCTAAAAGTGTATTCATCAAGGGTAATTTTTTCCAGTTTAAGAATTGCTTTTTAAACTTAATAAAGTGAAAGGCCAATGTAAGCGGCATGCGGCAGCGGGCGGGAACAATGTGACCCATTTACTAAAAAATTGTTTTTTTTATAAAAATATTCACACAAAATTTTCAACATGTTGAATTTTATTTAATTTGGCAATGATGTTAAAGGCGGCCGAGCGGCAATGTTGAATTCAATTTAACTTTTTGTTTTGCCGCTTCAATGTGTCAAAGCAAAAAGTACAGGAACAAAACATAAAGAAAATAGAAGAAAAAATTAATTTTCTTTATTTTCGGGTTTAAAATTTTTAGCAATTACATTTATTTATTTCTTTTTGGGTTGAAAAAGTCAAAATGTTCTGTTATTTAAATTCCGGTACATCAATTTTTACTTCAATTAGCTGCGTTCATTTGCCCATAGCAAATAAATTCAAGCGGTATGCCGCATGCCGCTTACATTGGCCTTTTACTATTATTTAATTGGGGCGTAACTTCATCGGCAAAATATACTTACCAATGTATTGTTTGTAGTCTGAGAATTGAAATTTTTAATTATTTGAAATATTATTTTCTAGAGAAATTTTAGCGAGCTGATCAACTCTTTCGTTTTTGCTTATATTAAGGTGACTGGGCACCCATAGAAAGGTGATATTTCGGTTAGGTAGCGAAGGTATTTGAATTCTTATCTGCTGTACAATCGTATTGTTACTAAATGCATCTTGCAGTCCTTGAAGGGCGCTTTTACTGTCTGATATGATAAGTGTTTTTATACCCTTCACAAAAAAGTAAAGGGTATATATAAGTTTGTGATTCCGTTTGTAATTTCGCCAGTTTTTTTTTTTTGCGACCCTATAAAGTATATATATTCTGAATCAGAATTAATGGAAAAGTCGACTAAGCGATGTCCGTCTGTCCACCGTTTAAATACCGTTTCTGAGAAAACCATTAGACAAAGAAACTTTTTTCTTTCACCATTCTTTTGTCCCATAAATTCATGGGTTTGCTTTTGAAATTCGGTAATATCGGTTCACATATAGCCAAAAAACTCCATTTTTTTTACAAATTTGTATAGAAATTTTTGAAAAAAAATTGCTTGTTTTGCTTCAAACTTCACACACTCATTAAGTATGGTGACTAAAACGCAACAAAATTTTTTTCAGATATCGGTCCATATATACCCGAGATATAGCCTACATTAAAATGTCACGTAAGCGAACTTAAACAACTTTTTTGTGCTGAAAAGTAGTTCTGGTAATGAAATAAGGTTATATAAATATGGAAATGAAAATTTCTGATATCGGTCCATATATACCCCAGATATAGGTTAGAACGGGTTTGTAATGAAAATGTAGCGTAAGTGAACTTAAACAACTTTTTTTTTTTTACTTAAAAGTAGCTCTGCTAATAATATAAGGTTACAAAAATATGGAAAATGGAAATTTCCGATATCGGTTCATATATACCCGAGATATAGCCTAGACCGGGTTTTTCATGAATATTCTTAAACAACTATTTTGTGGTAAAAAGCAGTTTTGGTAATGAAATAATTTTATATAATTATGGAAAATTAAAATTTCCGATATCGGTCCATATATACCCGAGATATAGCATGAACCGATTTTTCCAATAGCATTTTTTTTTCTGAAAAGCATTTCTAGTTACAAAAGAAGGTTACTAAAATACAGAAAATAGATAATTCCGATATCGGTTCATATATAACCGAGCATATTTAGGTCACATTTTTAAATACACATACATGACTATCGTGAAGGGTATTTTAGATTCGGCCCAGCCAAATATACTACACTCTTACTTGTTTATTGACATTTTTAAGATTTTCAAGGCATGTTTTAATTGCAAGTAATTCACTGGTATATATGGATGAAAAATTGTGTATACGTTTAGATATTACAAGCTTATCGCCTAAAACTGCAAATACCGCTTTCTCGTTCATAACAGATCCATCTGTGAAAAACTGTTCATGGTTTAAGTAATTACTATTAATTAGTTCTAAAAATTTTTTTGAGCCTCTATGGACGTCATATTACGTTTATTTGTAAGTCAAATATATTATTATAAATACATAATAAAAATTATAAATAAATAAATGGTAGAAGCTAAAAATAGCGAATAAAAAACTTAATTGTATGAATACATAACGCTGAAAAAAATTTAATCGTTACTTTAAATTTTGTTTGTGGATTTTATAGTATTTTGTTATACAAAAAATTATCTCGTATGTCTATTACAATACTCGAAGTCTTAAGGTTATTTTGGTGCTGAAAGCATTGAAACTAAACCAAAATATTTATGGCATGAAAGTGTTCAAGCGTTTGGTTGTTTTGATGAAATTTTAATCACTTCAAGTATTGTTGCTGCTGTTGTTACCGGCAGTCACTTGACAACTCATAAATCAGTCAACTTTATGACTGCAAGAAACTAATCACTTCTCGAAGAGCAACATTTGTGTTGAAAATTTAGCCACAAATTTATGATTTTATTTCTTTTAACTTCTCCCATGAGCTTAAAACGCACGCTAACATATCAATCATGTGCCATACACATTTGTACTCGTATGTACCTGAGCACTTTTTAGAGATTATGGCTACATATCGCTCCTTTATTGCAACATAGTCATAACTCGAAAAAGCTTGTTTCGAGAAAAACACATTTCAAATTTTTAGCTTTCATACAAGTCTTAGAAATTTTTTTTTTAGAAAATATTTCCTAAAGGACACAGTTTATAAGTATTTTGAGTAAATATTTAAAATGTAGTACTGTTAACAATTCTGCATTGTTAACTCGAAAAGCTTATTTTTTGAGATATGACTATGTTGCAATAAAGGAGCGATATATTTAGGTCGAAAGAAGGCAATTTTATACAATACAAGTTGCTGGATTCCTGTATCTTGTTTAAACACTTTCTGATTTATCATCATTATGTCGATTTTGATTTAAAAAACTATTTATATGAAAGGCGTACAAATATTCTTGAATTTATACAAGTAAAGCTTTTAAATTAAATTTATGTAGGTAAGTTAAGAGCAGATGCTTTTAAATCGAATAAATGGCTTTATTTAATGGAGCATATTATTCATTTCCTGCAACTTTGTGATAACTCCAAAAAACATAGAATACATTTTAAGTTAGATTTGTAGTTTCTTTTCAAATCTCGAGGAAAAAATTAATTTTATTAAATAAGCTGGAAGCAGTACTTTCTTAGTCGCTGTATTAAACAAATGTTATGGCTTTCTTGTGCCAACCTAAAACGCATTTTAAGCTTGTACTCTATACTAAAATTGGATTATAATTTCATTTGCAAAAGTCCAGCTAATGTATTTATTATTATGTCACTTGTGCCTTATAGGTCTTATAAAAAGGATGTATAAGTAGCTACATTAAACCCAAAGTTAACTCATCATATTGTGAAGCATTTGAGTACCTTCTAACCCACTGTGCAAAGCTGTTGATACATAAAACATAAGAAAATACGAGTAATTAAAAACATAATATGCAAACATGGAACATATACGATGAAACGAAAATTCCAAGTAAATATACATTCAATGATTTTATTGGTATTTTTGCGTTCTTATTATTTCGAGTATGTGAACTTACAGTCATATTTTTACATTTGATTCTGGAATAATCATTAGCAAACCAATGAAAAGTTCATGATTTTTTAGAAGCTAATAAATAAGTATAAATTGCAATCATAGGTGTTGTAAAGACAGAATTTAGTTTTTGAATGTGTTAAAGCCAGATCTGAGTAAAAAAATTTTGCAAATCTAGTGTGTTAAAACACAGTGATTTTAAGTAAAGTTATAAATTATTTCAATACTGTGTAACATACAATTAAAGAATGCAATGTTAATGGAAAACTCCAACGTTATTATCAATGGACTGAGCAACAAGTCTGACTTAAGATAAACTATAACTGAATTTTGATATTGCAATTTACAGCATGTAATGTAAAAATCAATTAAAGCAAAGCATTAGTTATGTCATTTGTAAACTGTTTTGACGGTCGCTATCTGCAACTTTGAATCGAACAACTATAAATTCTGCAGAGATATCACTAAATACAAGGTTCAAAATAAACAAAACATTAAGTTTCGTAAGCCTTCTAGCTTAAATATAGGTTCTTTGTATTTTGTATGTCCTGGCTTAGTCCCAGTTTACATTGTGCAACTTTTTTCGTTACTTTTTATATCTCAATTACATTTATATAGTGATTTGATTGCAATTGTTTATTGCTGTACACATGTATAATATGGTGTATCACTGATATATGAGGAAAAATACAAATTCCCGGATAATATTCTAATAGCAAAATTTTTTTGTCTTGTACTATGTTTCCATTGCAGAGAATAATACTTTTTTTGAGGAAAACATATCCAAGTGTTTCCATTGTGATATGAGGAGTTTTTATTTTCGAATTTTCGAAATTAGCTTGACGTATTTTGTTTCAACAAATTATAAAAACATTTTTGTAAAAAAAGAGAAAATAAGGGCAATTGTTCTGTTTTTTCTTTTTTGTTAAACTATCTAAAGGGTGGTTAAATTTCAAGGGCCGATGTTGATTTTGAATAAAACACAAACTATTTAGGAAATTATTGTAATTTTATTTTATTATGATATATTGGTATTACTCAATTCTGTATAGAACAAAATATCGGCCGACCACGGCGGCACACCTCCATCCGATGGTCCAAATTTTCGATGACCCTGAGGCATAATGGAGGTGCTATGCCGTTAATGTGCCGAATTATCTCATCCTTTAGCTGTTGAATTGTTGCTGGCTTATCGACGTACACCTTTTCTTTCAAATAACCCCAAAGAAAAAAGTCCAACGTTGTCAAATCACATGATCTTGGCGGCCAATTGACATCGCCATTACGTGAGATAACACGGCCATTGAATTTGTTGCGCAAAAGAGCAATTGTTTCGTTAGCTGTGTGGCAAGTGGCACCGTCCTGCTGAAACCACATATCGTCTACATCCATATCTTCTAATTCGGGCCATAAAAAGTTCGTTATCATCTCACGATAGCGAACACCATTCACAGTAACTGCCTGACCGGCCTCATTTTGGAAAAAATACGGTCCGATGATGCCGCCAGCACATAAAACGCACCAAATAGTCACTCTTTGTGGGTGCATTGGTTTTCCGACAGTCACTCTTGGATTCTCATTCGCCCAAATGCGGCAATTCTGTTTATTGACGAATCCACTGAGGTGAAAATGTGCCTCATCACTGAAGATGATTTTCTTCGAAAATTGATCATCATTTTCATAATAAGTCTGGATAATTTTAACACGTTGTTGGATTGTGAATCTCTCCATGGTTCAAATTGAAAAAATCTGAAAAAGAGAAATGTCAAATAAAATTCGGAAAAAAACTTGGCGTTTAGGTGTGGTTCACATTCAACATCGGCCCTTGAAATTTAACCACCCAATATACACACTGTAAAAAATAATGGTGAACTCGCAAAAAAGTGTATAACAATACGAGTTATTTTCAAGTGCAACAGTTATCGCTTCTTGCAAATTGTCTAATTGGGAGATGCTTTAGATTTTACAAACTGGTAAGATCTTTTAACGAACATCAAATATAAATAATCAAAAGCAATAAATATAATTTTTTCTCAACAGAATGATGATAAATGCTATAGAAATAAAAGGTGAATGTAGCCCTGAACTTAAGAGTTTTATGCAAATGTTTTTGTATATGTATATTCGATGGGCGTAGTGGCACAGCAGCACTTTGGAACAAATTCGTGCTTCTTTCAACGAAACTTGAATTCAACCACATTACGAGTAAAACATGGGTATTGCTAATTTTAAGTTTTAATTCATTACATAAAAGAATGTGGCCTTCAGGACTCATCTATTACTGATGAATTAATTAATAAATAGTGAATAAATAATATTGAAACAACCATATGTAGTATGAAACAATTATTTTACTCGTATAAGACATGGTATAACAGATAGATATTGCAACATAGATGAGAGTAAAACTTAGAGGCGAAAGCATCTAGTCCTGAAAAACAAAAAATGAAATTGATGCGGAGAAAGATGGGTTAATGAGAGTTAATTCATTGTATTGAAAAGCATTTGCTGCTGTTTTGGTGGAATTATTTTATTTTGTACTTCGTAACTAGGATCTGCTGGAGTGTGACAACTGAGCTAGCCAGAGATGGTCAATACGAAGTAGACACTCTCTTTGAAAGATATACTGTCAGGAATTCAATGTCTAAATCAGTAATTGAACTATTCTTCTTTTGTTGTGACTGCAACGAAAATGCCACTTTTTCGAATTTGTCACTCACTTTAAATGGATAACACAATGTTGTATCTTTTATTCCTGAATAAAGGCAGTGTTGTATGGAACATTTTCGAAGTGTTTTGCTCTAAAACACGTAACTTATTAACGTAATTATTAGTTCGAAATAATTAGTTTTTCTTTTCATAGTGTTTGAACCCATATTGAAATCCCTTTAAAAATATTTTTTTTTTTGAAAAATGTCTTACCAACAAAACTGGCGAAACCAATGTTGCACCTCTCTGGTGTTTAGATTAAAGTGATGATAATGAATTTTAGTTTAATTTTCTGATGAACAACTTTTCACCAGAAATATAAAGCACGTCCAAGCAACATTCTTCTCTACAAACAACTGCAAAGACAGCATTAACCAGCAAAACAAAAAAAAAAAAAAAAAAAAAAAAAAACAAATTCTATTTCAGCCGGCAGCAGCGTCAGAAATACGCATGAACATGAAAATGATATAAAACATGAGATAACAGTTTCTATTCAAAAGCTGATGTTTATTTATTTATATTATTATTTTTTTCTGTTTCACTAACATTTTAGTTTTTCAATCTGTCAGTGGGTGGGATGTTTGCTGACTTTTATATCATGTTATGCATTTTTTGCAAAACAATTTCTGTTGATTTGTTGTTACGTGCTACACTGAAAAAATTTTGTTCAGAAATTCTCTGAACTTTGACATTACTTTTATGAATTTTTTCATTATGTTTCAACCATTGTAACTTTTCATAGAAATAATGAAACACATTTCATTAGATTATTTTAATGAAAACCTTCATAAAAGTAATGAAATTTTTTAATAAGAAACTTGACTTATTTTCATTAAAAGTAAGAAAGACAAATCATATGATTAGTGAAATAATTTCTCTAGATCAAAGAATCAATTTCATAAAGCACCCGAAAACTGTACATTAAATTAATGAAAAAATAACATTTATTTAATGAAATACCTACTTTGTACTAATGTAATATATTCATTAAAAATATGAAACTCCTTTATAAGGTCAATGAAGTTATTTCATTTATCTAATTTTATTATTCATTGAGCACCTGAAAAATTTACATTAAATTAATGCAATAGTTACATTTGTTTAATGAAATAATATCATAACCCACATTAATAAAATATGTTCACAAATGTATGTAATAAGATCAATGTAATTATTTCATTTATTCATTGATACTTTATTTCATTACACAAACAATAAGATTCCTTGCTTTTGTGAAATTGTACCTAATTATGATAAAAGAAAATGTTGAACAAGTATTCACCAAATAAAACAGATTTTATTAATTCAAATGACTTCAATACACTTGTATTTAAATTTTTTAAACTATTATTATGCTGATTTGTGTACATACACATATGTACATACATACGTACCCAGGTCCGGTAGCCAGAAATTTATTTGTCATTGATCTAATGAATTCTATTTCATTGGAATTATGAAACTCATAAAACTTTTTTAATTTTAATTAAAAAAAAACTTGACATTTTTTAAACTGTAGCTTAAGAATAATAAATGCCCATTAATATATCTTAATAAAATTCAAAGAATGAAAAAAAATTTAGTTTTGTTGTAGTCATAAATCCAATGATTTTTTTTAATGAAACTATGAAACTTAATGAAACCATTCTGATGGAACTATTTAATAATATATATGAAGTTTCATGCATATTGTGAAAAGTTTTCATTGGATTAATGAAAAATATTTAATGAAACAGTTTCATTTAATATATGACGCATAATTCTTTCAGTGTAGTTTGGGTGTGTGTGTGTGCTGGTTTGAGTAAATGTTTTTGCAAGTTTGTGTTTATGCAAACAGGTAGCAGCATCTGTAGAAATACTAACAATAAGTATGTATAGAAAAATTGAAAAAAAAATTAAATTTTTCAGGTTGTACCTGAACTTTTCGATAATCAAGGTTTTATTTCTGTTGAATTAAATTTGTTTTTTTTTTTGCATTTTGCATTTGGTTTAGTTTCTAAGTTAGTATATATTTGTGTGTGTTAGCATTTTTGTATATTTCAGTGCGTTGATTTTAAGTTTAACTAAACTGACATTGAAAAGTTTTCCATTTTATTTTGTGTGTGGAAATTCAAGCTCACACAGTTTAACGTTGACGTACATATATTTATGTATTTAAGTTTTTATATTGATTTTTAAACACCTTCAATGAGTTTTTGTGCAATTTTCAGCAATCGTTTATAATATTTTAAGGTAGTCTTTGATTTATTAAATTAAAATTTATGAAGTACATAAAGGGATGTCGTTTTAGTTATTTATGTTTAAAAGCGTTTACCACTCGAAAATTTAAATACACCTTTATTATGTACATCGCAGTCACGCCGAATTTGTTACGAATTTGTAAAATCGTATTGCAAATGTCGCTTTTGAACAGAAACACAACTCCAAAGAAAATCTATTACAAATTCTGGTATTGGGTATTTCGTTTTTTAATGAGAAATTTGACAAAAAGTGTCGTTGTGTATTTTGATAGTGACATTTAAAAATAAAACAGAACAAATTACCTAAAAACGAACACTATAAAAATGTAAGTGCAATTCTATTGACTATTTAAAATATTTACCTAAATTTTTTTAAGTATGTATGTACGTAGGAGTACATTTAAGGATAAAGAAGACAACACCAAATTAATTTCATAAAAATATAGAACGCGCGTTTTTCAGAACATGGCTGAATATCTGAGTGGTAGTACTTTGAAGGGGACAAGATAGTTATTGATGAATACATAAGTACGGTTATTTTTTAATCAGCCCTCGTATATATTACTGGCGATTGAGTTGCGCTGGACCTTCAATCGGTATCGTCACTAAAAATGCTTACGAACTTTAATGTTTCAGTGCAACAAACAACCTATCAAACTAGTTTCATATTTAAGGCTAAAATATATCGCTCCTTTATTGCAACATAGTCATATCTCAAAAAATGACCTTTTCGAGTTAACAGAGCAGAATTGTTAACAGCATTGCCTTTTATATTTTGCCACAAATTTATTCAAATTACTTTTAAACTGTTTCTTTTACGAGTTATTTTCCAAAAACTTTTTCTAAGACTTGTATGGAAACGAAAAATTTGAAATGTGTTTTTCTCGCAACAAGCTTTTTTTGCGTTATGACTATGTTGCAATAAAGGAGCGATATGCTCTGAAAAACACAATAAGAAAAACCAACAATATGTAGCAATATTATAAAACCTATTATTAAAATTTAACAGCCTTTTTTTAAGCAAAATTTAGTTAACAGCCAGCCACACAAAATTTTGCTCACAAACAAACTTCAACACTATGTTCGATTAATATTTCACGGAGATTAAAATTAGCGTGTTAGAATAATGTGTTGAAACTTGTAGTTTATGAAGCTACTGAACATACTCCTACACACTTTTCATAAAAACTATAAAAATTTTAAACAAATTTAGCACACCACTATAAATCCTGTGAGTTTTGGCTATTGTGTTCGTGTTTGATTCCCCGTGTTTTCCCATGAATTTATTTATTGCTTGTGTTTTGAAATCTTTTGGGAGCTGCTGGTTAAAATATTGTTTAACAACTGTTGAAATCGCTACTATTTATTAGTTTTCAAGCACAGAAATTTGAAAACAATCTAAGCATGGCAAAATAAAAAACAAACTTTTTGTGGCGATATTGTATAGCACGAATTTGTTTTTATTGTTGGGTTATTTAAGTGTAAAAAAGAGCTAAAAAACTTGATTGTATTATAAACTAAGTTAGTTGAGGTACGGTCACATTGAATAAATGTATGATAATATAACCGTAACACTCCGCTGTATTATAGGGGAGTAAAGATATCTCCACTGACCCCTAAGACCGACTAAGAACTGTCTATAAAAATTTCAAGCCTGTCCTTTCGACGAGCTATACTGACCACCCCCGAGACCTTGCCTGAATAAATTATGTCAAATCTCTTGTCAGCCAGTAGAGCTTGTGAAAAGTAACCAATATTAATTAGAATTTTCACTATTCTTCCCAAAACTGAAGTGTGATAATCTGTCGGCTGTCCTCACAACCGCTTGCCATTCCGATCGCTGAACTCACGGCTATCTTAGTCACCATGAGACCAACCGATAGCCAGCTCAACATTCTCTTGTCTACCCGGGAAGCTGAACTTGCTTTGGTGTACGCCTAATCAGGCTACTCTGCTTTCTGCGGTTTATAGGGGTAGGAGTCCTTCATTTGTTTTAGTCAATAAAACTCTAGCAAGTCGCATGACTCCATCCGATCTCCTTATTAGAGCTCATCAATTTGTGGTTGTGTGCCCGGGGAATCGTACTACGCATTACAGAGAGAATTCGTCTTTCAGCCGCACGCTTCGTCTGTGGAACAAGTTGCCTGCAGACGTGTTTCCTATCTGTTATAACGTTGGAAGGTTCAAGTCAAATGTTCACAAACACTACTCCTTCTTTTCCCCTCCTCACAACCTATTTTCCTAGTTCTGGTACAAAGCACTGCATATGTAGGGGTCATCCCCTGAATACTGGTCCAATATAAAAAAAAAATAAGAAAACACCACTCCTGCTTATTTCTTATTGTTTTGTTTCTTTTTATTAAAATTTTTGTTAAAGTTTTTATATATTTTATTTTTATTCGAATTACATAAAATTGTGTTCATGCTCATTTGTTCAATGTGACCTAACCTTTAGATTTTGTTAGATATATTCAGGAGGTACACATACTCGTATAAATCATTTATTTCATATGCGAATATAAATCATACGCACCTCGAAATTTATGAGAGAGAAAAAAGTGACTGGTGCTTTATTGGAATATACAATAACCTAAGATTTATTTTTTGCAATCCACTTTACATTGTTTGAAAATTATATCTTCCGCAATGAGGTATACGAGTACAACAAAAGCAATCGAAAAATACAATTTTAATCGGTATGCTAAATAAGTGAAGTCAATAAAAAAATGTGTGTTTTACAATTGTTTTGTCATTTGATATATTGCGTTAAACTTATGTAAATATTTATTCTATTACATTTACAACATTATATAGAGTATGAAACATAATAAACGAAAACGTAAAAAGTATAAAGGTGATGAAAGCAATAAAGAAAATATGCAACTGAAAATTACTGCACAACAGTTTTAAGAAATGTAAATTAACTACCGCAAGCAGAGATGGGATAAAATGTGTGTGAAAAAAACATTTCCTATGAAAGGAATAAACGAAATGTTAAAAAGCTAAAAGCACAATAGCGTTTATATCACAAGTTTTATCAACTGCTACTAAAAATTCTTTTTATGTAAAAAATTATTTTTTAAATTTGATTACGCAATTCAATAAAAACTAAAATTCTCGCAAATGGTTTCAATTATTTTACAATTATTTAATTTTGTTTTTGAAAAAAATCCCATAAAATAAATTCGCCTTTAAGCTTGGCTTGTATTAAAAAAAGATAATATGTTTATTATAATCCACCACATTTGAAGAAGTAATAGGCTATCTGTCTAAGCCAATGTTGCCACGCTTTTCAGATAGTAATAATCGTCATGTATGCAATATTAGCATAAAAATGCTTAAATCTGGAAACTATGATAAAATAATCAATAAATAAGGAGAATAGCGTGTTTGTTTTCTTTCAATACTTTGGTTAAAATATTGAGACATAAGGACTTTAACACATGCATACCTTGATGCTGGAGCGTCTTCCTTTCTTAAGTAATATATTTTCAGATTGCAAATCACAATTTATATATTTTATATATATATATATATATATATATATATATATATATATATATATATATATATATATATATATATATATATATATATATATATATATATATATATATATATATATATATATATATATATATATATATATATATATATATATATATATATATATATATATATATATATATATATATATATATATATATATATATATATATATATATATATATATATATATATATATATATATTAATTTGTAAATTATTATTTTTTTTTTTTTTTATATTGGACCAGTACTCAGGGGATGACCCCTACATATGCAGTGCATTGTACCAGAACTAGGAAAATAGGTTGTGAGGAGGGGGAAAGCGGGAGTAGTGTTTGTGAACATTTGACTTGAATCTTCCAACGTTATAACAGACAGGAAACACTTCTGCAGGCAACTTGTTCCACAGACGAAGCGTGCGGCTGAAAAACGAATTCTCTCTGTAATGCGTAGTACGATTCCCCGGGCAATCGACCACAAATGGGTGAGCTCTAGACGATGAACGCGTGCTACGTAAAAATGTGCGCGTTTCGGGAACAATATCCTTAATTTCGTCAGAGCAAAATCCATTGTAGTATCGATAGAACAGAGTAACGCATCCCACACTGCGTCGATGCTCCAGTGAGTCAATAGAGTTGGATACCCTACTGTCACCGATGAGCTTCTTCGCCCTCTCCTGCACACGGTCAAGTAACCCCAAAACAGACTTTGAGGCACCGGCCCAAACATGAGAGTTGTATTCCATTTTCGGTCGGATGTAGGTGGTATAAATAGTAAGGAGGTCGGATGGAGTGAAGTACATCTTACACCGTTTCAAAAAACCGAGGCACTTGAATGCTTCTTTAGAGATATGAAAAATGTGTTCATTCCAGCGAACGTCACACTGTATCTTCATGCCAGGAACATCAAGAGCATCCGATTCTTCAATATTTATACCATCCATGAGTACAGATGAAGCAGCATTTGCGGTCGTTTGTTTGTGCGTCAATAAGCAACACTGGGTCTTACGAGCATTAAAGGCGACCCTGTTTTTACGACCCCATTCAGAGACCAATAGAAGATCACTATTCAGTGAATCATTCATATTTAGTCTCTTGGCAGCGATCTCTGATAGGCTGGGCCTATAACTAAAAGAGTACGAGTGACAAATGCTGCTGTCATCCGCGAAAGAGTGGATAGGGTTGGAAGTTTGGTAGAGAAGGTCGTTGAGGAAAATAAGAAATAGGGTAGGAGAAAGAACGGAGCCTTGCGGTACCCCTGAATTAATCTTGAACTCGTTTGATGAGACCCCATCTATAACAACTCGTATAGAGCGGTCTCTGAGAAAGCTCGATATAAACCGAGAGAAGTCATCACCGACACCAAAAGCAGTAAGTTTTGCCAATAGTGCACCATGCCACACTCTGTCAAACGCTTTTGAAATATCGAGAGCCACCACCCTACTTTCACCGAAATGATGGATTGAGTGGCACCATTTCTCTGAGAGATATGCCATAAGATCGCCAGTTGAACGACCCTTACGAAATCCATATTGACGATCACAAAGTAGTTTATGCGACTCCAGATACCTCATAAGGTAATGGTTAACCATGTTTTCCAATACTTTGGAGAGTGTAGAGCAAATTGCAATTGGGCGATAATTTTCGGGGTTATTTGCCATACCCTTTTTGGGTATTGGTGTTACATTAGCAACCTTCCAGCACGATGGAAACTCACCAGTATGGTAAAGTATGCTGAAAAGGCGTGCTAATGGACGCGCAAGCGTAGAAGAACACTGCTTCAAGACCAGTGCTGGAATGCCATCCGGTCCAGGAGTTTTGTTTATATCCAAAACCCTTTTAACTGCTCGCGCCCGGAAGAATATCTTCGGCATAGTTACAGATACTCTTTCGAGCTCGGGAAGTGGCTGACTGCTTTCCGGCAAGCAGGAATCGCTTGCAAAGATTTCAGCCAACAGGTTAGCTTTGTCAACCGGGTCTGTGAATGCTTGGTCATTCTTTAAAAGAGTTGGAATTGATGAACTAGCACTGTTCTTTACTCTCTTAACGAAAGACCAAAAGGTCTTACTGCCCCGAGGAGCTGCAAGGACCTTGGCACGAAGGCGCTGTTCGTGAAGAGACTTTTCACGCCTAAGTACCTTGGCACACGAAGATCTTGCCTTTTTGCGTAGCAAATCAGTGTCTGGTGTTTTGTTTAAACGCCAGTTACTGAATGCTTCCTCTCTGGATCTGACTGCGTTTTTGCACGTCTGATTAAACCAAGATTTTGCTTTTGGTTTAATCGAAATCTGCTTGGAGGGGATGAATGTTTTCATCCCTAGCAATATCATATTCTCTACCATTTTTGCTGAAGCATTTATGTCGTCATCTAGAAAACAAAGTTCCGCACCAGAGGCAGTTTAAGTCTTCTAATGTTATTTCTTTTCATTAATTCAATGCATATTTATACCAAGAACTTCAAAAGTTATACACATACAATTTTTCAAAACATCGGCAGAAAATAGCAAACTGTGGTTTTAATTAATAAATTTTTTTTTAATAAATAATTCAGTTTCGTCAAAAATAATTCAGTAATATTTTTTATTAGCATGAAATATGAAAGGAAAAGAAAATATTTTTATTTCAAATTATTTGTTTTTGTTGTTTTAATTTTTCAAAAATATTGTACTAATTGAAATTAAATAAATATTATTTGGCCTGAAGAAGCTATCCAAAGGAAAGCGAAATATTGCCAGGTAATTAAAAACCAAGAAAATTAAAAATTCCAAAAAAGACCTTAAGCTCGAACAATTACACATATTCTTTATTAGTATTATAAACAAGAAAGTTGTTCTGTCTATCGGTCAATTATTTTTTCATGCGTAAAACTCTAAACTCATTTTGATGGAATTCGGTACTCACATAACTTGATGTACAAGAATGTTTATAGGATGAATTTTATTCTGAAATTTAAGCCACAAAGGAATCAAAAGCGGGCAAAATTACCATTTTTCCTATTTCCTTCAGTTATGAGTATTAACCCATACTTTCTCTTGAGAGTGTATTTAGAGTTCGCCAAAACAAATCTTTTTGGACATTTTACAGACAAACTGTCCAATAAAATTTTGAGAAACTCCCTCATTTACAAAAAGATTTCTTCTTTCCAAAGAGTTTCTCAGCAGCCTAAAAATAAAAAAATATTTTTAGAGTTCGGATCGACGAAATGTCCGTCCGAAAAATATATTACTAGTACGGAGTATGAACATATTTTTATTTTTTCACGTCTAAGCCGCTGAACTAATGTATGTGAAATTCGGTTTGCAGATATTTTGTGGCTGAAATTTTCGCCGCAAAAGGAAGAAAAGGGCTGCAAAATGCGACAAAATAATTAAAGAGCTAGCTCGGCTAGCACTCGGGGTTGAGTGGCCGCATTAAAAACTCATCACGTTTACTTATTTTCACAAGGATCTGTGTGTTCCGCTGGTAAAAGACGAAGTCTCTAAGGCGACGAGATATATCAGTAAGGTGGAACTTCACCCAAATCATCTTGCATGCATGAGAAGAAGGAATACCCTTGCCACCATCAGATCGTTAAATATGGTGATTGTACAAATATTATTTGAGCAAAATAAATTTTTTTGTCTAGGATTGGCTTAAATAACTTTTTATATTTAGTATTAAGATTTGAATACTTGTTGTTTGGTCATATTTTGAAGATTCAATAAATAATTGTATGGAGAAAAAAAAATAAAATAAAAATAAAAAATGTTTACTTGATGCCTAGTTCGAATCAATTTTAGTATTGAATTATTTTTGTGGTGTTCTTTGATCAAGAGTTATTGATAGCGGAAATTATTGTTATAATTAAAAAATAAAAAAGTTTCGTGGCTGAAGCCAGATTTGAAATTGAGCGTAAAGAATTAACAGCATCATGTGGTATTATAAATCTGTGGCATTTTATCATAACAGCTTAAGTCGAGATAAGATCAAGAAAAATTTTGAAGGAAAATATAAATGAAGAACTAAATTTGAGAAGAAAAGAAGATAAAACATAATTATAACAAAATTTTGTGTATAATACGAAATATTATTTCTGCAAACAGGAATAGCATATTTATTTAAATAATCAAATTACCAGCAATTTTACAATTTTTAAAAATCGATTTAAGCTGTTATGATAAAACGCCACATAAATATTTA
Source organism: Thecocarcelia acutangulata (assembly GCA_914767995.1). Classification (NCBI taxonomy): domain Eukaryota; kingdom Metazoa; phylum Arthropoda; class Insecta; order Diptera; family Tachinidae; genus Thecocarcelia; species Thecocarcelia acutangulata. The sequence continues at coordinate 83,726,199 of OU612095.1, read as the reverse complement.
ATAAAGTTCGCTTATTAATCGATGATTACCCACATCAAGACGTTGTTTTTTAATTTTATTTAAAACAAATCGTTCTTTCTTTGTTTTATTTAACCAAAACGTGCTATTTGTATATTATAGACCCTCTAATGTCGTGTAACGTTTATTAAATTAATGAAGCAACTTATTGCCGTCCGATGCTCTTTTAAAATAAGGAATGAACTTGTTGGATATTCAGGAGTTATGCTATAAAATAATCGGATGAATAAAGTAATCTTTGATTATCCAACATTTTCATATCCGACTCTTCAGTTATAATTAATATTTAAACATTGTTTTTTGTGTTAAGAGTTTGTCAACGAGTTGAAAATAAAAAGGTTTTTAGACACAGAACAAGTCAGTAAAAAAAAAGAAAAATTTTAATAATAAGAGAACAATTCTCTATAATGAGCAAATTTTGAATACTTCTTATTTTTTTTAAAGAGTTTCCCTGCAGAAATTATTGGTGCACATGATCCGTTTTAAATAAAAATGAGTAGTTACAACGTAGTCCGATGTAATGCAAACATGGACCATAATACCAAAAAAAAAAAAAGATATTTTACAATACTCGCAACACATTATTAAAAAAATACAACTATGGTAATACTGTTACGCCTTGTTTTGTTTATTGTGTTTTCTAACAAGCCAAATGATTTGTTTCTATTATTATTAATAAGTAAATATCTATCACGGGATTTGTTAATTTCATTTTTAACCATGGGTCACGATGAATATTTTTATTATTCACAAATCATGGAGCCCTAGTTATTGTTCTTCATATTTTTATCTGGAATCTTGGAAGAACTTCAAGGTTTGCGTTACTAATAGGTCCTCAAAGTTCCGTAAGTCCAGATATATTCTATGAATATAATTGTTATGTTTGCAATTATTTATTTATATTTTTATGTTACGTTTTTGTTTATAGTAGTCTCTTAGCAAATGAAGAAAAAGTAACTGCGAAAAACTTTGTGATTATCAGCCCAATTATGAATAAAAATTCCGTGGGAGTTTTATCATTTTTCCCTTTTCTCTAATTATGAACAAAAATTAAGTATTAGGTTTTTTTATTATTATCTCTTCTCCATTCGTTGAATACACTAAATGAAGGTCAACTCCTCAATTCTTACGGGTAAGTTAACGAAAATTGTGCTTTTCTCTTTAATTTGAAGTGAAAAGAGTACTTTATGTGAGAAATAAATGCCGTGAGGAATAAATTTCGAGAGAAATAAATTCCGTGAGAATATTCACAATTGGGCTGTATATTTAATTTTTTTTTTTTTTTTTTTTTTTTTTGCAAAAACACCCCAAAAGTGCTCTAAAATTTTTTACAAAATTATAGTTTTCAAAGTAGCCTCTTGTGGTATTCCATGGAGTATTCACATCAGAGTAATTTGAAAATGGTTTCCAAACAAGTTTTCTGTGGTAATCCATGGAATAGGGGCATGAAGTAATTTCAAGACTAACCCTGTGTTAATAATTTGTGGAATAGTTACTTGGACTAGTTTTTGGATTAGTCTGATGTAATGTTTTTTTGGATTACATAGTCCTCTTCTAGGATATTGCAATGTAAAATGGAGCATGTTTTCCCATATATTTGCATTACTTTTGGACTAGTTCTGGTCCCTTGTGGATCACACTTTACACGCATGTAAGGAGTAGTCTCGATTTCTGCAGGGTTGTCAAAAAATAATAATAATAATAAAAATTTGGACATCGCACAGACAAAATATCTGTCCAAAAAAATTAAGTTTTGAATAACTCCGATTTTCAAAACTCTTTGATTGTTTGAAACGTCCTGCTTTGACTTCATCACATATTAAAACAAAAAAAACCAATGCGTTATGTAATTTGGCAGAATTTCGCACGAAATTTTTAAATTAGTGTGGTTCATTATTTATTTATTTATTTGAATTATATTTTATAAATAAATTTATAAAATATACATATTAAAAGCGCCGGATAACTAGACTATTTGCGCTTGGAATAGATTAACAACATTTTGTTTAATTGATAAATGTAAAATTTTTACAAAAAAAAGAAATAAATAAAAAAAAAGAAATTATAAATTGAAATATCTCAAACTTTGTTGATGTTGTACTTCCTTAGGCAGTCTTGTATGAGAGGCAAAAAAGTTGCGTCAGAACATCAAAGAATTTTTTCAAGTGGATCATCCAGTTAGATGTGGGATATTCGGTAAACAGATGAGTTATTGTTAGAGTAATACCACAAAATGAACATCTTAGTGGGTCAGTTTTCTCATAATAATGTTTGGTGTTAAATATGGTTTTACCCACTCCAACGTAACACACTGTTGCCTTGTTAGAGCAATGCCATATGATGGTCTTTTAATCACAGGGTTCTGTTGCTTCTGAATACATTTAAAAAGATTTGTGATGGCTTTAGGGAAGCAAGCAACTTGGTTTGCTTGTGGTAAGTGCTGCACTTCAGTAGCAACGGCATCCGCCCTTTTGTTCGCTAGGATATCAATGTGAGAAGGTATCCATAAAATATTGATTGGAAAGTGGATGAGCCAGAAGCCTTTTCCTAACACAAAGCAAGATTTGAGTTCAAAATTCTTCTACCGATGTAGAAAATCCAAGCTCAAAACAAAATACTTGGTTATAAAGTTTCAAAATAAAACATGTGCAATTTATTTCATATAGTTGGACTGTATTACAATGACTGAATTCATCTTTAAAGAGAAAATAAAAAAAATGTACATGATTTGTAATAAATAATTGTTACATATAATTGCGACCGAAAGCTGCATTTTTTTTGTATAGATTTTAAATGAGTGCAGCAGCTAACTGTTAAGGGCCATAAAATAATAAATTCTTTTCAATTTTGCTTTTAAAGTGATAAACATGCTTGTATTCAATTAATAAGAATACATTGCGTGTGAAAGACCCTGTTAGAAATTTACTATCGGTGTGTAATTACGCATTGCAAGAATCCAACAGAAACGTTACTTGCTGGACTAAAGTGTTATCGTAAAACCCCTGTTTATCTGTTTTTAAAGCCATGGCGGCACTTAAACTATCGGTGCAAATTAAGGCAGGTTCGTTGTTTACAACAGCAAATAATATAGTTTCTCTGATTGCGGACATTTCTGCTATGAAGATACCTGTATTATCAGGCAAACGGGATTTTTTTACTATCTCATAATCGACAGAACTGATTTGCTTAACAACAGCAAAAGAAGTAATACCATTCTGCAATGACCCGTCGGTGAAAAGTTTTAAATTTGGTTAGATGGCATTAATTTTCTCAGTCATCATAAGCATTCAGGGTTTATTGAGTTTTTATTGAATTTTTTAAGACTATTATCAATCTGGATAAAAGTGTTACCCGTGATTTGGTGGGTTTCTGAGGAATGGGGATATTATTTCTGTGCAACAAAGAGATGATTTTGCCAATTGCATTTGGTATATTATTCGACTGATCTATAAAGCGATCCCAGAAAACTTTGTGTAAACCATCTGCTGATATTGTGAAAGCTTTGGCCGCGAGTGCTACAGATATTTTTTCAAAAACTGTACTTAGCTTCTGATCTAAGTATGTGAACTGGTGTTGAGCGAAATAAGCCTGAAGCTGCTCTGAAGCAGTTATTTAAAGAGGTATTGATTTTCTTTATATTTTTGTTTGCTGTCCAACCATAAATAGTTAGGCAATGTAAAATGGCTCCAGTGGTTCATTATATTTGAACATCCTTCCTTGTAAAAGTGTTTTCATTATAGTATTTTTATTAATGTGATTTTGTTTAAGGATCAATTAAGAATTTGCTAATAATTTAAGATAAAGGCATGTCGTGTTTAACTGGTTTCAGTCCTTCATCAGAATAACAAAACTCTGGCAGCAGCAGTTAAGAATATTTGAATGCAGCAAAAAGCGATTTAAGTGATTTACGAGCTCATGATATGCGCACATCTCTTCAGCCAAAAACAAGAATAAAAAGCCAAATTCAAACGCATTTATTTAAAAAAAATTGCAGAAAACAAATGTTTGCATATAGTCGTAAGTGCTTAGCTTGCACGGGAATATCTGTTTGCAGAAAGTTTTTGTTTATCATTTCGGATGTGGCCAATGTGGATTTTTTTTGTTGTTAACTTTTGTTTGTAATTTTTGAAAAAAAAAATATATGCAAATTGCGTTTTTTGTAATTTTAAACTTGCATTATGATAACAGGAAAGAATGAAATAAGAAATAAAAATAAAACTTAAATGCTGTTTGTTGAAATAAATAAATGCGAAAATATCTCCTTAATGTTAAAAATGGGAAAAAACAAACAGGGAATTAGTTAAAAAAATAAATTATTTTTGTTTTGCTGTTGCAGACATTGTTGTTGTTGTTTCTTCTTTTAGTTTTCTGCAATTTAAATTCTTAAGTGACATTTGAAATACAACTGAATGAATAATTCGTTTTCTCTGAAACTTTGAAAGTAATTGCTGGCAAATTCAAGTTAAAAATTGCTTGCATGAGTTACAAGTGGATGTCAAGTTTAGGAATACTGTAGTTTATTTTTTATATAATTTTTTTTCTATGCGTCTTCGACACAAGTTGTTTGCTTTCAAAAACATTTTGCACATCAATTGTTTTCAGCTTTTATTTAAATATAAATTAATTTTTATAAACAAACATTTTGTTTAGTAAAATATGTTCTAAAATTATATATTGACCCGCCAAACGTTGTTTTGCCTCTAAATTTTGTTTACATTGTTATAGTTAAAAAGTGGGAAAATAATGTGCTTTTAAATGAACGTTACATATACAGTTGGAGTATTTTTTATTCAGATTTTTCATTACAGTAAATCTTAAGGCTTTCTAGTTACGAGTACATTTTCATTGATAAATGGTTATTCAGTTTTACTAATTGCTTTGCTATCATATTGTAGTTTAGTTCATTGTAATATTTTGTGATATTTTTTTACTTTATTTTCTGGTGCGTATTTATTTATTTTTTTTATATATTTTATTAATTAATTTATGCCTATGGAGAATAAGTCCTTACAGGCAGATACTATACGCATATAATTAAAAAAAAAAAAATTAATAAAAAAAAAGTAGAAAAAATAGCTAATTACTGGAAAAAGAATTACAAGTAATAAAAAAAATTTGTTAGTTACTGGAATTTAATACTAAAATTATACTACGTTTAACAAAATTTAAGTTCATCGAAAAGTCAATAACGTGCTACAGTTCATTAAAACAACAACATAATCTACGGAAGGGATCTGCACTGACAGATGTTGATATTGACGAAAACTACACTGGGGAACTTCAAAATTTAGTTTGGACACCAGATACTCCGAGCAGATATTGCCTTTAATCAATTTAAAGACAAAAATGGCATTTAACATTTTTCTGCGTCTTGTCAAAGGAGGCAGCTTTATTTCTTGCAGTCTGAACTCATAGGTTGGTAAGTTGGCTACAGTGTTCGGGTAGATATTGTGTAGGATGAAAAGAAGGATTTGTTTTTGGATAGACTCAATTCGATCTCTATGTACATTATAAAAAGAGTCCCATATAATCGAGTCATATTCAAGTATTGGCCTGACTAAAGATGTATACCATTGCTTTACAACAGTGCAGTCAGCAAATTCTTTAGACCAGCGCTTTACAAAGACAAGCGCTCCCTTTGCTTTACTTGAGCAAAAGCTAATGTGTTGGTTGAATGTAAGTTTTCTATCAAATAACACACCCAGATCCAGAAATTCTTCAACTGTGTCTAACACATGGCCACCAAGCCTAAAATGCCCATGAGGGTTAGATTTTCTTGAGAAGTGCATATGCTTGCACTTGCTGAAATTTATCTTTAAAAGGTTTTGCTTAGACCAATTAAAGTAATTGTCCAAATCTAGTTGGAGGCAGTTTTGATTCCAGAGCCCATATGTTGAAAAAATTTTTACATCGTCTGCATAGATTAAAATATTGGAAAATTGTATGACAGATGGTAGATCATTGATGAACAATATAAAAAGAATTGGTTCTAGATGTCTACCCTGCGGTACTCCATAGCTTACAGGTATAGATTTAGATATATAATTATTGAAACGTACACGTTGTTGACGACCAACAAGATATGATTTGAGTCAATTTGCAGTAATTTTAGAGAACCCCAAACCATCAAGTTTTTTAAGTAAAAAAACGTGGTCAACACCGTCAAAGGCTTTACTGAAATCTGCATAGATAACATCAGTACCCTGACCTTTATAAAAACCGTCATTTATCGTTTAAGTGAGGTGTAATAGATTTGTAGTAGTTGAACGCCCTTTACAAAATCCATGCTGATATGGTGTCAAAAGCGATTGTGTTTGATGACAAATAGACTGGGTCAAGCATTGCTCGCAAAGTCTAGGAATAGCACTAAGCTTTGCAATTCCTCTGTAATTGTTAATATCATATTTGTATCCAGACTTAAAAAGTGGAATGATATATGACTCTTTACACACTTTTGGAAAATATCCCATCTTTATTGAAGTGTTAAACAATATAGTTAACGGGTACGCCAAATTCTGCGCAGGGTTTTTTAAAATACAATTCGGAATGCCATCAGTCCCACTAGTTACAGATGGCTTGAGTTTATTAATGTAATAATGTAACCTAAGAAGTAGCAATATAGTCAAATGATATAGACTGTAGATGATGCGGAGAAAAATCAGGTTGTTGTGATGCATTGTGTTGTACGTCTGAATAAATTGATGCAAAAAAAATCTGCAAACATGTTGCTAATTACGGTTCTATCAGAAGATGTTTTAGAGGAATTTTTCATTATGTAGGGATATGAACAGCTTTTTATCTTCGAATTAACGAACTTTAAAAAAAAATTTGGGATTATGTTCGAGATCTTGTTTTATTAAAAGATAATGCTGAAGGAACTTCAATACCGGAACAAGTAATATGCAATTGACCATGTGGGAAGAATGGGGTTTCAAAGTAAATACTGCAAACATGCAATCTAGGGTGATTAAACGGTTTTTATATAACAGTTTTTTTCTGGTTTTGCTAAAACTAACAGCCTTTTCGCCGATGTCGCATTCTATATGAAAGAGAATTGATTTGGGTTTTTTTCTAACTTTATTCTTTGCGAACAATGAACGAAAAAATTCAATTAACATGTATAAGTACATGCACGTAGAAAAAATATACAGTTGATACGACAATATTCTAAGGGCAACATGCTATTGTTGGATTATATGGTTGTACTTGATAATACTACATTGTTACATTTAAAATACTATTGACAGGACACACCATAGTATTAAAAAAAAATATTATAAGTATCCATACTATATTTTGGTTTAACATTATAAATTTCAAGATATGGTTGCATATAATAATAGCAACTGTGAAAATTTGTTTAAAAACAGCAATAGCTTTTATCACATCCAATGTAAAAATGTGTGTGTTTATATCTAAACTTTAAGCTCTACCAATAAAATGTATCCGTATGTACCTACCTAGGCACCTACTTTATTTGAGAAAAATAATTATAATATAGCAGCCCAACAAATAATTTTTTACTATCGAAAAAAAGCAGAAGTTTAATAATTTGATAATGAACATTTTTCATACGACGCGCTTTTGCAGAAACTGGAGGTCCCGTGGTTTCGATGTGGTGATAAACACTATATTTAGTTTTTATACCAGAAAATATATTCGATTGATAGACATCAGGATAGCTTAGTAAAAGTTTATTATACTCGCTATCATTACGCACAAGGACTTTGATTTCCAACGGCGGGGTCTTCAGAAGTCTGCCGGGTGCCTGCAGCAAAGTGGTGCCATCAATTAAAGCTTTCTTCTTGAGATCGGGTAGAAGATGATAAAATGTTAAAAAATCGGAACCTATAATAGGTTTTGAAACATCTGCAATTATAAAGTTCCAGGAAAATTGTCTGCGTAGCCCAAAATCTAGATGCAATATTTTAGTACCAAATGTGCGAATTTGTGTACCATTTGCAGCAAAAATTTTGATTCCCAAATCTAATTGTTGAGAAGATATAGGAAATGTTGGAGGAATGGCAGAGACGTCTGCACCAGTATCAATGAGAAAATGTTTGCTTGAGCATTTGTCATTCACAAAAAGGCGACATGAGGAAGCTTGACCATCCGAAACTGTCGCTACATTCGAATGATATTTTAGTTTTTTGAGAAAGCGCATGGCTTAATACAATTGGTCGCTTTTTCAGCAAACCTATTATGATACCAGCACCATTCTTTATTGCGGGACTTACTGCGATTTCTTGATACCGCCGAGCTTTTATTTCGCTCCATACTCCGACTGCGTGAAAAATTTTTAAATTGCTTCTCCAGTGCATCGATTTTCCTGACAAGCATAGACATATCGGCATTGCTAGTTGAATTCATCTCGAAGACTTGATTAACACGAAGGCTCATAATTTTATCAGCTTGAAGAGCCAAAGCAGAAACATCACTCACTTGGCTTATTACAAGGATGGACCTGACATCTTCCGGTAACTGTTCCAGAAAGAGAGTTTTCAGAACCGAATCATTTAGTTGGCCAGAAGCAAGTTTCTTCATAACCTGAAGAAAGTGAGAAGGCATTTGATCTCCTAGTTGATGACTTTTCAAAAGTTTGCGGAGTTTCGATTCTTGAGATTCCGAAAATGTTCCAACCAAGCGATCCTTAATAGCTTGATACTTACTAGTGCCCTCCGCTGGTGGCGCCTCCAAAATATCTGCTACATGAGGCAAAAAACTGGAATCAATATTTGCAACCACGTATTGAAACTTGGTTTCGTCCCGAGTTATACCAGAAATACTGAAAATGGATTCGATTTGCACAAACCAAAGCTTCGGATTTTCTTTCCAAAACGGTGGAAGTTTATGAACACTTGAAGCAGCAATATGCGCAATAGGATCATACTCAGGCACATTTGAGTTATTCCCAGAAGTTCTTGCAGGAGAAGACATTTTGAAAAATAATTTTAAAACGTTCGAGGTCACCAATTAAATGTAACAGCAAAACTACATTTATTTACAAAAGTTGAATACAAACTAAACTTTATTAAAAAATAATAAAATTTTATAATTTAAATTTCTAAGCTTACTACTAACATTTACTTTTTGAAAAATAACAAGTACAAAAAGACAAAGTTAAATATTGTGTTGCCACAACATGAACGGACGTTTACGGTTCAAAAAATCTAAAAAAAATAAATAAATTTTTTTTGGAACTAATTCGTGAAATAACTACACATAATTATCTACAAAATTAAAGGAAGAAAAATTGTTTCTTATCTGCACAGACATTTTACCTCTTTCGATTGATATCGGATTCACTTTCCAGCTCCTATTATGTTTTTGAAATTTATAGTTCAGCGAAAATATATTTTTTTTTTAAGTGAAGAATTCCATTTCTATATCCTAAAACATTGCTTCCCAATGGACAGAGCTATATTTTCTGCTGCATACATTTTGAAATGCCGCCAGGGCGAATTCCTTCAACAAAACTCATCTTAATAATAAGTCTTCCTTAATAAATTTACAAATTCTCTGTCATATTTCAACCAATAATCAATTAAGCCATACACAAAATTCCATCTATGCGAGTATAATTTTGAGAAAGTCATTTCCAGGTAAATCAGATATCTGCAAATCTCTGTGCAAGATAAGATAAAATCAAAAGTCTAAAATGTTTCATATTAACCTCGATATTAGCTATAGGTAATATGTATGTATATATGTACATATATATGTGAAAATACATTTGTACATACCAGACTAGCGATAAATGCGAAGAATTTGTAACATCTTTCGGGCAAACTGACTTTCTTTTTCTAGATTATTTCCGTTCTTTTACGTATGTATAGGTTTCGTTTTCCAGTTATTGTTTACTAGATATTTCTCTAGCGTTTTTTTCTTGCATAGCCAAGTTGTTTCAGTTAAATACAATTATCCATATCCAATAGTCCTCTATAGACTTAACTGGCCACTAGTCGTTAAATTATGTAGGATATTTGCTATAAAAACTTTTTTCATTTATTGTTCTTCTCAGTTATGCTAATTTGATGACGTCTATTCGTTTATGTCCTTGAATTTGTACATATAAGTTAATTTTTAAAATCACACTAATCCAACTTTTCTTTAAAATCTTTGAATTTCATTAAATACAGGTGTCTACTTTCGATTAAAAAATTTTTAAAAATATTCATTGTCAAATTTTTAAACGTCTAATTTTTGTTAATGCATTAAACACGGCAGTGTTGCCGAAAATTTGTTTTAAATCGAATTAATAGTAATTATTATCCAGCACTTACACATGGAAGTGCAAGTTGGAAAAAAGTTAATGCATTCGAACTTTTCTACCAATTCTTACTTACAACTTAATTTGTAAATTAACTTACAATCACACTGCATTTACACATACAAGTAACTTACATTAAGTTCAGTAAACACATTACTATTGAAAATGTCGGAAACTTTTTCGATTGTCTTGAAACTTACTTTTTATTTACACAGACAAGTGAAAGTTAATTTTTAAAATGTTGTCACAGTGTAAAAATCTACTCAAATAATTTTATGCTTTTATCTGGCATTTACATTAAATTTTTTACCCATACACAAAAATCCTTCTTACAACTCAACTTATCACTGCATTTACACATACAAGTGACTTACGGTAAGTTCAGAATACATATTATAATCGGATATATCCGAAAAGTTCTCGAATGCCTCGCAACTTACTTTTGTGATTACATAAGCAAGTACAAATTATTTTTCAAAATGTCGTTACAGCGTAACAGTCAATTAGGATTTGCTTTATGTTTGTAGCTAAAAATGTAAAATATACAAAAATTAAAGCGAAATTTTTTTAATAATTCGTTGTTCAAATAAAGTTTTTGTATTTAATGAAAAATAATTGATATAAAATAATATTTGATGAAACAAAATATGGATCCAATTTTTTTATTTAGAAAAATACAGAAATACATATTGTACGTATGTAAATTAAAATAAAGTGTAAACTTTCTTGTCAAGTCACTTCAGATATCTCCTCCGTTTCTTTACTTCCTCTTGTATCCTTGATTTTATTAGCTTGTAATCCAATTTTATTTCAAACAAATATTATTACACAAACATCACAAATTTGATCAGCATATACACCGCAGTTATTTAAAATGTTTAATTTTCATAATATTGTTTTAATATTTTGATTGAACAAAGTATAAATCAAATTTATTTCGAAAATTCGAAATTAAAAACATTTCATTACATAATGGAAACACTTTGACATATTTTCCCCAAAACATGTGTTTTTCTTTGTAGTGGAAACATAGTATAAGATACTGTTACTACGTTTATACGTGCAAGTTATTTACGAATAATAATATTGTAAATAACAAATTTGCGATAACTTCATCCCTTTAAAATAATCTTAGTTTTTTCAATCGTTTTCATATGCAAAAAAAAATTTTGAAAATTGTTTCGAAATTGGTAAGAATCTTTTATATTGAAAAATCTGTTTAAAACTTTGTGAAAAAGTAATATTATTTAAAATAGGATGCGTAAAAATAGGAACATTTAAAAAAATAGCCTACAATTCATTCAAGCGTTTCAGCTAATTAGTGTGAAAATTTCAAAAAGTTTGGTTTAACGGTCTGGCCTCACATAAAGTACAAACAAACAAGGAAACAAATAAACAAAAAGGAAAAAGAAAAACAAACATTCAATTTTATATACGAGTATATATAGATAACACAAAAAAATTTGGTTTTGAAGGAGCGTTACGGAGAGAACGAAGTTTTGAAATAAATCTTTATTCAAAGATCTTCAGATTTTTAGTTTTCATCAATAAAAATTAGTCTCAAGTTTAAGATATTTCGAATATATAAAAGAAAATTGACAAGGGATAAAAAACATGCTCGTAAAACTTACCTACAATTGCCCCTTTTGCAACCTGTACTTATATAAGTCTGTTTGATTGCTGGTTTTTTGCAGCCTTGGAAACTTGGAAAATTATTTACTATTATGTTTTCTGCTGTCATCGACCGCTCTATTAACTTTTACTTATTTCTAATGTCACTTGTTTGATTACCCCATGGAATAAAATAAGTACGTTTTTCATTTCCTCTAGTGAATTGGTATCCTTTTAGATTTACTCTATTACCCTCCCATTAAATAAATGTAGTCGTACTCGTATATATGTGTATACTCGTATTGCATGTTTACATAAAGTAATAAAAATAATACAAAAAAAAAAATGTAGTTTATGCAATCAATATCATTTAGGAAGCAAACATTTGTTGCTCTACTTTAAATTGCTGACTTATTTTATTGACAATTTTATTTTTATTTTGTAGCAAAAGCACAATATAATATAATAATATTTTTTTGTTTACTTATTTTTATTGGTTTTTATTATACGAATAGACAATTGTATGCATTTGTGTATAAATAAATGTTTGCAAACATACAGTAATGTATCATATAAATATCAATAAAATGTATTGTGTAAAAGTAATTAAGAAAAATAAAATATACTTGAGTTTTTGCGCATACACTGCAGCTTGAGGTGACGGCAGGAGTGCTTTTACAGAAGAGCCGCTGTTAACGAAATTATTAATCATTTTATTTGCTTTACTTTAAAACAAATATAGCTTTGTTGTATAAGTATTTAAAACATTGGGATATATATTCAAGGCCTAATTTACGATCTCGAACGTTCAAATATCCGGATAGACAAAAAACTGTTTTGTGGTCCATTAACATATTATATCATTGTAATTGCATTCTTCCGATTTAATCCATTATAGCTAATAAATATGATCAAAATCATATTTTCTGTATTGCCTATTTAGATGTTCAAGATCGGAAATCAGACCACTAAGACTTTCATTTAAATAACTCGTTAGTCCAAAATAGTAAAAATGTTTCGCTCAATGCTTTGATCCCTTATAGAGATGGGGGAAAAATAGAATGAGTCGTCCCAGAGCTTTGAAATTTGGTACACTACTTTAAAATACTTTAGTTAAGAAAAACTAAAATTTGGCAAATCAAACAAATACCATACCTGCCATATGTGGTAAAAAAAAGAATTTGGGCTATATACCCGCACAGAAAGTCCGAAAAATCCGTAGATCTATTACATCCCCAGCTAGTTACATGTGAGGAAATTTTTACAATGCGCAACGCAAGGACTCTAGGTCCACTTATTCCAGGGTTTTTCTAATCCTGGAATTACTTCTGAAAGGCTTTTTCTTGGTATTGCCAACAGCTCCTCTTTTGATTTTTCTTTTATCTCCTCAATCGTAGCAAAACGCTTTCCTTTCATCGGTGTCCTCAGGAAAGAGAAAACAGTCAGCGGGGGCCAAGTTCGGTGAATACGGTGGCTGAGGCATGATAACGGTTTTGGTTTTGGCCAATAACTCACGCACAACCGACCATTACGAGCATCATTATTGACATCTCACAATTGAACTTGTGTTTTGCTGATATTAGGCTCGCCAAATGCCACAGTCAGCATTTCAAATTTCCTTGCGCATTTATTTCCATTTTTTACACAAAACTTCATACAGTTTCTTTGATCCATTTTTTCGAAAAGTAAAAAATCGAAGAGCACACGAAAACACGACCAACCTTTTTTTGCAGTTCTTACTTACTACAAGTTATTTGTGTGTGCAAATGCAGTGTAAATGATGAAACAGAATACGTCCGCAACTTCAAGCAAAAACGACCCTCAAAGAAAACAGGCCCATAATTGAAACGACGGCTGCAACTTCACAACTTGTCATTAAATGTTCTTTTTTATTAGGTAAAAAAAAGCTTTTTCTTTTATTTTAAATTTTCTTCGCAGTAAAGCTTTTGAAGCTTTGGTTTTGTTTACAAAATGTATGAAATTTACTAAAAGTGTGGTAATATTGTTAAAAGCTTTTCTGCTTCAAAGTGAGAGCATAAGAAAAATCGCTGCCAAAATAAAATAGATTCTATTTTACGACCGCATTCTCTGGCGTTATTTTATGCCAAATTGTATGGAGAAAATCGTCATGCCCTAGTTCTGTTTCATCATTAAGAATTAAAGATTCACTTACAACTGAATTTGATTGTAAGTTTAGTTGTAAGTAAGAAAAATTTGTGTGATTGGTAAAAAAGTTTGAATGTATTGACCTTTTTGAACTTGTACTTGCATGTGTCAATGCCGGGTTATTGCAAGCAAAATGACAAATAATAAAATAGTGTTGCGAAAATGATTTTTAAAATTAGTATTAATTATTAATTATTAAAATAAAAATAAGGATCACAGCTGATTTTTAGTATATTTGTATAAAAAGAAAAATAAAGAAAGAACACAGCTGAATAGCAACATATTTTAATAAAAATACTAAACATAAATTACAGTTTTTTTGGAAAAAATTATTTCATGCAAATATGTTTTTCTAAACTTTTTCAATAATCACAAAACGGCAATACTTGATCCATATTTCGTTTCATCAAATATTATTTTAAGTCAATTATTTTTCATTAAATACAACAAATTTATATGAACAAGGAATAATTAAACAAATTTCGCTTTAATTTTTGTATATTTAACATTTTTAACTACAAACATAAAGCAATTTCTAATAGATTTTTACGCTGTGACGACATTTTGAAAAAGAATTTGTACTTGCCTGTGTAATCACAAAAGTAAGTTGCGAGGCATTGGAGAACTTTTCGGATATTTTCGATAATATGTATTCTCAACTTACTGTAAGTTACTTGTATGTGTAAATGCAGTAGTAAGTTTAGTTGTAAATTAGAAAGATTTTTGTGTCTTGGTAAAAAAAATAGTAAATTATTTGAATAGATTTTTACACTGTGATGACATTTTAAAATTAACTTTCACTTGTCTGTGTAAATAAAAAGTAAGTTTCAAGACAGTCAAACATTTTTCCGACATTTTCAATAATAATGTGTTTACTGAACTTAATGTATGTTACATGTATGTGTAAATGCAGTGTGATTGTAAGTTAATTTACAACTTAAATTGTAAGTAAGAATTGGTAGAAAAGTTCAAATGCATTAACTTTTTTCCAACTTGCACTTCCATGTGTAAGTGCTGGGGCCAGATTCCGCAACTATGAATTTTTATTACCAGTTGACACTCAAAATAAAATTCATTGACAGACCAGTGTTCACTTTTCATTAAAAAGCGATTCCGTAAAAACAATGAATTTTATTCCGTTGAATGTGTTTCTTCAGGCTGAATAATATGTTGATTTGTCAAATTAACTGTGTCACACAAGTTGTTGAATAGATAATTTTAATATACATACATAATCCTTTTGATTACTTTTTTCAAGTTCAAAATATTTTACAAAAAACTAAAATTCACCGAAGATTTTTGAGTGAAAAAATTATTATTAAGTGTACACTTTAAATGTCAAACCATTGCGGACTCAAAAATGAAAAGTGAACACTGAAATTGGTGAACATTTCAAAATTCATCGTTGCGGAATTTGGCCCCTGGATAATAGTTACTATTAATTCGATTTAAAACACATTTTCGGCAACACTGCCGTGTTTAATGATTTGACACAATTAGACGTTTAAAAATTTCGCAATAAATATTTTTAAAATTTTTTTAATCGAAAATAGACATCTGTATTTAATGAAACTCGAAGATTTTGAGGAAAAGTTGAAGTTGTGTTCACTTTTAAAAATTAACTTATATGTACAAATTCAAGGACATAAACGAATAGACGTCATCAAATTAGCATAACTGAGAAGAACAATAAATGAAAAAAGTTTTTATAGCAAATATCCTACATAATTTAACGATTAGTGGCCAGTTAAATCTATAGTGGACTTTTGAATATGGATTATTGCATTTAACAGAAACAACTTGGCTATGCAAGAAATAACGCTAGAGAAATATCCAGTAAACAATAACTGGAAAACGAAAGCTATACACAGGTAAAAGGACGGAAATATACTAGAAAATGAAAGTCATTTTGCCCGAAAGATGTTACAAATTCTTCACATTTATCGCTAGTCTGGTATGTACAAATGTATTTACACACATATATGTACATATATACATACATACATATTAGCTATAGCTAATATCAAGGTCTAATATGAAACATTTTAGACTTTTGGTTTTATGTTATTTTGCACAGAACTATGCAGATGACTGATTTACCAGGGCATGACTTCCTAATACGTTCGGGATTAAGAAATATATTCCACCATTGTTTTACAAAATTATATTTGCATAGATGGATTTTTGTGTACTTGCCTTAATTGGTTATTGGTTGAAATATCACAGAGAATTTGTAAATTTATTCAAATATTTTCCATTAAGGAAGACTTATTATTAAGATGAGTTTTGTTGAAGGAATTCGCCCTGGCAGCATTTCAAAATGTATGCGGCAGAAAATATAGCTCTGTCCATTGGGAAGCAATGTTTTAGGATATCGAAATGGAATTCTTCACTTAAAAAAATATTTTTTCGCTGAATTATAAATTTCAAAAACACAACAGGAGCTGGAAAGTGAATCCGATATCAATCGAAAGAGGTAAAATGTCTGTACAGATAAGAAACTATTTTCCTTCCTTTAATTTTGTAAATATGTGTAGTTATTATGTTGGATATTAGTTCCAAAAAAAATTTATATATTTTTTTAGATTTTTTGAACCGTAAACGTTTGTTCATGTCTAAAGAAAATGAAAAATGTTCGTTATCAAATTATTAAACTTCTGATTTTTTTCGATAGTAAAAAATAATTTGTTGGCCTGCTATATTACAAATTAATTTTATTTTTTAAATAAAGTAGGTGCCTAGGTATATACACATACATTTTCTTGGTAAAGCTTAAAGTTTAGATAAAATATTTAATGCAATTTTGAATAAAAATAGGCAAAATATTTTATTGCAAATAAAATATTTTATTAATTTTTTATTTTAATGAAGTTATCTGAGACAGGCCTTTTTTTCATTCATATGTTTGAAAAATAGTAAGTTAGGGCTTTTTTTTAACTTAGTTGAAAATGAGACGTATTGGTCCTGTTTCACGATTTCGAAACGTAACTTTCACAAGCCCTAAGAGTGGCACAAACTCATATTCAACATATCTTATAAAAATGTTAGTAAATATACTCAAATTTAGATATATTTTATCTTTATTAAAATCAGATAAAGTGAATTGTACCATAATGCAAAAAGTATGTATAACAATTTTTTTTTAACGCGTCTACATTTTCAAGTTTTTGAATATTGTTCGGTAAAAAATTGCCTTTGTGGCAAAAGTGGTATATCGGGTATGTTCTGGATTCTACTTTGAAGTGAAAATAGCTTGAAATCACTTCAATTTGAAGCTTTGGTGTTCTACATTCTACTCTATACTTTTCATTTGTGTTTTGTTTTCGGACATTAATTTGTAGTGAATTGCCTGGTTCTTGAAACTACTTTCACAAGAGCCAAAGCTCGTGATTTGTTTACAGTAAGACACTAGTACGTCTTAGTAAAAGTTTGAAGACACTTTTTAATTTTATTGTAAAAATGAAATATTTTACAGAAAACTTAGTATAATTATAATCCCATTGATATAAGAGGGTTAGATGACGGAATATTTCTTCGAGATACAGTTGTGTATATAATTATAGGGAAAATAAGGAAAATATTATATAAAAAACTAATATTTGTTATTTTATTAACTAAAGTCTATTGGCGATTTCATCTCTTATTACAGCTTTTACGGAGTCACTAACTCGTCCGAATCATCGTCATCACTTACATGTCTTTCGTTTACCGCCACTCGCTATATCAAACTTTTGCATAAAATGGCACTTAAAAAATTACGATTTTTATAACTAAAGGCCGTATCAGATAAAGCTTTTACTTCGCTTTGCGTTGCAAATTCGCTTTGACATTTAAGATAAAACTTACATACTTATATGATACATGTCACATAAAGTACTTTCAACGCAACGTGAAACGAAAAGTTCAGTAACTCATGTTTTTACTCGTTGAAGTTTTTCTACTAGCTCCAAAGCTTTATGCACTAAGAAAACAATTAGTTCAGAAGTTCATCCAATAATATTTCTAACTTCTATTATCATAAGAAATAATTAAAAATAAAAATTAACGACCAGTTTTCTAGACTTTTGCTTTGCGCGGCAAAGTGTTATCTGACATGGCCTTAAATTTTGTTCTTATAAAATAACAAGAATTAGATAAAAAAAATTTCCACGTCGTTTTTTGGGCAAAAAATAAAATGAAATTGAAAATATGGTTCATTTCAGTACTGGCTTGTATAAAAAACAAATAAAATTGAAGACATGGTTCGTGTCAATACTAGTTATTGCACAATTCAGTTCGAACGAAAGAATGAAACACACAAACTACTACTTTTTCAGAACAACAAAAATGAAAAGTTAACTTTTCAAATCATTTTTTATTTTCATTCCACTACTTTTCTGGAACATGCCGGTATATCTCAGCTGAATAATCTTACTTCCACGTTCTGATCTGGCAAATTGAATTCTAACGTACAAATCGTTAAGCTACCTACATCTGATAATTCTTTGCGAAAATAATATACATTTAACTTTCAATACTGAACTCAATTTGAAATATCTGGGGCCAAATCACCGCATACGATATCGAGCAGAATTATCGAAATTTTTCATTTTGGTATCATGGCATACGACATCGAATAAATTGTATTGCAATAATATAAAAAAGTTAAAGGATTTATTTTTTGTATTCGTACTTTTAGGAAACGTATGGTCTTCAATCTATTACATTTTGTTTATATTACGATCCGATATGCTTCGTTTGCCATAATCTAGATGTATCGTAATGTTATTCGATACGATAGTTAATTCGATATCGTATGCGGTGATTAGACCCCTGTTGTGCTTATATTATTATTTAAATAAATTCACAATCGTCAGTTATGCCTGTTTTGAAATGCATTACTCCAAGCCAAGGCTCGTGATTTATTTACAGTAACACCAGTACGTCTGAGTAAAATTTTAAAAAGACATTTAGTATCAGTTAGGGATGTTTTGAAAATTTACTAAGTAATAGTAGTACAAATGGTGCACTCGTAGGGGTGCTGGCATTTTTCGAACTCCTAAAAATGTACTAAAAAGCGCACTACGCATACTAAAGAGTTTTTCGCACAAATAATTTTAGAAAGCATCAAACATGGTACGAAACACCGAGTGGACAACGGTGGTATTCGTATACTGTTTGCTAAGCCAATGCTCTCAGATAGTTATATTTGAAATGAACAGGGGGGTTACTCTCTATTGCGATGCGAAAGTGAGTTCGATGCGAAAGTAAATGCGATAAGAATGTAACTTGGTACTCTGTGCCATTTGCGCAAACTTTTTCGCATAATAGGTTGAAAATGGAGCATGACTGGTACCACAAAATAAACAATAAAGAATAATCAGGTATGTGATGAAAAACAATTATGACATAAAAACGATTTAAAATAAATAAAAGGTGTGATGCATGTGGCAACATCGTTTTGTCTTATTGATTTCAAATTCCATTGTGTTTCAAATAAAAAGCAATTGTTTTAATATGTGATGAAAAACGGTAAAATCAGTTTGAAATTGTTTCTAAATCAAGATTGTGGCAATAGTCTGTTTTCTTTTTCCATACTAATAAAATGTAAGTACTTTTTTTTTGCTTAATCCTAGAAGGAAGGATGACGGTGCAGAGTTAAAAATTATATTTTTTTAAATGAATCGTGGCTTGATCCAGTCCTTGTGGCATCAATACTCTTAATATTTGTTTTGTAATCACATATCTAAATATAAATATTTTAATCGAAATGTTATACACTTAATAAAACCAAATACTTACAATCATAGCATTTATGCTGTAATAGCCCTTTCTATTAAAGTAAAGGTATTCCTCATTGGTTGGCCTTTTAATTAAAATCTGTGTTCCGTCTATGCATCCAACAATTCCTGGTATACCATGCTTTTCATAAAAATACTTTTTTGATGTTTTCAAATCTTCATCAGTTGATTTTATTTTAATCAGTTTTTTACAAAGTTTTCTTTCTAAACAAGGTAGGAGTGTTGCCAGTAGTTTTGAAACTGTTGTTCGATGCATTGAAATATGCGAATCATTTCCAACAGATCTCTGGAAGGAGCCTTCTGCAAAAAATCTTAAAACAGCTGCCAATTGCAGTGTAAGTGGTATTGATGTCTTCACATAGTTCTGCCCAATTAAATTCAAAATAATTATAAAGCTTTCTTTATTTAGTCGGTAGCATTGAATAAATCTGTATAAAAATAATGTAAGAAAATATGTATTTAAAATAACAAAAACTTTACTTACATATCTTCAGGAAGGTCCAACGGATTCGATCTATCCCGCAGTTGTTTTCTTTGTATGTTTTCAATTCTGTGTTCTTCATCCATTACAACTAAAGCTGCTGCTACAACAAACGCCATTTTAACTTTTTAATTTTTATTTTAAGCACTTTTATTTAAAAATAATTACAAAACGTAAATTTTTACATCTTTTTCAATTTGTATGCAGAGTTGTATTTCTTAGGTATTGTTGTAGCACTTTTAAAAAAATAAAATGGATTGAAACAAAAATTGGAATACGAAACCAATCAAAATTCATCACATCTATATTGTTTTCAGAATTGATTTGCGTTTTCAAAACGATCGTATTTCATCACATACCTGAATGATACAATAAAATAAGCGAAAGGGAAAAATTAAATGCGAAATGAAAATATGAAAACGCAATATCGAGTACCAATTGTTCGATTTTTCTTTCGCATCGCAATAGAGAGTAACCCCCCAGTTCTCCCGGTTAGCCGTTATGACCCAGAAATGGGTAAAGGGCCAAAAATAAATCACAGCCAGCTGGATATTTTGCAGCGTTCGTATCTGTTTACTCTTTTTAGAGTTTTTTTGGAAAGATCCAATTTATTTTCTGTGTAGTTATTTAAATCTTTTTGTTAATATGCTTGTTAAGATAATTTATATTGTTTTTGTTTTAGTGTCTCATATTTACATGCAAACCATTTGCGAAAAGCTACGTTTCTGACAAAAAGACAAAATAAAAAACCAAAGAAAAAAAAATCATAAAAATGAAATAAATAATAAATAAAACAAAAATGTTAAAAAGTAAAAATGAGTAAAATTCTTTAACAACTTGCAATTTTAATATGCAATCAATTTGTTGATACTGTAATATAGAAAAAACAAAATTACTTCATACATTCGATCCCATTCTAACTACAGCGTGTTCTCAATAATGCAAACTAATAAAACTGGCAGCTGCTCGTTTCAGCGAATTTGTTTACAATTTTATTTGAAAGAATATTTAAGGCTACACAATTAATTAATTTTTGGCTTCAAGTCATTTGCAAAATTATATTAGGTTTATGGTTTTATGGAGCCCAAGTATAAGAAAAATAGTATAGCATAAGAAAAATTGGCCTCACAATCTTGTGCAATTAAGATTGCAAAGTCATGCGGTTCTACAATAAATATTTGAAACCGATTGTGGGCGTATATTTTAGTTGATCGGTTTTGCTCTCAGCATCTAGCAGCAGAATTCCTTCCGCGCAAATGGTCCACTCTTAAATTGGACCGTAATGGCTGGTGCTGACGCAACAAAATTACTCCGCTGTACATTTTGTTAATGTACTCGTAAAGTGAATACATACTCATGCATTTTGCATATCTTATTATACAAAGTTATTTACACAATCTTGTAAATAAGACCTTTATTTCATTATTTCAGTTGCAAGAGCTAGAAATATAGTTTTAAACAGATTTGGGGCTATCACAAATATCTTAAGATTTTCATTGGACTCTTTTAATTCTTCTGGAAAATTGTACATATATCCTTGAACTTTATTAAGAGTCAAGCCCAACATCTGTTCAAATTAGGTGAAAAATAAATTGAAATATTTTTTTCTGCACATTTGGGCATTCAGATTATCCAACTTCAAAAATATGCGAACATCTTGTGCGGATGTTAAACTATTTATTTATAAACAAGTAAGAGTGTAGTATATTCGGCTGGGCCGAATCTAAAATACCCTTCACGATAGTCACGAATATGTATAGTATATTAAAAATGTGACCTAAATATGCTCGGTTATATATGAACCGATATGGGAATTTTCTATTTTCTGTATTTTAGTAACCTTCTTTTATAACGAGAATTGCTTTTCAGCAAAAAAAAAAAAAAATTTTTTTAATGGAAAAATCGGTTCAGGCTATATCTCGGGTATATATGGCCCGATATCGAAAATTTTAATTTTCCATATTTATATAACCTTATATCATTACCAGAACTGCTTTTGAGTACAACAAATTGTTTAAGTTCGCTTACGCGATATTTTCATGAAAAACCCGATTTAGGCTATATCTCGGGTATATCTGGACCGATATCAGAAATTTTAATTTGCTCCATTTTCGTAACCTTCTTTTATGACAAGAACTGCTTTTCAGCAAAAAAAAAATGTTATTGGAAAAATCGGTTCAGGCTATATCTCGAGTATATATGGACCGATATCGGATATTTTCTTTTTCCATATTTATATAACCTTATTTCATTACCAGAACTGCTTTTGAGCACAAAAAAGTTGTTTAGTCGGCATTTTCATCAAAAAACCTGTTAGGCTATACACCGGGTATATATGAACCGATATCGGAAATTTTCATTTTCCATATTTATGTAACCTAATTTCATTAGCAGAACTGCTTTTGAGCACAAAAAGTTGTTTAAGTTCGCTTACGCTGCATTTTCATGAAAACCCCGGTCTATGCTATATCTCGGGTATATATGGCCCGATATCGAAAATTTTTATTTTTCATATTTATATGACCCTATTTCATTACCAGAACTGCTTTTGAGCACAAAAAAAACTGTTTAAGTTCGCTTACGCGGTATTTTCATGAAAAACCCGATTTGGGCTATATCTCGGGTGTATATGGACCGACATCGAAAATTTTCATTTTTCATATTTATATAACCCTTTTTCATTACCAGAACTGCTTTGAGCACAAAACAGTTGTTTAAGTTCGCTTACGCGACATTTTCATGAAAAACCCGATTTGGGCTATATCTCGGGTATACATATATGGACCGATATCGGAAATTTTCATTTTTCATATTTATGTAACCTAATTTCATTACCAGAACTGCTTTTGAGCACAAAAAAGTTGTTAAAGTTCGCTTACGCGGCATTTTCATGAAAACCCCGGTCTAGGCTATATCTCGGGTATATATGGACCGATATCGGAAATTTTCATTTTCCATATTTATGTAACCTAATTTCATTACCAGAATTGCTTTGGAGCACAAAAAAGTTGTTTAAGTTCGCTTACGCGGCATTTTCATGAAAATCCCGGTCTAGGCTATATCTCGGGTATATATGGACCGATATCGGAAATTTTCATTTTCCATATTTATGTAACCTAATTTCATTATGAGAACTTCTTTGAGCACAAAAAAGTTGTTTAAGTTCGCTTGCGCGACATTTTTATGAAAAACCCGATTTGGGCTATATCTCGGGTATATATGGACCGATATCGAAAATTTTCATTTTTCATATTTATATGACCCTATTTCATTACCAGAACTGATTTTGAGAACAAAAAAGTTGTTTAACTTCGCTCACGCGACATTTTCATGAAAAACCCGATTTGGGCTATATCTCGGGTATATATGGACCGACATGGAAAATTTTCATTTCTCATATTTATATGACCCTATTTCATTACCAGAACTGCTTTTGAGCACAAAAAAGTTGTTAAAGTTCGCTTACGCGGCATTTTCATGAAAACCCCGGTCTAGGCTATATCTCGGGTATATATGGACCGATATCGGAAATTTTCATTTTCCATATTTATGTAACCTAATTTCATTACCAGAATTGCTTTGGAGCACAAAAAAGTTGTTTAAGTTCGCTTACGCGGCATTTTCATGAAAATCCCGGTCTAGGCTATATCTCGGGTATATATGGACCGATATCGGAAATTTTCATTTTTCATATTTATATAACTTTTTTTCATTACCAGAACTGCTTTGAGCACAAAAAAGTTGTTTAAGTTCGCTTACGCGACATTTTCATGAAAAACCCGATTTGGGCTATATCTCGGGTATACATATATGGACCGATATCGGAAATTTTCATTTTTCATATTTATGTAACCTAATTTCATTACCAGAACTGCTTTTGAGCACAAAAAAGTTGTTAAAGTTCGCTTACGCGGCATTTTCATGAAAACCCCGGTCTAGGCTATATCTCGGGTATATATGGACCGATATCGGAAATTTTCATTTTCCATATTTATGTAACCTAATTTCATTATGAGAACTTCTTTGAGCACAAAAAAGTTGTTTAAGTTCGCTTGCGCGACATTTTTATGAAAAACCCGATTTGGGCTATATCTCGGGTATATATGGACCGATATCGAAAATTTTCATTTTTCATATTTATATGACCCTATTTCATTACCAGAACTGATTTTGAGAACAAAAAAGTTGTTTAACTTCGCTCACGCGACATTTTCATGAAAAACCCGATTTGGGCTATATCTCGGGTATATATGGACCGACATGGAAAATTTTCATTTCTCATATTTATATGACCCTATTTCATTACCAGAACTGCTTTTGAGCACAAAAAAGTTGTTTAAGTTCGCTTACGCGGCATTTTCATGAAAACCCCGTTCTAGGCTATATCTCGGGTATATATGGACCGATATCGGAAATTTTCATTTTCCATATTTATGTAACCTAATTTCATTACCAGAATTGCTTTGGAGCACAAAAAAGTTGTTTAAGTTCGCTTACGCGGCATTTTCATGAAAATCCCGGTCTAGGCTATATCTCGGGTATATATGGACCGATATCGAAAATTTTCATTTCTCATATTTATATGACCCTATTTCATTACCAGAACTGCTTTTAAGCACAAAAAAGTTGTTTAACTTCGCTCACGCGACATTTTCATGAAAAACCCGATTTGGGCTATATCTCGGGTATATATGGACCGATATCGAAAATTTTCATTTTTAATATTCATATGACCCTATTTCCTTACCAGAACTGCTTTTGAGCACCAAAAAGTTGTTTAGGTTCGCTTACGCGACATTTTCAATAAAAACCAGGTTTGGGCTATATCTCGGGTATATATGGACCGATATCGGAAATTTTCATTTTCCATATTTATGTAACCTTATATAATTATCAGAACTGCTTTTGAGCAAAAAAAAGTTATTTAGCTTCACCTATGCGACATTTTCATTAAAAATCCGATTTGGGCTATATCTCGGGTATATATGGACCGATATCTGAAAAAAAAATTATTTGTCTTTTAGTCACCATGCTTAATAAGTGTGTGAAGTTTGAAGCAAAACGAACAACTTTTGTTTTCAAAAATTTTCATACAAAACTGCAAAAAAAAATGGCCTTTTTCGGAATTTTGAATATATCTCAGCTATACGTGGACCGATATTACTGAATTTCAATAGCAAACCCATGAATCGATGGGGTAAAAGAATGGTGAAAGAAAAAAGTTTCTAAGTCTAATGGTTTTCTCAGAAACGGTATTTCAACAGCGGACAGACGGACAGACGGACATCGCTTAATCGACTTTTCCATTAATTCTGATTCAGAATATATATACTTTATAGGGTCGCAAAAAAAAACTGTAGAAATTACAAACGGAATCACAAACTTATATATACCCTTTACATTTTTGTGAAGGGTATAAAAAGGGAATATGAGACCTAGATGGTTTCCTTTTGGTTCTGATTTACCATAAATATTTTTAGAAAAACCACTCTTGAATTTAACTTTTTAATGTCAATTCTCAATAAATAATTTTATTCCATTTAAGCTTTTACCACATAAACCTAAATTATAAAATTTTGTTAAATGTCGTAGGACTTAATATGAATATCTGTAAAGTTTCCTTTCGTAAAGCCATGATTTATTTATTGTCGAGTTAGTGTACAGTTTATGAAATTCATGATGAAAAGATTTTAAAAATGTAGTTATTTGGAGAATACATTTTTCAAATGGTTTGGGGATAGAGACTACTTTTTCAATACCTTTGAAATTCCTAAGGCTTGATTTATATTCAGCTACTTTTGGAAAGTAGCCAGGTTTAATTAATATTTTGTAAATAGTAGCAGCAGTAAACGGGTAAAACAAATTTTTGACACACATAATCAATACTCCTCAAACGAATTGAAAATAAGTTGAGGGTTACTGCAAAGCTAGCTTCTTTCTCCAACTATTATTTTTCTTAATGACCTTCCAAGTCTCATCATTGTAGATGATAACAACATTTGCTATTAGTGCTCATGCAGTTATAGGCCAATCCTATCGGAGATAGATATGAAAGGGTAAAATATTAATGGCTGACTGAATAATAATCTTGTTACAATCTCCTTATGGAGTCGTAAACTACGAGTTCATTTGAACGCTCGATAGATTCAGCATTCAGCGTTTTTAACATTCTAACGTATGACTGTAAATGCTGCTTGATCTGTTGTAATGGATGGTACAGGTATTGAGGAATCAGATGCTCCTGTTGTTTTTGGAATAAAAATTCAGCTCGATGTTCGCTGGACTGAATACATTTTTCAAGTCTCCAAAGAAGCATTCAATTTTCTTGATTTTTTGAAACGGTGTAAAATGTACTTCACTTCATACGATCTTCTTACTAAGCGGTGGTTAAATTTTAAGGGGTTATTGTCATTTCTTACTATTATGATAATATTGGTATGGTTGAATTATATACATATGTAACAAACTATCGGCCAATTGGCGGCACACCACCCTCTGATAATCCAAATTTTCGATGACACTGAGTAATAATTGAAGTTATATGCCGCTAATGTGTCAAATTATCTTATCTGTTAACTCTACCATTGTCACCGGCTAATCGATCTGCATCTTTTCTTTCAAATAAACCCAAAGAAAAAAGTCCAAAGTCGTCAAATCACATGATCTTGGCAGCCAATTGACATCGCCACCATGTGGGTGATTGAATTTGCTGCTCAAAAGAGCAATTTTTTCGTTAGCAGTGTGGTTGAAACCAGTTATTGTTCACATCCTTATCTTCCAATTCGGGCATAAAAAGTTCGTTATAATCTCCCGATAGAGAACACAATTCACAGCAGCTGCCTGACCAGCCTCATTTTGGAAAAATACGGCTTGATAGTGCCGCCAGCCCATAAACCGCACCAAACAGTCACCCTTTGTGGGTGCAGTGGTTTTTCGACCATTACCCTTGGTTTATCATTCGCCCAAATGCGGCAATTCTGCTTATTGACGGGTCCACTGAAGCGAAAATGTGTCTCATCATTGAAGGCGATTTTTTTTTCGAAAATTGGGCATTCATTATTGCCATTTTTTGCCGCCATTTTGATCATTGACGACACTTGAAATGGTCAGGAAACTTTAGTTCTGGGATTAATTGCACCTTGTAAACGGGTAAATGCAAGTCATTATAATGTTTATCAACAACGAGCGTAAGAGGTGCAATTAGTGGGCATGATGACGAGTTGAGGTGGGCGGCTCCTCAGTCACACTACGAGTATCGTAAACAGCAGCAATATTATCTGCAGGCCAAGCTGTACGACCATGCCCTGGTATTTTTGCATCTCTTACAGACCCGGTTTGCTCAAATCGTGGTACGATTTTTCCGCTTGTGTACGATATTCATTTTGATTTGAATGCCCATTTGTATAATATGCCTGAATCACTTTAGTGCGTTGATCGATTATATATCTTTCCATGAATCGAATTGGGTTAGTCTAAAATTGAGAAATGCCAAATGAAATGCAGAAAAAAACTTGACGCTTAGGTGTGGTTCATATTCAACATCAACCCTAAAATTAACCCACCCAGTATTTACGAGTACTCGTATACTACCTATATCGGGTTCAGTAAGGAAATTCGATGAATCAATTAAAATATTGTTTAGATACGGACAGTAAATGAGTTCATGGATGCGATATTTATGGAACGTAACGGACTAAATATGATATCCAAAATAAATTTTTTTGATGAAAGCGCAAAGTTTCAAATAAAAGTTTAATTGATTTTACCTACTTATAGGCTTGAAGCCCATTTCTGTGCATATGTTGAAATTTGCTTAAAAATCAGATAACATTTAATATGTGCAATTTAAGGGAACATAATTGGTTGATGCTCGTGTATTGAGTGAAAATACTGGCGACTAGAGTAATAGTTTTTATCAGAATAAATAAAGGCAAAATAATTAATTCTAAGTTTGATTAATTGATTCGTTTCCAGATAATTTTATTATAAGTGGGGAAGTATTTGGTTTTCTTCTTTTAATAATTTGAAATGTCCGAGGTCGTTTTTTATAAAAATGTTTAATAAATTTATTCAAATAGAAACTAATTTCTCCTGACGATGATAACAAATTGTTATCGATATATCGAGAAATAATAGATTTTTAATAGTTAATTTTTTATAAAACAAAAAACAAAGATCTTTAGCTGCAAAAATTAAATTTATTTATTCAATTGTTCATTATAGTTCAAACTAGCGCAATTTCACTGTATTTTTAGCAGTTGGTAAACTGCCAAAGGGATAAATTTAAGTTGCTGCTCTTCTTATTTGTTCGTAAAACACACACACACACATACATAAATATGTATGCACATACAAATTAACAAACATACTACTGAATGTGTTACATGCCTGCACTTTTGTCAATATTGTGTCTGTATACGAGTATGTTTGAAACAATATAAAAGACATTGTTTCATATTGAACTATTTGTTAATTTTTCTCTTTATACCTTCTCATATTCATACACACATATGTATATGAACTTGTATGTATGAATCTGTGTAGTGTTTAAGAGTTGGTATGTAAATCTTGAATTGTATACGAGTATATTTTATTTTTTCCTCTTTTTTTTACAAGAAACAAGTTTTGTAAATGTTTACAACTATTAGCAACTCTTCTTTCTCTGTTTGTTGTTGGCATAAAAAGTCATTTATTAAAATTGCTGCTGGTTATGAAAAGTGCTTTCAGTTGAATAAAAAAGCTAAACTAAACAAAATTTAATAAATTAGAATGCAGTCGAATGTGAAGTTAAGGAGATGTTGAAATAGAAAAATTTACTGGAGGGCTTTAATCAAATAAAAAGTATTTATTGAGCAATTAGAGAAACAAAATAATAATGATTGTAGCATTAATTGATTTTGAATGTTAAAAAAATCAACTAAATGGAAAAAAATGTACAAAAACATACACAAGTTAATAAAATTACTTATTTTATTTGTAAGTCTCAAAGAAGACCTCTAATTTTCTGAAATAGTTGAGGAAGGTCAAATATACAGTGTAGTACGAGTTTTTGACTGCAATTTCCTAAAGTACTAAACGAAACACAGTTTAGTGTTTTTCGCTTTAGCTAACATAATAATGCTTATCACTACTATCGAAATATTCGAAAGCTCGCCATAAACAAAAAATATATACAAAGTTTCTTTAAAATAACCATTATAATTCATATAGTTATACTTTTTTACCTTGGACCCGTACTCAAAAAATGACCTCTATATATGCAGTGCATTGTACCAGAACTAACAAAATAGGTTGTGAGTAGGGGGAAAGAGGGAGTAGTATTTGTGAACCTTTGGCTTCAAATTTTAACGTTATAACAGACAGGACACGCATCCACAGGCGAAGCGTACGGCTGAAAAACGAGTTTTCTGTAATGCGTAATACGACTCCCTAAGCCATCAACCACAACTGGAAAAGCTCTGGACGATAAACGCGTGCTACGTAAAAATGTGCAAGTTTCAAAAACAAAATCCCTGATCTCGTCAGAGCAAAATCCATTGTAGTAACGACAGAACAGAGTAACGCACCGCGTTGTTGCTCCAAAGAATCAATAGAGTTGGGTACCCTAATGTCATCGATAAGCTTCTTCCCCTCTCCTGCAAAAGGTCGAGTAACCCTAAACTAGGCTTTGGGTCACAAGCCCAAACATGAGAGTTGTATTCTATTTTCGGTCAGATGGAATGAAATACATATTTCACCGTTTCAAAAACCCGAGGCACTTGAATGCTTCTTTAGAGACATTAAAAATGTGTTCAGTCCAGCAAACAGCACCTTCATTCCAAGAACATCAAGAGCATCCGATTCCTCAGTATTTAGTGTTTGTGAACATTTGACTTAGCATTTTGACATATATATATATATGGTTCTACTTAAAATATTCTGAAAGATAAGGTTTTGAAACACCAGATGCAGACTATTCAAATCAGTTCGCTGAAGAGTTTTTTGCGCTTATTGAATGCTGAAGGCAGAAAAAACAATTTTTCATTCAGTTTATGGAACAAAGCCTTGAAAAGCTTACATTTTCTTTAAAAAGGGCTAAAAATTTAATTGAACATAAAGCAGTGCGTTGTAATTATGAGTACACTGAAAAGGAAGTATAAGCCTTCCGTACTTAAATCAATCCCAAGCGGTATCAAAAGTATGATAAATGCGGATTTTCTTAAATTAAGTACGCATTACTGGATTTAAGTCCGGAGTATTTAAGCACTCACTTTGAAGTATATTTAATAACAAACCGAAAATGAGTTTGATTTGAGGAAACCTGAGATCAACTTAATCTGGAAATGGGATTGATTCAAGAATTTTAGCATTGATTATTAACTCTATTAGCTACTATAATTGTTGTTTACTTGAGCTTGAGGTCATTTGTTTCAAAATTATTCGTTTTATTAATGTTTTGATATTTCGACACCCCCTTGTGTGTCTTCTTCAGGAAAATTTCTAAATTTTTGTTTACTAGAGAAAGCCTTGCCACACCATGCATAAGAAAATATAATCCTAGAATTGATTTTTAAAATTTTTGTAATTGCATTGTGCAAGAAACTATAAACTGATATAAGTAGGTATCTGTGGTCGTTTAGTTAGCTATCTATATTAAAATATTAAGCATATGTACTATTAAAGTATTGGCAAAATTTTATGGTAAAACAATGAAATAGGCCATTAAATTTAAACGTTAAATTTTACATTTCATTTGCCAAAACCTATAACCATCCTTTCAAGTATGTTTTACGTTCTTCAACACTCATTATTGGATTTTTCACTTATACAATTTTAATTTATCCTACTGAAATTACTTACTAAAGATTGTTCCCACGATGTTTATGTTTGGATTGTATAAAAATGAATACAAGTAAATTTAATTGCTGCACTAGCACTACTATTTGTCTGACTACTATTGTAGTCATACCTTATGCTTACTGGTATTACATTTCTGTGAGTTTCCGTCTCTTTTTGTAACTCAATTGTCGATATCAGTTTTCGTTATCATCGTCACAGAACAGATACCGGGGATCTGGAAACTAGAAACAGGGACATATATAAACTAATAAGGCAGCACAATTTTATGAAAAAATGTCACATTGCTTATACTTGTCAATTGGTAATTGTTAAGGAAAATTCAGAGAATGAAACTACCTTGTATTTTTTATATCATGCTGATTACTATACTCGTAGAAACAGATTGTAATAAAGAATATGTAAATACACTTTCAAAAATCTGGTCTGAAAACAAAAATAAAAAATATTACTTTAGAGCTCTAGAGATTTTGAAAGTAAACCTAATTTTGTTTTAACACTAAAAGCATTTGAAATTTATAATGCTAATTTTATATATAAATTTTGTTCACTTAACTGAAAACTAATTGACAGCTTTGATGACTTTACATGGTGTGATTGAACTAACAGGTTTGATGACTTTTCACGGTGTAATTATTTATTTTCTCCGTGTGTAAGAAAGACTGGCTTGGGATCTTTATTCGGAAGGTACAAATCAGAGATTAAGTTAACTGCAGATTAGCGTCTAACAGCAGTTAAGCTCAAAATTATGAAAATTTGTATAAAACTAAACCAATTTTCGTGACAGCTGAACTCAAAAAAAAAAAAAAAAAAAAAAACACTTACATTATTTCATACTATATCTTCGTGCAGCTTTAAACAGCTGGTGGCAGAATTACAATAACTAGAACATCAAAAAAACAATCTGCCAGGCTCGCGATGTCGTTTCGTAAACGTTCGTCATAATTTTTAAGGTCAAAAAACCTATTTCGATGCCTTTTATAAGCGATATTTTTCTCTGATCTTGTGTAATCTGCCTTGTCTACCTCCGATATATCCGTTAGTTGAATAATAGTTGACTATAAGTCACTTATTTTTAATATAAAACATTGGCGAACGTAAACGAAACAACATCGTGAGCCAGGCAGAATGTATTTTGTTGGTAGAATTTTCAAAAAATTTTCAAAATTCTGTTTTCCTTTTGCTTGAAAAAGCAAGGAAGTCTAGGTGTTTTTTCAGAATTATGTATCTTGCAAACAAAATTTTGACAAATGTATGCAATGGAAACGAAAGACAGCTGTGCTTATGCCACTACCCTATTAAAGCTGCCTTGCCATATCTGTTTTAGAGCCTTAAAGCGAATAATAAACTGAAGCGCTTGAACAGCTACTTACTTTCTTAAAACATTTACCAAAACTCCACACTTAATACAAAAATCTTGCAACAGAAATTTAGTTTATTTTAATTAAGCTTTTAATTTTCCATTTTTGTAAAACAGCAACAGAATTGAGATCAAAATTTGTTGTTTAGAATTTAATGCACTTGCAGGCCTAAGCTTTCATTTATAACAATATTTTTCAATTTAATTAGCAATTATAAGTTATCATAACATACTTAAGCCCTTTTGTGTGCACTTTATTACAGCTTTAAGTAAATTGCATTAATTCCATCACCTTAAGGCCAGCTATGCAACACCCAAAATTCCCCAAGAACTTAAAAGGATTAAACTTAACTAAACTGCAGCTTACAAATAAATCCTACATACAAATACAATAGTATGTTGAATATAATTTACATAAAGAAATTATCATCTGACAAACTTACAATGACACAGAGTTATTATCAAAATTCTGTATGTCCTTGTGAAAGGAAAACTTTTAGTTTACTCGTACTATGAGTATTTTGCAAACATATTGAATGATTGAAGGAAAGATAAACTCATACATATACAATGTGTGTATATTTCATACGAAGAAGTTATGAGATTTTTATAAACTTTTCAGAATAGTTAGCAAACTATTATGCTCATACAATCGATAAAGTTTATTTAAAGAAATTTGTTTCACAATCTTTTACTTATTTAAATATTTGATGGAAAAGTTGTTTTTAAAGTCGCAGGCTGTGATTTTATTCTCTAGAGAAGCACGCCACATTTATTTTGCATAATTTTGCAAATAGAACCTTGAAATGGAAGATTAGAAATGGGAAGATTTCTGAAGGGAAACCGGAAAGCAGAAAACCCATGCACTTGCATGATGATGTATTAGAAAAAATTAGTTAGTAACTAGTAGTCTAAAATAACTATAAAGAAGCTCGTACTTCTATATGCATAGTACCAGTATAACTTTCCAAAATGATGATTTTTGAACATACTGGAGGGCAGATAAGGCCACAGTATTGATGTTACACAGGTTAGTTTTTTATAGATAATGCAAAAATTTGAAATGAAGTGGGAAAATTATTAAAAAAAATCAATTTCAAATAACTTAAAAAAAAACCTTAAACATAAAGACATGTTTCTTTAAGCGTTTTCTTATCGATATTAATTGAGTTCTTCAAGAACTTAGTGCTTAAGTGCAGTGCAGTGGCCGCGAAATAGTTAAATGTCCCCCCGCTTTAAGATTACTGTTATATGAGTATGTATTTGCCTTCCTATTTAAATAATAATGGAGTTAAAATAAAAATCTTTTTATCAAATATTTAAGTGTTGCTAACAATTCAAGTAAAGTTATTAAAATTTTTGCAGCTTAAGATCTTTTGTTGTTTTTTTATAAAGGGTAGTTCCTATGAAATGTCGACATATAGATAGCTGGGCAACATAGAAAACAAGCTATTTATAATTTTTTATTGGTATAAATGTTAGAAGCTTAAATAGCGAATAAAAAACTTAATTGTTCAAAATAATTATTTTTTAATTTACAGCCTGTTCGACGATATCGAATGAAAATGTATGCGAAAGAAAGCTAGTCACTCACATTCGAATCAATTTGGATTTGTCTATGTCACTATTGTTCGTTCGCATGAACTTATGTATTTTAATATAATTTTGACACATCGTTCGCATAGAATAAAATTAGAAAAAACCCAAATCAATTTTCTTTCGATCAGACTGCGAATGAGCTTATCCTTTCGACATCGGCGAACTTGCTGTTAGTAAAGGGTGTTTTTTTAAGCTAGATAGAACTTTAAATTGTAAAAAGTAACACAAAAAATTAAATTTTGATGAAACATTTTTTTTATTTGTTTCAGTATACTCAGTATATAAGAAAATGGGTGATTAGTTTTCTGCCACCTTGTACAAGCGTTTATCGCATTTTCCATAACTTTCTGCAATATTTCTTCTGATAACGTAACAATGCGATTAACATTGTGCAGTATGATTAGCATTATTCTTGCACTGAAGACTAAGCCGAAGAATGATGAAAAATTCCAAACTAATTTTTGGCAAACCCAAACTAAGATAATTAAGACCCTTCAAAATCGCTTCAGTTACAATTTACTTCCGTATTTTTCTTAATTAATTTTGTATCAGAGATTTGCTTTTCCAGAAAACCAGCTACAGTTTTTAAAACCTTTTACTCGTTAAGGCTGTTATAAACTTAAACACTTTTGAATATTAAAATGCTTTTTGTTTAGTTCTGCGTCTGTTTTTTTCAATTAAAATCTAATTGAAAAGGCTTTCAGTGGCGTACAGAAAACAAAATATACATTTTATTTAACATTTAATTTTATTTACTGTTAAAAGTTCCTGTTTTGTAATAGAATCCCCAGCTGCCACCGACAAATCGAGCGTAAATTAGAGATCATGAGATATATGAAAATTATATTTAACATTTAGAAAGGAAAAAATTTAAATATGTATATGCATGTTGTGTTCATTACACAAATAGAGAAATTCTACATGAATATATATGTAAATTTCATATATTGTTGAAAATTTGCAAACAAAATATTGAAAAATAAAACATGAACATGTTGCTACAAAAAGTTTCTTATTTTTTGTACATAAAAATAGCAAATTGGACAATGAACCCAGAATTTTGTATGACAAGTCAATTTGATGCCAGTAGGAAAGTTTTACAGCGATGATAATTTCATCTAGCTAGATGCAATAGTCAAGTAACTGCTTTAGTCGGCTTCGCATAAGCTATCCAAAGTTGTAATTAATGCTTAATTGGATTTAATTTCACATAATTTTTTATCAGCGTATTTGTTTTTTCTTTTTGTTTTTAATTAATATATTATAATGTTCAGTGTGACGCAGAGCTACCTTTATGGTCGGAGTTTGTAGTATAAAGCTATTCGTAGTAATTCTTGAACAAGCTGAACTTTTTACGGGAACAAGTGCAGTGTGGTCAAAATCCTCCAAAGAGGCCACCGTTGTGTCTAACGTCTTCTTATTGATGTTGCTGTACTACCGTGTACACTATCCGCAACACGTTGGGTTTTTTCTTCCATTTCCATACGTGGTCTTCCGGTACAAGAAAATGGTCTTACTATACCAATTAGTCGAAAATTTGCATTCAGGCGGGTTATTGTTCCATGCTGAACTTGAAGCATAGCCTTTCCGATTTTTTAGCACGTGCGATAAGACGCCTGCGAAATTGCGTTTGCACCTAATATATTTCTCAAAGAAGTAACAGCTAAAAAGTCTCGGGCCTAGCAAAGAAAACACAAAATTATTTCCTGAAGAAATATCGAATATAATTAAAACATTTTTTATATAAAAAGCAAAACTGAAATCAAGCTTAAAGAACATTTCAATTTAAAAAAGGAAATAGTTAAAAAAAAAAAAACAAATTACAGTCAATCTACAAAGGTATTTTTCTGAACATCAAAAGTATTTGAAATACTCTATAATTTTTTTTGCAGCATAAAGATGTTTTGTTTACATAAATATTTATCACCGGCTTCTTTTCAAATCATAGTGGCAATACTGGGGTTTGGGAAAATGTTTACTAATACATGTATAACGTAACTGAACACGAACAATGAGAAGCGCGTTACACAGACCCAATTTCTTACGTAGTCATAAACGTGTCACTGGAAATGTCATGCAAGTAGAATATAATAGTGCGTTTTCACATAGGTGTTTTGCTCGAAAACACGTGTTTTGCGCAAAACATGTAGAAATAAACAAGTTTTCCGATACATTTTTGAAACAAGCAAAACACCTTAATCTACGTGTTTTGGAGCAAAACACTTCGTAAATGTTCCATACAACTCAGCTTGTACTGAATAATCAAAAATTTAAAATTTTTCTATCCATGTGTAATTGTTCGAGCTTAAGGTCTTTCTTGGAATTTTTAGTTTTTTTGGTTTTTTCTATCCATCCAGAGTGATTGAAAAACTCGAAAAAAATGCATTTTCATTTGTCATTAAATAAATAAATAAAACAATAAGAACATTTATTTTCTATACTCAAGTATATATTAAAAATAATTATTTGCAATATTTCTAATATTATATGATGATGGGTGGGTATCATTCGTCTAGCTCGAGTTCAATCCTGGCTAAAGCCAAGAAATATTTTTATTTATAATTATAACAATAATTGCCGCGATCAATAACTCTTGATCAAAGAAGACAGGAAAAAATAATTGAATACACTAAAGCTGGGGGACAACTAGCTGTTTCACAGTCGCTACACTGTTCATCAGCACCCATTAGGATTCGAACTTAGTACCATGTAAACATGATGTATTTTTAATACGGCTGCTTAACCAACTCAGCCACTAAGCCCTTATTTATTTTTTCGTCTATATTTGTCTCATATTGATCACATATGCAATTTGTTATAATCCCAGTTGTT
Source organism: Thecocarcelia acutangulata (assembly GCA_914767995.1). Taxonomy (NCBI): domain Eukaryota; kingdom Metazoa; phylum Arthropoda; class Insecta; order Diptera; family Tachinidae; genus Thecocarcelia; species Thecocarcelia acutangulata. Next base: position 83,689,246 of record OU612095.1, on the reverse strand, counting down.
TGTACTGCAGTTTGCTGTCACTGAACAACCAGTTATTTTGTATTATTTATCAACGTACGTATGTATGTTGACAGTCTCTGTGCTGGGAGATATATATGTATGTATTAATGGTACTAAGTTCGAATCCTAATGGGTGCTGATGAACAGTGTAGCGACTGTGAAACAGCTAGTTGTCCCCCAGCTTTAGTGTATTCAATTATTTTTTCCTGTCTTCTTTGATCAAGAGTTATTGATCACGGCAATTATTGTTATAATTATAAATAAAAATATTTCTTGGCTTTAGCCAGGATTGAACTCGAGCTAGACGAATGATACCAACCCATCATCACATAATATTAGAAATATTAAAAATAAAAGTTCGACTATTTAACATTAATACATACAAATAATTATTTGCAGAAAACCAATAATATAACTAGCTAAAGGCTTATATAGAATGAAGTTTTTTAATACCATTGCAGTTGGGACAAAAAATAATTACTATATTTGCCTACAGTAAATATAAAAACGGTCTAATGCAAGAACATTGCGATCTTCGGTTAAACGCATAAGCGCTTTCCAGCGCAAAACACAACCAATAAATTCAGCAGAACAAGAGAAAGTGCTCTAAACGCCTTCATATTTCCCTTTCGAACCATTTTTTAAAAACCAGATGTGCTACTTTACAACGCAATGTTTCTTTACAACCCAAGAACCATTTGACCTTTCCTATGTTAGTTCACCATGTCTTATAAAATAATTATTCCATAATCGTTATTATTCGCAACTTAAAAATATGTACTCCAATCAAGGAAAGTCACGTTTAATTGATAAACTCTCTTAACGTCCAGATAATTTACTCTGAGAAAAATTCAAATTTTCCATAGACGAAACCCTCTTAATGCATAAACTCAATATTATTACTAAATCCTTATCCGATATTACCAAATCCTTATATAAAACTGCCTCCATTTGATAGAGCCACCTGCACAAACTCCTTGTTGGATGTTAAAGGCTATTAAAAATCAAAAACCATAGAATATATTTCCTCTTCAAGTCGACATGTAAAAATTAGCTTTAGTACACTCGCCGTTACTAAGAGTTATCTGATCTAAATAGACACTTGATATTTTCTATACCTAAAACAGTATGTAAAGAGCTATAATAGCACTCCATTGTTGGAGGCAACGACTGCAATGATTGAAACCGTCTTTTCTGTGGAGTTAAAAGGGAGTACGATGACGACTCTTGGAATAATGGGGATTAAATAAAACTCTGACAAGTAGCATCATACATTTTTTTCTTATGAGTTCTTGAATCATTGCTTTATAGTGAAAGGCCAATGTAAGCGGCATGCGGCAGCAGGCGGCAACAATGTGACCCATTTACAAAAAATTATATTTTTTATAAAAATATTCGTACATAAATTTCAACAAATTGAATTTAATTTAATTTGGCAATGCCGTTAAAGGCGGCCGAGCGGTAATGTTGAATTCAGTTTAACTTTTTGTTTTGCCGCTTCAATTTGTCAAACCAAAAATAAAGGAAAAAAATAGAATACAGAAATTAATTTTTGGTTTTGAAATTTCAACAATTGAATTTATTTATTTATTTTGGCTTAAAAAAATCAAAATGTTTTTTTTGTTTAATCTTTGAAGCACAAATTTTTCTTCATTTAGCCGCGTTCATTTGCCTACGACAAATAAACTCAAGCAGCAAACAGGTGGTTGCCGCTCGTTGCCGTAAGCCGCTTACATTGGCCTTTCACTATTACTTTTCATGCTTATAAATAATACATACATAGATATATAATAATTTTGAAAAATTACAAAAACTATAAATGAATTGAAAATAAGCTGATGTCAAGCTAACTTCGAAAATTCGAAATTAAAAACACTTCATATTTTAATGGAAACACTTCGAAATGTTTTCCTCAAAACAAGTGTTTTCCTTTATAGTGGAAACATGGTATAATTTTTTCACAGCGGTCCGAATAGAATATTTTCGAAAGATTGTTAATTTTGAATAGGGCGAATTGCATGTTGTTTTTTGTGTTGTTTTATTATTGTAGCAATAATGCCACCTGGTATAGAATTTGGCTTGTTCTCTCCATAATGATTTCCTACCAGGCTTTTGAATGTTATTGAATTTGTGTGAGTTTATGTATGTGAATTTGTCGTAAAAAAAGTCTGCATACAACAATTTTATTTTTGGATAATGCATACAAATGTACGGATGCCAACATGCACATGAATCAGACTAAAATATAAAAAAGGAGCACATGTGCATACAGGTTTCCAAAAGGCACGTATGCATTTTATAAAACTTTTATACATTTTTCACACTCGCACACGTTTATGGTAAAATCATGCTCATCTGGAATTTGTTTTATTTTCAATTTTTACTTGATATTTTGTTGTCGTTGCTTCTTCCCCCCCTTTTGTGGCCATACGGATGTCAGTATACATATATGTATGTATATGTATAGCCAATATGGATAAATCTTTGCAAAAACTACTGAATATAGAAAAGATAGAAAAAAACTATTTTTAAAAATAAATGTTCAGATAAAGTAATTTTTAAGGTATGAAGTAAGTCAAATTACTGCTAACAGAAAGACAAAGAAAACTAAAAAAGGAAATATTTTGTTTTTAAAATATTTGTAGTAATTTTTTCAAATACACTCAGTCACTATCAAGGCGAATTCATAACAGGTGAAATTGACAGCGCAGCTGATAACAGTTGTTTTTTTTTTTTTTTTTGTTTTAATCTGTTTCACATGTCAATAGCATAATTAAAGCAAATTGGAAAAAAATTTATATAAATATTTTTAATTATGTATTGTATTTTGAGCGCCAAATATCATCCAGAATTCTCCCCAATCTGGCTGGCCTTTTTTACCTTTTCAATCTCTATGATCTAAGACCTTAAGATTAACGAAATTATGAAAAGTTTCACGAAACAATTAAATTTTTCTTTTATTGTAATTTTTTTTACTAAAAATTTAAAAAAATAATTTTTAAACAATTTTTTAAATTATGTATTGTATCTTGAGCACCAGATATCATCCAAAATCCTTTCAAATCTGGCTGGCCATTTTCACCTTTCCACGCTCTATGATCTGAGACTTTAATTTTCACGAAATTATTAAAAGTTTGTCTTTTCTTGTAATTTTTTTTATTATATTTTTTTAATTCCTTTTTGTGTTTAGATTTTTCCCTTGACATTTGAAAAATAGTTATTTTTTCTAGTGTTGTATTTATTGCTCTTACATATACCTGGTATGAATCCGCCTTGGTCACTATTGTCTTTTTTTGATACTCGTAGAAAACTAATTATAGTTGTGAGTCATTGTCATAGCATTTTTCATTTTTTTTTTTTAACAAACACAAAAAATGAGAAGCTTTTTTGCTTGTCTGCATGTTACTGCAGACTCCAGGGTCTGCTGGTGACACCACATTTGGTTTCCATAAATTTTCATAAAAAAAATTTTAAATCTTTCGCCACATTTTTTTTAAGCTGATGATTACTACTACTACCGTCAACTTTCGACGGTTCTGATAAATTTATTTTATTGTTATGGAGAAGTTTCTGCAAGACTCAATGGTAAATCAATTATTAAAGTTGTATGTTTCTGAAGAAATTGCTCTGACATATTGAAATCAGCTCTGAGGGTATTGGGAGTTTTTTTTCTTTGTGAGCGAACAAAAGAAAAAAAAAAAACTATGCTTAATGCGATTCATGTGGTAGAGTTTGTAAAACAAGCGTTAACATGTCAAATATATTCCACCACCACCAAGGGTTCATGCTAGTTATTTAAAAACGCCTGCGTTATAAATAGACTCATTGCTTAAAACACCCGAAACCCAGCGGCTCAGACGCAGATCGCAAAAACATGTTAACAACGCTCTAATAGCGATGTATAACCATTCAGCATAGTGCTGTATAGAGACTTTCGTGAGTTTGTGGAATGTATTGATGCTGGTTAGGACCACACTTCAAAATATAATTGGAAATAATCAGCCATGTTCCGAGAACGCGCGTTCTGAAGCCGCAATGCGTTTTGAAAAACGCTTAATTGATTTTAGGTGTTCTGAGAAACGCGCGTGTTACTGGCGTTTAGGAGTTTTTTCCGAAAAAATACAACATGTGTTTTACATACGTATATATGTATGTATGTGGTAGTAATATAAAACGAAAAAAAATTTGACAACAAATAGAAAAATTTTTTAATTTAAGCATTAAACACATTGAAGCCAGCCAACAACCGACTTCAATATGTCAAATATAAAATACATGTATTTAAATGAGAACATTTATTTAAACAACAGCAAGACGACACGACTGCAGGTTGTTGTCCATACTGATTTTTTTGCCGCAGTCGAATTAAACTAATTTCTATTTTTCTTGACTACAAAATAAAAACAGTGTGACCAATGTGTACAAATACAATTTAGCTCTAGGATATATTTTATTTTCTAATATAACATAAAATAACAGTAAATGCTGTTTTAAATAAATTAGTAAATTTATTGATACTATTGTTAAACATATGCATACATACTTACGGCCGTATTCATAAAATATATTATATGTTTGTTAAACACTTATTTGACAAATTGTCTCTAGAAATTTGTCACATAACAGTCTTTTAATAAACAGGGGGGTTACTCTCTATTCGGTACTCTGTGCTATTTGCACAAAATTTTTCGCGAAATACTTTGAAAATGAAGCAAGACTGGTACCACAAAATAAACAAAAGCGAAGAATGATAAAATAAAATGTGCGAACGTTAAAAAATTAAATGCGAAAGGCAAATACGAAAACGCAATACAGGGTACCAATTCTTTGATTTTTCTTTCGCATCGCAATAGACAGTAACCCCCTAGACAATATTTTTTTTTATGAATAAGGCCATTAGACTCAAAACAAGAAAACTTAATTTTATTAAATAAGTAGAATGTGCATAGATACAAATTCATACACCAGTTGATTTTACATCACGTACAAGTAGTTCATTTATTTAACGCTGTTTTCATTATAGATCAGAACTTATATCCGTTTATATTTTAAACTTTGAAGGCCCACCTAATCTGAGTTAATCGTAGTAAACGAAAACTTTTTTTAATTAGTTTATTATTTTTATCTTTTTAAGACGTTATTTTTTAGACAGAAGTACTTATTCATGAAAGTTTGATATAAATAGATCTTGTTCTGTAAATCAACAAATTTTGTGAAGCTAAAATCTCTTAGGTGGCCACACTGAAATATTATTTGTTGAAAATGTATTTATGTTGCTGCCGTGTTCAAAAGAATTCAGTAGTGCACTACATGACTACAATTGCCGGTTGCAGCATTTGCTGTCGTGTAGTCTGCTGTGGTCTATGTGTTTAATACTTTAGTTTTCTTAATGAAAATGTTTAAAATTCGTAAGACTTTTTATTGAAATAAAAAGAAAACATTAAGTTTTAATTGTGAATAATTTTATTGCCTTTTGCAAGTTCAGTTTTGGCAATTTCAATCAGTTCACTTTAATATACACATGTGAGTTGAAGTCGCCACTTTTAAGCGATATGCGTTTTCCAGAACACCTTTTTGGCGGTTTCAAATCGCAAACCATATTTCTTGTGTTATACGTTTCTTAGAACAACTATTTGGCGTTTTCAAATCCAAAACGCCAAATTTAAGCGATTTGCGTTTCTCAGAACATGCATGAATGCTATGTTAGTTTTAGCATAGACATTTTATCTGTTAGAACTCGATACTATCGAAACCGTAGATAGTTTTAAAATAAACTATTGAAACTATCGAATGGGTCGACTCGTTTTGCAGCTCTACTATGACCACTGAAACGAACATGCATGTTCTAAGAAACGCAAATCGCTTAAATTTGGCGTTTTCGATTTCAAAACGCCAAATAGGTATTCTGAGAAACGTATAACGCAAGAAGTTTGGTTTTGCGATTTGAAATCGCCAAGTAGGTGTTCTGGAAAACGCATATCGCTTAAAATTGGCGACTTCAACTCGCATGTATATATTGAAGTGAACTGATTGAATTTGCTAAAACTGAACTTGTATAAGGCAATAAAATTATTCACTATTAAAATTTAATGTTTTCTTTTTATTTCAATAAAAAGTTTAAAGAATTTTGCACATTTTCATTAAGAAAACTAAATTGAAAAATTTTTCTATTTGTTGTCAAATTTTTTTTCGTTTTATATTATTAGCACATACATATATATGCATGTAAAACACCTGTTGTATTTTTTCGGAAAAAACTCCTAAACGCCAGTAAAACGCGCGTTCTTCAGAACACCTAAAAATCAGTTAAGCGTTTTTCAAAACCCATTGCGGTTTCAGAACGCGCGTTCTCGGAACATGGATGCAAATAACAATCATCCCAATGGAAGCGTTTAGAATAGCCAAGACCGAAAAAGCACGTCAAGTTCGGTCAAATGTGAAGGTTTAGCTCACTTATGAATTCTTGCCACACGGTCATATGATCAATAAGTAATAATGGCATATCGCATCATGAATTCTTGCCACGAGGTCGTACGGTCAATAAGAAATACTACCTTGAATTTATGCGGCGTTTGCACTAAGCAACTCGTCAGAAAAGCATGGAATTGTAAAAAAACAATCATGGATTTTGCACCAAGACCAGCTAACACATCGATGCTTGAGCGTCAGTTTTTGGGCAAAAACACCAAGCCAAGTCACTGGACTTGGCTCCCACTGACTTTTTCCTCTTCGTAAAACTGAAGACGTTGATGAAAGGAAAGAGTTTTGCTACGATTGAGGGGATAAAAGGAAAATCCAAACAGGAGCTGTTGGCGATAGGTATGCAGGCTGCTGGATGCCCTAAAATAGCCTAGGTTTTCCAGCTCAATTGGGTCCTGAAGACATTCCCCTTGTGATAAACTGTTGGCGATACCAAAAAACGCGTTTCAATCATTTAAGTTTGCTAAAGATTTTTTCCACTTAATATATTCAACAGTGGGGAAATTTAAAGACAATTGATTATTATTATGAATGAAAAAAACTGTAACTCTTCAAATTTTGTGTAATATCGAGTTCGTTGTGTAATATCGAGAAGTGTTTCGAGGATTAGAAAAAACGCTGGCATAAGTGTATTACATCTGAGGGAGATTACTTTATAGAGGACAAGATATTTATAGATGAATAAAGAAATACGCTTTGAAAAAATTTAAAATAACAGTTATTTTTTGATCAGCCCTCGTATTGGGCCTACTAATACTATCCAATATACCTAAAGGTATATGTCCTGTTATACACAGTGTAGAAAATTAAACTTTCTCCAAAACTACCGCCTCTATTTCTACTTCCCATACAAAGTGCAGCATAAGTAGGAATCGTACTTTGACTTGTAATAAAAAGTGACTATTTAATATGTAGCTATCAGGCCTGTTCTGAAAACGGAGTGTTTTCAAATCACGAAGCGTTTTGAAAGCACGCAGACAATTTGGAGCTGTTCTGCAAATCACGTGATTTTACGGTTTTCGACGTGCTTTTAATTTGTCGAAAGCACGAAAAAAACAGATATTTTTACATTTTTGTTTTGTTTATTTATAGTTTTATATTCTTAACCACAATAAAAAATGAATATTAAGTAAAAAAATAAACCAGCTGACTGCTAAAGAAAAAATGTAAATCACTACTATTGGTAAACACAGCAAAACAATTTCTCAAAAAACAAGCAGTGTCAATAATTTTATTAATATTTATGTTTCTGTGTGAATAAAACTTAATTTTATTGCAAAAATCAACAAACAACACATCACTTTAAATACATAAAATAGTTTTATTAAATTTGTATTGAAAAACACAGAGAAAATAACCAAGTTATATCAAAAAGACAACCATTTGACTAACCGGTTTAAAATCACGTGATTTGAATATTTTCTGTGTGCAGAACACCTTTTGCGTGATTTGAAATCACTTTGACAAAAAGTGATTTGCAGAACAGCCCTTATAAAGTGATTACTAAATTTTTGTTTTTCAAAATTAAAATTTTTGTCATATTTAATTGTAAGATATACAAGTGTTGTTGATCTCACTCCTTCCTTTTGTTCTTTCTTATAATCCTTATGTACCTTTCACTTGTAGCAATTTTTGCAATCACTTCCATAAATTTTGAATTCTACATTAACATACTCGTACATGTATTGAAACAAATGTCCTTTTTTGAATACAAACACACACATAAAATACTCGTATATGTAAAGTGCACATTTGTGTGTTTGGCTAAATGTGTTTTATTCAAATTTGTTTCATATATTCCTTTTAAATTTTTTTCTATTTAAATTTTATTTTTAATCAATTTAGTAATTCTACAAAACAACATACAAATTAGTTAATTTCGCAGTCTTGATTTTCTTTTTTGAAAAAAACTTTATTAAAATAAATAAAAAGTTGATATTTTTCGTTTTTAGTTCTATACCCATTAAATGCAGCCATCGAGGCCCCAGCACTTTCAACGTTTTCGCCTAAGTTAAATATTCAAATATAAATTTAGCAAACAAAATTATTTTCCTTAAACAGCATCGTGGCTAGTATTAGTAGGTCCAACATATCACGCCTTTATTCCAACATAGTAATAACTAAGAAAAGCTCGTTTCGAGAAAAACGCATTTAAAATGTTTAGTTTCCGTACAAGTCTTTGAAAATTTTTTTAGAAAAAATCTCCTAAAGGAAACAGTTTAAAAGTAATCTCTCGGCATCCAACATTGAAAAAATTCCAAGAAGTCAAAATATAATTCTCCGTAGAATTACAGATGCTCCATGGTACGTTAAGAGCGCACGAATCTACGCAGATCTGAACGTACCTTTTGTGAAACCTGAATTTGTGAAGTACGCTACAAGATATACACCCTAATTATGAATAAAAGTTCCATGGGAATTTTACCACTTTTCGCTTTCCTCCAATTATGAACAAAAATTAAGTCTTAGGTTTTTTTATTTTTTTCTTCTCTCCGTTCGTTGAAAACACTAAATGAAGATCAACTACTCAATTCTTACGGCTAAGTAAACGAAAACTGTTTTTTTTCTTCTTAATTTGAAATGAAAAAAGTACTTTATGTGAGAAATAAATTTCCTGAGGAATAAATTCCGAGAGAAATAATTTCCGTGAGGATATCCATAATTGGGCTAATATTAACAAACTTGAATTTCATCCAAATCTTCTTGCAGTTAATATTCTTAACTTTGGTGGTCATACCTGTCTGAGAAGGAGGGATACTTTGGCTACCATTAGAGCTCTAAACAGATGACTGAATTCTGAAATAATATTCACATAAAAAAATTCGCATAAAAATAAATTTTTGTGCAGCACTGGCAGGACTTTAATGACAATTTTCTTTTTTTGTATTAAGACTTGAACACTTATTGTCATTACATTTCTTATGTAGATTCAATAAATAAAAAAATAAAGTTAATAAAAAGTAATTTGAGTAAATTTGTGGCTTAATCTAAAAGGTACTGTTAACAATTCTGCATTATTAACTCGAAAAGCAAATTTTTTGAGATATGTCTAAGTTGCAATAAAAGAGCGAGAGAGAGAATTCTGGCAGAATGGTGATTTTTCTTACACGATGAATAGTCGGAAAAGGCTGTAGCGACATGAGTTGCTTTTTCTTGAATTGCTTAATAACACATAAATATGAGTATTATTAAATTTTATATAAAAAAAGAGATGAGAAATATGTACACGTTTCACTTATAATTCTGATGTGATTAATTCTTCTTTCAAACTTTTTTTTTTTTTTTTTTTTATCTTGGACCAGTACTCAGGGGATAGCCCCTACATATGCAGTGCATTGTACTGGAACTAGAAAATAGAGTATGAGAAGGAAGAAAGGGGGAGTAATGTGTGTTATCTTAACATACGGAACGACCAAAACAAATATTATCACAGCATTTAAAATGTTGAAATTAAATTAGTTAAAACTGATCAGTGCCCAGTGTACATACCTTCGACACTGCTCAGATCAACAAAAATTAATTCAACACCGTAGGATAATAAAATATGTACATAGGAGGAACATAAAACAGAATTTAATAATAACAAATAGAGAAAAAACAAATAACAGTAAAAAATAATATAAAAAAAACACGTGCACACATGATGCAAAACTCTACCTATTACGGTAAAATTTCGCTCATTACAAATTTATAATAAACATATGCACTTGCATGTTTTTGCGTGTTTGTGCCAACAGCGTTGCCATTTTGAAGCATAATTTTTCTGTTATGTATTGTTGTCTGAATTTTCAAATTCCATTACTTTAATAAATTTGTTTAATATACATACATACGTGTACGATGTATGTTTAGATGTTTTTGATCAAGAACTTTTTAATTTTTTAACTTCTGTGTAGTGGCAACTCTGCTTGTGCGTTCACTTACAAGCATATTTTATTATCTCTCTTTAGGATTATGCAGGCTCTTTGTTTACAAGAATGCCTTTTCTATCTGTTATTACTGGCTGAGATAACAATATTCGTTCATACATCACACATGCATGTCACAGTTTTGATAAACACACTTCAAACTCAACCACTGGGCTTTTCAAATGTCAAATGAAACAAAGAAGACATGATGACGTGTGTAATTAATTGCTTTACTTACAATTTACAATTTGTTAACTTTACAAAAGAATTATATGAAGAAGATTTTGCGTTTCAATCATGCATTCATGCATGCAAACAAGCAGGTCAATTAAGGGGTGGTGCTATTAAACTGAAATTCGTGCAATTTTAAATTTAAATATATTATAGTAAAAAAGGACTTGCTTGATTATGGTTATGAGTATGGGCAAGAAACTAAATGAATTTGAGGAAAATTACCACATAAGTATGTGCTTACATGGACAAAATGGTAGCCAACTTTGTACAATTTTGCCAAGTTAACAAAATTATTAATATTCCCAATACGATTTTGGAGGCGTTAGCAGTTCGTTGCCCAATTTTTGACTATGCACTTGTTAAATGATTTATTGCAACATCACTTTTCGCCACATGTGATAGTTTTTGCCTCATACCAATATCGCACCTGTCTACCTTTCTGTAGGTACACTGAACCAAATTTATACGGTATTATTAACAAAAAAATTTTGTAAACCCTTCACGAAAAATATCGGAACAATATTTATTCAAATAAACAAATATTATTTGATTCAACTCCAATGGATTTTGCTTAAAATATAAAATTATACATTTCAATAAAGATTTGTTAAAAATGTAGCCAAAATTTTATTGAATCAGTAAAAATTTTGGTAAAATAGTAACTAGTAGTAAGGCAAAAGTACACATAAATATTCAAATTTACATCATGAAAGAATGTTAGTTTAAATAAAACATTCGTTTATTTAACTAAATATTGTCAACAAAACTCACCCTGTAGATTTGAATAATTTTTTTCTATATTCAATTAATTTATTTTATTGAACCTGAATAATATTTTTCCATTAAACTAAAAATATGTTTTATTCAATTGTAGAAATGAAGAAATTTCTTTTTTTTTATTTTAGCTAAATAAATTACAATAGTTAAAATTTCGAGTAAATTTGAATAAAATATTTTGTAGGTTGTAAATAATCTAAATGTCTTCAAGTTTACTCCCCATTGTGTAGTATTTAGGTAAATTTTTGGTTCAGTGTAATCTATGTGAATAATAAACTGTGTTCAGATCCTGTTGGCTGACAGACTCACTTTGGTTTATGTTCACCTGAAGAAATCCACTATTTTGATTGTTCCTTCGCCTCTGGCAATGAATTCATATTTCGTTTACGGTTTGCGTTTGAACATCACCAATCACACTTCTGAAGTACTTACAGGGTTGAATTTGTGGTGTAGTGTCATATTACCCGTATCGCTGCTGGCTTTTTCATGTTCAAACATGTAATTAAAATGTAATATACTCGCCCAGTTGAAATGCCTATGGCCTCAGTCCTCTTACATACTCCAAATACATTTTTTTATTTTGGACTAGTACTCAGGGGATAACCCCTACATATGCAGCGCATTGAACTAGGAATATAGGTTGTGAAAAGGGGGAAAGAGGGAGTAGTGTTTGTGAACATTTGACTTGTACTTTCTTTAAAACAGGCAGGAAACACGTCCGCAGGCAACTTATTCCACAGACGAAGCGAGCAGCTAAAAAACGAATACTCTCTGTAATGCATTGTACGATGCCCCACGCAATAGATCACACATGGATGAGCCCTGGACGATGTGCCGGTTCCGGCAACTAGACCTCTAATCTCGTCAGAGCAAAATCCATTGTAGTAACGATAGAACAGAGTAACTCATTCGGAGATTAGTAAAAAATCTCTATTCAGTAAGTCATATTTCACCGCTTGGAAACGATCTCAGGTAGGCTGGGCCTGTAACTGAATGAGTATCCTGTCATCTGCGAAAGAGATGCCCCTCCTCCTCATCATATCCTATTTTCCTAGTTCCAGTACAATACGCTGCATATGTAGGTGTCATCCTCTGAGTACTGGTCTAAGAAGAAAAAAAGAAAAATTAAAGGAATTTACTATTTGAAAATGATATGTAAATATTGGCCACGACTACGTTCGAGGTGGTTAATTCGGAAGATACAATTTTGTGTGACTCGTTCAAGCATAGTGAGTGATGTTTTGCGAATAATACGAGTACTGGTGAATTTCAAAGCGTCAATCATAGTTAGCTTATTCCAGAAGCCCACAGAATTTACACCTCTCCAGAGAAAATATTCCAAAGGTGTGATATCGCATGATCTAGGAGTCTAATTTAGCGTAGAAAAACGTGAAATTAAGTGCGCATCAAAAGAAGCCTATTATTTCACGTGTTGTATGGCTCGTAGCGACATTTTGTTGAAATCAGAGCTTATTGAGAGCAATTTGTCGAGTAGTGGCCTTATTCATTAAGATATTTTATGATTATTAAACCCCTATTTGACAAATTTTGTATAGAAATTTGTCAAATAAGAGTTTAATAACCCCAAAATATTTTTTATGAATAAAGCCATAGGGCAAGCCAAGCTGCTGAGAACGAGCAAGCGATTTGCACACTTGTCTGGTACGATTTGTCAAAAAAGAAAACCTATTGAAAATCAAACCTCACCGTGAATCACCCCAAAGAACTAGACAACAATACAAAAACAACAGATATTTTGTTTACATAAAAAAAATTTACTTAAGCCAAAAATAACTGGCAGCAAACATAAAAAGTGTACATAAAGTGATTTCAAGAGCTGTGTAAATATTGAAGTAACCTAAAAAATAATAAAAGTTTGAATAGAGCTTTGTACACAATATTTGATTTCATAAATATTTCAAAGACAAACCACTTTGATACAATCGATACAGCATTCAAGAATGTTAACGAAATATTATGCAGAATGTATTTTTAGTTTGATTTAATAATTTTTTGGTAAACAATTTTAGACCTAAGTAAAATGTAAACAAGTACATGCTCTTACGAACACTTGATAAGGATATATAGAAAAGTATACATAACAAATGTACGACTAGTATAAAAAACCAAAAAACACGAACTAAAAAATATGAAATAATTTTAAAAGGAAGCTGAAACAATAGTGAATGAAAAGTACTAGTACTATTTCGAATTAAAATGTGGAGCGCTTTTTGCATTATTTTTCATATATCCAGCGCCTGGCGCTTAATTGACAATAATACTAATATTTTTCATTCAGTATTCCTTAAGCATAATAAGATACACATTTCACGGCAAAAATGCATACCGCATAAAAAAAAATCGGTTCCGAACCCGTTAGCAAAGCGGCTGCAAATTTTTTGGGAATTCCCAAAATCGCCTGCAGGAATCGCCAAAATGGGAGTTTAATTTCAGCTGACTTTATGTGAAATACCAAAACCTTTGTTTATCAGCTAGTGAGTTCCAATGACAACAACTTTAAATAAAATATGTTTAAACTCTAACCTTATTTTGGATCTGTATATTGAATATAAATTGATATTGAGATTAAATAAAACAAAGCAAAATTGTTCACCCGTAACAGGATTTTCCTTTATAGTCACGTTATTATTCTAATACTTTTTCCACTTGAAAAGGCCTCTTATTTCCCTAAAGAACTGACGGGTATCTTTAAATTGTAAATGCAAACGAGGTTGACTAAGCGCACAATTTGTTACTAATGTATACATATGTGGAAAATTAATGGCGTGGAATTCATCTTAAGGTAAAATTATTTATTTGTCTTATAATACATTTTGATCCAATTATCTTAATTGCTTTCTGCAAAAAGAAAAGCCAGTAACACATTGTTCTACGAGTATACATAGTTATGTTTATTTAACTGTAGAAATTACATTATTTTCTGACACAACAAATTAATAGTTTTCAGTTCAGTTCAGGTGACCAAAGTAATTGCTTTTAATCTGTATTTAAATACAGAACACGGTTAAGTTGGCAAAGTGTTGTGAGTTCCAATATTCAATCAAACAACTCAAGTTATTATTATTTTTTTTTTTTTGTTTGCTTCTTAAATTAAATATGATTATTATTATGACTTACCGACAAGATATATCAATCATCAGTATCAACTCAGTTATATATATTATATGTTTATTAAACACTTATTTGACATATTTTTTTAGAAATTTGCCAAATAACAGTTTTTTAATAAACATACAATATGCTTATTATTTCTTTATTTCGACCGTTTTTTCCTTTCTTAATATGTGTAATTGTTCGAGCTTAAGAATAATTTTGAACACAGCTAAAAATATGATAAATAGAGTTTTAACAATAAGTGATAGACAATTTCATGGAAAGAATAAGGAGATAATTAAAGATATTTTGGCGCAAAATAGCTTTCCAATAGAACTTACAAATAAATTAGTAAAACAATATAGAATTCAAGGGTCACACAATAATGTAACCACAATAGAACCAAAAACTTACAAGTTATTTACATATATCCCGGAATATCAGAAAGGTTGGAAAAATCTAAGATATATAATAAAGAAAAGTATATGATGGCCCATAAGACGTATAAAACATTAAGTACATTGTTCAGTAAATTAAAAGATAAAACAGACAAACTTGAGATATCAAATGTAGTTTATAAAATCCCGTGTGGTGGAAATGATATAGAAAATTGTGATAAGGTTTATATGGGAACATCTAAAAACAAACTTAAAACTAGATTAGCTGGGCATAGATCAGATCAGAAATATAGAATGAGGAACTCAACACAAAAGACAGCATTGACTGCACATTGTACAAGATCAAATCATTTCCCTAAGTTTCAAGACACAACAATTTTGAATAGAGAGAATAATTATAAACGTAGACTTACACTGGAGATGTTACAAATTATTAACACACCAGAGGATAGGAGAATTAATTTTAAGACAGATATTGAGAACATAACCCAAACATATAGGTATTTAGTTAAAATTAAGGGTTGGTTGTAAAATGTTGTTATTAGTGTTTGTTGTTATTTTTAACTATGTACCTATATGAATTTGTAAGAAATTCAAATATTTTCTTACCCAATATATATAGAAAAATATGAAAGGAAAAGAAAATATTTTTATTTCAAATTATTTGTTGTTGTTGTTTTAATTTTTCAAATATTCTACAAATTGCAATTAAATAAATATTATTTGGCCTGAAGAAGCTATCCAAAGGAAAGCGAAATATTGCCAGATAATTAAAAACCAAAAAAACTAAAAATTCCAAGAAATTCCTTAAGCTCGAACAATTACACATATTAAGAAACATACAATATTTTATATGAATAAGGCCATCAGACCCAAAACAAGAAAACTTAATTTTATTAAATAAGTAGAATGTGATTAGATACTAAACGTGAGCATAAAACGTCTTGTTGGACTAACTTCATAATGTTCAATAGTGAATTGTTCTCTTTTTTTTGCACTTGATTTCATGAGTACACATATATTACTGTTCTCTTAAATAAAAAACATACAATAGCATTTATTCGTCTTCTAACCAATGAAATATTTATTGTTGTTTCAATAGTGTCTCATGATAAGAAATACTATTATAGGAGACAACATGTATGTAAATGTATGATGTTAATAAAAGCAACGGTTTGTACTTTGTATTTGCATTATTTTATATTAATTCGATCGTTGGAGTGGTTGAAATAGAAATAATTTAATGTCTAGAAATTACATGTATATTTTAATTTCATTGTGGATATAGAGATATGTAATTAATATATTATGTATGTATTAATTCTGTCTTTGCTGATCTACAGGTTGTAACTCCATATTAGCAGTTGTTGGTTCCTATTAGAGCTAAAAAGTAGTTTTTAACTCTAATAGAAACCAACAATTGTTAGTATGGAGTTGCAACCCGTAGATCAGCAAAGACAAAATTAATACTGGGAAGTTTACCGTAGTTAAGTTTGCGGGAAAAAGACTTGGGAAATATTTCACAAAATACAAGACGCTCACGCAAACATTATTTCTAGTGTGGTATCATGCAAAATATGCTAAAATAGTTACGACCGTATTCATAAAAATTATTGTATGTTTATTAAACACTTATATGACATATTTCCTATAGATATTTGTCAAATAACAGTTTAATAAACGTACAATAGTTTTTATGAATAATGTCATTATATTATATTTTTTATTATCCTTAAATTTTTATTTCACTTGTTCTCATTCTAGAAACTGTAGTAGCTTGAATATTTTCCGTTTATTGATGAATAAAAAGAATCTAATTTAAATTTTTCTCTAAAAAATAAAAGATTTTACTCTCAAAAAAAGTGTAAGTAAAATTAACTATTGAACAATATGAAGTGCACAACATATTTATTGCACACTTGATAAAACTTGTTTGCTCTCTTGTTCTCTATATTTACTGTTTAGTAATATTCCCATACAAATACAATCAATATTTACGCTTCAAAAATATGAAATATTGTACACTTTTTAACATCTTGAGCTCACATTTATTAGATACATATGCATATACCCTTTGATTTTACATCACGTACAAGTAGTTCGTTTCTCATTATAGATCAGAAGTTATATCCGATTATATTTTAAACTTCGAAGGCCCACCCAATCTGAGTTAATCGTAGTAAACGAAAACTTCTTTTAAAATTAATTTACTCTGTATGTTTTTAAGACGTCACTTTTTAGACAAAAGAACTTATTCATGAAAGTTTGATGTAAACAGATCTTGTTCTGTAAATCAACAAATTTTGTGAAGCTAAAATCTCTTAAGTGGCCACACTGAAATATAAATTTTTGAAAATGAATTTATGCTAAGAACACAACTGCGACGAACGACGAACTTCGCCCATCGCGACGAATTCGCCGGCAAATATTCGTTGTATAAATTCGTCGTGTCAAGCACAATATCAACGAACATTGTTTATATTCCGTTAAAAGAAAAAAAAAAAAAAACAAATGAATATAAGTACTAAGGTGGCCATATTAAAAGTAAACCTATATAAATCCCATCCGAAAGAGGTATTTTTGAACAAATCTCAGGTACTTTATGTATGAAGATACATACTTTACTACATGGATCAATATAATTTATAAAATGTATTATGCCATCAAAAATACTTTTTTATGTAAGAAACCTGGTCACCTGATACTGCTTTGTTCGTTGTTCGCTGACGAAACAATTAGAAATGAATTTATTTCAACTTTCGCTAAACATAGCGAATTTCGACCAACACCATGATTGTGTGCATTTTCATATACACAAATGTGTTTTAATTTTGGCGACGAATATTCGCGACCAAATATTCGTCGTTCGTCGCAGTTGTGTTCCTAGCATTATGTTGCTGCCGTGTTCAAAAGAATTCAGTAGTGCCCTACACGGCTACAATTGCCGGTTGCAGCATTTGCTGTTGTGAAGTCGTGTAGTCTGCTGTGGTCTTTGTGTTTAATACTTTAGACCAATGGTGCCCTTAAGTTCTATATGGAAGAGTAAACACTAATACATATAAGGAAACACTATTTTTATTTAATATTTTTTGTTGTAAAAAGCAAAACATTTACGAAAATAAAGTTCACACTGATAATCGCCGTCGTCAATGTTTACCAACAACAAGCTTTGCTTTTTTGTGTGTGCGGTGATGAACGAAAAAAATATATAAAAGACGAAGTTGTTTGTGTATTTTGCATTGATAATGCTGAGCGCAGTATTTGTTTATTAAAGAGCACAGTCCTATAGCTAAGCGCATTTACAAAAACAATTGAGTATCAAGCGCATATGGCTGGGCATACTTGCTTTAGAGAGAAATTTTATTAATTTCATTTATATTATAATATTTTCTTTTTATACTTTACGACAAGACAACAATTTCTTTAGGGTATTTATTTTGATATGGATATGTATCCGTCTAATATTCATGTTTTTTATGGGTATTATATTGATAATGTAGATTTGGACAACATGGTTTTGCATGACAAAATCACAATGAGTGACGAGACACATTTTCATTTGAATGGTTATGCTATTGAATAGAATAGTCGGCTCTGGGATATGGAAAACCCTCAAATTACCCATCAGTCACTTTTGCATCCAATAAAAACGACAGTGTAATGTACAGTTTGGTCCAACGAGGGTTTGACTTATTTTAAAATAAAAACGGCGTTAAGATAATTGTGAACGGGGAGCGTTATCGTGATTTGATTGAAAACTTTTTAGCGCCATGACTGCTTGTTTATACATGTATGTATAAACAAGATGGTGCTACATCGCATACAGCCAATATTACAATGTTATTACTGAGAGTAATATCCTCTCTCGGTGGACGCTCTTTATTTTCCACTACAAGTAAGAAAACAAAAGTGCCACTTAATACTTTGGAGATATGTTTTCGATTTTCTGCCAAGTTACCTCATTGTCTTTGAACTACTCACAATATTATTGAAATATTTCCCAGCAAATCTTCTTAAAAAATGTGCGTTCTGTCTGCATTTATTTCTTTGCTTTCAAGGATACATGTCCTTTTTATGTATACTCAGTTCTCATTATACAAACAAATTATTCTTTAAATTTCTTAATTTCAATTAAGTTGCGAAATACGAAAAGAAGGCAAAAGCAAGATTTAAAGTAATTATTTTGAACAACAATATATATACATATAGAGAAAAAAAGATTTTCGTAATACGCCTTAAGCATTTAATTGGCTTATAATTCTGTTTCTTTTCCCTCATTAAGTCGGAAAACTAAAGAAAACAAAAAATAAAATAAAAACAAAATAAGAGAGAAGCTCAAAACTTCTTTAATACTTGAGAAAAAAAAATATATATTTTGCATAAATTATTAACAGACTTAAAAAAGATCTGCTTTAATCTTCCAAATTGAGGCAAAGAAATAGAAAAGAAGAAAAAAAAAAATAGTAAAAATAAAATGAGTAAAAAGTTTTTGGACTCTATTATACGAAAAAACTTGAGCCAAAGAAAATAAACAAGACAGTGGAATTTCATCAGACTTATGAATGTTTGGTATTGCAACTGCATATATTTAGCTTATAATTTAAACAAATTGTTTTTAATAATAATTATAATTTTTATTCGAACTTTTTAATTAATTGTTGTCGTTTGTCATACATATCTACATATGTACCAGAGATTGACAAAGACATCATTTCAGGTACTTAGGTCGTTTCGTAAACGTCCGTCATATTTTTTAGGATTAAAAATCTATTCCAATGCGTTTTTTAAGCTTTATTTTTCCCTGATCTTGTATCAATTTTCTTGTTTACCTCCGATATATCCGTCAGTTGAATAATATTTGACTATAAGTTACTTATTTTTCATGTAAAACATTAGCGAACGTCAACAAAACGACAGTGTGAGCCAGGCAGTAAATATCTTCAGCGAAGCGAGAAACTTTCGGAATTAAGATATAATATAAAAAGTAGTGTACACTTTGATGTCACCCCTAACTGCGAAAACGTGTTGACCATTTTCAACCAAAATTGCAAGGTACGTTGGGGATGGTTTATTTAGATGGTCCTGTTCTGTAGATGGTCTATATGAAGTTTGCACAAAATCTGTCTATTGGTTTCAAAGATATGGCATTTCGGTTTTCCTATATTTCTGTATATAAAAATCAATTACCAAGTGTATGTAATCGCATAACTTGAGAACGGCTGGATCGAGAAGACAATTTTTTTTTTGTATGGTTTGAAATTTTCAGAACATTGTAAGAAAATTTTTTTTACAAAATTGTTACGCTCCTAAAAAATAAATATTGATTTGTAACGGTAACAATCAGATTTTCTGGTTTGGTCCAGATTGCTTAAAAGCCAAATGAAATCGTTGATCGAAAAAGGGCGGAATCAGAAGGGTGGGCACACAATTGAATATAGGTTTTTGAATATATAGATTTTTGTATATCTTGAAAACGGTGAAAACTAAAGTTTCTAAACTTGATGCGAATAACATGATGGACGATAAAAATTATTAGATAAAAAGTGCGTGGGGTTGGGAAAGTGGGCATGGCACCTTTTATACAAAATAAATATTAAATTTTTTCTACACTGCGAAGGGTTAAAGTTAAGTACGAATGATCTGATGGTCGATATAACTTATTAGACAAAAAATAGGTAAGGTCGCGAAAGTAGCATGGTACCTCCCATACAAAGGAAATATTTTTTTCCTTATACCTATTTTGAGAATGGTTAAATCGAAAGCTTTTAAATTTGGTACGAATGACATGCTCGATACAAGCTAACAGACAAAAAGTGGTCATGAGTAAAAAGTTGCATGCTGAAGTGTCAGTAAAACGTCTAAGCTACATATTGTCCCCCAGCTTTAGTGTATTCAATTATTTTTTCCTGTCTTCTTTGATCAAGAGTTATTGATCGCAGCAATTATTGTTATAATTATAAATAAAAATATTTCTTGGCTTTAGCCAGGATTGAACTCGAGCTAGACGAATGATACCAACCCATCATCATATAATATTAAAATTATGAAATAATACAATAATCAGCATACTGTATACTCAATAGATGATTTAGGGTAGTGATCGACCAACAGTCTCAATTTTGCAGATTTTGAACGAAGAAAACCTATTGGTGAGTATGAAGATGTTTACTCATCTGATGCATTATATCTACTCAACCCATTTGTACATGTGGTTGCTATTGGTCAATATTGATTGTACGAGTTCTTTTCAAAATCTGTGGAGCGTCATAAAAGCAAATGCCACCTAATCACATACAGCTTAAGGTTGGATCAGTAGTTGCGATATTATGTAACCTGAATCAGCCAACAATCATTAATGCCGGGAAGATTATATGACACTCTAGATAGACAACTACGATGCTACGTTGAAGTATAGACAGATCTCTAGAGGTTGGAAGAATAAGAACTACTATGCTACGTTGTAGTCAAGCCAGATTTCTAGAGGTTTAGAGGTTTTTTTAGGTTTAATATTTGCTTTTTGTTACCTTTCGTGGAGTTTTCAATACATTAGCTGGTATGCTTTTTGATTGTTGTGTGGTCTTGAATATATAAGCCAGCATACCAGGTATGCAAACATAGACAAGCTTTTCCCAGAGCTGAAAGTTGCTTTGGTTGATGTTGAAAACATAAGTAACTACAGTAGGGCATGAAAAAAATATTATTACACAACAAAAAGACATATCGATAGTAGACAAGACTAATGATACAAGACAGTGGCAAAATAAATAGTCTCGGAGGAATTTTTTGACGTTGAAATTTAACGCAAAAGTTAATCAAATGGCAGCTAAACTTATAGACTTTCAACATAAATTTTTATATCTAGCGCTATTTTCTATTACCATATAAACTTAATTTTATTTGAGTTTGAAAATATCATATGTTGCAATGAAAGATAAAAAAACACAAAATCGAATTCATATCTTTATTTATTGTACTCATTTTGCCAGCAACAAAATGTATCAATATTTGAAGAACTTTGCTATTTCATTTACACTTTGCTTTAAATTTTTTGAATAAAATAGGGACCAAACTCGTTTTTGTGTTTGTTGGCTTAACAACGTTGTTTCCTATTTCCTGTTTTCTATTCTTTATTATTTTATTTAATTTTTTTGTTGTCATTGCTTAAAACAGTCCATTGACACATCCCAAATAATCTCTCCTTTTACCCCTTTAGCTATTTCCCTTAACATACGTGTACTCAAAAAACAGCTCTAAACGAATTTCAAACTTTATGTCTTTTTTTCTTCTAAACTTCTGCTTTATCTTAACAAGCAAACTAAAGGACAACAAAACGAGAACAATACAAGCAACAAATGCCAGAAACGCGATAATCAAAGAGGTTAAAGGCAAAACAAGAAATAAGGCATGATTAGGGAAAAAAGACATGTTCAGTTTATACAGAGTGAAATGGCTTAGAAATAAATATGCACAACAAGAAAGGAAAAAATAAATCTACGAGTAAGTCACTTTCGTTTCGATTTGTTGCTTAAACTGAAGGAAATGGGAATTAACTTGTACTTCATTTAGTTTTCGCTTTGAGCCGAATAGCCTGATTGGTATTGGCAAAATGTTGCATAAAATGTATGAGGGAAAATTTCAAAGCCATTTTCAAACGATAATTCGAATATACATTTGGATAAGATCTTTAGACAAGCCAAAAGCAAAATTTATTTAAATTAATGCATTCTAGCATATCAAAATATTTGCTAATTAATTTTCTTATTAAAAAAGAGACACTGATTAAAACTCAAATATAGATTAAAGTTTCTTTTTGTATTTATTGCAATATTCAGATTAAAGTTTCTTTTTGTATTTATTGAAATATTCGGCAAGTTTGAGTAAAATGCAAGAAGCCAATTTGTGCAGAGCACAGTGCCTGTCAAACATTTCGATTTTTTTTTTCGATAATTGCCACCAAGTCCAATCATCATAACAGAATGTGGTTAATTTATCTCTACATTATTAGTTATGATAAAAAATATGTAAATTTTTATATTTGTCAATCAACTTTGTATAAAATAAGTTAAAAAACTGAATAAATCTAAAATATTTGTTTGTATCCACCGAATGTTATCTTAGCCGTTTGCATAGCTATTAGGTATGGGAAGCGATCTCTTATTATGGTACAATTGAACTCCAATGTCTTTCCTCCAAAATGAACGCTAACCACTACAAAGTAGTGCTTGAGAAGGCTTTTCCCCATTTTTGTAATTTATTTGGACATGTGCCGTGAGAATTCCAACATAATAATGCACCGATCCATACTGCCAGGGTAGTAAAAGAGTGGATTCGTGGACAGGACATTAAAATTTTGGATTGGCCTCCGTATTCTCCTGATCTGAACATTATAGAAAATGTAAGGAAATTACTTTCTTGAAAAGTATACGAGTCAGGCAGACAAAAGATACCTTGGTTGAAGAAATTAAAAAAGCCTAGACCGAAATTCCGCTGCCAGTTATTGAGAAACTTTACAACTGTATCCCAAATCGAATTTTTGAGGTAATATCAAATAAAGGAGGCGGTACCCATTATTAGTTTTTTTTTATTGTGAAAGCATTAAGTAAGTTTATTAAGCTATTATTTCACTGATTTCTATACAAAATTTGTACAATAAGAGCTTAATAATCATGAAAAAAATTTTATAAATAAGGCCGTTAAAATGTAAAAATAAGTATATTGAATAAATTTTACTGTTGCTTTTTTCAATTAATGGTGTTGAAGCTATTCAAGTGAGCCAAATATACGATGCTCAAAACCAGCTTTTTTTCTTTTTTTGTTTGTTTTTTTTTTAAAGCGGTTTTAAAAAACATGAAGAAAAATTGTGTTGTCCCACAAAATTTAGGGTTAGTTTATAGGAGTGGACTGTATGTGTTGTTAGGAGTAGGCTACCACTTTTCGCACTACTATACCATAGTTTTAGAATCTCATTGAGGATGGTGCGTCTGCGTGCGGATGAGTATGTGTGCATCTTGGTATTAGGTTATGGTTGATGATAGAGTGCCTGTGTAAGGATGAGTGTGTGTGCTTGTGTAAATGAGAACAAATGTAAATTTTCAATTAATAAGTTTTATTTATTACAATAAATATTCAGTATTGTTTTAAATAATACAAATTCACGTTTTGTATTTAAAGTATATAATAAAAATTCTTTTTCATGAAAAGTTGAGTAAATTTAAGCAACTGCTTCCTTCGGAGGTTGAAAAGTAAGTAAATCAAAATGTTAGTTTTAAAAAGATTAAAGCTACATGTTGTATGTCAAAATGTTCAAAACATCAATTCTCTACGTAACATTTCCAATAGAATAATTAATTAGAATATTTCGTTAAGACAAAAATATGTTTAGCAAAACTAATGAAAGATAATAAATTGACAATGATAATGAAATATAAATGGACATAAGTTAAACTCATTATTTCGAATAAGTAAAAGATTTATAAATTTTGAAAATTATTTTGCATAATTTTCAGTATAAAATCTACGATTTAATACAAAACAGTTTTTGAATAATTGTAAAATGTTTACCCTTTTTACTGTAACTAACACCAAAGTTCACCAATTCAAATTTTAAAATAATCAATAAGTTTATTAGTTTGCGAAAAAAAAGTAAATTGTAAGTTAAGAGAAATGTGAACCTATTTAACTGAGCGGTAGTGTATATAATAAGCCTTCTATATATGATGAGCATTGAATCGTGTTTTAGTGAATTAAGTATTATGAAAAAAATGGAGATAAATAAAATTGGCATCGAGATGAAAAGGTCGGTTTAAGTCTTATACCTAAGCCTTTTACTTGCTTAACATATTTGTTGATGAAAGCTATTTTAAAAACTTTATAAATTAGGAATAAAACATTATGAAAATCTTTTTTCTGCCTTTTAAACTTAAGCATTGAGAAAAAATGAGAAGCTACAATATCAATAGTACTAGAGTACTGCTAATACTCTTTTCAAACCAATTAAAACACAAACTGAAACACACACCCATATAGAGAGAAATGCCGTTATTGAACGAAAGCAAAAACAGAATTTAACCATATGTGACATGATTCTCATTTCTCTAACCATATTAACATCTCTATTTCTTGTTTTATGCTTCAGCGATGTAAGAAAATTTAAGTCACACTGAAATTTCGTTTTTCCCTCTGGCTATTTGGAACGTGGTGGTTCACAGAATAAAAAAAAAAGAAACATGTCGTTCAAATGTTAAAACTGTTCAAAAATCTTTGTAGCACAACGTGTTGTATTTCCGATTCTATTCCATTTCAAATGTAATTTTGCCACCACACTACACTACAACACACAACACTTCTTTCTATCTCCATATTTATGTGTAAAACGGAGACAAAAAAAAAAAAAAGATTGTTCCAAAAATAATACAACATGTACTCGTACGGTTAGGGATCTTAAAGCAGAATGATAATAAAACTACTTGTTCATTGTTTTCTAAATGTAATTCGAAAGAGATGAGACAAGTTTTCTATGTCCTTTGGGACATGGCCACGGCTAATAATATGGACTTAAAGGTTTTATTAGAAGATTAGTTTATAATAAACATAAGTTTTTAAATCCAAACACTACAGCAACCATCTAAAGACACATGCTGCGAAAAGCAAAATTGAAATTGGGTGTTAGACTGACTGCAGGCGAAAAGTGCAAAGTTTTTTGTTTATTTTGGAAGCATCGTCGTGTTCGTCGTGCATATTTTGGTAGTTTATTTTTGTTAACAATTTATTTATTCCTTAAAGAGATTTAGTTTTAAAATTATTGAAAATACAAATAAATTTATGGTGAAGATTATAAAAGGAAAATTTAAGTGGCTGTAGAGATTATCAAATTTTAATGAGTAACAGTAGTTAATTTGACAACTTATTTATTAGTTAAAGGTGATTTTTGTTAAGTTGGGTTTGCTGTTTTGTTATGGATAGGCTTATACCTGATTAAGGCTTGCAGGCTGTCCAGCTTGCATACGACATTATAGACATTTAACCATAATCAAAGGACGTAATGTCATATGACTGTTGGCTTCAACAAGTATTGTACAATAGGGCCGAGCCTGCAGATGATTTTTTTTTATAAAAATGAAGGTTGTATTCGTTAATTAACTTTGATATTTAATTTCCATTCAAAACTTTGTTCCCAAAGGCTGTTTTTGGTTGGATGAATACGTGAATAAGTAGAG
This sequence comes from Thecocarcelia acutangulata, assembly GCA_914767995.1. Lineage (NCBI taxonomy): Eukaryota > Metazoa > Arthropoda > Insecta > Diptera > Tachinidae > Thecocarcelia > Thecocarcelia acutangulata. Next base: position 83,663,119 of record OU612095.1, on the reverse strand, counting down.
TTGTCACATTTGGAGTGCAGCACAGAAAATTGCAGTTGTTGGTTAGATGGACACGTAATTAAGCAAAGTGTCAAATGTGACACATTTGAATAGATTTTTTTTTTGTTGAAGCACAGGAAATTGCTGTTTTTTGTAGGATGAATACGTAAAACAGCAGAGTTGTCATATTTGGATTTATTTTTTTTTTTCGCTGCAGAAAATACTATTTGGTGACATTTATGGGAAGTTTACTGTCAGTGGTAAATGGTATAGAGACAAGCTTAGACATTTTTTTCCTTCCTCAATTAACTAACAGTAGTCTTGCCGAAAAGCATAGTCAACACTAAGAAGTCAAATGCCCTACACCGCAAATTACAATTAATTTACTCCCGGAAATTTTTAATAGAAGTATAATGTAGTCACAAATTTGTATCACTTCTAAGCCACTGTGCAACCCGTTGATCTGTTTATTATAAATGTGCACACACATACAACATAGTGTTAAAAAGATAATACAAAAACAAACAAACATGCATGATCTAATGAACACAAAATTCCAAGTAAATCAACCATCAATGTATTTCTTGTTGTTGTTGCGCTCTTATTCAGCCCAGTTACGAATAAAAATTCCGTGGGAGTTTTTTTCGCATTTCTCTTTCCTCCAACTATGAACAAAAATTTAGTATGATGTCTTTTATATTTTTCTTTTCTCCATTCACTGAAAACACTAAAAGGAGATCAACTCTTTAATTTCAACGAACAAGTTTGACAAAAATGTACTTTTTTCTTTAATTTGAATTGAGAAAATTAATTTACATGAGATATAAATTTTGTGAAGAATAAGTTCCATCAGAAATAAAATCCGTGAGAATAATTATAATTGGCCTGATTGTTTCGCAAACATGTTTGTAGGTTCGTAACAATAATATTTGTACAACTGAATCTGGAATGATCATAAGGGAGCCACTAGAAATTTCAAGGTAATAAAGAAGGTTAAATAGTAGGCAGATGTTCGGAAGAGGCGGAGTTTAGTTATAAACGTTGTGCAAGACAGTCATAAGTCAGAAAAGTAAGAAAGTCTAGTACGTTAATACACAGTAGTATTAATAGTAAATAAAGTTGATAAGTATATAAATACTGCGTTACAAACAATAAACTGTGTGATTATTTAATTTCAAATTAGAAAGTCTGCAAAGCATTTTTAAAAGTAAAAACGTAAAAATGTAATAAAATAATATAAAGAAAAAAATATAGTAAAGTGAAATAAATGGTTTAATTAATTAGGCACCAACTTCGTGTGATTTAACCCCATTGGATTATTTTCTTTGGCGTTATGTAAAGTCATTTTACCATCGTTAGTCATCGATAGGCCAGACATAATTGAGTTACATAGCTATTACGTCACAATCTACCAAGACGGTCTAGTATGATGGTGGAGCGATAGCAAAGGACAGAACTCTCTTTTAAGATCCACCAGTGTATCCATGGAGCTGGCAAGGCATACACAGGTGGCAATTTCTTTTCATATATTTATTGCCACATGCACAAGGCTCTTGATGAACAGCTTGGGGTTTCTAATCTTCACTGTATAGATTATGCCAGACAGTATGAGCAAAGTTTCGGAAGTAGAAGGCCCAACCCTCATTTCTATCCATCACTTCTGAGTCCTTATATTACAGGTATCTCTTGCAAAGCACCAGCAACTCGGAGAGTGTAATAAGCTCCCCGAAATTGACAATGCACCATCATCAGGCAATACCTATTATACCTCCAAGTGATTTTATGTATGAACCGCAGCGATAATGTTTTAGCCAAGATACAGCACAATGTCTGCAGAAAAAAAACTCCTGGGGGTTTGCTGATCTGGTTTGTCAAAATCGCTGGTGAGATTTTTGCAAAGTCCCAACATAACCTAAGTCATTCTGGCACTTCCTATAGTTTTATTTAATGCTACAAATCAGGGATACCTACTTGAATCTATACCCCAAAAAGCAGAGTGAACCTGGGTAGACACACGGTATTTGTATTTAAAATATATATTTTTCTCCGGTTATTGGCAGCCAAAGGGCCACAAAAGCTTATCTGCCTTGTATATAAATATGTGTTTTAAAACAATTCATTTTATTTTTGCTTTTAAAATAGAGTATTTAATATATTATATTTACCACAATCTGATAACTTGAAAGCATTCAATCGCATTTTCGTGAATCGCTTATTTTATTTTTTAAAACAATATGTTTGTGAAGCGCTTACAAAACTGCAATTTTTTTGTTTCCCAAGAGTCGATTATAGCCTAATAAACTGATGAAATTGTTACACACAACACGTCATACACGGGAACACTGATAATGAGTACACTTATCTTACATTTAACATAACCCGTACTGCTCTGCTTAAATTGTTTAAACTACTACTCTAAAATTTGCAAACTTTCTTAAAATTTACTATTGCTAGAAATATCTAATTATCTTTAAGAAATTTGATTTTCTTATTTTGAATGTTATCATTTTAATTAAAAAAATATTTTCTGTGTTTTCCAGGTCGACCAACATTTGTTTGTAACTTTTAAAGCTGTTGCCACAGCACCCCTCAACATTCGCACAAAAATCAATTCAAAAATGCAAGTGAATTAAATAATTTAATATAGTTTAATCAATGAAAATATATAAAAATTACTAATAGATAAATATAAGTAAATAAAAAAGCATTTAATTTTAACAAGAAACCAATTTCACATAAAAATAGTTATAAAATTAAAAAAGATAAAAATGAAATAACATGCAAAATAGTGATAGAAATCAAATTAGTTTAATAGAAATTTAACACACATACAGATAAACAAACACACACACTTTTCTACCAACAATTATTATACATTTGAAACATTAAAAGTTAATTCATTTAATTAATAGCAGAACATTTCACGAGCACACATCCAACATGAAACGTGTATTAAGAGACTATATTGACACTTTATAATAAGTTTTTAATAAAACAAATGAATATTTAATAAAAATGTTAATGGCAAATGAAAAATTTATGAAAAACTTTTGTTATCCGTGTAATAAAATGACTATAATTTATGTAAAAAATCTGCATAAATTAATACATTAAAAGTTAAAAAAACAAAAGTGAAATTACTATTTATAAAAATAATACATTTAAATGAAAAAAAAGTAGTTTAACAGACGAAAACTAAAAACATTTAATATAATTATAACAAATTATAACAAATTTAAAAGCCGCAAATATTTAATAAACAAAAACATTTCAAAATTATATGCATAAAACTAAAACAAAATTAAAAAAAAAAAAAAGAAAAATTGTAAAGCAAGAGGAAATAAGTAATCAAAAATATTAAAACAAGATGAAAAAACTTAACAAAAACATTTGAATTCCTAAAAACACTCTGGCAGCTTCAAAAATATTTAAGGTAATTTTCGTTAAAAAATTATAAGCAAACATTAACAATATCGCTTTGGTTTAATAAAATCTACAATATTTTGTTCACTTATGTATGATAATAAATTTTAAGATTCTTAGCCCCAGACTCATACCTACCATTTCAAATGTGTTATTTTAAAAACACACAATATTATGACTTTTACCATTGGGCATTTTTTAGAACAGGCACAGGAGTGATCTTCAATAATTTTTTCGCCCATTTATTCGTTTTTTTTTTTAATTTGATAAACTTTATTAAATTAATTTTCTACACTTTTCTTTTATTAGCGGGTTCATTCAAAATGTTGGGTCTTTTTTTATCTTAAACCAGTGCTCAGGGGATAGCCCCTTGGACTTGACGAAATTTATACTAACCCGCAGAGCTAGTGAAATACTATTCACCGTTTTTCACACGTCCTAAGTAAATAAAAATAATCAAACCGTCTAGCATATATTCCAGCTACGAATGACGAGCGTTTGCAAAAATGTGTAAAAAGAAATAAAAATTAATGTTTTTTATTATTATTACATATCAAAATCTGTTCATGATTTGTAAAATTGGCGATCTTGAGAATATAAATCGCGCTGAATATCTTCTCGATTGTTTCTGCATTTTCTACGCGCTCTCTTTTTACGCAGACAATTTAAACCTCTTCGTTGTTTTCGAAACAAGCTGTATAACAAAATAATTTTTTGACAAACTAGAATCAGCTTCTCTTTTGGAAAGTATTCACTATAAATAGCGCAGTGTGATTTTAACACGATATATACAGTATTGGGCAAAACCTAAGAAACGCTGCTTGATTTTAGCTTGTAGTCAAAATTATATTTAAATGAACATATTTCAATTCAATGCTTTAATGCAGTTTTATTAGTAAATGTGTCATACAAAATTACCAAAAAAAATTTTTCTAATTATCTCTCACCTAACGGTTCTTTTAATACAACAACAAAAAATACTCAAAAAATCACTGGGCAAAACCTAAGAAACTTTTAATATTTGGTATAATAACCCTTATTTTTTATTACTGCGGCGCACCGACGCAGCATAGATTTGATTAAATTATCAATTATTTTTGGATCTATGCGTATCCATTCATTCTCCAGACACGAAAATAAATCGTATCTCTAGGAAAATCGTTTCAATCCAACATTCCTTTTCAATATGGAAAATAAATTTTCGATTGGGTTCAAATCGGGCGATTGAGCCGGCCAATCAAGCACTTGAATCCCTTTCGATTGTATCCAGTCCTTCACCAACTTCGATGAGTGTTTCGGATCGTTATCATGTTGAAACACCCATCGAGTATTCATATTAGCTGTAATAAATCAAAAGTATTTATTAAGCAGTTCGTCTGAGATTGCGATTTTAAGAGTAATATGTAACCATATTAATATGGTTGGATGTAACATAGTAAGGTTAATCAAAACAATAGTATGGTTGACCAATAAAATTTTAATGACTATGTTAATAGTATGGTTGGGTGCAACCATAACATGGTTAGCTAGAAGTATGGTTGGCGACGTCATAGTATTGCTGTTTACCAGAGGCATACATATGTTTACATCTTAATAAGCTAACATTTTAATTTACACCATCACTTAAAATAGGGTTTTTTGTACAATTTCCATCTTATTTGTTTACATCAACATATGTACATCTATAGAGATATTTTGCTTTAAGTGAAACGACACACAACGCATTTTTTTGATATCAAAGAAGCAATAATACTGAGAGAATGTTATATATTAGCGACGAGATCGAAACTATCATTAAAGACGCCAATAGTAAGTTTATTATGTAAAATTAGTTATGTTGTATGTTTTTCTTTCGGCGAGGGGGAAAAATGCGTTACGCACTGACCAGAGGGCCCGTACCCTCCGCTTTGTGTCGGACTGGTCACCACAGTGCAACCTACCGACTAAAAAACCCCCTCTTCTTCCTGGGATAAAAATTTCCACCCCGGGACCGCCTTAGCATTGCTTCGGGGTGGATTCCCAATGGCTTAATCAGCCCTTCTCTTTACACTATCGTTTGTCTGGGATCCTGATTATAATCTTGCTCTGCGGCGTCCAGATCTGGCTTTTTCGTCCACAGAACTTTTTCACAGAATCGCGATACCGCTAAAAAGTTGGCCTCGCTCCCTATCACGATGTCCACGATATTCTCTACTGTTATTGAGCCAGTTACCATCTCCAGCTATCTACGAGTTTCCTCCCATCGAATACACTTAAAGAAAGTGTGTTCTACGTCGTCTAGGACTTCTTCATCTTCGTATAAACAAATGGGTGTGTTACATTTACCCATTTTGTATAAGGTAGTAGTCGTGGCCTGACAGCATTTGAGTCAGGTAATAGTTCACATTCCCATGCCGTCTATTCAACCATTTCTCGATATTGGGAATGAGACGCTCCGTCCATCTACCCCTAGTGTCAGTACTCCATCTAGACTGCCAATTTGTATGTATTTTTATGATATGTTATATATAAGATAAAAATACAATATTTGATATTGGTTAGGATCAAACATATTGTTGCTTTAAACAAAATTATTATAAATCCTATTATTAAATGCAAGCATATCTCGAAATTTATAGACGATAACAATAGCACGACAGAAGTGCTCCTATTAACATAGTTTTAATTCAACAAACTGTAATTAAACTGATACTACTCTGTATAACACACAGTGTTTTAGAATATATACTAAAGTGGTTGTGACCATATTTCAAACTGCCGTTTCTTTGCGTGTATTTACCGAAAAGTATTAAACCACATTTAAAAATTTATGCAGAGTAGAAAATTTTACGAATTTTTAATAAAAGAATATCCAGAAAAAAAGAAAAAGATTTACACAGAATTTTTGTAGAAAATTTAAATAAAATTTTAATATATTCCAATAATTTTCATCTAAAATTCAGTTGAGCGAAAAAATTCATAAAACAGCAAATAACTGCAGACACCATTGGCTACAAGAGCGTTAAGACAAAAGAAAAAGCAGTTTAATAAGATGCAGACACTTTTTTCTTGACAACAAATAATAAAAAATAAAAAAGAGTAGAGTTTGCAAGGACAAACGAAGAAGGAACAGCTCAACAAACAAGCAGAGAAACAGTTCAAAACAATTTCAACAGCAGATATAAACACTTGATAGTATTTTTAAACATTTTAGAAAGTCTAAAAATATCCTGTTTTGGATTTTTTCATCTACAGTTGTTGTCCTCCTTTTCGTTATTATTGCAGCTAGAAGATTGCAATAAAATAAGGATATAAAATGATGTTGAAAAGCACAAGAGCTTTAAAAGAACGAAGAGAACGAAAAAGTTAAAATATTAAAGGGTTAGTTTTTTTATAAATAAATATTTTACAGAAGTTTATATCACTTAATGAAATTATATAAATTAATCAAATGAGAATAAAATAAGATAAAGAAGAATGTATAATAGAATATATGTACGACGTATAAAATATTATAAAATATATAAAACCTCCTTAGAAAGCTTATGAGATCAGATAGTGTAAAATACCTTGGTGCTATATTATATCGTAATTTGTCATGGAAAAATAACCTGAATTATCTTAAAATAAAATCACTTCAGGAATAGGGATGTTGCGAAAGTTTAAAAACATTAATGCTAATATATCAATCCCTCCTTAACTGAAATCGAACTTATGTTCCAACGGTTTACGGATTTAAAGTTAATTCATCTATGCAATCCTTGCAATCATCACAAAATAAAGCTTTAAAAATAATTTTCACCTTCCGCTTCGTTATAGCACAATTGATTTATTCAAAGAATATGCAAACACTGCACTTTCAATCAGAGGACTGTATAAGCAACAAATTTTGATATCTTATCTTATTAAACGAGCAACTCTTGTTTATATAAATACATATACATATATACGGCCTCTAACTGTTTTGACGAAAATCTGTATCCAGGGGTGTTTCGGGTCGAGAAATCGATTTAAGTCGTCTCGAGTCTCCCGGTTTTGATCCATTTTTGGTTTTTGACCGCTTGTAATACTTTCATTGGTTCTAGAAAACGGCTCCAGTTCCGAGAAAACGCATTCTGTACCCATTTGTAAAACTTTTATTGGTTCTCGAGAACGGCTCTAATGGTAATAATTTTATTGGTAATAATTTTATTGGTAACCGTAGACGGCTCTAATGATTTTAGTGAATACCAGTAACTAGATGGTATTAAGGTAAAAAAAGTGATCTACTCGTAGAGTGCCCCGGGTCCAGGAAATCCTATTTCGTCCCGGTTTTTAAAAATTTGTAATACTTTTACTAGTTCTCGAAAAGGGCTCTAACGATTTTAATGAAAATCTGTATGTAGGGGTTTCGAAGGTCAAAAAAGTAATCTAGATGGTTCCCGGTCCAGGGAAACTCCATTTTGTCCCGGTTTTGCCCATATGTAATACTTTTATTGATTCTCGCAAACGTCTCTAACGTTTTTAACGAAAATCAATATCTAGCAGTTGTTAAGGTAAAAAGAGCAATCTAGAGTAATGCCGATCCAGGAAAGACCCATTTTGTCCCGATTTTTACCTATTTGTTATACTTTTATTGGTACTCGAAAACGGCTCTAACGATTTGAACGAAAATTAGTAACTATTGTGTTTTAAGGTAAAAAACCGATCTAATGACTTTGATAAAAGTCGGCATCTAGGAGTTTTAAGATTGAAAAAGCGTGTAAGTCTCGTAAACGACTAAACTGACTTTGGTTATTTTAGCGATCAAGATTTCATTACAATTTTTTTACGGGTTTTACTAACACTCGACGTTATGGCATATGAAATGTTTTCGAAAAAGGTTTCAAAGAGTCAGCATCTGAAAGTTTTTGGAAACAAAAATCTATATTCGTTAGTCGCTTTTCTAAAATTTATTTTTTAAATAATTGGTTTTTATTTGCATAAATTCTGGCCATATTAGCCCGTCAACAATATCAAATAAATTTAAAATACTATTCAATGTTATGACGTATATAGTAAAATTGCAGTAAACTTATTTCAAACTGCCTCTTCTTTGCGGACATTTCTTCTAATCGGACAAAATTACCACGACGATAAGTGCCCGGTTGTAGGAGATTTTATTGTATTTGAAACTCTTTTGGCTTAATCCTGATAATCATTTAATTCTTTTCTTTTCAGGCCTGTTTGTACCATATTCAACACTCGTCAAGCAGAAAAATATGAAGGAAAATCATAAGAACTAAAACAAAGTTACGAAAACACAAGTTTGAGGAAACAAAAGTACTTCGTACTCACTTGTAACTAAATTTTTTAAGTAAGAAACACAACTCGAATTGAAAACAAAGAGCAGAAGCAAAATATTATTACAAAAATATACTTCAATGGTTGTAAACAGTCAATGACCCTTAGAACTCTAGAGAGAAAAAACTGAGAACGGAAAACATTTACTTAAGAAAACTTTGGCAAAGTAACAAAAAAACACAAACAAACACAACATCCAAAAAAAAGAAGGAAAAATAATAAAATGACGAAAATAAAAACTATTTAAAAAATTGTTGAAAAAATATTCTTAAGCAAAGAAAACATCAAAAAAAAGAGAAACAAAAACACAGACTACGACGACTGCATAACCAAACGAAAATAGTAAAATGTTCCATAATATTAAAAAGTTTATTTTAATATACTTGTGAAAAACAGATCACAAAACAAAATTTGCATACACCGCACTTTAACAACTTGGAATGTTATTTTAACACTTTAAATGAAACCAAAAGCAAAAATGCAATATACCAACACACAAATTGCAAAATGGCAGAGAAAACTAATTAAAGCAAAATAATTAACAAACTGAAAATTAAGCTGAAATTATTCAAGCAAAACTGAAAATAATCGTTTATATTTTTTGAGGCAGACAAAGAAAGTTCCACAGATAATAATAAATATAAAACAAACACGCACAAAATTTCACACACACACACACATTTATAACAATATATTATATTAAAATCTAAAGAGTAACTGTGTGAGTGTTAATTGAGTGAGTGAGTGCGAGTGAGAATAAAGAGTAAATTGGTGTGTTGATTGTTTATCATCATCAACAAAACAACAACACGGCGCACACCAACACACAACTATCGAGCCATTGTCATCGCCAACGCTGCCCCTGTCGCCGTCGACAGCGACAGCGACATTGTCATCATAATTGTATTTAGCAGCAACATCATTGTAGCCATCATTAAATACAACAGAAGACACATTTAAATTTTAATGCACTCGGTTGTGGCAATAATGAGTTTCCTACAAAATCCAAAAGCAACAACTGCTGCTGTTGTCACTTGCTGGCTGGCTTATGGGCTCTTTGGATTATTGATAACGCTGCCAGGTGAGTTCCTCTTTGCCATCATTTGAGCAATAAATATATTATTTATTATGTCAAGTACAATATAGTAAATGGTGAAAGCTTTTAAGAATGGGAGACGAAAATAAATGTTTATTTTTAATTTAATGTCGAGAAGAGTATTTCTGCTTATTTGTCATTGTCACCACATGAAAATAATTTTTGATTTAATGTCCATATAACGAATCTGAATGGGATTTAGAGGTATTATAGACATCGTATGTAATAGTGCAGTTTCGAAACTACGGAAATGGAATAAAATTTTAATAAAACTCGTTATAACTATAGTTTTTTTTCCAATATCCAAGTTAATAATGTAGTATAAAATTTCGTAATACAAATTTTTTGCTTGAAAAATGCATTTCTTATAATAACAAAATGAATATCGTATGCCACTACTTTTTCCTATCTCTTTGGTAGCATATGGATTCTGGGCTGCCCCGGTTTTGAGGTAAAGAAGGAATGAAACCAATTGCTGATACCCTAATACTAAAACATATTCCAGTAAGGACGTTTTGCATTGATCGAAACAAATGGAAGTCAAAAAGGGCAAAGTCTGGGTCAAAGCCCATCTACTGTTTTCCAAATACGACGTTTTGCATTGATAGAAAAGTCAGAAAGGGCAAGGTCTGGGCTAAAACTTCCCCATCCACTGTTAAAGCCCATCTACATCCAAATAGGGCGTTTTTGATCGAAACAAATGAAAGTCAGAAGGAGCAAGGTCTAAGCTAAAATTTCCCCATCCACTGTTTTCCAAATAGCTTTTGGCCGGTGTTGAAACATGTGGCCGAGCATTGTCATGATGGAAGATTAAGGTCTGGTCAAATATTCTGGTAATTTTTCTTTTTTTTTTAATTTTTAAAGTTTGCATTCGTTGTTCGTGTATGTACTTTACCATAATAAAAAAAATATATATAGTTTACTGAAAAAAGGAAAGTAACAGTTAGATGATCAGTGAAATGCGTTCACAAAATAACTTTAAAGCTGTCAAGTATTTATTGGAAACCCCTTTATAAATAACAAAAAACTAGTTCAATATAATTCATAATTTTTTGTCTTAGAGTATGCAGTAAAAGAGGGATAGTTGTTTTTTATTATTTTAAATTTTGTATTATGCCTTTATTATTATTTTACATCTATATATATATAAAAAGAAGTGTACACTTTGATGTTACCACTAACTGGCCAAATGGGTAGACCGATTTCAACCAAAATTTAAAGGTACATTGGCGACGAACTGTAGATGGTTTATGTGAAGTTTCCACAAAATCGGCTCAGTGGTTCCGGAGATAGGCTATTTAGATTTTCCTATATATTCACATACAAATATCAACAAAATGCCCACCATTTTCCATATTATAATTTTTTATTGTCACTTAAAAAGATACCACACCATGTATTGTAATGTCTTATTCATACAACGACTTTTGGACTCCTGAGCTGAATCTTTTCAGGTGTTGTTTCGATCGTCATTTTATTTCTACGCTGGCGATCAAAGATAACGCCATTAGCTGCTCAATTAAAATTAAAAACAGATCGCATACTCAACGATTACCCCAAAACCAATTGCAATATGATGCACGATGTCAATCTACATCTGCGGATACAAGTCCATCGTGGCGATTAACACGACTTGTACAAGACATTGAATACGCTGCTTTTTATTATGAGAGCGAAATCGATTGTAGACATGGATGTGTCAGAATATGTCCACATTTCCAGATGCAACCCTGCCCTGCGTTGTGCTAATGTAAAATGTAAATAAATCCACTCCATTCATTGGTTTTTGGAACGTCACCAAGTTCTAAACATTTTTGGTTCATATTCAACAATGCAATTTGACGTTTCAAATGACTTCCTTCGGTGTGATAACAATGATGGGAGATAAATATAAGCCGACGAACATTTTTATGTAACTTTTATAGGCCATAAACCATGTTCCTATGTTTCACAATTGTCTGGGGGATACTTGCGAATTTTTCTTACGAAAGAAAAATTTAAGTACCACGTAAAATGTATTTTCTGTGAACGCGAGCCCATAATGTACAAGACGAACAATGGATATGCATTCATTTCATATACGCGGCGTTCTATGTACAGAAGCTAGCAAAAAAGTAGGTTCAGGTTATTATTATTCATATCGGACTGATAGCTTGTGAAAATAAGGACAATCACATCCTGAAATATCTTCATCTATTCCACCAATACGCTATCTATATTCAATTACCAGTCCCTTTCTGCCATTTTATCGAATCGAAATCTGAGCTCATCAGCAGTCGTCGATCTGAATTTTCGGATTCAAAGTTAAACTGCTCGCGAATAGAAGATGTAGAATTTGGTGGCTCTCTTTACTTCCCAAGATAATGTCGTCAACTCTACAGCCCAGTTTTTCAACTCGTTAGAATTAGTTAAAGTCAGATCGACAACCATAATATTTTGAAGTATAAACCAATCATGTCTTTGTAATGTCATTTGGCTTCCGGTGAAAAAATTTATGACTTTTTAAAAAAAGAGTATTTAAAGGAAAGTATAGTTTTGATATCATGAGTCCTAATGTTTGCGAAAGACATAACATCCCGTTTTAAGCACATGCAGTTGTCAATACGGCTTGCACTGGTAATAAAAATTTGGAAATTTTAAGTCATTCATATCATGTAAATAAAATTTGAAAACAAAACAACGTTTGCCTGGTCAGCTAGTTTTTATATAATATATTATTCGTTTAATTAAGTTAATTAAAAAACAAATCGTTAAAGACCTCAGTAAGCAAGTAAGCAAGCAAACAGCAACTGAGCTACTTTTATTTGAAGAACTAAATTTTAAGAAAACTAGCTTTTTAATTCTACCATTTATGTCCACTGTATTTTGCAATATAAAACTTTTCTTATTCAGGCTAAAGACTTGCTATGTTTCTTTCATTTCGAGACGTTTTCGAATTTTATTGTTTCCTTTAGGATTGTGTGACTGTAATATTGTAATGAACTGTTGAGCTGCTATTTGTACTGTATTGTCTTAAAAAGCTCACATGACATTTAAACTCCTCACCCAAAAGTGTCAAGAGGTGCAGTGATTTGTCATAATGATTTTAACATGAAATTCAGTGTTGGGCGACAACTTGATATTATCACACTCACACAAAATAAAACTTAATTGTGTATAAGAGAGCGTGTGAGTGTGGGTATGCGGGTGTATTTCTGCAGAAAAAGGTTAAAAGAATTTTTATTTTACCTGCGTCTTATGACCATTTATTTTTTTTTTTGCAACTTTTTCCATCTCGGGACTATTTTGTGTGACAAGCATTTATGTACATTCATACTCTTATGTTACAGATTAACTATCGAGATTTAGAATTAGATAAGGCGTAAGGGACACATACATATGTATATTTATAACAAATCTAAAGTAATTTACCATTAATCAAGAGGAGACGTGACAAGTTTTACTACAATATATATACATCTGTTAATATAAGTATATACTAATGTAAGTATCGGGTGATTTATTGTGAGGTTTGATTTTCAATTGGTTTTTGTTCTTGATATTAAGCATAACTCACCCTGCTTTGTCATTTTTGTTCAGTATCGTTTGGTAAGTCTCCAAGTTGCTTAGCTGTATTACGAAAACGATGTGTTGTGACAAATGTTTTGCGTGCGTTCGAGACACTTAAGGTACGCCTAATACACCTACTGAAACCAGCATTGTCAATACCATTCACAAATTTGCCTACCAGTTTACTACTACGTAAGTGGATGATATGCGATCGTTTAGTCCACACCCAGTACGTAGTAAAGAGAATATAGTAGCTGCAGGGGAGACTTTTCGAGAAGACCGCATCGAATCGGTTCCCGTCATTCTCAGTATGCTAACGGACTGGTTTCTGTATTCAACAACACGGCGCTTCGAGGCTATATAGTGTTGTTCAAAAACTAATTCGTTGAGCACTTAATTTCATGTATTGTTGTGCTACATTGGCCAGTTAGATCATGAGATATATTACCTTTGGACTATTTGCTCTTTTTTTTGCGTAAGCAGGGGAAGTTGTCCCACGCTTGTTATAGCAAATAAAACTCTAGGAAGCCGCATGACTTATGTTGCGTTGGCTTCCGGAACCCTTACCAAGGGTTTAAATTGGCAGAACGGGGATCAGCATTGCCCCCGGGTGGTTGTGCTTGAAGTTCAAGCCGGGCTGTTCACGGTTTAGGTGCCTACCTTGTCTGAAACCTTCTGGCTGTGGTTGAAACCTGAAACGCAGGAACGGGATGTTAGTATCCTTGATAATTGTTTAATGTGTAGCTTTTTTTGGGATCTGTTGCCTATACAACAGATACCTGTACTGTAAGAAACTAGTGGAGATGGCTAACGGGTAAGTTGGTTTAAGGGCTGATGCTGCTAGTGGTCTTCGGCCTACCAACTCATTAAGCTTTGTCTTCCATTGATTGCTGGGAAATTGCATACAGGAGGGATTAGGAGGCCAGAACTCCTTAACAAGAAAATGTTCATACGGCTACAAACATATGACAAAAACTGCTACCTGTGTGAGCCTGGTAAGCCACTCGGGGACGCTGTTGAATCGTGAATTATTTACTCCGTAGAACTCGTGCATCATCAGATAGGACCGTAAGGCCAGTGCTTATGTAAATCATTTTCACAACTGACGCTTTGGAAGCCTACATTACTCCTGCCATTCGCAATGTATAAGTCGCTTTGAAAACCCTTCCAATAAACTTCAATTCAACGCCACTAGATTATTCTCTGTAGAGATATGTGAAGTAGTCCACGATGATAAGCAGGAAATGATTACCCACCTGGAGGACAAAATTTGCCGGCTTATTGCCGATATATGGACAAAAATATTGGAAAAAGTCATTGAGAATTGGATCTCCAGATAAGGCTACATTCGATAAGTTCGAGACAGCCGTGAATTAATCTCAAATATTATGTAATGACACAAGACTATTTTCTAAGTAAATTCGCACGGCCATGCTAGTAAGCTTGAAACGACTGACTGCTTAAAAGACAACAATGACTTCATTACTGTCCATATACGGCCACAAATCTTGGAAAATGGCATCTAAAATTGGACCTCCAAATTACACTATGTCCAAGCCATTTATAGCGTTCATATGCCAGAAGTTATTTTTGAATGATCATGCCAGAAATACTCTTTATAATTACCCTTTATAATTACCAAACAATTGTGAAATTGATTTAGGCCAATATGACCTAATTTGATGAAAGACCAACTGCACGGGCGAATTATTCACAATTAACCAGCGCGCTTGTGTGGCTTGCTAGGCTCACACAGGCCTGAGTTTTTCACTATACGATTGTTGCGCTATAGACGAACACTTTGCTTAATAATTCGGGCCTTCTAATCCCTTCTGTATGCAATTTCCTAAGAGCCAATGGGATACAAGGTTCAAGGAGTTGGTAGACCAAATCCGATTATGAGTATCAGTCCTTCACCAACTCACCCGCCTAACCCTCACTACTGGCTCCTTACAGTACAGTTATCTATGGCAAGAAAACAGCACCTCGGATAGTAGTTAGTCACCCGAAAACCAGCATGCACCAAAGTCATCAGGTAAACTAATTTCCCTTTCTGCTATTTTAGATTTAAGCCACAGCCAGAATGTTTCAGTCAAGGCAGGCACCTCAACCACACTCATCATCGTGAGATCTGCAAGGTGGAATGTCCCAAGGGCTGTTCTCGAAATTTTAACTCTTAGTACGGGTTTTAGAAGTCCAACACAACATAAGCCATGCGGTTTCCTAGAATTTTGTTTGCTACAACATACGAAGGCTTCCTGTCCCTCTATGCCCCAGAAAACAGCGTACCCTGGTTAGGTCTACGCCAAGGCAAAACTTGTACCCCGAGGGGATAATTATCAAAAAGCAATTTCCATACATTTTCCTTTAACCGATAATAAATACTTTTAATGTGTTTTATTTTTTTTATTGGCTTTGTCATTGTTCAGAAGAAGCAGTGAATGGCTAGTACAGCAGCACGTAACGCAACATTAATAAGTTCCTGGCTTCCTTCCTTCCTTCCCATCCCCGCACATTCATCACCTCCATTCACACTATACTCCCCAAAACGCCGATTCTTCTCTTCTTCACTTGACTATCCGACTTTTCAGGCAATCACAAAGGGAACGCCTCAGGACTCAAGTGAGCTGGAAAACCTAGGCTAGTTCGGGGACTCCAGCGGCTTGCCTACCTTACCTAACCTTGTGTTTTATTTTAGATATATTCTATATGAATTACACGGTACATAAATGTACACATATTAGAGTTGAATTATACAATTATATACCGTCAAGGAGCTTTTCTGGCTTATTTGAATTATTACCTCTTGTATAAAGAACTTAGTAATAATTGTAATCTTGTAAAAAACTACGTAAACCATTCGTTTTGTGTATCGAGTTTCGCTGCAATTACTTACAAAGGTAACGTATTAAACATTTAAAAAAAAATGCAGAACTAGTACGAGAATTTAAAAATGTAATAATTTATTTTTAAATAACTTACAACATTTTTCTTTCCCATAAAAAACTAAGAAATGGCTTCGCTTTTGTTTTTGTCTCGCTGCCCAATTTACAAAGCATAAGTTTTTGCCAGCGTACAAACAGCTTTTCGGTCTTAATGGTGTTTGGGCAAAATTAACAAATTGACAGGTTGCTATGATCTATGAGTAAAATCCCAAAATCACAACATTCAGCCATAAATTGATTTCATCAACAGTTGGAAAATGTGACAGCAAAACAATGACAATTACAAAATGCCAGCCATTTACATAGTAATATGCTGACGGGTGAATGCGTGTGGGTTCATTTAAAGCGCCATCCATCTAAGGCTTTTAATTTTCCTTCTACTCCTCCTCCATCTTCTGTCCGTGCTTAAATTCAGGCATGCAACATTGTATTCATTAAAACGAAACACATATGTACATAAAATGCTAAAGGCTTTGTAATAAGTCATGTCTGTTGTAAATTTAACTTACGATTACAAAATTGCAGATGTTGTTTGAAATTTGATATAGATTTTACTCATACTCATGCTGATGTATAAGATGTTGACTGTTTCAGTAAAATATGTTCGATTTAGGGTAAGAAGATTGTTTGGCATAAATTGAATGAAAACATTTGCATAAATTTTGCTTTATTTCAATGTTGGCATATTTAATGGCATGAATTTGGGCGATAAAAATTTAATTACCGTATTTATATATATCTGCCAGAAAACAAAGTAGTTGGTATCTTAAAGTCAAGTTGCTATTTCAGTTCACAAAAAAAAAAAAAAATAAAATAAAATATTTTTGATGTAATTCTGTATTCCATTTATACTTTATTATATAAAATATCTAATTTTTCTTTATCCTGATTTTTCGACCTTTTTCTTAAATTAAGATGTAATGATCTTCAAGCTTGTAGAAATATTGAATTAAATAAACAATTTTTTACAAAATTTTTATAAAAAAGACTTCAAACTTGAAGACCATTACATCTTAATTTAAGAAAAAGGTCGAAAAATTAGAATAAAGAAATTTTATACAAAGAGCACAAGAGAATGTCGTATCAACATTTCAAGAGGGATGAGAGACTGAGAGGGCTGATAAATAGGTTCAAAATCGTTAAGAGTAAGATTATTAAGTGCAAGGCAACTATAACTCTTCTAATACGTTGCCGCAATTCAGGTATAGTATTTATGTATGTATGTTAATATTATTTTCATTTCCTTTCAAGTAACTTATAAACAAAATATCAAAAAAAATTTTCCTGAAGAAGTCTTCCGAAGGAAGACGAAATATTGAATTAAATAAACAATTTTTTAAAAAATTTTTATAAAAAAGACCTCAAGCTTGAAGATCATTACATCTTATAATAATGGGTGATTTTAAAAGAACTATCGGAAATTTCAAAAAAAAAAAAACACATAAAATTCAGAAAAATGCATGAAATATTTATTTGGATCGATAGTTGGGTCGATATAATTTAATGTTTGAAGATTATTTCATGCAAATGTTGGCCGCGGCTGCGCCTCAAATGGTCCATCCGCTTAGTCCAATTTTGGCATACTCTTTCCAACATTTCGGCCGGTATCTCACGAATAATAATGACAATGTTGGCTTCCAGTGCGTCAATCGAAGCGGGCTTGTCGCTATAGACATTAGCCTTAACATAGCCCCACAAAAAATAGTCTAGAGGCGTTAAATCGCACGATCTGGGCGGCCAATTGACTGGTCCCAAGCGTGAATTAAACTGTTCACCGAACTCGCCTCTCAATTGGTCCATTGTTTCGCGCGCTGTGTGGCATGTGGCACCGTCTTGTTGAAACCACATATCATGCAAGTCAAGCTCTTCCATTTTGGGCAAAAAAAGTTTGTTATCATCGCACGGTAGCGCTCACCGTTCACAGTAACGTTGTGATTCGCATCATCTTTGAAGAAATACGGCCCAATGATGCCGCCAGCCCATAGTCCGCACCAAACGGTTGTTTTTTGTGGATGCATTGGTAGCTCTTGCTTCTGGCTGCTCTTCACTCCAAATACGGCAGTTTTGCTTGTTCACGTATCCATTCAACCAGAAATGAGCCTCGTCGCTGAACACAATTCTTCGATAAAAAAGTGGATCTTCATCTAACTTTTCAAGAGCCCATTCACCAAAAATTTGGCGTTGTGGTAGGTCGTTTGGCTTCAATTCTTGGCACCAGCTGTATCTTATAAGGCTTCACACCCAAATCCTTCCGCAAAATTTTCCACGTAGTGGAGTAACAGAGGCCCAATTGCTGCGAACGGCGCCGAATCGATAATTCACGGTCATCACCAACACTGGCCGATACGGCTGCGATATTTTCTTCAGTTCGCACTCTACGTAAGCGCGTTGGTGGTTTAATGTCCAACAATGTAAATTTGGTGCGAAATTTTTTTACAATAGCCCGAATAGAAGCCTCAGTAGGTCGATTAAACTGACCATAAAATGGAAGAAGCGCGCGATGAACTTTCTTAACAGAGCACGCATTTTGGTAATAAAATTCAATAATTTGCAAGCGTTGTTCGTTTGTAAGACGATTCATTATTAAATTATAGACCAAACTGAAGATGTTTGACAGTGACACAAGATACAAAACGTGCAAGAGCTGTCAAAACTAGTGTTGCCAAAAAGATAATAGCAAAAAAATCACTCGTTATATCTAATGTAGAATTCGGCAAAGTCTTTCATATAACTTTCTTCAACATTAGGCACATCTGAAGCATGTTATAATGTTTAACAGAATTATAAAAAAAAACTTTCAATATAAAGCAGAGTGCCTTCCGAACGTATACAGTTTGTATGGACCACAGAAAATGTTGTCTTGTTGATTTCCTTTTGTGGCCTTAAAAGCAATTTGTTTGCGTGAATAGTTCTATATTATTCTATGTTTGTCTTAGGAGTATTACAAATTTTAATCAATGAAATGGCTTCATGGGATATAAAATTTATGGCATTAATGTTTAAGTATGAAATTTGGAATAAAGAATTTTGCAGCATATTCAGCCATGCTGCAGCACTTTTCAAATGATGATTTCCAAGTGTTTAATTACACTGGCCAATAAATTCTAAGCCATGTGTAAAAATATGTTAACATAGTGAGAGAGCAATTTGCTTCTTCAACGGCTCCAGCAGATATACTGCCATATTGTATAAAGAAATCTGCCTAAAATCCAGAGGTTGGCTTCACTTTGAATATATTTGGAAAGCCTGATGGTACTTCTCCGACTATTCCTTATGGAAATCAATGAATAAGGTCTGAAAAGCCACCTTTGCGAATTTTGACTGGGTTGTGTGTTGATTATTTGAGAATCGTTTTTACTTCAAATGATTCAGCGTATAATACAGCAGAATTACCACCATATGTCATTAAACCGCCTGTGTCTTTGAGACTTAATTACACTGGCCAACAAATTAGGCAAAAAAGCCTACATTCGTTATAAATTTGTACAGTTTAAGCATGTCAGTGAGATCGTGTATTACTAATCCGAGCTAATTTTGCTTTGTGTGTGGTGAGTATTTGAATGGGAAAACAGGATATGCAATATCCTAAATCACTAAAATATGCATTTCTACATTATTATGGTTTTGCTGTCAGAAACTTGGACAAGCCGTGGACACCGACATTGTTTTGCAATCGCTGCAGAACTTTTTTATACAAGTGGTCAAATGGCGAGAAAATCTATTTAGATTTTTCAATTCCAGTACTTTGGAGAGAGTCAAGTAACCACCAAACTGATTGTTATTGCTAGTTAACGAAAGGCACTCGATTCAATATGGAAAATCGAAAAAGTATTACCTAACCTAACAGTTTCTAAACCAAAATGTCACTCAAAATACAATTTTCTTCATTTGCATTTAGATTTTTTCCCACAAAGCCTAGGTGCTGTTAGCGACGAACAAGGGGAGCGCGCCCATCAAGATTTAATGAAAATTGAAAGAAACTATCAAGGATCTTGGGATAAAAATATGCTGGGAGACTATTGCCAGACTTTAATACGTGAAACTGATCCAACGAAATACAAACGACAATCGTATAACGCTATTCACTTTTGAAAGCTCATTGATTTTTTTTTAAATAAATAAAATAATAGTTATAATTTTAAAATTATAATTTTTAATGGAAAAAATCCAATAAACGCTTTTTTATATCCCGAAAACCTGACTTGATAGAGAAAACTATTCGAGAAAAACCATTCGAATTCAGCGCACCAAATGACACTAGGAACAGTATTTGGTTGCTCCAGTCAAAAACCTTGTTGGGTAGTATTATCAATAACACAAAATAAAGTAGCTTAATCGAAATTATTCTTTCATTAAAAGTTCCTTTAAGTAAGTCGATTATAGGTTGATATGAAAATATTTTGCAGATGGCATACCACTCCTTTATTGCAACATAATCATAACTATATAAAGCTTTTTCCGAGAAAAACATACTTCAAATTTTAGTTTTCATACAAGACTTAAGCTAAGTCTAGACGATATGTTGAATCAGCATAAAGTAGTTTAATCGAAATTATGATATGTTGAATCAGCATGTTTACACTCATATGTTACGATTTAACAACAAATGCCTTTATTAACACATTAAAAAGTACAATCGTCCACACGATATGTTGAAAATTTAGTTTTTTTAAATTCAACATTTGCCAGCAAATGATGTTTCAATATATGAACTAGCATACAATTTTCATGTCTACATGATATGTTGAATTTCGTATGATGCTCTCTATGTTTACTGAACATATGTTTCAAAATATTCTTTTTTTTTTAATTTTATTTATTTATTTTCATATTTTTTATACATTGGTTATAATTGTGATGCACAAGAATTGAAAGTTAATTTCTGTTATCTTAATTATTTATTATAGAGAATAAAATTCAATTGTTTAAATTAATTATTTGTAGACATTGCTATTATCCCACTGAGTTTACTGATATTAAAACACTGGACTAGTTTAAGGTCGTATATTTTATCCATTCTATACGGGAAGAGTCACTTTCTTTAATCATGGATAATTTTCTGTTGGGTCAAGCTTTATTCTTTTTTAAATTATAGTATTTAGGCACAGGCATGACAGTTGCACTTTTTACACCATTTTCGAACATTAAGAGATAATGGCAGATGTCTCAGTAAACTCAAATCATTAATTAAACTGTCGGAAATTTTGAATAGGGGTCATTTATTAGAAAAAACCAGGCATTTTATCTTTCCTATTGTAACTTGTAGGTACTCATACATACATACTTTTTGACTATTAGAAAAACTAAATCCAAAACTAAGATTTTAGTTTTCCGTTTAAACTAGTACCTCAACAGTAAGAACTTAAGCTCGAACAGGGCTTTGTTATTAAAATCGCCATCTATTATATATTTTCCTTATCCAACAAGCTTATGAATGAATATCAGACAAAAGCTGCTGCTTTTTAATCCTAGCAGAAACAAAAGCTCCTCCCAGTTCCTATATCAGTGTTGGTCTAGATGTAATGAGCTGTAAATTAACAAATCTATTTGCAAACACTACAATTCGGATAACAATTTTCATACCTACATGATATATAAAATTTGCTGAAAAACTTCTGTTTGCTTTTCAACAAACAACATATCAGTTAACAATCGTAGAAATTTTGTTAAAAAATAAAAATATGGTGTCTACACGATATGCTAAAATTGTGAACATACATTTGTTAAAATCAGTAACAAATGTTTATCAAATATATTTAAACATACGTATGTTGCAAAAATTTGCTGTCTATACGATTTGTTGGCACTAATAGTAAATTTTTCAACATAGTTGTGTTGATTCAACATATCGTCTAGACTTAGCTTTAGAATTTTTTTAGAAAATATTTCGTAAAGAAAACACTTTAAAAGTAATTAAAATATTTGTTGGCGCAATATAAAAGGTAGTATTATTAATATTTCTGCATTGTTAACTCGAAAAGCAATTTTGTGAGATATGACTATGTTGCAATAAAGGACCGATGTTATTCTTAAACTATATGTTTGTTGCTGATGTTATACTTTTATTTGATGTGCCATTAATTTGCCCCAGCATTGTTTTGTACATTCTGGTTGAACATTGTTATAAATGTAAACAAGTACAGTATTAATAACAGTAACCATAATAATGTCATAGTCAACCATGTTATTATTGACATTAACCATACTAATATTATAAAATAAAGTAAGACATTAATTTACTGAAATTTTGTTGATTTTTAAATTAAACTTTTGGTTTGTAAATTTCTACAACGGGTTGTACTTCAAGTTTTTTCCTTACTTAAGTTTTTTCTTAAGAAGGATTTTTTACAATACAAATTAGCTGTGATCAATAACTTTTGATTGAAGCAAACTATCAATCAAATCTTTAGCTGGGGGACAACTGGCTCTTTCGTAGTCGCTACACTACTCATCAGCACCCACTGGGATTTGAGCTGGGGTCAAGACGTATCCATGATCTGCTGCTTTAACCACTCAGCCACCCAGCATTTAATTATTTTCTATCTATATTCATCCCATATTTAATCACATATGTATGTTTATAACTAAAAAGAATAACCGCTAATTCTGAGACAGCAAACGCTGTACAAACAATGTGGCCAATTAACAAAAAAAAAAAAATACATGTGTTGCCAATGAGTCTAACATACATATGTTTAAATTAAAAAGCTATATATTTTAAATATTATTATTCCATCTAAGCATATAACAGATACTGTAACATTTTTGCTATAATATATTTAAAAATATTCAAACTATGTTAAAAACGATAATACGCTTTTTGCGGCAACAAAGTATTGCTAATGTTGGCATAACAATATGAAAAATGTATTTTCTCTGCGTGTAGGTATATTTGAGCCTCTTTAGAATAACTTTTCAAGTTTTTAAATTTCGAAAGAAGTGCTGGAAATAGAAATTGAAAATACTAAAAAGATATAACATTTACCACTAACTAACGTTAAGAAAACATCAGAACTCCTAACGGCAAAGTTAGTGATTTATTATGCGTAAAATCAAAAACAATCTTAAAAGTCATTTCTTTTGCATGCGTCGGATCCAAAAAGGAAGAAAAAAGCTATCTGCGAAAGGGCCAATATTATTATACTCGCACTTAAAAGCAAAGATTATTGCAAGACTTTTTACCCCTTGCTGGCTTTCAGGATTAGTTGATATACTGGGAGAAAATATAGCACCCAGAAAATTTTATAAGTTTGTACCCGTATAATATAATTTAAAATAGGATAAAAAAAATGCTTAATAATTTTTTATGATTTTTTCTTCTTTGCAAAGTTTAATAATATATTTATGGAACAAATACAATAATTTCTATGATTTTTTTTTTTCAGTGTAAGAAAATTAAACGTTTTATTTATTTCTGTTAAGTGTTTAAAATTCTTGGGGTGCTGAATTTTAAAATATACTTATAGGTACATAAAATTCAAATTTAAGGTTTTTTCATTTATTACATTTTTTATTAAGCTTGAAACTGATTTTTATTTATATTTCTTTTCCACAGTTGTATATAAATAATAGCCAAATTTGCATAAAAATCAAATTTTTCTATGCAAAAAATTTAACAACACTTTGCTTGTTTAAGCACGTTTCAATTCTCGTCCGCTTCTCACTCTCCAACAGTCATACAGCATCTGATGTTGACCAATATACCAACAACATATGGAAATCGTTACTCTGTTAAGATGTGATGGATCTTTTCATGTCATTTCTTTTTTAAAATAATTTTAAGCATCTTCCCACCAGAAATAATAATAATAAACTTAATGCCCGGTAGATTTCTGCATCATTGAGCTCATGAAAGTTGTTTGTGACTAATAGGCTTTTTCCACTGAATAACATCTAACATCTACCATCAGCTTTTAAAGATGATAACATCTTCCCATAAGAAATACATTGTTATAAAACTCAAAATTTTTCAACATCTTTATAAAATGTTCCTATCTCTTTTTATTCCATTCAACATCTTTCGATTATTTCAGTGTAATCACTAGAAAAGTGGCAAAAATGTCGATTATTCTTGTGGCATCACTGAAAAGACGTCGTTTATTTTGAAGAAATTTAAAAAAAAAAATCATAATTTATTTATCATGTGTCAATTGTTTGCATGTGTGTTCTTTCTTAATTTTTTTCTGTAATAACTTTTTCTGTGTTTTTGTTAAATTTTGTTTATTTATAGACATACATATGTACATAAATTTTATAATTCTCTTTTTGTTTTTAAAATTAAGTTATTTCCAAAAAATTTTACGTGCTTTTTTTAAATTGTAGATGTTAGATATGAGCAATGTAAACAGTGTTTCACATTTTCAACATCTTTGATGCGTTTCATGAAGATGTTGATCAGTGTAAAAAGCCTATAATAGAAGGCTTTAATAAACCAATTGCAAATAAAGTTACAATTCTATGGGGGTTTCAAAACTTTCTAGCACTATGGCTTAGAAAATATTGACTGCAGGTTTGTTTACATGGTTATACACAGTATTTCCTCACTTTTTTAGTACGAAAATAGTACTAAAAGTTCTTCGTACTACAAAAAAAAAAAAAAAAAAAAAAACAGAATTCTATAGTAAGCAATATTGTCATATTGACTAAAAATCTTTGATTTTCTGTAAAAAACTTGTTTGTATAGTAGTGATTTAAAAAAAATATATCAAATAAAACAAATTATTACTGAAAAAATATTAGATGTACAACTTTGTTTTGCAATAAAAGCCTATAGAGGTAAGTGGTAGCCGAAATAAATAGATCGTAAATGCTATGGCAAAAGCTTGAGTATTTCGTATTAAATTCCTCTATGTAAACGCTACCCCCTACCCTTTCTCCCCTTTTGCTCCGTATAGAATCTGGATACATAGAAGTATCCAGATTCTAAGAGAGATTCCTTGATTTGGCAGCCAAAGCTCCTTGTGAGGAATGGTTTTGGGATGCAGTAGGGGAATTTAACACTAAAATATCCTTCAGACTAGTAGACGGATGCGGCTATAAATAAAGCGGCCAGATGGCTGACGTACCATAAGATATTCGGAAGGGATACCACGATAGTAACGGACAGCAAAGCCGCCATCAACTCCCTGATTGGAATATACACTAGTTCTAGTCTTGTCCAGGAATGCCGGATATATCCCTATAACCTTTTATTTTTCCTCTATCGTAACCTAATTTTTTCAGACAATCATAAAAGGAACGACCTTCTGGACCCAAGTGTGCTGGAGTATCTGGAGAATCCAGCGGCCTGCCTGCCTAACCTAACCTTGAGTATTTGCAAACGTAACGCCACCGAAATATTAGCGGACTCGATATAGATATCTAGTAACGTTCGATAAACCTTAGCTCATGGGGCTATCCCGGCCATAGTTACACGTCGACGGCTAAACAGAATATTCGTGGTTCCCTGATCATCCTCAGCAGTTGGTGTGATCAGCCCAGCATAGAGTATTATGAGTTGCTAAAACCAACTGCAATAGTGACAAGCGATCATTATGGAATAAAATTAATGTTTGAGGCGAGCATTGGATGTTTTGTCTTCCAACGCAACGCAATGAGAGACACGATAAAGTGATTTTAGAGGACGAAAACGCTCAACCTCGTTTTGCGAAAGTGGTCAAGACGTATTTGGAAACGTTGAAATGATAAGTCCTATCCAGACGTTGCTCCATTTCACTATCACTTGTTTCCATCAGTGGCACACGGCCTGGTTGACCAGCACTACCAGTCTTATGAAGAGATAAAAAATTGGATCGAATTGTCTATGGCTTTGAAAGATCATCAGTTTTTTTAACACGGAATTCGTCCGATGCCAGAAAGATGAAATAAAGTACTGGCCAGCAATGGATAATATTTGAGTCATATATGTTTCAACCTGGAATTTCGGAAAATTTTTTTGCCGATACAAAAAAAGTTTTTTTTTTCATTATAAGCATCAGTTTTTCTAAACTTTCATAAAATATCCATTATTATTATTTATAGTTATGTATTACTACATATTGTTCTTTAGGTATATACATATGTTGAGTATAAAAAAAGTCTTTGATATCATATTTTGTTGTTGTTATAACCTATAGTTGCTTTGTTCAATTAGCATGTTTACAAAATATTTGTTTTAGTATGAATTCGCTTACTAGTATTAAAGTAATTCAGTGAGTGCCATTATTGAAAATGATAAGGTCCTTTTCTTTGTTAACTCTACAGGGTGGCCCAGAAAGACCGAAGTGGTGTGAATTGCTTATAACTTTTTATTTAAGAGATATTTTTTTAATTTTTTTTTTTTTAAATACATTAAATTTATGGGGAATATTTTTGGATTAGTTATTAAAAATGATATCCCGCAAGTGGTGGCCATATTCTGCTTCGCACAAATGTGCTCTTTCCAACACATTTTCCATGACCTTTCGCAAAACTTCCGGTGGTATGTTGTTAATTTCTTCTCGAATATTGGTTTTTAACTCCTCAATAGTCCTAGGCTTATTAACATAAACTTTTCCTTTTAAATAGCCCCAAAGAAAACAGTCTGGAGCGGTTAAATCCGGGGAACGCGGAGGCCAATTAAAATTGCTGTTACGAGAAATTATTCTTTCACCAAAGATGTCGCGTTGTTGCTGGTAATCTGTTGGTTTCAATTCTTGGACAAGTTGAATTTTGTATGGAAACAATCCTATGGTGTGCAAAATTCGCTGCAGCGACGTCCTTGAGAGGCCCAGTTGTGACGAACGTCTCCTGGTTGATGTTTCTGGATCCTCCCGAATACTCTCCTGTACCACTTGAATATTGTCAGCCGTGTGGACAGTTCGGTGTCTGCCGGGACCAGGAAGGTTCCTTACTGCTCCTTGTTCTCGAAAATTTGCAACCAGACGGTTTATTGTTGACTGAGAGGGTGCAACCCGCACATTAAATTGACGACGGTATGCACGCTGAGTCAACACAATGGACCGTTGATTTGAAAAGTAAATTTCAACAATTTGGGTACGTTGTTCAATTGTGTATTGCTCCATTATAAATTATCCAAGTCTTCTTTACAAAATACTGAAAAGAAAAGAAAAAAAAAAATATAATAAAACAGTTATAAGGAATTCATACCACTTCGGTCTTTCTGGGCCACCCTGTATTTAATGTGTTGTTGTTGCCCAGAATTTTAATAATTTAAATTAAACTTTCATTCCCCTGCAATTAAAATTTCTTTTGTAAATTAGTTAAATTTTCTTGGTAACTAACTTTTCCTAACTGCTGGGCTTAAAGACAAATTGTTATATATTTTACATAATGTTTGGTACACTGGGAAGAAAATAGTGGCAGGATTATTTTTTAAGAATATTTTAAAATTTTATATAGGACTTAAAATAAATGTGAGTATATTTTCGACTTTTTTCTCTGTTTTGAAAATATTTATTGCTTTTATATATAAAAAAAACTCTTAACATTTTATGCTTTCTTTTAGTGTACGAAAGTAAAATATTTTATTTATTTCTGTTAAGTGTTAAAACCTCTTTTGAACAACTGTTTCTATATCTCAGCTGTATATTTGAATGTTTATTTTTTTAATATGTGTTAAAGAAACGATTTTTCAAAGAAATTTCTTCTCTTTCTTTATTTAATATTACGAAGAAATGTTTTTCTATTATTGTCTTTTATATTTCAATAAATCTGAAAGTCATACAAATTGCTTGAATAAAACCAAGACAAATAAAAAAATAAAATAAATTTATTTTAAGGAGTACATTTATATGATAACTTAAAGTTATGTCTGCAAGGTATTTGGCGCAGAAAAATTTTGACAAAGCAAAACCTGGTTTGCTTGTCTGTTTCTTTTTTTCGATAAATTGATACCTGATAGCAGTTGTTAACTAATGAGAAGTTATTTATTTATTTAACTATATAGTTGCAGAGTAATTTACAAAGTATAGGATGCACAGTTTGGGCGAAATAATGACGACATTAAGCCCACGTTGGTATTAGCAGTAATTTACAGCGGCGCTACGTGACTTATGCCTTCACATAAGAAGTTGCCATGTGGTTAACAAAGAAATGCCTGAAAAAGACTGTAAACTAATACCGTTAATTGAGGCAAACAGTTAGCCAGTGAGGGCGAGACGAAAAACTCTCGAAGGTCAAACAATACCAACAAGCCTGACCGCGCTTAAGAAATAATTACGATTACGCGAAAGCTGCTCTTCAGCCCAGAGCTGCTTTACAAGAAGTAATTTTGTTATAGTTATGGAAACAGTGTAACGACACTTTCTCTTGTATGCTGGGATAGCACAGCGTGATCCAGGTTCGTTTCAATAAAGATTAAAGAAACAAAGAAGAAAAAATTTGTCTTCAATGTTGGCTCTTTATTTAAATAAAATAATAAAAGAAAATCTTTCTTCTGTTTTTATGTGTTTGGTCACGTGCAGCTGTGGCACCACCTACGGCAGACGGTGGAGCGGGGTCGCGGACCTTTGTGGAGGAATTGAAAACTCCTGCACGGAGTGGAAGTAATAACCCCTCTGGCGGATGGTGAAGGTATTAATAAGACCTTCACACACACCTCAGGAGAATTTAGAACTCTCCCTCGAATACCAACCTGACGACGGGGCAAACCGGGCAAAGATGAACCACTCAAGAGAGAAATGTAAGGAATTAAAAACTCTTCACTAACCACTTGTTGGTTACTTCGCCACAGCTGTGATGACTCGAAAACAAGATGCTTTGAAACAGAATTAAAAATTGTGATTTCAAGCCACGTCTTACCTGCAGGCCAGCCACTGACCCAACTGTCTGAATATGCTGATGTTGTTATACCTTACGCTGAGCATATATACACGTACTAACACCTACTCGTAACCAAGGTGCATTAACATGGTGGCAGCACTACGGCATATGACAGTTTTTTGTTACTGGCAATATAGTAAGCCATTTACGTCAGGTGTATTGTTTACATTTTTGAAAGTGAATTGAGTGATTTATTCTGGGGCCAAATCACCGCATACGATATCGAGCAAAATTATCGAAATTTTTCATTTTGGTATCATGGCATACGATATCGAATAAATTGTATGGCAATAATATAAAAAAGTTAAAGGATTTATTTTTTGTATTCGTACTTTTAGGAAACGTATGGTCTTCAATCTATTACATTTTGTTTAAATTACTATCCGATATGCTTCGTTTGCCATAATCTAGATGTATCGTAATGTTATTCGTATCGTATGCGGTGATTAGACCCCTGAATTATACATTTAAAAATTAATGTGTGAACATAAAAATACGTCATAAAAAAATTATTTACAATTATGAAAAAGCAATTTCATAGCTTATAGTTATAAATCCTAAATATAAATCATTAAAAATAATAAATATTTTAATATCATCTCGAAGGATATATTTTATCATATTCGGCCGCTGTTTCATCATTTTTACTTAAAATATTTTGAAGAGCATGTGAATGGTTTTGTATATAACTTTTTGTCAAGAGTTAAGGGTGGTCCAACCATAATGCACGATGTTAATTGTGTGACCCTTCTTAACGCCGGATTTTGTTTTTGTCCAACTTAATTTGAATTATATTTTTACAGAGTTTAACAAATTCCACCATGCAAAGGTACACAATTGATTGTTGAAGGAATTGCCGTTTTTAATTAATGTGTGAGCATAAAAATACTTCATAAAAAAATAATTAAAATTATGAAAAAGCACTTTCGTAGTTTATAGTTGTGGAAAAACTTACAAATCTTTTTGAAAAACATAGCCTACTACATGTCTGTTTTGTTGCACCTTGCGCGCAACCATATGTGCGGCTGGGTTTACAAACATTGTCTCATGGTTGATATTTATTCATTGTGTGGTGGTGCCATCTACGCTGACCGTTAATTTTCAATACAATTTTCAAACTTAGAAATAATTTAACCTACATTACATGTAAGTTACTAAATTAATTATTAATTCAAAAGCAAATAGAACAACGCTTCTTGTGTTAATAATTATAAATGAAATAACCAAATGAATAACTGAATAAATACAAATATACGAAAAACGGGAACACGACTTCGCATATGCTGCTCCAAAGCGAGGCCTCCGACTTTGGGCGTTACAATAGGTATACTCAATGAAACAAGTTCTTCCAACGAAAAATTCTCAAATATACATATGTAGTGCTAGATGAATGTGTTTGATGAGATAAAAATGGAATCTTGATGGGCCTGATTGAAATAGAGGTTAGTGAAGGGATTTGTGACAAAATCCTTTAAATCATAAAGCCAGTAATTTTGGAGCTGGAAGTCTGATGATATGGCGAGCATTTCCAATAGACTGATTTCTTAATACTGATAGCTGTATTAATAATAAAAAGCTACGACTATGTGAACACATTGGAAAAAAATTTAATCGACTCTTTGGTTACTAATCACTAAAAAGGTGGACTTACCAGAAATATAAGGCACCAAGGCATGTAAGCTGCGACAGCAAGTCTTGGTTGACTTCTAAAAAAAAATTGCGACTTTTGGAATGATTTACATGCTTTTTAGACTTGAATCGAATGGAAAACCTCTAACCTAAATGCTAACCAACCAATCGGGTTAATAAAAGAAAATAACAAACAATTTAGGTCTTCAAATGAACTGAAAGGTGGAATTTATCAGGGATGTGCCTTAATAAAATAATACGCTGTCAAAAGTATCGTTATGAGTATGCACAAAAGTGTTGAAAAAGAGGCTGGGTTTGATTAAATTTTCATATACTCTTTTTATTTTTATATATTAAAGTTTTTTTTATATTAAAAATTTTGTAAAACTGGCGCTTTTAACAAGATTTGCCGTTAGGTCAGTTTAGATAGGCAGGCCGGTTTTCCAAAGAGTACCTGGATACTCCAGCTCACTTGAGTCCTGAAGGTCATTCCCTTTGTGATTGCCTGAAAAGTTAAGGTATAATAGAAGAAAAAATAAAAATTGTAAGGATATAGAAGGAGTGCGGAAGAAGGAAAAGAACGATGGGAAACTGCTTAATGTGGCATTACTTGCTGATTTACTAGCGATCCGCTACTTCTTGTGAAAGAAGCTACAGCAGTAGGTTTGACTAAGGCCAGAAATGATAGGCTCCTTTCGCCTAAGCATCTTAGATGATGATGCTCCAATGCCGGGCATGTACCGAGGAGATGAAGGATCGTCTCCTCCACGTCTTGGCAACTTCTACAGAAGTCGTTATAGGGTAGGCCTAGTCTCCTGGCATGATTCCCAAACGGGCAATGTCCAGTGATGACTGCTACCGTCATTCTTAGGATAGATCTGGGCAGTTTGAATAGCTCCTCTGTTCTCTTAGAGTTAATAAGCGGCCACAGGTTCCTTGATATAAGGCATGTGGGCGCTGTAAGCCACTTTTCTTGGGCATGTTCAAGATTTGCCGTTAGTCCAAAAAAATTCAATTCATTTGTGTTATTTTTCTATTTTGTGCATTTAGTGCGAATAAAATATAAATTTACTATCTTTCGTTTTCGATAAAAGAACAGATTTTAAAGTGGCGTTAAAAATGTGTAACATACTTTTGTAGCTTATAGGCTGGCATCACCGCAAATATTTCCATCCGAAAGACGCTACATTTATTAAGTAGGCGATGAGAGTGGTGGATACCAAGATCATCACAAAACGTCCGGAGCCAAAACCGTTCTTACGACATCCATATACAGTCCTTATAAGGAGTGCAGTCAATCATGAGCCATCAATTTATAACATAAGATTCTTTAAGCAACAATAATACAAATCCTGAAGAGCAACTTAAACAAAATCCAGTATTTTTAAGAGACATTCAATTATTTCTTTAATCTCCTTACGAGCTCAATCACAGGACATTTTAAATTTAGTTTAAAGTCTAAATTGTTATGTTTTGTGTAAGATTTTATTGACATATTATTGGTTTCATGTTTTTTCATTTCTTTTCTTAAGATAAATTTACTTAAGACCCAACTCTAAATTCATTTAAGTCCTAAAGTAATTATCGTAACTAAACAAGACGACATCAAACACAAAAGAGACTTTAAGAAATACCATAAAATAAACTAAAGAATTGTAGTTTCAGAAAGAACAGCAACAAAAGAAAAATTAAATTGAAATTAAATCCGAAAACCGAAGACAAAAACAAAAGTAAATAGCAAACAAACAGACCAACAAACAAATAAACAAACTGGCAAAAAACCCTCAACACCAGTCTTGCCACAAGATGATTTTAATTCAAATCTATTGTATGAAAACCTAAAATTTGCATAAAGAGTCAAATGAGAGATCCTTTCTGTTTGTTTTCCAGCAGTTTAACAAATTGTGCAAAAGGATATTTTTGTCCTTTAGGAAAATTTAAATAAATATAAAAAATTTGAAATTTTAGAAAAGTGCTTTTACCGGAGTAAAGTGAGACACTGATTTTCTTTTTTTGTATGTAAATGACATTTTAAGAACTTTCCCTATTTTAGTTGAATATTGCCGTATCACAGAGGTAAAAGGTTAAGCGGAACTTCTAGTTTCCTGAAGAAATAAAAAATATACATATTTTGTTATACCAAAATTATGCATTTATTTAAAAACATGTGTGTCTGCGGCCTTTTGACTTAAATAGTTTTTGTTCAAATTTTAATTAGTTTTTATTCAAAACGGGATGCGGTAAGACTTCTAATAACTCTGAAAGAGAAAGAAATTCTGATTTTGAAATTTCAGTGCCAGATAACCAAAAATGTCATTAGAGAAAAGACGGAAGAAGCTGTGTACAATTATTTAAATAATCTGCAAAAATATGGAAAAATATGAGAGAGGGGAAGAAAATGGCAACAACTCCAAAAGAATAACGAGAATGAATGTCAGTATCAAAAATATGTGAATAAGGTGGGGTCAGTGCGAATCTAAGAACAGTGCATCGTATTCTAAAGTCCTGTGCACACTTAGTCTGTCGAAATTGGGGGGAGAAAACAGCACTTAGTGAACAATGTAAATTGTAAGGTACGACAGCGATGAATTCCTTATCTAAACAAATTATTACTATTTTTCTTAATAATACGAGTATTACGATACCTTTTACTTATTTTTTTTAGTATTTAATTATTTACTTAAGTACAGATAATTATAATGTTAATATTAACATCTAATTTAATTCAGTAAATAAAACTCTAAGAAGCCACATGGCTTAGAATGTGTTGGACTTCCAAAGTCCTCACCAATAGTTAGTTGGCAAAATGAGCACCTGCAATGCCCCTGGGAGATTCTGCTTTGCAGATGATCTCAGCGCTCATCATGATTGAGGTGCCTGCAACTTGGCTAAAACGTTCTAGCTGTGGTTTTGCGGAGGAAGGGTTTATTGGTCTTCCCTGATAACTATGTAACCCGCGGCTTTCGGAGAGCTAATTATATTCTCCGAGGTGCTGCTGTCTTGTAACTATAACCAGAAGTGCTGGTTAGCCGGGTGAGTTGCTAAAGGGCTTATGCTCTTAATGGACTTCGGCCTACCAACTCTGGAGCTTTGTTTTCTGTTGATTGTCTGGGAATTGTTTACATTTTAAAAGAAGGTCCGAGCTCTTTAGCTGGGGGTTTGTTCATATGGCTACAAACTTATAACAACGTTGTACCTTTGTGGGTCTTGCAAGCCACACGGGGACAGTGGTGAATCGAGCATAATTCACCCTGTAGAATTGCACCATCATCAAATAAGGCCGACGAGGAAGGTGCTGAAGTAAATCAAATTCCGGTCGTATACTTTTGTTTTTTTTTTTTTAAGCTGTTGTTTGCTCGCTTAAGTCTTTTGCCCAGAATTGTAATAAGCCTTACATTATGCTACAGTTTTTTTCATTAATTGATATTTAAGTTGGGTTTTTAGGTAGATAACTTTGCATCACTAAAATCATAGGTACAGGTAGGGTACAGAAGTGCGTTTCTATTCAATTTCACCTAGAATAGAAAATATGCAAACGTATTATTTTCGTCGTTGAGTTTGTGTTTCCATTTACAGTTTACCTTGGGATCTAGTAAAGGGTACAGTTAACATCTTATTCGTATATATAGTATATAGATCCAATTTTAGTCCATTTTTTATCTATTAGAGAGTCTATAATAATATTTATGTAATTTCTCCCACTAGTAAAACAACATATAAGAATAAGAACCCACACCAACCGGCTGATTGCTAGCCTTTTCAATGGCTCCCATATGTTCTTATATTTTTTATACCATCGATCCCCCCAGACGCTAGTATCATCGTGATGGCTTATCTGGTTGCAAACATTAGATATCACCAATGAATGCCAACCGAAATATAAAGGGAAAATGTTGCTCATTACAAAATGGCAAAGTCTAAAGTTAACATCGTCCGTGAAAAAGACTTACATCAGCACCTCCCTTGCGGCTTTATCTGATGATAGAGCAGTTCCAAGGAATGAATTATTCACTATTCACCAGCGCCCCCGTGTGGCTGACTAGGCTCACACAGGTAGCAATTTATGCCATATATTTATAGCCATATGAGCAACTTGCTGAGGTCTAATCCCTCCTGTATGCAATTTCCCAGCAATCAAGCCCACTAGCAGCATCAGCCCTCAAACCAACTCACCCGTCAACCATCACCACTGATTCGTTACAAAAAAACATTATTGTCAAAAACTTAAATGAAAAATGCTGACAATATTAAGTTTATTCTGGAAACGTATATACTTTAATATTAGGTGTAATAAAAGCTGTTGCTACATTTTTGGTTTGTACATTGAAACATCGGGTTGTAGTTCAAGTTTTTCGTTTCTTAAGTTTTTTCTTAAGAAGGATTTTTTACAATACAAATTTGCTGTGATCAATAATTTTTGATTGAAGGTGGCAAGAAAAATCATAATCAAATCTTTAGCTGGGGAACAACTAGCTGTTTCGTAGTCTGTTGTTGTTTAAAAAAATTACAACCATATTTGGAAATTGGTAGGTGGTAATAATAGATTTACTGAAATGCAAACCAAAACATATTTATGGGGAAACAAACTATTATTAAATCGAGAATAAGCTGTTTCTAACAATAAAACATAATATTATGGCAGATATACTAATGTTGCCGTAATTATATTTCAAACTCTCCTTTCTTTGAGTGTTTGTCTGTTAAAAAATTCATATATTTTATTATAATTTTTAGCAAGTTTCCTTAGTTTTAATAAATTAATATAATTTTTAAAATATAGTAAAACTAAATCATTTATTCTACTGGTGGGCTATTGTAAGTTTGTTCCAATATGAAATGTAGCAAAAATCGTTCGATCCAAACTTCAAAATTCTGTTTTTCACTTAAAGATTATTGATTTTGTAAGTTTTAGGGTTTTAATAAAATATATCATAATATTTAAGCTACTAAGCTTTCAACTTTTACTAAGCTATAACAAGTTTTTTGATTTTTACCAAAACTTTTTCAACATGGAACGAACGAGTTTTGCTGCTCACCTTTTCACATGTAAAATTTACGTTGGCTAGTATGCTAGGGTTAAAGTAGATTTGTGATAATTGTTTTTTTCCTTTGCTGTGAGCTACAATTCGCCCAATTTCCCTAAACACCACTTTTTTCTATGATCTGCTGTATGTTAATACAATCCTCCATATACCATAAGGCGTCATCGTCGTAACATGAAGTTGACGCAAAAATGTTTCCATTTATTTACTCGTTGCCAAAAACATTTGAATGTTGTCGACAGCTTTTATCTATCGCTTAGGTCTAGGAAATACCGAAGGCCTATCAAAGAATATATAATTGCTGCTGAAGACGGATGTGTAACCGATTGTTTTTTGATGTTGTCTTGATGTAACGACAATGACGCCTCTTGGAATATGAGGGAATTTTCTTATATGAGTCTGCGCTACCCATTTTTCTTATTGTATTCGTTAATTATATTAGGCTGCGAATAGAAATCTGACAAATTAAATGCCATATTTGAATT
Organism: Thecocarcelia acutangulata; assembly: GCA_914767995.1. Lineage (NCBI taxonomy): Eukaryota > Metazoa > Arthropoda > Insecta > Diptera > Tachinidae > Thecocarcelia > Thecocarcelia acutangulata. The sequence continues at coordinate 83,626,869 of OU612095.1, read as the reverse complement.
CATAAACAGTGAAATAAATAGAGGTTTTATTTCTAAATAGGCGCATAGGTTGGTAGTGAGAAATGAGAGATGGGTTAATGCCAAGCTAATATGAATGGCTAATTATAATCACTCGGTAGTGATTATATTTAGTAGGGGTTATGGGAAACCAAGAGAAAGAAATTATTAGTTTCATCAGGTTTAACTGGGTGGCTATGCTTACCCTTTGTAAAACACTTAAAAAGGATAATACCTTTGGTTTGGTTGAATCAATGGGATTTATTGAAGTAAACTTAACAGCAACGAAGTTAAAAAGCATGGAGATAAAAAATAATGATACAAAAAGTAGTTTCAAAAATATAATCAACTAAAAGCTACAACATACTTTACTTGTAGCGCAAGTATTTCAACGTTGAAAACATATTTTTACATTAGCAAATAGTTCACATTTTAATGATTTTTTATATACAAAATTTATAATAATTAATGTCCAATAAATTTGAACAAACAGCAAACTAAAATTTACCAAACAAAAAAAATTTTTTCGCGTTCAATAACGAAATTCGATGAATCAATTAATAAATTGTTTGAATGTGGACCTGTAAAGGAATTCGTGCATTCAAACAAAAATTTAGTAAAAATTTCTAATATTATATGATGATGGGTTGGTATCATTCGTCTAGCTCAAGTTCAATCCTGGCTATAGCCAAGAGATATTTTTATTTATAATTATAACAATAAATGCCGCGATCAATAACTCTTGATCAAAGAATACAGAAAAAATAATCGAATACACTAAAGCTGGGGGACAACTAGCTGTTTCATAGTCGCTACACTGCTCATCAGCACCCACTAAGCTTCGATCTCAGTACGATGTAAAAATGATGTATTTTTAATACGGCTGCTTAACCAACTCAGCCACTGAGCTCTTCTTATTATTTTTCGTCTATATTTATCACATATTGATCACATATGCAATTTGTTATAATCTCAGTTGTTTGTACTGCAGTTTGCTGTAACTGAACAGTAAAAATAATTATTGATCGAAAACAACTATTTTTTTCAACAACAACAACATAAGATATCCAAGGTTATTTTTTTCATATTTATGTATCTTATGGCCTATCTCTTTGAGAAATAGTGCCACCCAATCCATCATTTCGGTGAAAGTACGGTGTTGGCTCTGGGTATTTCGAAAGCATTTGACAGAGTGTGGCATGGTGATGAATTTTCTCGGTTTATATCGAGCTTTCTCAGAGACCGCACTATACGAGTTGTTATAGATGGGGTCTCATCAAACGAGTTCAAGATTAATTTAGGGGTACCAGAAGGCTCCGTTCTTTCTCCTACCCTATTTTTTATTTTCCTTAACTACCTACTCTATCACACTTCCAACCTTATCCACTCTTTCGCGGATGACAGCAGCATTTGTCAGTCGTAGTCTTTTAGTTATAGGCCCAGCCTATCAGAGAGGTTACATATAAATGATTCACTGAATAGTGATCTTCTATCAATTTCCGAATGGGGTCGTAAAAACAGGGTCGCCTTTAACGCTCGTAGGACCCAATGTTGCTTATTAACACACAAACAAACGACCGCAAATGCTGCTTCATCTGTACTCATGGATGGTATAAGTATTGATTAATCGGATGCTATTGATGTTCTTGGAATGAAGATACAGTGTGATGTTCGCTGAACTAAACACCTTTTTCAGGTCTCCAAAGAAGCAATCAAGTGCCTCGGGTTTTTTGAAACGGTGTAAGATCTACTTCACTCCATCCGACCTCCTTACTATTTATACCACCTACATCCGGCCGAAAATGGAATACAACTCTCATGTTTGAGCCGGTGCCTCAAAGTCTATTTTGTAGTTACTCGACCATGTGCAGGAGAGGGCGAAAAAGCTCATCGGTGACAGTAGGGTATACAACTCTATTGACTCATTGGAGCATCATCGCAGTGTCGGGTGCGTTACTCTGTTCTATCGATACTACAATGGATTTTGCTCTGACGAGATTAGGGATCTTGTTCCCGAAACTCGCACTTTTTTGCGTAGCATGCTTTCCTCGTCTAGAGCCCATCCGTTTGTGGTCGATTGCCGGGGGAATCGTACTACGCAGAGAAAATTCGTTTTTCAGCCGAACGCTTCGTCTGTGGAACAAGTTGCCTGCAGACAAGTTTCCTATCTGTTATAACGTTGGAGAGTTCAAGTCAAATGTTCACAAACACTACTCCCTCTTTCCCCCTCCTCACAACCTATTTTCCTAGTTCTGGTACAATGCACTGCATAGGTAGGGGTCATCCCCTGAGTAGTAATCCAAGCTAAAAAAATAAAAAAAAAATAATATGCAAACTATTTTATGAGATGAAAATGTTGTTGACTTTATTTTTACTATAATTTTTTCTGTGCATAATTGCAATATCGTTTGAGTAACGATTAGTATAAGCTTTAGAACGTGTTAAAAACGAAATTTTAAATCACTATAACTGATTACCATCGCTTCAATTTTTGACTAACTTTTTAGGTGAAGGGAGTAGAATGTTTATCCTTATTCTTGTGCGAGGCCTTGAACGGCATAAATAATTGAACATTTAAATCTCTCAGCTTTTATTATCAAGCATAATTAAAAAATTGTTCAATTTTGAAGCAATTTATCCATGAAACGAATGGCTAAGCCAAAAATGCCTTTTTCAAAGTCAAACTTCTTTTGATATTCAAAAGGAAAATCCAATTTAAATAGAAAATGTTTTCCAATATGAAATTTTCCATGTATTTTGCAAGTTGATTTACTAATCTAAAGCAAAAACAGAAAATATCTACGATTGTGGTTGAAAGAAACACATACACACAAATATGTGAAGTATGCGTCTGTCCTTTTGCCAAAGGGAAAATTGAAGCCAAAACCAAAATCCACAAATTTATTTTATTTTGTAACGCTTTTCTTTAGCCAGGAATTTATTTTTCTTCCCCTGCTCCCAAGCCATAAAGTTAAAAATATACTACCAGTTTTGAATTGAAAATCTAGTACAAAAAGTATGAAAAAAAAGTATCAAGAGGAAATTAAGGGAAAACACAAATCGAGCACATTTATAGTTGAAGAAAAAAAATCGACTTTGCTTGACTGCAGTTTTTGTTAAGGAAAGAAAAAAATTTCTAGTGAGATAAAAACAGCACGAAACGTGTGGCATGTAAAAGAAAAGCACAAAAAAATAAGTGAATTTCACTTTAAGTTATGATGTTCATTTGCACCGGATGTTGCACTTACACACACACTAGACGTTCCCCTTAAAGAAAATGCTTTTGGATATTTTAACTATTAAATACATATATTGACTTTAGAAGAAGGATACCAAAGAAATTGGGAAGTCAGGGTGGCCGGAAACGAAAGGGAAAATTTAATTTGATTTTCAATGGCAAAGGATTTGAAAACGATCAGTTTCCACTTGAATATACGAAACCGGCAAGAGTTCTTTATAAAGTGAGATTCACTTTTTAGATGTTAGAAATATTTTGGTAATCCGCACTGTTTCACAAAGCTTCTTGCGACAGAGGACTCCTTTCTCTCGTTCGCTTAAAAAAAATTCCACTTTTGGCCAACCCGTTTTGGTTTTTATATTTCCGTTTCCAGTTTATTTTATTTCATATAATCCCTCACTTGCGGCAATTTCAATTTCTGTTAAGTAATAGCATAATATATGTTTATCTAAATGAATATTTAACTGCGGCAAGGCAACATATAACGCATTCAAGATCTCAAAAGCAACAAAAATTTAATCATCAACTTCTCAACCATAAAAAGCATTTTCAGGTTTTGATACATCTCTTCTTTGTCTATTCGTCTGGCACTGCAATATTCGCTTAATAGTTTTCAATTTATTTTCTTTATCTGTGCAAAAGAGTTGTTAGGCTGCTCTACAGCAGAAACAGGAATTCAATTTACAGACATTTGAAAATACATGCTAAACTACTGAATTGAGTTGTTTTTATTTATGTGCAGCAGCCTGGCAGTGTATTTTGTTAGAATATGAAAATGTAGAGAAAAAAAAAACTCTGCCTTCTGTATCTCCAAAGTTTATAAAATGCACAAGCTGTGATGGTTGTATCTAAGGATTTCAACACAAGATGTTGTTGACGCTGTTTCGTTAGTTTTTCTTTTATATGTCTTGTTTTTTATTTACACTATCAAATAAACGTTGATAGTTTGCGCCATTTAACACCCAACATCAAGTGTTGGGAAATGTCGACGCTATGCAAAAGGAAATCATTCCGAAAAAGTAACAAAAATCAAGCCAACACCATAAAACACCGGAAGTTTAACATTTCAACCAATCAATAAAAATCAAAGTTAAATGCCACTAAAAGTGAAGAAAAAGGTATTCAAGAAACTTAAACAAACAATCAATCGACGTAGAAACATGTGCGGTTTCTAAACGTACGCTTTTGTAAAACGATTGCATATATTTTGGTAAACTTTTAAAAGAACTACGGCAATGATTTTAGTAAACTAAAATAGAGGAATCGGAAACGATTTTTTCTTTAGAAAACAACTCTACTTTTAACAACCAAATTACATCGCGCACTGAAGAAAATGTCCTTTAAATAATAGTATATGGAATATAAAATTTTTTATTACATCTAACCCAATGTATGAGCTGTTGATCTGCTTATACACTGAAAAAATTTTGTTCAGAAATTCTCTGAATTTTGACATTACTTTTATGAATTTTTTCATTGTTTTTCAACCATTGTAACTTTTCATAGAAATAATGAAACAAATTTCATTTGATTATTTTAATGAAAACCTTCATTAAAGTAATGAAATATTTTAATAAGAAACATGACTTATTTTCAGTAAAAGTATGAAAGACAAATCATATGATTAGTGAAATAATTTCTCTAGATCAAAGAATCAATTTCATAAAGCACCTGAAAACTGTACATTAAATTAATGATAAATTAACATTTATTTAATGAAATAACTTCTTTGTACTAATGTAATATATCCATTAGAAATATGAAACTCCTTCATAAGGTCCATGAAGTTATTTCATTTATCCAATTTTATTATTCATTGATCACCTGAAAAATTTAAATTAAATTAATGAAATAGTTACATTTGTTTAATGAAATAATATCATAACACACATTAATAAAATATATTCACAAATGTACGTAATAAGATCAATGGAATTCATTTATTCATTGATACTTTATTTCATTACACAATTAATACTATTCCTTGCTTTTGTGAAATTGTACCTAATTATGATAAAAGAAATGTTGAACAAGTATTCACCAATAAAACTGATTTTTTTGTTAAATTTTTGTTGAACTTTTTATAATTTTTTAAATTAAAAATTTTTTGGTTTGTACATATGTACATCATAAAACAGATTTTATTAATTCAAATGACTTCAATACACTGGTATTTAAATTTTTTAAACTATTATTATGCACATGCACATATGTACAGGGTGGCCCAGAAAGACCGAAGTGGTGTGAATTGCTTATAACTTTTTATTTAAGAGATATTTTTTTAATTTTTTTTTTTTTAAATACATTAAATTTATGGGGAATATTTTTGCATTAGTTATTAAAAATGATATCCCGCAAGTGGTGGCCATATTCTGCTTCGCACAAATGTGCTCTTTCCAACACATTTTCCATGACCTTTCGCAAAACTTCCGGTGGTATGTTGTTAATTTCTTCTCGAATATTGGGTTTTAACTCCTCAATAGTCCTAGGCTTATTAACATAAACTTTTCCTTTTAAATAGCCCCAAAGAAAACAGTCTGGAGCGGTTAAATCCGGGGAACGCGGAGGCCAATTAAAATTGCTGTTACGAAATAAATAGCATAGTCAAGTCGTTGCTGGTAATCTGTTGGTTTCAATTCTTGGACAAGTTGAATTTTGTATGGAAACAATCCTATGGTGTGCAAAATTCGCTGCAGCGACGTCCTTGAGAGGCCCAGTTGTGACGAACGTCTCCTGGTTGATGTTTCTGGATCCTCCCGAATACTCTCCTGTACCACTTGAATATTGTCAGCCGTGTGGACAGTTCGGTGTCTGCCGGGACCAGGAAGGTTCCTTACTGCTCCTTGTTCTCGAAAATTTGCAACCAGACGGTTTATTGTTGACTGAGAGGGTGCAACCCGCACATTAAATTGACGACGGTATGCACGCTGAGTCAACACAATGGACCGTTGATTTGAAAAGTAAATTTCAACAATTTGGGCACGTTGTTCAATTGTGTATTGCTCCATTATAAATTATCCAAGTCTTCTTTACAAAATACTGAAAAGAAAAGAAAAAAAAAATTATAATAAAAAAGTTATAAGGAATTCACACCACTTCGGTCTTTCTGGGCCACCCAGTACATACATATCCAAGTTCGGTAGCCAGAAATTTATGTGGCATCTAATGAATTCTATTTCATTGGAATTATGAAACTCATAAAACTTACATTTTAATGAAAAAAACTTGACATTTTTTAAACTGTAGCTTAAGATTAATTAATGCCCATTAATATATTTTACCAAAATTCAAAGAATTTAAAAAAAAATTAAATTTTGTTGTAGTCATAAATCCAATGATTTTTTTTAATGAAACTTAATGAAACCATTCTGATGGAACTATTTCATAATATATATGAAGTTTCATGCATATTGTGAAAAGTTTTCATTGGATTAATGAAAAATATTTAATGAAACAGTTTCATTAAATATATGATGCATAATTCTTTCAGTGTAATGGTTACTCACATTCCACACATAAAGCTAAAAGCTTAATACACAAGCAAACAATGTACATGCCTGATTCGGTAGAGCGATGATAATAGTTATGATTGCGGATCATGGCTACTAGCAGACAGCGTTGTCAACTCTGAAATTTCAAAACGCACCACAATGGAGAAAAAAGCGCGTTATTTCAACAAAAATGCACCGAATTCTGAATTTTTATTTTTATAATTACGACAATGCCTTTTAAGCAACTGTTATATATTCAAAATGGGTATGAAATCAAATTCGTTCAATAGCTAGAATTCGTGTTTGTCAAACTTGGCCCCAATTACGATTCTGTGACTTTCGTGGTATCTTGACTATAATTTTAACGATATTTTATCAAATGTATTATTCAGCAACATTATATAATTATATTCGCTGTTAACCGAAATCAGCTGTTACGTTTACTTACTGCCTATTATCAGTTATTATCAGTTAAAATTATATTGCAGGAGCACACAATTGTTACTGCCAGAAATAACTAAAGCATGTCGAAGAAATTTACGAATATTGCATCATCAAAAGTTACAAAGTCGCAATACAAGCCCTCAAACTCTATTAGTAGCAATTCTATCAAACACAAAGAGCCCAATTATCAATAAAATTTCCGTAGGAATTTGTTCACTTTTCCCTTTCCTCCAATTATGAACAAAAGTTAAATATGAGTTTTTTTATTTTTTTCTTCATGCGATTCGTTGAATATACTACAGAGAGATCAACTCTTACGGTCAAGTTAACAAAAAATGAGTTTTTCTCTTTAATATGCATTGAAAGAAGTATGTTATGTGAGAGGTTAATTCCGAGAGAAATAAATTCCGTGAGAATATTCATAATTGGGCTGAAAGTAAATTTCATTTGTGTTTTGCTTGTTTTTTGTGCTTTGACAGGTATTATTAGAGCATTTTTCTTTTAAATTCTCAACAATTTATTTATATTGTTGGGATATAAAGTTGAATATTTGAGAATATCTTTCAAAAATTTCCAAAGTCTACTGGTGATTAGGGTAGTTCCTATGAAATGTCGACATATAGATAGCTGGGAAACATAGAAAACAAGCTCTTTATGATTTTTTTTTGTAACAATGTTAGAAACTAATATAACGAATAAAAAACACAATTGTTAAAAACAATGTATATATTTTCAAATGAAATTTATTTACCACGATATATATTAATTTATTAAATTGCGCTACAATGTAGCCACAAAAATTTTTTTAACTCTATTGAAAATTTTAAAATGTTGAGTTAATACCCTCTTGTTGATGAAGTGCGATGTTGTGTCTATAAAATCTTTTGTTCTGCTTCCAAAATTAAGAAAGATTTTGGAAGAGGTACCGGGGTTCTGCCCCGGTTTACATAATCTACATTTTACTTTCTAATTAATGGGTTCCATTTATTGAAAAACCAGAAATAAAAGCAAAATCAAAAAGATTGCGACCGATTTTTTCATGTAACATCAAATTTTATTTTTAATATTTGCCTGCGTTTTAAAAACAGCTATCTTTACATTTATGATACTAGCACAAGGAAAGGAAAGCAAGTGATAATTCTCATTCATTGTCAACGGAAATGTGAACACAAAAATTTACATATGTTGAGTGTGTGTGCGTGTGTGTTTGTGGTATCGGCAATGTGGGTGAAGGTGGAGGAGAAGTACCCCAGAAAAATGAACATAAAAACCATAAATTATTTTATCATGTCATAAAAATTTTGCGACTGTGTTCACAACTGGGAGACACTGCAATGTGCAAACTCAAGTGCATAGACTTTAAAAAGTGAATAATATTAAAAAAAAAATTGGCACAATAACTGGCACAGGAAAACACTAAAACAGCAAAAATCAGGCAGGCAAGTAAATACATCTGCCGCTGAAAGTATTGAAGTTTAAGAAAAATATTATAGCATAAATTAAAGGCATTTTGAAATGCCTTAAAATCACCTCTATCTAGTAATATTAAATAAAACATACACAAATATTGTTTATTCACTTCAAGAAGCAGAATTTGTGATGCCAATTTTATATCTAATGATATTTAATAATACTTTCCTCAATATTTCTCTTAAAGGTTTAATGAACTAAACAGCCAGAAATTGATTTTATCAACACGCAAGATGAACGATTTGCTTCCACCCATTACGAGTATGAGCAAGATAAAAACCAAAGAAGAAAGTTATTGAAATAAACCCTTCATTACAAAACATGCGTGGTTGTACTAAAACTGTGAATCCTTCACATTTCTGCCGCAAAGTGTGGGAGCTTATTGCAGTGTATGTGTGCGTGTGTGTGTGTGTGTGTATGTGTGAATGTGTGGGTGTGTGCTATGGATTTGTTTACGAGCTGTTATTCATATGTGTTGGGCGTAAAATATAATACTGGAAAAGGAATATTTTTATTTGCTAAAGGCGTTATTCAATGTTAACACAATTTTTTATGCATTCATTCATTTATTCATATTTTTCTTTTTTTTGCCATGCTCATTATTTTGCCTCGGTTAAACGTTGCCTTGCATTTTGAGCTCATTTCTCATTGTCAAGTTATTGTGTGTGAGTGTGCACATGCACATATACGCATATGTACATATGTGCATGAGTGTGCTACGAGCAGTTTTATTTTATTCTCAGTAACTATTACTGGCTCAAGTATGGGAAAATGATTATGTAGGAGCGTGTTTGTGAAACCATGTATTGTCATTCATTAAAATGCAATTTTTTATATCATTTTCTGATTATCAAAAATGAAGTGTTATTACAAATTTCATTGCTAAGGGTTTCTAACGAAGCGTATATTAAATATTTAATATCCCCCTGATATTAAATTATTAAGTATACGCTGCGGCGGCTGCAATTTAACAACACACTGTAGGCGGGCGGCAGTTAAGGAAGGCAGAATATTATATTCATAAAACTTATTAGCTGTAAACGGTTTACTGCTTTAAAAATCAGTGACTGTTTATTTCAAGCAGCTCTAGATATAGTTTAGAAATGTATGTTGTATTATACGATATTAAGTAACTTGTAAGTTTGAGTCCAACTTCCGTCAAGAAGAAGGTTTATTTTCAATTATAACAATAATTGCTGAGAAAAAGAGAACAGAAACAGAAGAGGGATCTGTTTCGTAGTCGCTACAGTACTTATCAGCACCCGCTAGAATTCCAACTTGGTGTCATGTCGACATGATGTAAAATTAATACGGTCGCTAAACAAACAAAAATTTTTTCGAAAGGTGCTTGTACAAAGATTCATTCCCAAATGTCTTTTTACATGGTAATTTTTTTTCAAACGTACTTTTTGCCAAAGGTAATTTTTATATGATATTTTTTAAATGAATCTTAACTTTTTCAACACAATTTTCTTAAGAGGTACCTTCTACAAAATATGTGTTCTAAAAAGTTAACAAAGTATTATTAAAAGTTACTTTTACAATCTAATTTTCAAATAGGTACATTTTACAAGATATTTTTAAAAGCTTCGTTTTATAAAATACTTATTTTTTTAGACCGTAGATACCACACATATAGCTTAAGTATTTGTAAACAAAATGGCATCGAAATATTAGTCGATTTGTGAATGCTTCATGAAGATATTCTCGATTATACATATCACTTTACGGGCCAAATTCTCGGCATTTGCATTAATATGAAGAAATCTGCAGCTAAGGTACCTTTTATTGAGGCCGCTATTAGTAGAAAGTGCTGATAGTGACTTCAACGCTTCAGGAACCATGATTTTCATATCAAACACAAGCGAGGCGATGGAATAGAAAAGGTTTTCGATGAGGCAAAATTGGAGGTAGTACCATTAGTTCAATTCACTAACTTTTAACGATTTTAAAAGAGCATAACTTAACGCGAGCTATTGTGGTTTGCACTAACGCTTATGTGATTCACTAATTTATTCTTAACACCTCTGGTTGTATGTTAAAAAAATTTGAAATAATGTGGCAGCTTTGTTAAAAATAAAGAAAACCACAAAGAGGAACAGAAAAAAAACAAACAAATTTGCAAATAATTCCATATTTAGGGTAAGTAAAACTATTTATATGTTTATTATTTAATATAGTTTTTGATAAATAAGATAAGTTCTTCTCACGGATAACACGATGACCGACTCTTCCGACAAGGCGTATGCCAAATACTGTGAAGTTATTCTAGTAGAAATTTTAACGACATTGTTGTTAAGATAAACACCACAAAAATAGTTGGTGTTTAGTTAACGCTAATCAGTTGGGCTATAAAAACAGCTGATTTAAAACGAAGACAAATAGTGTTAAAAACTGTTATAGAACCGCAAAAACACCAACGCTAGTGTTAGTTTCTCTAAACGAATTTTATTAGCTTTAAAACAGGTTAGTGAATTGCACCATAGATCAAAACTCAGGTTAAAAACAACAAGAATTGGCAGCATCATTGGTAGCGATGCAACAAGCCAATTCAAAATGCCTGAAATTCGTGTCAATGATTCAGAAACAAGGAAATTGGGTGCCGAACGAGTTGATTCCGGGTGATGGTGTAAGACATTTGTTTGCTTGTAAACAGCTTACAAGAGAGAAACGGAAGGGCAATGTGACTGGGGTTGAAAAAATGGATTCGTTATAGTAATCTCAAATGTGGAAAATCATGGGGATAAAATTGACTGAAAAAATGGAGGTAATCGTTGTCGAACACAAGTAATGCATGTGAGCTGAGCATTGAAAACCAAACCGCCTTAATACCATCAGAGATATGATAAAGTAATCTTACAACTGTGAAAATGATTTACATCAGTACCTACCTTGACGGCCTAACCTGAAGGTGGACCAATTCCGCGGAGTGAATTTTCCACGCTTCACCACCGCCCCCGTGTGGCTGACTAGGCTCACACAGGTAGCAATTCTTGTCATATGATTGCGGTCATATGAACAACTTCTTGTTGAGGAGTTCGGGCTTTCTAATCCCACATGTATGCAATTTCCCAGCAATCAATGGAGGACAAGGCTTAATGAGTTGGTAGGCCGAAGCCCACTAAGAGCATCAGCCCTTAAACCAACTCACCCGTCAACCATCACCACTGGTTCCTTACAGTACACGTATCTGTTGTATAGGCAACAGATCCTCGGGAGATTGTTAGCCCTCGAAAAAAGCCCTCACCAAACAATTATCAAGGATACTAACACTCCCTTCCTGCGTTTTAGGTTTCAACCACAGCCAGATCGTTTCAGCCAAGGTAGGCGCCTCAAGCATGATCAGCCCGGGTCGAACAAAAAAGTAATCTTACAGCATGACAATGGTCTTTACAATGCATCTTGCGAAAATGGTCACGACATACTTCAAAACGTTGAAATGAGAAGACCTACACCAGCCGCCGTATCCTCCAGACTGTTTTTCCTCAGACTTGTGACTTGTTGTTTTTTTGATCAATGGCGCACGTCCTGCCTGACCATCACATCCAGTCCTATGAAGAAGTAAAAAATTGGGCTGATTCGTGCATCGCTTCCAAAAGTTATCAGTACTTTTTAAGAAAAGGGGGGTTTTTAAGATTATAAAATTTTTATTTATTTTTAAATATTTTCTTTAAAGGTATTGATTTAAAAAGTATTTTATTAAAAAGTATTTCCCCTAGGCAGCATACTGGGGCCTACTTTATATTTGATTTACGCCTCTGATATGCCAACAACATCTTGAATCGACAGTTCAACCTTAGCAGATGACACAGCGTGCTGTATAAGCTGATGGGCTTATCAAAAGCAACAACGTTATTCCTTATAAACTTAAGAAGGAGTTGAAAATCTTGCCTGGTTAGTTAAGCTCTTACTCGGTGCTCTTTTCAGTTGTGTCCTTGCAAAAAATATTTGTTTTTCACTTTTTACATAGATGAATGCATACGTATGTATACACAGATATATATTTTCTTAGCAAACTTTTACTTAAATTCATTTAAATATTCTCTTTAAGTATATCACATACGAGCTCCACACTAATTTAAGTGATTGTCGTTTAACATAAGTGGAAAAAAGTTCCATTGAATAATTAAGACTTGTCACAATACGTATTCGTTTGCAAAATAAATATTTTGAATGACTTATGTGGCAGTGTTCACAGCAATTTTTTATTTCTTTTTTTTTAATTGTTTTCCAAACAAAAGTACATTATTATGGCGACTTGTTAAAGTGTTTCATTTAATTATGTCAAGGTGGTTATTGTCGCTTTTTTCTGAGCCGCGTTGCGATGCCAGTGCCATTTGTGATTTAATATTGTTTCCAACTGTTAATTAAACAATTATTCTTGCTGAAACTTTTACCTATTATTTTTTTATTTTAATAAGTTTTGCGAAGCGTGTGAGCAATGCTAATTAAATGAAAACATGGATGGTGGTGGAGGAAATGATTTGAAGGCAGGCAGAAAGTGTTTATCGATTTAAATTTTAAATTAATAACATATTAAGAGTTTCCTTTAAAGTTTCATTGAACATTCAATTTACATTAACAGAACAATGTGCCAATAAAAAAAACATATTTTAAAATGAAAATTATTATAAATCTTTATTAACTCATAAGAGAAACACAACAAGAATTTAATTATTCCCAATTAAAATATAAGAAATCAAAAGCTTTTCGTTTTCAAGAAGGAATAGAAGACTTAATTTATCCGATAATACATAAGAGCTGGAAAACGAAACAACCCTTTATTTCCACAAGCCAAAATTAAGCAATTTATATCATCTGTTGCTGCATCTAGATAAATGAAAACAGTCTTGATATGCATTTAAATTTTTAATGAAAACTACAGTCATAGAACATCCCCAATAAATGTGACGTCAACTGTGAAAATTACTTACATCAGTACCTGCCTTGACGGCCTAACCTGATGGTGGATCAGTTCCACGAAGTGAATTTTTCACGATACACCAGCGCCCCCGTGTGGCTTGCTAGGCTCACACAGGTAGCAATTCTTGTCATATGATTGCGGTCATATGAACAACTTCTTGTTGAGGAGTTCGGGCCTTCTTAACCCTCATGTATGCAATTTCCCAGCAATCAATGGAGGACAAGGCTTAATGAGTTGGTAGGCCGAAGCCCATTAAGAGCATCAGCCCTTAAACCAACTCACCCGTCAACCATCACTACTGGTTCCTTACAGTACACGTATCTGTTGTATAGGCAACAGATCCTCAGGAGATTGTTAGCCCTCGAAAAAAGCCATCACCAAACAATTATCAAGGATACTAACACTCCCTTCCTGCGTTTTAGGTTTCAACCACAGCCAGAACGTTTCAGCCAAGGTAGGCACCTCAACCATGATCAGCAGCAGAACTTCCCGGGGGCCATGTTGATCCCCGTTCTGCCAATTTATACCCTTGGTAAGGGTTTCGGAAGCCAACACAACATAAGTCATGTGGCTTCCTAGAGTTTTGTTTGCCGCACCAAACGAGGGACCCCTTCCCCTCTTTTCCCCGAAAAACAGAGCGCATAACTGTGACGTCAATAAAATTTCACTTATCTTCATTTGTTGAGTTTTTGTTGAACTTTATAATTTTTAGATAAAATTTTTGGTTTCTACATATGAGACGCTCAGCGCCAAAACGGCCTAAGCCAAAAAAAATAAATAAAAAATGGTTCTGAGAAAAACGAAGTTAAAAGAAAATAAGTTTTTAAAATATTTTTACTTTTTTTTAATAATCGTAAATGAAGGCCGGGATACATAGAATCCGTCATACGTTATACGTCTCCTTTTTCAACTGACATTAACGTATATGAAGTATGAAGATGGCACAATCAGTACTTTGTTAACGGATATAAAATCAACTGCATTTTGCTATAATTTGATTAAAATCTTTGGATTTATTTTTCAGACACAGCACAGAAAATCTAGCACAATTTGTTTTTAATTAATTTTATTTTTGAACGAAAAACTAAATCAAAATATATAAAACATATTACCAAATAGTTGTCAAAGTTCTCAATGTACTTTAAAAGTTGCTCAACTTTAATAGTTTGAGTTGACGGAGAAGTACGGAATGTGAGAAAGCTCATAAGACTACTTGTACTTTATCTTAATTGTCAGTTGAAAAAGACAACGTATAACGTACAACGGATTCTATGTGCCCCGGCCTGAAGTATTAGTTGTAATATTTGTTTTTAGTTAATCATTAGGTCTTAATTAACTTAGATAAGGACTCTTTTCAAGAGTTAATACAAAATTAAAGTGGCTTAGGCCATTTTGGAATCCATTCAAAAAAACCATAGTGATAAAAACTAAAGGTTAGGCCATTTTGGCTCCATTTCTTACAATGTACAAAATTTCTTCAGATAAATAATAAAAATAATTTTTAGCGTTTTAAATAATACAAATTAATAATAATT